>CM041781.1:82526208-83146096 GCA_023374045.1 Limonium bicolor | reverse complement strand
GGCTACCAATGTACAAACATCTACCCCGTCCTACTCTCGAACGGCTCCATCTCCTGTACCTGAAATAGAAAAAGGAGAAAAGGGTGGCCCCCAAGGGGGTCAGCACCTTCTGGTATGGTAATCCCGCAGCCCGATGCTACCGGGCCACGCACAACTAATTGTCGTCTTAGCAGCTGTTGATTACATTTAAATCTGCATGTAAACCATAAACACACAACACATTGCATACGCCCAGCTATAGGGCTCAACAAACACCCACACATCCATACATCCACACACAACAACAAATCAACCTTGTTTCCTTTAACCCCAAGAGTGACTCTCCTCTTAATGGAGTTACTTCCTTAACATACGACATTTACCCATTAATCGGGTTATCCTTAAACGCTTCTTATTACAAACCTGAATTCATAACCAAATCCACATATCCACAATTTACCACATATAACTTCACACCGAATAAGAATGCAATACACCATAACACATAATACAACGGGTACGGTTCTCTTAAGGAACCAACCCAACCATAATTAGTTCATTTAGAGCCTAGAGAATGTTGTCAAACTCATGGTAAGCTCGTTCCATAACTTGCTACCGTTTCTTTAAATGAACAGATAACTTAACACTAAGGTGCGTTGGGTACAGTAAACCAAGCACCGAATAACCATTGTATGCCCCAGAAAACCGACGCGAGTCAGTAACATAGCTTTGGCTAAGCTAAAGGGAAGATTGGAAACCCAATGAGTAAACAACCTAACATACACCAAGAGAGTCGAACCGGGTATGACATCGACTCCCGTCCATCACACGCGTGGCCGGAACATGACCGGACTCCTCACCCCCCATTAATACACATATACTTATAGTTAAGTAGTTAAGGCTCCATTATGGAACCTATCACATCCACACACATTCGGTATCACAACCGTGTTAAGCATGTAAGGGAGGTTCACACACCTACAAACAATAACCATACACAACTACTAACTCACGCAGCCGTGGTTAGAACGTTCCCAAGGTTTGGGTCGTTAAATCCGAATACCGATATCACATGTGTTCCTAGTTCTAGTTAGCCAAGGTTTAACACTTATTTGAGGTTAAACGGTATCGAAAGCCAGATTCGCCACATAAATGAATTACTATAAACTCATTTCATGTTTTATCTTACAAGGTGGCAAACACTCAGAAAAACACATTGGCATTCAAGCCGGTGTAATCCGGTAGGACACAGGTTGCAAGAAAACCATACCTGTCGCCGGAGTCCACTCTACCATGTCCATTTAGGTTCCTCGAACAATTCTCGAACAACTGGTACATTAAAGTTACCTTCATTAACATTGGGGTAATATGTTTGTGTAACGTCGAATGACTATAGTTAACTCCGTTAGCTAGTTAAATATCTTTACATTTTTAACTTGTTTTACTCTTCCATTTTACCTTAACTTCTCACCCTCCAAATTGTCATTACAACTCACCTAACATGTCTTATACAACCTTATAACATCATTATCCATCAATCCCCATCATTAGGCATCATTTTCACACCTTAAAACCAAGTTTTACATTGGTCCGGGACCTTGTCTCCATCCTAAGACCCGGACCATATGTTAAGTGTACTCTCGGCTTTTAAAATGGGGTGGTCCGGGACTTCACCCAGGTCCTAAGTCCCGGACCATACTAGCCAAAAATCTCTCGGGCATTTTAAGGGATTGGTCCGGGTCCTTGGACAAGACCCAAGTCCGGACCTACGACCACGTAACAACTCTCGGTTTAATTTTGATATATGGTCCGGGACCTCATCCAGACCCTAAGTCCCGGACCAAAACTACTGGACCGGCGTACACGCATTTTCATCATCGCCTGCTGCGTAAGTTCTTAACACCCATCAATTGTATAGCTTCCCAAATAATTTTACGTACACTCTTATACTCAAAACTTCATCAAATATACACCATATAACACATAGTGCACAAACTTAAATTTGCATAGCACTTAGGCTCTTAAAATGCAATAATCTTAAACACTGAATTTCCCACAATATATTTGCCTTTCACCTGCAAATACAAACAGCAGTTCGTATGTTTTTTTTACTAGTCTTTTGAGAACATTTTTCTATGTCATAACCATTGGCTCTTTAGGTAGTTTGAATACACAACGTACGTTCATTTTCCAAAGGAATTTTAAGCCACCTTTGGTTAACATAAAACGTAAAGGAAACACCATTTTCTTTGAGTTTCCATACCTTGAAGCAAAGGAGAAGAACAATACGTAAGAAGATGAACTCAAGCTCCTTCCATGGAGATTCCTCTTGGCACCAAAATGGAGCTCTTGAAGGTTTGAAAGGACCAAGTCGAAGAGCTTGATGAAACTAAGAGATCGGTGGTCTCGGTTTTAGATTTGGACAAGTGAGCAGAAGTTACGAGGATTTGAAGTTGGCATATGGTGCTGGTGGTGGTCGATCGTGAATAGAGAAAGGGAGGAGAGATACGTGAGAAAGCAACAGCAATTGAAGAATGAAGAGAATGAGAGAATTCACTGATTGCTGTTACTTTTGAAGGTATTAAATACATAAAGCAAATAGTGTTTTTTCCAATTTCTCACTTATCTTCTTATCTGTTTGTTCAACCAGCAAGCAAAGTGACGACTCCTCACATGCAAACCGGCCCCCCATTTAATACAAGGGGTTATTTAGTCTTTATTGCTTAATTAAATTACTTATATCGACATAAGTTACAAACTAGCTTATTTTAGTTCTATTCACTATAACAAGACACGTAGAAACGCAATTCTTACTTTCCCATTAATTTAAACTTCCAAATGTGATACTAAATAGTACACATATTAATTAAAGAGTAATAATGGACATTTAGCCATTTAAAACTCATTTACCCGACAGTTACTCAAAAACGTGCTTTTAAGGCTCCTCCAAGCACATTTTGTATTTTAACTTGTTTTCAAGCTCGGTTTTCTTTGGTAACTGATTTAATAAATTCATTAATATACATATAAGGTCTTGGTAAGTTTATTAAGTCTTAACCAAGGTTATTCCAAGCTTAGAGCATATTTCGCCCTTTATTGCCTTTTAGACAATTTATTGTATTTACTATTTATTAAATTGTTTATTAATGTTTCTAAGACTCTTTTTAGTCTTAATAATTTATTATTTAATGTTTAAACAACATACCAAGGTTTGGGGTATTTCAGTCTACCCCCCTTAAAAGAACTTCGTCCCCGAAGTTCACACTTCCCACATATCATTGGTTTAGAATATGGAAATTACTTGTATAATAAAACACTTCCATAACCAACACACCTTACACCACAACCTCGGACTTGAAGGTCCGGGTACACATACACATCCATCCATAACGTATCATTCTCACATGATTACCTCGGACTCAATGGTCCGGGTACCTTAATAGTATTGTACTCACATAAACAACCCTCAGACTCTCAGGTCTGGGTAACATGACCACCTTTGGACTCATAGGCCCAAGTAACATAACAATTCAAACTGAACCACATCAAGACTCATGGTCAAAGTAACATTTATTACACATATCACACAACATGCCTTAGCACGTATAACAAATAGAAATACCTTTTCCATCTCTTCATGGGCTCGAGTCCCATGTTGAGTACATATACACTGTGATCCCCGCAGGGCCCGGTCGCGATGGACACCTTCTGGTCCCGTTCCTTGGGAGATCAAAACATTCACTTAATTTTTTTTAACATATGTACTTCTCATGTCACCGGTCCGAAGACAAAGGCTCATACGTCCTCAGCTCGTGAGCAAGTACTACAAAAATATCCTTTACCAGGTTAAGTAAACAGGAGAATCCTTTATTCAAAATATCAATCCACTGTTTTAGAAATACCTCTTGAAAACCCTTTTGAAAATTCAATACAACTCCAAGTCCAACTTATGCTCTTTGCATCCTTTCTTAATGGTGTTATTTGTGACCACTTATAGGGAGCTTCAAGAGTCATCCAACCCTGATGTGATCAGCATCAGTGTTGAACTATCCTTCCACCCCAATTTGTGTTCGGCTTCCCTTGATCGCATGCAAATCAAGTTCCACCTCCCACTTCATTTTCAACCAACAATTAATTCAAGCATATTCCACTTTCTATCTTTTGATCCTTCTAGTCATAATCATTACATCTCCCAGGGATAGAACTTAGTCTATCATTTACCTCCATTCGCTTTTAATCAAGTTACCTAGGAAATCTAATACTTACTAGGTTCCATGTCAGTTTCATACCCTTCGTAAATCACCACACTATATATATATATATGTTTTTAATCAAAATACAATACATCGTGTTACATTTGGTATTATGCTAACACACACCATTGGGGCTTTAGTTCCCCAGGAGTTTATTTACTCCTTAGTACTTGTACTTACCCACAACCATTACCAAGGTAGTCACACCTACCACAATAGTATACTTACCCCAACCATTACCAAGGTAGTCACACCTACCACAATAGTATTTCGCATCTTCTGTGCGCAATTTCCACCATTTAACCATGCCAATCACCATAACAAATTATTAATCATGCCAACCATCATAACAATTTATTTTTGTGCTATGCACAACATAGTTCACGTACACTTGTACGGTAAAACACACTAAGAGGTTTTACGCTCTACCCCCCTTAAAGAGATTACGCCCACGTAATCAACCACTGATCATAGTGTTAAAAATGTTCTACTACGTCGTGAAGTATTTTAACTTCCACGCGGTCCGTTAAAGGATCTTGACCATATTAGCGGTTTAGTTCCTAAACCAAGGATTCTCATTGGAGTTTATCTAACTCATTACCGTTCCGATTCTGGCCTGTCCATTCGTTATTCATACTGTATTGTACATCTCTAATGTATTACCCTTATCCTGGTAACCATGGTTTCTCTCAACCGAAGCGTGGTATCTCTTACCGTGAGCGAATTCGGTGAGTTACAAACCTTTCATCTACCTCCATGACAATTTACAGTGTATACTGCTATGTATTTCTCAATTATTGCCTCAATTCCTTTCGACTTACTGCCGGTTGAGGTTGAGCTACTACCTGATGTGTAGTGCTCTTTCAGTTATTTCCTACACCTGAGGTATATTTCGTACCGCTATTTGATACGTAGTGCTACTGTAGCCTTATTGCCAGTCCTGCTTCCATATTTAGTTCTGTACCAGTATCATTTCATTGATACGACCTTGCATTTCATATGCCTCGGTCTTATAGTGTTATAATTCTCTTTGTTCGCCTTCCACAATTATCATCTTCCAAATCCTAGCTATCCCACTCGATCGTTATTGCGCAAACGCAATACCAAAACACTCAGTCATACAGAGTGCAGAGGCGTAACTCTTGGCAGTAAATCTCTCATGCGATTGCAATAGGAATTCACACTGTGTTTTACTGAGATTCTTATCTCATAATACCGGTTACTGGTTACTGTCCAGCTTATTCATTATAACTTACTGTTGTATCTCCACTGGGTTTAACTCACAACTCTGCTTAATTGTCATACCATCCCTTAATAATATTTATACAACGGTCGCTTAGTACACACCGTATCCTCTTTCATTATTCCACATCAACTTACACTGCGTCCGCTATTATATTAGCTCCCGCCATTACTCTTGGTTTGGCCACTTATTTGGCTGCTTTTTAAATGTGCTCACCCTCGAGCCTTTGTGTTCCTTACGCGTTGTTCGCTACACATTTAGTATCACACACCTATGGTGGTTGCTATCAGACTTATTACTCTTCCTGTCTACAACCACTGTTACAAACACTTTCTTTCGTATTTTTATTCAAATCATCCTGGGGTAATAACAACATGGTTCATCCTCCACATATTTCCTAAACTTGATCCACACATCTACCGCTCTCGCGGTTTCACCATATCTAGAGGTATCCCCACTCTTTAAGCAGTGGTTCGTTCTCCGCTCGATTTTCCTGTACAACATAAACTTCTATAATTTATTCAATTACATGACCTATCTTGCTTGTGGCTTATAAGCCACTGCCTCGAGCTCTGCTCACTAAAGGCTATTGCCACACATTTACTTTTCTGCACGACATTACATGGTTTAACAAGGTCGTCACATCTCGATTCCTTCCAAGTTGTCTCTTTGGCAACTTAGGGTCCTACTGTTAAGTGGGTTCCCTTCTTACGTTTCTGTTACGCTGCCCCATCCAACAATGTTTGATCCCAAACACCCTTCAAGGACTACTCCTGGGTGTTACTAAGGTATGCCATTACATTTAACTTTCACCTAAGAGTACATTCAGTAGACTATGCCTTCTTACTTCCTTAGCTGGGTATTCGTTCCAGCTACCATGTCTCATTCCTTCAACTTCCTAAGACATATGTGATGTCTTTACATAACCATCCGTGCTCTTCGCACTTTTGACCCTATACATTCTCTTGGACAAATTTACCAATTCATTTAGTCTTCTCAACTGGGTTCCTTTACTCCAACCATTCGTGGTAATCCTTAGCTCTTACTTAACTTTTACTGCTGACCGTAGTATGGAGTCGACTACTTCCCGTGTTCCAGACTCTTCTCGTATACATATATGGGGTATCATACTGATACATTACTACTTACCCGACTAACCCATAAGTAGGTCTGTCAGGCCCACATGCTCCTATCGGAGTGCGGTCGTCCCACAACGCAGTTGGTACACTCGTAGTGTCCGTCACACGCCTAGGTGAAGTATTCTGCTGTCAACTCCCTTGTATTGTCCTCTGACAATATACATTCCGTACTTCCCGAACTCATTCCAGGGAAGGTTTATCCATCGTTATATTATTCTGAACTCCATCCATACCGTCGGGTTGCTACCCTTAGGTTCACCGGTTTCCGTCCGGTTATTCAAAGGTAAACTAGTTTGAAAGAAGGGTAAAAGAAGTATTGGTTTAAAAGAGAATTTGGTTTTAAAAGATAAGAGTTGAAATAAATATGAGTTTGAAAGAAAAATTCTCCTGGTTTCACAACACCTTCTTGCCTTAACCAAGTCTAGCTTCTTGCTGACTGATATATTCCCATTTACAAAAGTTAGGCTGTTAAGCCCTTCCACGGTTACGATGATCACATTAAATTCCTGGGTACTTTACTAAGTAGTTTGCAGTTGTCAAATTTTTCTTCGAACAGCCCTGTAATAGCTGCACTTACCACGGCAAGTGCGCCCTGTTAACTGGCTGTCGGTTCAACATGTACCGGCTGCGGTACTGTTTTTGTCTACACCGTATTCAGTGGCCTCATGGGCCCTTATTGGATACTCTAATTGGTAACTAACCTCCTGCACAACTTCTCATTGTCCTTCTCTAATAATCATTTACTAGGGTGTTTCCCCTTCTGGGAGACCCCTTTTTAGTTATTATTGTATCCTCTTCGTAGCCCATTCCACGCATTTGTCGTGATTACTGAGACTTGTCTCTTGTTTGGGTACTACGTTGTAGTTCCTTTTGTCGGTTGGTATACCGTTGGTACCATTACAATTACCTAACATTGCCATCCCGTAGACACTTGTCTCGGGCTTCACTACCCCACTTTTTGCCTGTTGCGCACTTGGCGCTTTGCAAGCTGGTTGTTCTCGACTGCTCGGCATGTCGACCCAGGTTGCTGGAAATTCTATTTTCCTTACACCAGATTCTCCATTCTTTGCTATCAAGTGCGGTTACAGTTGTTCACCTGGGAGCCGTCTCCGGGATTTCTACTTTCAGAATCTACCGTATGACAGGTTCCCCATACTTACAAGATAGTTAATAACAGCCAGACCGGGTCTTCCCGGGTAAGAGAGGGCTTTCATCTCTCTGGCGTTCTTTCCCAAGTTGTAACCAGGGATTGTGGAGGGCGGGATGGATATAGTAGGTATCCAGTACACACTGGTATTTCCTAACTAGCGTATCTCTCACGCTATCACTCAACCCTTAACCCAAAGTACTAAAATCTTAACTCGGTACTTCCTAGGCTCGGTAATTCAGTCATCAGAGCGATACTTCGCTCTGATACCACTTTTTGTAACACCCCATCCACAACGTCGCACTTTATAACCATCTGCAGCGGAAACATAAACCATCACATTACTTAATCCGTTGGTGTTACACGTCGTTAACCACCCACGTGGCTAACAAGGCTAATACATACATATTATATCGGTCTGATGGACTAGATCCCCGAGCAACTACACCATACAATCCTGATTCCATTCCCAACAATTATTTACATATACATCCCCCACTGTACCGAGTATTCATTAACCAATGCCGATAACAAGTTCGGTCTTACTACACCTATAATACATACACCATTAAAAGGCTACCAATGTACAAACATCTACCCCGTCCTACTCTCGAACGGCTTCCAGCTCCTTGTACCTGAAATAGAAAAAGGAGAAAAGGGTGGCCCCCAAGGGGGTCAGCACCTTTGCTGGTATGGTAATCCCGCAGCCCGCATGCTACCGGGCCACGCACAACTAATTGTCGTCTTAGCATGCTGTTGATTACATTTAAATCCTGCATGTAAACCATAAACACACAACACATTGCATACGCCCAGCTATAGGGCTCAACAAACACCCAACACATCCATACATCCACACATAACAAATCGACATTGTTTCCTTTAACCCAAGAGTGACTCTCCTCTTAATGGAGTTACTTCCTTAACATACGACATTTACCCATTAATCGGGTTATCCTTAAACGCTTCTTATTACAAACCTGAATTCATAACCATAATCCACATATCCACAATTTACCACATATAACTTCACACCGAATAAGAATTGCAATACACCATAACACATAATACAACGGGTACGGTTCTCTTAAGGAACCAACCCAACCATAATTAGTTCATTTTAGAGCCTAGAGAATGTTGTCAAACTCATGGTAAGCTCGTTCCATAACTTGCTACCGTTTCTTTAAATGAACAGATAACTTAACACTAAGGTGCGTTGGGTACAGTAAACCAAGCACACCGAACAACCATTGTATGCCCCAGAAAACCGACGCGAGTCAGTAACATAGCTTTGGCTAAGCTAAAGGGAAGATTGGAAACCCAATGAGTAAACAACCTAACATACACCAAGAGAGTCGAACCGGGTATGACATCGACTCCCGTCCATCACACGCGTGGCCGGAACATGACCGGACTCCTCACCCCCCATTAATACACATATACTTATAGTTAAGTAGTTAAGGCTCCATATGGAACCTATCACATCCACACACCATTCGGTATCACAACCGTGTTAAGCATGTAAGGGAGGTTCACACACCTACAAACAATAACCATACACAACTAACTCACGCATAGCCGTGGTTAGAACGTTCCCAAGGTTTGGGCCGTTAAATCCGAATACCGATATCACATGTGTTCCTAGTTCTAGTTAGCCAAGGTTTAACACTTATTGAGGTTAAACGGTATCGAAACCAGATTCCCACATAAATGAATTACTATAAACTCATTACTGTTTTATCTTACAAGGTGGCAAACACTCAGAAAAACACATTGGCATTCAAGCCGGTGTAATCCGGTAGGACACAGGTTGCAAGAAAACCATACCTGTCGCCGGAGTCCACTCTACCATGTCCATTTAGGTTCCTCGAACAATTCTCGAACAACTGGTACATTAAAGTTACCTTCATTAACATTGGGGTAATATGTTTGTGTAACGTCGAATGACTATAGTTAACTCCGTTAGCTAGTTAAATATCTTTACATTTTTAACTTGTTTTACTCTTCCATTTTACCTTAACTTCTCACCCTCCAAATTGTCATTACAACTCACCTAACATGTCTTATACAACCTTATAACATCATTATCCATCAATCCCCATCATTAGGCATCATTTTCACACCTTAAAACCAAGTTTTACATTGGTCCGGGACCTTGTCTCCATCCTAAGACCCGGACCATATGTTAAGTGTACTCTCGGCTTTTAAAATGGGGTGGTCCGGGACTTCACCCAGGTCCTAAGTCCCGGACCATACTAGCCAAAAATCTCTCGGGCATTTTAAGGGATTGGTCCGGGTCCTTGGACAAGACCCAAGTCCCGGACCTACGACCACGTAACAACTCTCGGTTTAATTTTGATATATGGTCCGGGACCTCATCCAGACCCTAAGTCCCGGACCGAAACTACTGGACCGGCGTACACGCATTTTTCATCGCCTGCTGCGTAAGTTCTTAACACCCATCAATTGTATAGCTTCCCAAATAATTTACTACACTCTTATACTCAAATTCATCAAATATACACCATATAACAACATAGTGCACAAACTTAAATTTGCATAGCACTTAGGCTCTTAAAATGCAATAATCTTAAACACTGAATTTCCCACAATATATTTGCCTTTCACCTGCAAATACAAACAGCAGTTCGTATGTTTTTTTTTACTAGTCTTTTGAGAACATTTTTCTATGTCATAACCATTGGCTCTTTAGGTAGTTTGAATACACAACGTACGTTCATTTTCCAAAGGAATTTTAAGCCACCTTTGGTTAACATAAAACGTAAAGGAAACACCATTTTCTTTGAGTTTCCATACCTTGAAGCAAAGGAGAAGAATAATACGTAAGAAGATGAACTCAAGCTCCTTCCATGGAGATTCCTCTTGGCACCAAAATGGAGCTCTTGAAAGACATCATGAACACGCCCCAATTCTTCAGGCAATGCTAGCCTATAAGCTACGGCTCCAACCCTCTCGGTAATGGCATACGGGCCTACAAATTTCGGGCTCAGTTTGCCCTTCTGGCCAAATCGGAAGACACCCTTCATAGGTGAGACACGCAGAACACTTGGTCGCCCACGGCGAACTCAAGGTCGCGTCGTCGCACATCCGCATAGGATTTCTGTCTATCTTGGGCTGCCTTCATATTGGCTCGGATTTGTTGTACCTCAGCTTGTACTTGTTCCAAATACTCCGGTCCTATGATGACCGCTTCGCTTGACTCATCCCAACACAACGGGGTACGGCAAGGTCTACCATACAAGGCTTGGAATGGCGACATCTTAATCGAAGCATGGTAGCTATTGTTATACGAAAACTCGATAAGATGAAGCTTCTCAATCCAGCTCCCCTGGAAGTCTAAGGCACATGCCCTTAGCATATCCTCTAGTGTTTGGATGGTCCTTTCTGTCTGACCGTCGGTCTGTGGATGGAAGGCGGTGCTAAGCTTCAACTCAGTACCAAGCGCTTCCCGTGTCGCTCTCCAGTATCTCGAAAGAAATCTGGTATCGCGGTCAGATACAATGGTTTTTGGGACTCCGTGGTGTCGGATGATCTCCTTGTCGAATAGCTCTGCGAGCTTCGCCACCTTCCAGGTGTCCTTCATCGGTATGAATCGGGCAACCTTGGTGAGGCGATCGACTATTACCCAGATCATGTTGAGTCCTCCCCTAGCAGGTGGGAGTCCAACAACAAAATCCATGGAGATGTCATGGAATTTCCACTCCGGAATGGGCATGGATTGCACCATTCCTCCCGGTCTTCGGTGCTCAAACTTCACCTTCTGGCATGTGAGACACCTCAGAACATACTCAGTCACGTCTGATTTCATTCCTGACCACCAGAAGTACCTCTTCATGTCTTTGTACATTTTAGAGGCTCCCGGATGGACATGCAATGTCGAACAATGTGACTCACGCAGAATGCGATCCCTTAGCTCAGCATTGCTTCGGGGGACGCATAATCTGCCATTCAAACGGATCAGACCATCTTCATGCAGTTTGAAGTCGTACTTTCGGCGCTCGAAGGTACCATCTGTAATTTTCTGTCTGATCTCTGTGAAGTAAGGGTCGCTCAACTGAGCGTCTCGCACCTCGTCAACCAAGCTAGAAGAAGCGAGTAGCGAATGGAGCGAGTGTGCTCGACGACTCAGGGCGTCGGCTACTACGTTTGCCTTCCCTTCTTTATACTGGAGGTTGATGTCGTAATCCGAGAGGAACTCCATCCACCTCCTCTGCCTTAGGTTCAATTCTTTCTGGGTGAATACGTACTGTAGACTTTTGTGGTCGGAATAGATGGTGATGCTTACCCCATAGAGATAGTGTCGCCATATCTTCAAGGCGAAGACAATGGCTCCTAACTCTAGATCATGTGTCGGGTAATTCTCCTCATGCTTTTTCAGCTGGCGAGAAGCATAGGCTACTACCTTGCCATGCTGCATGAGTACGCATCCCATACCCTTGCCTGATGCATCACAGTACACCTCAAATCCCTCTGTGCCCTCTGGAAGAGTAAGGACGGGCGCTGAGGTCAGTGAGTCTTTCAGTTTCTGAAATGATAGCTCGCACTCCTCTGTCCATACAAAGGGTGCATCTTTCTTCATCAATGCCGTCATGGGCTTAGCGACTTTCGAGAAGTCCTTTACAAACCTCCGGTAATAACCGGCTAAACCAAGAAAGCTCCGGATGTCGGTAACAGTCTTAGGTCTAGGCCATGATCGCACTGCTTCAATTTTGGATGGATCTACTGAAATGCCCGCGCTCGAGATGACATGACCGAGGAATGATACCTGATCTAGCCAAAACTCGCATTTGGAGAACTTCGCATACAGCTGGTTCTCGCGCAGTGTCTCAAGTACTTTTCTCAAGTGGTTTTCATGCTCTCTCTGGTGACTTCGAATACACAAGAATGTCGTCAATGAATACTACTACCGAAGTGTCCAGCTGATCACTGAATAACCGATTCATCAGGTCCATGAACTTGGCTGGTGCATTAGACAAACCGAATGGCATCACCGTGAATTCGTAGTGGCCATATCTTGTTCGGAATGCTGTTTTCTGAATGTCTTGCTCTTTGATAGCAATTTGGTGGTAACCGGATCGGAGATCAATCTTAGAAAAGACGGATGCTCCCTTCAACTGATCGAACAGGTCGTCGATGCGTGGCAATGGGTACTTGTTCTTTACGGTGACCGCATTCAATTCGCGGTAGTCGATGCAAGGCGGAGACTACCGTCCTTCTTCTTCACGAAAGGACCGGTGCTCCCCAGGGTGATACGCTCGGGCGTATAAACCCTTTGTCGAGAAGATCATGTAATGTTCCTTAAGTTCTGCCATTTCTGCCGTGCCATACGGTATGGTGCCCTAGCGAGGGACCAGTACCCGGTACAAGATCGATTTCAAATTCTACTCTCTCGCCCTCTGTGGTGGCATACCAGGTAGCTCTTTCGGAAATCAGGGGAATTCTGAGACTACTGCTACCGTCACACTCTGGATCTCTCTCCAGGTCTTGCACGTGACATAAATACACTTCGTGCCCTTTTCTGAGCTCCCGATACATTGCCATGGGGAGATGACTGTGTTGAAGGCTCTCTCGGTCTCTGGCGGTATGAAACAGTGACCCCAGATGGACTCTTGAGTAGCAGCGGTGCTCGGCGCATAGGATCCGTCCCTTGTGCCGCTCCAACCAGTTCATTCCAATAATTAAGTCGAATCCCAATCCGTTGAATTCGATGAAGGAAATGGGAAACGCTTCACCTTTGATTTGAATGGTGGCTGATTTTACTGGTACATTTGTACCCCTCCTTCGATGGGAGAGTAACCAAGAAGTTTGGTAGCTCTCCGTCTAGCCCCAACCTTCGCAAGATGGGCGATATGAAGGTGTGAGAGGCGCCGGAGTCGAATAATACTGAGGCTTCGATGCCGTTTACTGGGAATGTTCCCGTTAGAATGGTGCCGCTCTGCCGGCTTGTTCTTCGGTGAGGATGCTCAGGTTACCTTCGGTACCGAGTCCACAACCTATTGATTCATGAGATTATAAGTAAAGTGGTGGAACGCAAGTGGAATTTAATAACCATCTGCTTTATTGAATAACCAACCATCATACATACTGTGTCTCTAATACACGTTACTACTGGATTACATGAACTACAAGATTAATACTTCTAAAGGTAAGGTTCAGGCGTCCTGGTATCATGTGTGTGGCATTGATTATTGCCGGTGGTGCCGTATCAACTTGATCTTCTGGATCCCGTGATACAGCAACCTTGATTTTCCACCCATGATTAGAACATCTCCTGATCTCAATACCAATTTTTCTGCGAGGTCCACGCGCTTCCGCTCGCTATACAAAAACGGCGTCATCACCAATGGACCAAGACACTACGGGCACTCCTAGTTCAAGAGATTCCGCTGTCTCGTCCTTGTCTTGGTGTAAGCCAAGTCGTCCTTCTTTCTCATAGAAGTTGACGATACACAGATCTGCTTCAAGTGCAGGGATTGGTTCATCTTCACATTGTTGTGCAATTTCACAGCTTGTGTGACAAGCATTTGGAATTCTGGGGGTATTGCTGGAGGTGTTGCTCCGTCTCCTTGCTCGCGTCGTTTGGTATGTCTTGGTATAAGGGTTCCAGTCCTTTCCCAAGCACATCATTTCAGCTTCATTGTAGCTCCACCACCGGGAATTCGGGTGTATAAAATCCTCCTGGACCCGTTCCTAACTCGTTGCATCGTCGGATGATTGAAATTTGTGCTTCGGGTGTCAGGTATCCTTTTAATAAGATCATACCTGGGCGGATGACCTGACACTGTTCGTTGTTGAAGTGGTGGTTGGCGATGTCGATCTCTTCATGAGGTGAGTTTGAAGGTATTGGGTAACAGATATGGAATTTCCCTAAGGTGGTAAATTCATCTAGAATGAGTTCTAGGCTTACTAATTCATTTCATGCTCAATACATACTTCCATGTTACTTACTCATGCTCAATTCATACTTCGTACTTACGCATTCATACATTTACTCATACAGTTACTTCACTACTTTAGACATGCTTTTCAAGGATTAAAGGTTACGGTAGTTACCTGGGCCGGACTTAGTCCCGGTCCCATCACGGTCAATGATGTGTAGGGCGGGCTGCCTCTGCGGTGCGCCCTCTGCGGGCCTCGGGATCCCTGTCCCTGTGAGGTATGCTGGGCATGAGCATCACCAGATGCAGCTTCCTTGCCCTCACGCTGCTTGTAGCCCTGATAGTTGCCCTTGGGCCTAGAATTCTCCGGGCATGCATTGGCACGGTGGCCCGGTTTCTGACAATTGAAGCAGCGGATCTCCCTTCCTTGGCAATCCGTGCCGGGATGATCCTTGTTGCAGTTACGGCAGATGTAGCTGCGGCCATCAGATTGGTTCTTTCCTTGGCCAAATCCAGAACCTATAGCTTTCCAAGTTAGCAAGGTTTGGTATACTTACAATACTCTATACACTTACAATTTCACAAGTGTACTAATTCGGTTTCGGTTACTTACCCCTGTAGGGCTGAGACCTCAGTGGCTTAGCTGCCACTGGTGCGGTGTAGGCAAGCTGTAAAGGCTCAGCCTTGCCCTTCTCAGCATGGGCACCGCCGTCTCCGGATGTATTTTTCTGCTAGGTGGGAGTGCTTCCCCTTCTTTTCTTCCAGGGTTTGGATTGGTTTTGTTCATCGAGGGGTTACCCTTGCTGCCGCTCACCTTGCGCTTCAGCGCTTGTTCCTCATCTCTCAGCTGGCAGGTGATCTCAACTCGAGATGCAGCGTGGTAACACTCCTGAATTACTTAGGCATTAGGTTACATTTACATACGGAATACTAATTCACATTACTCATGGCCTTTTAAGGGTTCAACTTGTTTACCTGAAGGGAGGTAAACCGAGTGAAGCCCATGCCATACCGGAGTCGATGGCTCAATCCGCCGTAGAAGCGGTCGACCAGACTTGGCCGGTATACCCAAGGTCGGGTAGAAGTCGGAGAAGAGGTGAAGGTGCGGTAATACTCATCAACCGTCATCTTCTCGGTCATCTTAAGTGCATCGAGCTCAAGCCTTTTCTTGGTCTTGACATGCTCGGGGTAGTATTTAGATCGGAGGAGAGAGGTAAATGCTTCCCATCCGAATGCCGGATCGCTACGTGCTCGCCTTAACGAGCTTCCACCAGTCCATAGCCGCGTCTTCAGATAGTACGCAGCTATTCTCACTCGGACTCCAGCGGGAGTCTCAAGTGTGTCGAAGGCCGTCTCCATCTCAGAGGTAGGCCTCGAGCTTGGCGGGGTCGCTCTCGCCTCTAAACAGCAGGTCGAAGGTCGGCGACTGCTTTCACCCAATTCGTTTCCGGGGATGAGGTGGGTCGGGCTGCTGCTGCTGCTGCTGCTGTGTTTGCTGTGTTTGCTGTACAGCAGTGATTACTTCGGTAGCATCTGCGCTACCGTGGCGGCGACGATCTCTGCTATCGTCTGCGCGCCCGGTCCATCAGATGTCTCTCCTCTTGGTCGGCCTCGACCTCGTCCTGACATCTGAACAAGTGTGGATTACATTAGATGTTGTGATACTATGACCTCATGGTCTTCATTCAAGCAATGGTATCGTCCTTGCAGACGTTAAGGGTATCCGTTGTTAACAACGGTAGTTCCTAGTTAGGTTTCTAAATTCCGTCTTAAGACGGTTGAAATCCTAACTCGGTAATCACTATACTTAAGATTCTAATCATCAGAGCGAGACTTCGCTCTGATACCACTTTTTGTAACACCCCAACCGCTAATCCTTTCTTACTCCTCTAATCCTGCTCATAATTACCGAAGATCGCAGCGGAATACTTACTTACCCCGGCGGGTGATACAATGCCGTTAACCATCCAAGATCAACAAGGCTACACTACTTACCATCTCAGTCTGATGATTAGAATAAAGCAAATACTCCTACTTACTTTACAATTCAAATACTTAGTTTACAATTGATTACCGAGTTACCGAATTATATGAATTACAATCCAATGTTACTTTCCAAAAATGAAGAGTTTATACAACCTCTCCCTACTATCCAATTAAAATTCATCATCCCAAAAGGTGTACCACATGGTACACCGGCTACTCAAAAGGCTCTAGCCGTGTACAACTCGGTACACTATTTCAATACTGCTAACTACATCCAAAAGAATCACATGCTGCCCTTACTCTACCATCACGCCTCGCGGGTACCTGTGGAGTAAAAACATTCCCCCGAGGGGGTCAGCTTACGCTGAATATGATAACCGCATACCCCGCGTACTAGCGAGGGTACGCCAACTATTGGTCGTATACATGCGGTTCGTTTCATACATACATACATACATGCTTATACAATACAATTCATACATTCATTTCAAGGTATACATTCATACAATACATACAAGCATGGAAGACAATACAAGTCAACCGTTATACTTACCGAATACTCACCGCATTACGGAGATACAATTCTCCAATACATACAAAGGTCCAGTTAGCCTTATTACACACCCGGGTTAATCGGGTGTTCAATACTCTTTTACTCCGGGTCAATGACTTACAATAGTCAAGACCTATACAATACAATACTTACATACTTACATACTTACTTCCAGTTAAGTCGGTATGACCTCCGGGCAGGGAGTACTATCTCCCACCACCGGGCTTTAAGATGGCACACTAATCCAGGATGCTACCCATACAAAGGGAATTGGTCCAAGGAAAAGATCATAGCCAGGATTCGGTTCCAACCTCTTGTGGTTCCTTATCCTCACGCGTGGCCGAAACTATATCGGGCTTCTACTCATTCCATTTTACTCATTACTCATGTTAGGAGTTAGGTTGTTAGGAATTAGTAGAAGTCCATTCTTACTCCCATACATACATACATACCAAGTGCTCATACTTACACATACACTTTTTCCATCATTCATTTCATGAATTATACAAACTATGAGTTCAAGAGCAACAAACAAGAACAATAGTTCAAACACAATATAGTGCAATATAATCCGATTCATGCATTTATCTTGTTGGTGATCACATAACACACAAATCGGGGTAACCAAGTTAGGATACAGGGCATGAAGAAATCATACCGTTCACCGTCGCTTACGTACTACCGGGTCCTTGGGAGATCAACTATTTGATTTCCTATACATACATGAAGTAGTATGATCAATGATCTATTATTGATCTAACTTACTCCTTCTTTGCTACTTGCAATGCATACTTACTACTTTATTACATTCTTACTCGGTTGTAAAACCATTCTCTTCCTTATTACTTCTTACACTTGTTTCATTACTCATCTACTTACTTCCTTACCATTATTACCTCATTAATGGTGTACTACTACACATGCTATGGTACATAGGCATATATACATATACATATATGATTGCTATAATCATATATTTAAAACATTTTTTTTTTTCGTAAGTTATGGGTCGACCGACCCACCAACCGACCCAAAACCCTGGGTCGGTCCATTCCAGTAAGGTTTCGTCTTGAAATTTCTCCGACCGACCCAGAACCATTCCGACCGACCCATACACCTCTGGGTCGGTCCATTCCCGAGAGTTTCAGTCCCGTTGTCCAAGCTCCGACCGACCCACCGACCGACCCAACCTCTGGGTCGGTCGAAGTCCGAAACTTCGACAACGAGAATTTTAATCCGACCGACCCACGACCGACTCACGGCTCCTGGGTCGGTCCGTTCCAGAAGGTTTGTTCTTCGTTAATTAAGCCCCGACCGACCCACGGTCCGACCCATGCTTGGGTCGGTCGGTAGCAGAATCTGCTACAGACCTTGTTTTTCAATTCCAATTTCACCCATTGTTTCCCCAATCTTCCTACACACATCCTAACATGTTCCAATACAAATTAAACACTCCAAATCATGCTAATTCATTCCTCAAACTTAGTACTTAATCCTTACATCCACTTATACATTTTTCCTCACTTCTTCACAACACTTATGCTACAGATTTTGATTCTCCTCCTTATGCTACAGATTTTCATCTCCACTCTTACACTCCAATACTCTCTCAACTAATGCTACTCCTAGCATCCAAAATACATTACTCACATCCTAGTTCCATTCCTTTACATACTTCTTTCAAAATCTGTTACAAACTACAAAACACTCATCTCAAACTCTCCAAATACTTCCTCTTCTTAAACAATCTAAGTCCTCATCTTTCTACACAAATTTGGGCATAGTCTCCCCTATATTCTTAACATACTCCACATTATCTCAGCTCACATAATACGATTCTCACCACCTGTTTACTCAATACATTATACTCACATTCAATACAACTACAACAACAATAAAATCCTGCACACATACCCATTCAATACCCAATGTTTTCCCAAGCTTTTAAAACTCATTTAAAACTTCAAAACTGTTACAATATCATTCTTCATTATACTACAATACACTTGCTACTCATTACTTAATTCCTTACTCATTTTTACAATTCAAAAACTGTTACATTACATGACACCAAACTAGTTCAAGGTAAGAGACTTTACCTTGTTCTTACTAGTTTTTCCTTTCTTTCTTGCTTCCTCCTTTCTTCTTTCCTTCTTCTTGGTTCTTCCTCACAAATGCACAATACTACACACCATACCAATACACACTACCATTTAACATTCATTTTTGCACTAACCCTAGAATTTAATGTTTTAGGGTTTAGACAAGGATATTACCTCACAATGGTTGAATGTAGTTCTTGACTAGCAAGAGAACAATGTTTCTAGCCCACCAAAGAAGCCAAATCGGCTGGAGCAACAAAGAGCCAAGAGTTCAAAATCCAAAAATTCTTATAATGCAAACAAGGGCTAGAAACCATGGATTTTCGAATTTCTTTTTACCCTCAAGATGAAGAGGAGGTGAAGGTGCTTCTAATGGTGGACTTGAATCTTCAAATGGTGAATACCCTCAAAAACGAAAGTAGAGCTTTTGAGTTTTTGAAAGGATGAAAACGTTCTCCTTTGCGAGGGGATTACAATGGTATATTTTTTTGTTGAGTTTGGAGAAGGTTTGGGTGTTCAAAGAGAGGAGAGAAGATGGAAGTTGAGTGAGCTCTCCTCTTTCTCCATTAAAATCGCAAGGTAGGGGAAGAAGGAGGAAGAAAAGAGAGAATAGAGAGGAGGGGGACACGTGAGTGAGGAAGAGAGTGAGGAGAGAGAATAATTTTTTTGCTTTTATTTACTTGCTTTGTCTTTTAGCAAATAAGAACAATTAAAGAGAGGGGGAGGCTTATAAAATCGGCCCACATGCCCCTCCTACAGATTTTCAACTTTTATTTACAAAAGTGGACCACTAACTTTGTTATTTGCATTCTCACCCCACGACTTCCCGGTTGTTACAGTTCTCACTAACCGGTACCCGTTTTCCGGAATTTCTCGTTTAATTAATTTTCTTGGTTCTAAGGCTTCACTAATATTTATTAGTGACTATTTAGTTGACCAAAATTGTTACGAGTCTATTTAACCCCGCTTAAAGTCAACGTTTTCCCGGTTCCTCGAAAACGCGCTTCAAGGTTCGTTTATGCTTTTAACCCATTTTAAAGGTCGTTTCCTTCGGGATTTGTTCCCTCGTATTTATTTAAGTGTAATTAGCCTTTAAAATATAATTAGCCTAATTAATCACTGTTTTTAATTACGGGGTATTTCAATAACCTAATAAATAATTTCCTTTATTATATTTAGGATGGACAATATATCTACATAGAGTAGAATTTATCAAAGAATCAAATTCTGGTTCGTAAGTGAAATTGTTAATTATTTCATAAGATAATCTATTATGAAAATTCTCATATTTTATATTCAAATAACATTTCATAATTTCCCATTACCGTAAAGTATATCAATATAATACTTATGTAACTTAGTTTTATCTAATAAAAAGTTCAAAGGTTTTAAGTATCAAATTCCTATCTATAAACCCTCCTAAAATTCTCACCACTAAATACTCACTTAACTGTAAACTCCACATCCTGAATATGGGTAATAAATGTATTTTATATGGCTTATCTAATTCTAAGAAAGTTAAGGATAATTATTTAGATAAATTCCCAAATCATCGTTTAATATAGATTATATCACAATCCTTTTTAAATCCTATCTTAAAACATTAAGTTATTTCACTACCATAAATGTTAAGAAATGATTAAATCTAGACTTACTAATCCACCTCACATTTAGATGTAAAAGTATTTTACTTATTTATTATGGTTTATATATTAAGAGTATTTAGATGTAATCATACCACCTTGTTATCATTATTAGAATAAGATCTATTTGTGCAACATCTTATGTAATCTAATCACAATTTTCCCTAAGTTCTAACTTATTATTACTTAATCCCAATTTTAGATTTACATCTTGGTTATTGACAAATAATACTATACATGCATTTCAATATGGTTATATATAAACCTTAGAAACTCAAAGGTAATTCTTAAGCCTAATACATAACTATAATCTAACACCACCTCATATAATATTCTGCCATTAGTATTATGTAGAGGTTTAGTTTAACTTACTAATTCCTTCGTACTATATTTCCTATAAGGTAACTAATTTTATATATATTTATATATACTAGGATTTGTTCAAAACATTATTTATGTAATTTATTTTATTTAATTATGTTTAAAAACTTTTAGGCATAACTACAACCTATATACGGTTTATAAAATAAAGTGTTTCCCTTTAATATATATAAGTATACCTATAGTAGAATTTAATTAAGACATTCCCTACGTAACTTATTATATTTAAACTATCTTATTACTAACTGCATTCCATGTATGTTCTATAAAGTATTTCCTTTAACCATATCTTAGGATACTAGCTCTTATAATATTAGTTATTATAAGTGTTAATTTATTAGTTCCTTGCTTTACTCAAGTTACTACTTTATTCCCTTTTAATATATGTAATATATATATATTCATATTTCCCTTAGTTTTAATTACAACTATTAACTCCCATATTATAATAACCAAAACGTAAGATAATTAAATTCCTTGATTTACATAAGTTTCCACTTAAATAAGTATATATACATATATGTAAAAAATTTCACTTCTCTTAAAATCTAATACCAAAACATTTATAAACTTACTGTTTAAAATGTTAATTTAGTTTCCCTTATTTTCCCCAGCTTAAAAGTTAATTAACAAACCATACTTTAACTTTGGTTACATTAAAAACCTTATATTATAAGTTGTTCTTATGAAAAACTCATAAACGCAATTTTTAAAACCTTTTACCATTGCCCAAAAATTCCCAAATTTAATATACAGTAACCATAACATTTTAGACATATTATAAAATTTTTATTTCATAAAAATATCTTTTTAATTTGGCCAAATAATTCCAGAAAACCCGTAACTTGCAAAACTCATAACTTATGTTTAAAAACTCCAAAACCATAATAATTTACATCAAAATAAACTAGATTAAATAAGGAACTTATGTTTAAAATTTCAAGTCAAAATACATTCGGGAAGGTATTTAAATTAACCCAACAAGTTAGGACTATTTACTGGAATTTATAAAAACCTTTATAAACTTATTCTGGAATGTTTTAATCTCAGCCGTCCAATCTCTTAAAACGAGATCGGACGGCCCCTGTGTTCCGAGTTCTTCAGCGAAGGTAATAAACAGATCGAGTACTAAATCTCATTTTTCTCACAATCTACAGAACGAAATCGAGTGATTCTTGCTTCTATAGTTTCGTAATCAAATTTCAGTTCTATTGGTGTCAATTTCCCCAATTATAATGCAGTATACATCAAGTTTCAAATTCGATTCGAAGGTTAAGGTTCATATCGGTTACAGAGTTGAAATCGAATGCAATTCATACAAATTCTCCTAACCTAACACGAAATTGACTAAATTGGCACATGGATTAGGTCGAAAACATGACTAAGAACGACAATATCGGAGCAATTTGGTCGGAGACTCACCGGATTGCGCGAATTGTGCGAATTCCAATTCGGAAAACTGGGAAAAACTCGAACTTTAACCAGTTCATGGTGCCAACTTTGAGGATCTATAACTAGCAGTGCAAATTAAGTTAGGTTATGAGTAAGGGCTCATTGGAAAGAACAAACTTAGATCTACATATTGATAGCAAGAACTAAACCTAACTCGAACCACACAGAAAGAAATTGAAGTCGCAAAACACGAGTTTACCTCTCTATTTCGGTGTTATTTTATGTGCTAGCGAGACCGAAACTTTAGACCTCTATATCTCCCAACTGGTTACGAATCGGACTTGGGCATAAACACGAAAATTGTAGAGGGATTAGAGATCTTTACAACGAGCTAAAGAAATCGAATTTTGGTTGAGTAACGAAGAAGTTATGATCGATGCAAGTTACCTGAAAACGAAGAGAATCTGGAATTCTGGAAACACGTTTCGCAAGGTGGCTACTTTGACTCGATTTTCCGGTTGATTCAGAAGGAGTTAGGGTTTGTATGAGTTATAGTTGTTTAGAGGGAATGTAGGAGAAGACAACAAAGAAGACGGCATTGAAAAATATGGAAAGATGAAGAAGTTATAGCCGTCTGAAGTTAGGTTAAAACACTGGAATCAGTTACCAAAATTCAAGGAAAGAATCGGCTAAGTGTGGGTGACCCATTACAGAGTGACACGTGGCATCTCTTAAAATTTTGATTCAAAACTTCAATCTAGCATAACTTTGGCTAGGATGATCCGTTTTTGACGTTCTTTTTATCGATCTTCATGGTTTTCCATAACCTATTTATTGGTATAGGTTTCATGGCCTGGTTTGACCATTCTCAAAAAGTCAACTCTAGCAAGGCTTTTTAAGCTTTAAGGTTTCTAGAATTTTATATTGACTTTTATGTTTCAAAACAATGTTCCAACACTTCTAAAATCTTTATAATATAGTTGGAGTGCTTAGAAATTTTCCCAAGATTTATTGACTTATAAATCTTATTATTAAATTCATAATACTATATAATAATATATAATAATTAGGGTTAAATAGGAGAAAACCCCTAAATAAATTTCACATTCCGTAAAATAATTTAATATTCATAATTCCATGTAATAATTTAATATTCATAATTCCATATAATAATTTAATACTTAATAGTATTATTAAAGGTTTAATAAAAGAAATCCCCTAAATTAATTTAAATTAATTTAGGGGTATTTCAGTATATCCCCCTTAAAAGAAACTTCGCCTCGAAGTTTAAAAATCAACTAATAAGCACTCACACCGCTTCGGGTGTGCTGAGACAATAATAATTCCAATGAAATTCCATACCAATCCAATCCTTTATTTCCATCCATTTCCATAACAACATTCCACTCAAGATTACTCAAAATCAAACTGAACCAGGATATACCAAGATATAGCATGATGAAAATCAAAAGTCACATACTGAGTCATAACTGAGTCATAATGTAAAAAGCCAAGCACATACAAACACCTCTCATTCTGCTAATACTGTTCTCCTTTTACTAACGATGCAACGAGGCATAATCCGGATGAGATAACGAAGGAGGAGTATGCCAGCATATCCCCCTTAAAAGAGCTAAGGTACGCCCTCGTACCGCTACTAACGGCACATTCAAAGAATTCAACACCTTATTAACCAGCTTTGTTGTGAATTTTACTGCACCGTTGATTTTATCTATGATCATTACATATATCTGTATCTCTTGATTGTTATGTATTTGTATTTCCTTGGTGGTTATAAAATTTTATCTTATGATTATTATCCATTGATTTAATGACTGATACGAATTATATGTCCATATATGATCATTTATCATATCAATTATATTACCAAGCTATAACCCAGGTGTAACGTACTTGAGTAGTTTAACATAATATTCCCGATCATTTAATAATCCTCAATAATCTTCCAAAATTGTCTTCAAAGGTTTATTAGTCAACCATATGTTAAAACTCTATAAGATAAATATTTTCTGTGACTTTTCCAGTTTCAATTGTTTTTATAATTAACTATCGTATTTTAGACGATTCATTCAGTGTTTACTTTATAAAATTTACTTATTATATAACTTCACCCAAGGCAGAATTTTAGGAAGTTCTTCCAAAATCTGATTCTTTTATCTTAAAATTTATATATTATATATATATTTTTTTGGGTAGGGACTCTATATAAAATTTTAAGTCAAGTGAGCTAGTTTAATGAAAACTCACTCACTCTTGGTAATTATTTTTTTCTTAACGTTTGTTCTATGTAAGTATTCTCCTGATTATTAAATCTTAGTACTCCCTTAGACAATGGTGGCTTTTGTAAATATCACTCTTAGTGTGACTTCTAAGATTTTATCTATGTATAAGGTTAAACTTCTAAATAACACGAGGATTTCCAAATCTTTAAGTAACTTCCAATTTTTCACTAGACACTCAATACTCCAAGTATTTAAGGCTCAATAATATTTAGTTTATTATTACTCATGTGTTTTCACTCCATAGGTAAGTATTTTTCATCAAGGATTTAACTCGGTAAACTCTTTACATGCATGAATTTAGTACTGGATCTTAATATATAAGTTTTGAATTGTCCATTGTGGCTAGTGATGAAATATGCCTAGCTCAAGATTTCATGATAGTAACGTCTTACCACCACTTCCCCTCAAGTTCAACACAATCCATCACTTGCGTAGAAGTTTATTTACGGTTAGATGGCAAGGCTTGCCTAGCCCCTAAACTTCGAGAAGTGGGTGTGCACCCCCACTACTTTCAGCCTAGGAGTTCGTCGCACCAGGCACTTCCCATAGGGTGTTAGGTTTATGTGTTTTCTTTCTAAAGTTAACATAGAGTTTTAATGTGTTTTACAAGTTCAGATGTTGATCTTTTCTAATACGCTACTAGTTCTTGTTAGCTTAATAATTTTCTAGACTTAAGATTTATCTTAAACATTATCTTAGGTAATAAATTGATACCAAGTAGTTCATGAGATTTATTTTCAAACTTTAAAGGAGTTGAAGTACTTTCACATAATATCAATACTAATTTAGTTATTCAAAGATCTATTTGTATACTGTTTTCAACCAAAAGTATTCTTTAAAATTCTAGGAATTTGTGTACTAGCTTTTAAAGGATTGCATTTTTAGCAATGTATTCTCCATGAGCATGCTTTTGAAAAATAGCTTAATATTTGGTTTATCTCAACCAAAATCTTATCGTACTTAATATAGGATGTTCCAAACTTATATATATATATATATTTTCTATAGTTTATTGTTGGAACGGTATAACAACACATCACACTCAACAGACATTCACAAAAGAAAAGTGTGTAAAGGAATCGTTCACAATTCCAAAAAGGGTTAGGAGTCGTGCCTTACTGGAGTCCTCACTTCCCAATTCTACCCCAGTTCCCCAGTTTTAAGTGCACCTATAATCTAAGTATTTCACTCGGCTTGTTTTCTCGGGTTCAGAGCGTAACTACGCTCTGATACCAATTTCTGTAACGCCCCTATTAACCATAATTACAGCGGAAATAAAACTACAAGGCGATTACAGACCATCGGGTTCCAAACACCCGGCATCAAACCTCACCAATTACAACCTACAATTAACAAAGCTACGGTCTGAACTCGAGAAACTTAACACGATAAAAAAAAATACAGATAAATTACAACAACTCTCCACAAATCCTAGTCCCATCCCAACCGCTCATTCACTTCGTGGCCACCTGTAAATCAATTCGTACCTGCAAGATGAAACCAAGCAGCCCACCCCAAAAGGGGCGGGTCAGTTCCCTGGAATGGAACTGGTACTAATCTCCAAAACAGAACTTTAAAAATAACCTTTAAATAAGCAGTAACTTGGAATCAAGATTTAAAAAAAACAGAGAACAGACACTTTAAAAATCACCAAGTCAAAAATAGCAAGTCAAAGATAAAGTCAACAACAGAAAGGAAGGTTAGTAACAAATTCACACCATGAGTTAGTGAGCATCATTTACTGATGTTAGAACCAATTCTGGTTAAGAATAGAAAGACTCAGGTAGTCACAAAGGACTAGGAATGATATAAAAACCCATAACCCGTGGTAGACAGTTTATGTCCCCACCATTTCAGAAAGCTGAATCCCATAGACAAAATATACTCAAGAGTGGAATAAATTCAATTGGGAGAGATGGCCCCCACCGCCAAGTACGTCCTTTTAGGACAGGGGATATACAGCCCCTCACTGTTTACTACGTCCACTAAGGACAGGGGATATACAGCCCCTCTCTGTTTACCACGTCCACTAAGGACAGGGGATATACAGCCCCTCTCTGTTAACTACGTCCACTAAGGATAGGGGATATACAGCCCCTCTCTGTTTACCACGTCCACTAAGGACAGGGGATATACAACCCCTCTCTGTTAACTACGTCCCTTTTGGTACAGGGGATATACAGCCCCTCTCTGTTACCATTGAAGACGCGCGCACGTCGAAACCTCAAGAACCAGCCCATGGATGAAACGATATCCAGAGTCAAAAGAAGAATTTCCAAGATTGACCTTTTTGAAATTCCCACCAGATCACTAACTACCCAGAGCAATACCAAAACACTCAGTCCTACAGAGTGCAGAAGCGTAAACCCTAAGCAGTCAATGTCTAACGGGACACCAAATAGAAGAAACCAATACCCCTGTGAGTTCCACATCCAAGGCTCAGTTAGTCACACAAGCTGAGTCAGTCACACAACCATTTCCTTTTAGAAGTTCCTCTTAAAGTCAGTTAGCGTTTCTCAAAACATTCCACAAGTCAATCAGCAAAAATAACGTACTACGAAAAATCGTACAAAACATTCCATAAAGTCCAAAACACAACAAGCTGAGTACGAGAAATCGTACAAAACATTCCATAAAGTCCAAAACACGTCAAGCTGAGTACGAGAAATCGTACCTGGGTAACGCTGTAGCAGTTCTAGTCAACTTGCACAAACAATCAATAGTACTCTGAAGAATATTAAAGGTAGTCTATCATCAATCACTTGTAGCATAAGTTAAGCTTAAATAAACTCCATACTCTTATTCCAAAGTCTCAATTGTCTTTTATGCCCTCACTTATGTGTTATGTATAATCTTTGAGTTATTTGAGAACGTTGTATAGCCCAAGGTGGTAAGATCAAGGAATGTATCTTATTAACACCTGATAGCTGACCACTCCTATCCACTTTATTCATATTTAACCACAACCCTCACGTTCAAGACTTTTGAGACCTTTATAACACAAATGTGTTTACATTATATAACTAAATCTAAGAATTCCAATAGTAATCTCAAGCTGAATACCTTTATTCTTAATTTAGAATAAACGTTGTATTATGACCTATGATGGATTCATCCCATAACACTATACTATTATTTCACAGTGTAATGATTATGTATTTTATCAATATCTACTAGATAATCCATTGTGATTAAGTTTTCCCCTTAACTTAATTAAGATCTACATCTTGTATATTGGAACCATAGTGTTGTAGACGCATTATATCATAACCTAATTGAGTTACTAACTCATTTATCTTATCTTTAGTCCAGAAAGACTTTTATTACATCCAGCTAATAATCTTGACATAAGATGTTAAATTACTTTTCATCTTGAAACAACTATATTATAGTTAACTTAGACTTATCGAACTCTTACATTTAGTACTCACAAGGTACATTATTTGCTTAATTATTACCTATATAATAAGGTGTTTAAATATAACCTTTTATGTATCCTTACTTACCTTTAATCTCCTAAATATTTTATTTTTACACCCATTCACTCTATAGACTATGTATAATCCTTTTGTACTACTCCTCATTAAACTTAAGCCTTAAATACGTTTTAAATTGTTTTACAAAACCCAAGGTTTCAAAGGAATAACCTAATAAATAAATTTCCTTTATTATATTTAGGATGGACAATATATCTACATAGAGTAGAATTTATCAAAGAATCAAATTCTGGTTCGTAAGTGAAATTGTTAATTATTTCATAAGATAATCTATTATGAAAATTCTCATATTTTATATTCAAAATAACATTTCATAATTTCCCATTACCGTAAAGTATATCAATATAATATCTTATGTAACTTAGTTTTATCTAATAAAAAGGTTCAAAGGTTTTAAGTATCAAATTCCTATCTATAAACCCTCCTATAAATTCTCACCACTAAATACCTCACTTAACTGTAAACTCACATCCTGAATATTGGTAATAAATGTATTTTATATGGCTTATCTAATTCTAAGAAACTTAAGGATAATTATTTAGATAAATTCCCAAATCATCGTTTAATATAGATTATATCACAATCCTTTTTAATGATCCTATCTTAAAACATTAAGTTATATTTCACTACCATAAATGTTAAGAAATGATTAAATCTAGACTTACTAATCCACCTCACATTTAGATGTAAAAGTATTTTACTTATTTTATTATGGTTTATATATTAAGAATATTTAGATGTAATCATACTACCTTTGTTTATCATTAATTATAGAATAAGATCTATTTGTGCAACATCTTATGTAATCTAATCACAATTTTCCCTAAGTTCTAACTTATTAATTACTTAATCCCAATTTTAGATTTACATCCTGGTTATTGACAAATAATACTATACATGCATTTCAATATGGTTATATATAAACCTTAGAAACTCAAAGGTAATTCTTAAGCCTAATACATAACTATAATCTAATACCACCTCATATAATATTCTGCCATTAGTATTATGTAGAGGTTTAGTTTAACTTACTAATTCCTTCGTACTATATTTCCTATAAGGTAACTAATTTTATTTATATATATATTTCTTTTTGTAACACCCCTACCATTAATGCAATGCTTCCCGTCCAATCTCCTTACCCATCAGATACACGCAGCGGATACATACTTACATACAGTGGGTGATACAATGCCGTTAGTCACCCACGTGACTAACAAGGCTACTACTTCTACATACAGCATCGGTCTGATGGACCGGAATCCCGAGCGTTACACATTTATAATACATACTCCATTCATCAATCAAATACAACAATGCTCCATTCAATACTTACTCCTCCATAATTCATACAATACAATATACTTAACCGAGTCTACTAGGATCCTTATACAGTTATAATGTCCCTTCCAAGTTCATACATACTCACTAAGAGTCTACATCTACCCATTCCTCACAACTACTTACTTTCTAAGTACAAGGGTGTGCCGCCGGTCTCTTACCTTGACCACATCCGCTTCGGGTACCTGCACACTAAAAACGTTCCCCCTAGGGGGTCAGCTTTCGCTGCGCATGATAACCGCATACCCCGCGTACTAGTGAGGGTACGCCGACCACTTGGTCGAATACATGCAGTTCATTTTCATACAACATACATGCATACATGATCTTATACACAATATTACAATACATTACGCAAGATATACACACATACATACACTTCGTTACATACAGGAAGTACAACATATACCAACCAATACATACTTACCCTTTCCGAATTACACATACACATTACATGGACAATATACAATATTTGTTAGCTTCATTGGTCCACCCGGGTTAATCGGGTGGAGATTACTCTTTTACTCGTTACTTCATACATACACATACATACGCCTACATACTTACGGATCCATACTTACTTACTCTTACTCTTACTCAAGTTAAGTCGTCGGGACCTCCGGCCCTGGGGACTACTCCGTCCCACCTCCGGGATTTACTTGACTCACCAATCCGGGATGCTACCCATTTAAGGGATTTGGGCCGCGGACCAGTTTAAGAGTCAGGAATTGTAGCCAACCTCTTGTGACTCCGCATCCTCACGCGTGGCCGAAGCTATATCAGACTTCTACTCATTCCGGTTTACTCACTTAAGTTAGGAGTTAGGTAGTTAGGAACTAGTAGAAGTCATTCATTCAAGCCACAATAATACAATACAAGGCTCACATACACATCCATACAGAATACATTACAATATACAAGTACACTACGAAATACAGTACACTTCATCATCATTCATATATTTCATGAATTATACAAACTATTGTTCAAGACAAATGTCGAGAACAATGTAAACAAGCACAAGTAAGTGCAATATAATCCGATTCATGCATTTATCTTATTAGGTGGTCAAATAAGCACACAAATCGGGGTAACCAGATTAGGATACAGGGCATGAAGAAATCATACCTTTCACCGTTGTACTTGTATCCCAACGTTCCTCCGGTGTTCACAAATCAAATTCCTATGATATACATATAATCGATTGATTACTCTAACCATCATCAACTCAATTCGATTACTCTTACATTTCCTAATTCATACTTACCAAGTCTTTACATTCTTTACACTTATATTCCTTTTACTTTCTTTTCTTTACTTACCCATGGTTTACTTACATATATATATATATACATATGTATAGGTGGGTATACATATATATATACTAGTTATAATCCTATAGTTTTTTTTTTGTAAGTTATGGGTCGTCCGACCCAGCGTCCGACCCAAGCCCTGGGTCGGACCATTCTAGTAGATTACCGTTCTCTGAAATTCTCCCTGTCCGACCCAGCCCTATTCCGTCCGACCCATACACCCCTGGGTCGGACCATTCCAGATTGTTTCGGGTCTGTTGCCCAAGCCCTGTCCGACCCACGTCCACCTCACCCTCTGGGTCGGACGGAGTCAGAAACTTCGACAACATAATTTTTTTGCATGTCCGACTCACGGCCCTGGGTCGGACCGTTCCAGAAAGATTTATTTTCGTTGTTTAAGTCATGTCCGACCCAGCGTCCGATCCAGGCTGTGGGTCGGACGGTAGCAGGACACTGCTACAGACCTTATTTTTCTTTCCCAATTTCACCCATTGCTTCCCCAATGTTCCTACATACATCCTAACATGTTTTAGTACTATTTAAACATTCTAAATCACCTTAATTCATCCACCAAATCCATTACTAAATCCATCAAACAACTTACACAATTTCCTCACTTCCCTTCTACACTTACAACAGTTTTGCATCCTTCAATGCTACAGATTTTTGTTCCCACTGCTAACATCCAATACTTCCTCCACCAATGTCACTCCTAGCATCCCAAATACCTCCTTTTACCAAGCCAATTCATTTCCAAGCAATTGTACCATCTATACCCAAGTCCATCATTCATTTCACCAATCTTGCACACTATTTCTTCTTGATTCCACAATGCAATCTAATACCTCTTTGCTACAGATTTTTGTTTACCCCCTTATGCTACAGATTTTCACTCACACTTCTATCATTCATTACTCATTCAACTACCGCTATTCCTAGCATCCAAAATGCCTTACTTTACCTCTAGCATCATCCCATTAACACACTCATTTCCAATCTGTTTCAAACTACAAAACACTCCAGTTGCACTCCTCAAGTACACCTAGTTATCACTTAGATTGCTTTCTCTTCTTAAACAGCCTAAGTCCTCTCATTCCTAGGTAAAATTGGACATAGTCTCCCCTATATTATTACCATTCTCCACTCATCATCTCAGCTCATATGTCCTCATTCTCACAACTAGTTTGCTCAAGCCACATGCTCACATTTCAACACTACTACAACAACATAAAATTCCTGCACATATACATTCAATACCCAATGTTTTCCCGAGCTTTTAAACATCATTTAAAAGGCTTCAAAACTGTTACATTGCTCTTCTACTTATACTCCAATACACTCATTACTCCTTATCATACACGTTACTTATTTTACTTCTCAAAATCTGTTACAATACACATTACTAACTACACAAGAGAATGTGATTTACCTTCTTCTTCTTCTAGTTGTTTTTCTCTTCTTGCTCTTCCTCCTCTCTTTCCTTCCTCTTCCTCTTCCCACCGGTTTAGCAACCAAGGTTCTACACTACAGCCCACATATACATACACACTTCAATACCCAAAACTAACCCTAACCATTGTTGAGTTTTAATGTAGGTTTTAGGGTTTGGAAATTTTATTACCTTGCAAGGGTATAAGTCATGCTTGGAATAGCTCAAGAACAATATTCCCACTCCACCAATGAGGCCAAAATCAGCTAGAGTACAAGGGGTTACAAGAGGTTAGTTTCCAAATTTGTTTTGCCCTTAAGGGCTAGAAAAAGATGGAGTTTCAAGAAGATTTTTACCTCAAAAGAACAAGGAGGATGAGGTGGTTCTAATGGTGGTCTTGAAGCTCCAAATGCTCCATACCCATGGAGGTGAAAGTTGTTGTTTTTGAATTTTGGAAAGATAGAAATGTAGCTCTTGAAGAGAGGATTCCAATGGTGTAGTTTTTAGAATTTTTGGAAGAGATTCAAGGGGGTTACAAGAGGAGAGAAGAGGGGTTTTGTGTGGTTTTGTTTATTTCACCATGGATGTCGCATGGAAGGAGGAGAAAGAATAGAGTGAGTGGAGGCTGTGTACGCGAAGAGGGAAATGAGAGATAGGAGAAAGAGAATGTGAGAGTGTGGGGTAATAAAGTAAGGTGAGAGTTTACTTTATTGTTTTTGTTTTTGTAATTAAGAGGGAGTTAGTGAGTGTGTGAGAGAGGGAGATAGGGGGCCGGCTGGCACGACACACACACACACTACTTCTCTTTTTATTTTAAAAGTGGACACATAAGTTTGGTCTATTTATGTTCCTACCCCACAACTTCCCGTTTTGACGGTTTTTACTAATTTCTCATTTTATTGATTTTATTTGTTCTAAAGCTTCACTAATATTTATTAATGACTATTTAGTTGACCAAAATTTTTACGATTCTATTTGACCCGCTTAAAGTCACGTTTTCCCGGTTACCTCGAAAAACGCGCTTTAAGGTTCGTTAGTGATTTTAATCCGTTTTAAGGATCCGTTTTCTTCGGGAGTCGTTCCCATATATTATTTAGGTCTTATTAAACCTTTAGAATCCCTTTAATACTCTAACCGAGGTCTCATACCTCCTATGATTATTTATGCTTATTTAGCGTTTTCCGCTTTTAAAGCGTTTCTTTATTTCTTTTGGATTTATTTTTCCTTACTAGTATTAATTGGGTACCATTAGGCCCTTAAATACATATGAGATTAATTTTAATCCCTATGTTTATGTTCGGGGTATTTCAATCTACCCCCCTTAGGAACTTTGTCCTCAAAGTTGTTCGAGGTTATAGGTTTACAATGCTTACTCGTTGTTACGTGTCCAATACCAAAGCCATACGTTCTTCCTCCTTACAAATCCCAAATCAGTTACTCAAGGCTTCTCCTTTCCATACCATACCAATGTACAATAACTACTCCGATCCGCACTACTACCGACCATCCGGTTCCTCATTACCAAATTTATACATACATACAATGCAAAGCTATCCCCAAAGCGATGCAATACACATACAATCCCGCAGACACTCAGGTCATCTAGACACAGGACTCCTCTATGTCCCGCTGCCCTTGGAATAATACAACGTAATATACTACTATCTTGTCCTGTACCAGCTTCCAACAAATACTTTAGTCTCTAGTCTAAGGAAAATCCTTCCCCACGGCTACATAGAAATCCTTCTAAAACATACAACTCCAGATTCCAATTTATGTTCATTACTTTTATCCTATGTGTGATTCTTGTGACCACTTGAGGGGAGCTTCAAGAATCATTCGACCCTGATGATATCAGCATCAGTGTTGAACTATCTTTCCACCCCAATTTGTGTTCGGTTTCCCTTGATCTGATCAGGATCAAGTTCGACTTCCCACATCAGATTCAATCAAACAAATAATTTAATTGTTTTCATTTTCTATCTTTTTACTCTTTCTAGTCGTAATTACGAATTCATACATCTCCAAAGGATGGAATCAGTCCATCAATCATCCTCACTCTACTTCCCAAATGCTTTACTCCATGGTTCAATCCTAATGCTCATTTCATCAACCTTCACTACTTCCATCCATTACTCACCATCATCTCCTATATTCTAACTAAGGAATACTACATTTATAAGATTTAGTTGACTTCAATTGTTTCAAATATTTTACTTACGATTCCACTACTCATAAACTTCATTCATCTACTATCCTCATTCATTTCGTACTACTTCTTCAAAGGTTACAATACTTGTGGAGCTCCGTCCACTACTCATTACTTTTCTTTTACTAATACTCTTACATTGGTGTTACAAGATGGGTATACTCCTCCTATGGTATTTGCATGTCTAATGCCTAATTACCATAATTACAATGTGAATGAGTACTTATGTTTATTTAACATAGTATCAATCATCAATTTGGTTCTCATTTGTGCTATGCACATTATAGTTTTATGTGTTTTATTCACAAAACTTACATTAAGCGGTTTCGCTCTACCCCCCTTAAAAGGGATTACGCCCACGTAATCTACCATATGTTATTATTATTAAACATTGGTTTAATCAGTTTGGGCAAACTGAAGCGTTTAGCTTCACTACGGTATACTATAGAATATGCTCTGGTCAAAGGGATCTTAACCATACCAATGGTTTAGTCCTTGCACCAAGAGTTCCTATATGAGTTTATTTAACTCATATTTAATTCGGTTCTAGCCTAATCAGCTTCAAGGCATTAATAGCCATTGTATTATACTCCTAGCTAGGGCCCACTAGCTTCTGCTGCGCGACCCTGATAACTTGGGTTATTCACCCCTCTTGTTATCCTTAATGTGCTATACATCACCTTCTTATCCGTCTATTATGGGAATAAGGTTTACTAAACAACTGCGGTATTCCTTTACCGTGTTTGAACTCAACGAGTTTAAGATTTATAACCAGCTCTCTGGTAATCTACTGCACATGCTATTTGTGCTTCCACGATTATTTGTTAAGTTCCTCCGACTTATTGTCGGGCGAGGTTAAGCCACTATTTAGTTATAGCGCTTCCTCTGTTGTCAATAGCTCCTGGGTTACACCAGTTCTTCTGATTCAGTACAAGTGTTCTTTACTTGTATGACCTTGCGCTGATATGCGTCGGTCCTAGTGACTTTCTTAAGTCTCCTTTCATTCTTTTATTCCACTGGGGTTCACATCTTGTGATTGTTAGTGTGTTTTACACTCTTCGTGCTTGTTGGTGAAAATAAGGGTTTACTACAGTTTACATTCTCTATATCCTTAGCCATCCCATTAGATCATTAGCTGCGTAGGTGCAATACAATAACACTCAGTCATACAGAGTGCAGAGGCGTAAACGCTTGACAGTAAGTCACTTGTGTGATAGGAAAGAATATTTCTGTGTGTCATCTCATACTTGTACTCCGTGTCATTGCTTAACTACTTCCTCATATCGGTCGCTTGTTGCGCACCGTATTCTTACTCATTATACAACATCGTTTTTACTGACTCCGTTACTGTAGTAGTTTCTCTTTACTCACTGTTACTATCATTGGCACCATTTCTTATGGTGTGTATACGCTGAGGGCTTCCTATATTCGTGTATATGACGGTTGTCGTAGCATACCGCGGTATTATAATTCTAATGTGAAGATGTTCTTCCACTTTAGGTTTCATGTGTAGGTTAGCTTACCTCATATTCTGTCATCCTTTGTGATACAATTTACTAGGTATCTTGGTTGACCAAGGATGAGATGACTCATCGGGTCATAAGCTTCCTTGAGCGTTAGTCATTCGTGGTGCTCAATGTGTATTCACATAGATTGTTCCTGACAATTATTGTCTTTCCAGTGCTGAGCATTGGTTATAGGCTCTAGCTGTGTAGTTCCACTTGTATGCATATCACCGGGACATCCCAAGAACTCTAGGGGTTTTCTGGTCCCGTTCTCTAATTGAAGAGTATTTCATCACTGACAGGTGAAATTTCTTGCTGATGGGTTGTCTCCACTCATAGGTCTCATGACTAGGTTATCATGTTGGTGTTTATACAACGGTTCACCACATGCTTGAGTGCATATGGAGTATGCTTACTCCTTAAGTCGTAATGGTTTGGAAAATCTCATTTCCTTATTCCATCGCCCCTTGACAATATTTATAAGCGTTGGCTTATTGTTATAATAGATGGAAGCCTTTCCAAGGGTTCACATCTTCACCACGTTGGTGGTCTTAGGCTAACGAGGGGTACCTTCCCTGGGGCTTCTCGTAGTGTCCAAGTGTGGACTAGGCCAATGTTGGTATTATCAGGATTCTTATGCCTCTGTGCTACCATTGCTACAGAAGGCATGGCGGTAATTAAGAACTCCGTCAACTGTATACTAGGCTGATGCCCTAGTGACAGTGACATTGGGTTGGCCATTACTCCAAGCCACTCCGGATGTTGGGTTTGAATTTATGGTCCAGTTGTTGATTTCTTGTCGTATGAGGCAATACCTCTCGTACGTCTTGCTAATAACTGGTGCAGGTTTGCAACCATTTGAGTTTGTATAACGTATTTGGTTTACGGCTTCTGAGCCTTATTGCTGCGAGCTATGCTCCTTGCAAGCTGCTTGTTCAGGTTTCCACTCCATGTATACCCCATAGGCTGGAGGTATTATTGGGCTCCATGGTAAGTCGTGGCATCACGCTTCTGTTCATAGAAGACTCTCAGGCAATCTGGTGCTGATCAGTGCCTTTTGTAGTCTAGGGTATTTCCTGTTAAGTGAAATCCCTTCGGTGTCCTAACCGAATGTTCCTTCTAGCTCATGTGCTCTTATCATGATGCTTGTTCAACTGCTGTTATCTCAGACACCCTTCAAGGATTGCTCCTGAGTGCTGTTAGTTGTGCCGTTACATCCGGCTAATGTTTACGATATGTTGTGTCCACTATACCGCCTTGTGGTATTGTATTTGAGTTATTCCCTTTTGGTTTATAACGTCTCCCGTCGTTGGGTAGACCGTTTACACCTTCTCCTAGTGTTCTTGACTAGGCTTACATTCTTTTCCAATGATGGATTTTACTTTATGGTGATCTTGTGATTGCTCTTGGGAGTTCTGTCCCGTTTGTCGAGCATTGTGGTGTTCACGTTAGGCAACTGCCTTACTGTGTTGAGGCTGGGTATGCTTTCCAGCTGTCATATATTTGCTTGATGTCCTTGAGACATACCCAATGTCTATACTTATCAGTTTGTGCTCTTTGCACTTCTTAGTCCTTACTCCTTATTTTCCGATGGATTCTCTGAGTTCCTTACACTTGTTCCTTAACTGAGTTTCCTTCTCCTTGATTGTCTATGGTGTCCAGTTGTTCTGGTTAAAATTCACTCATGGTCCGTAGAACGGAGTTGACTACTTCCCGTGTGTCGCACACTACATGTATACATACGTGGGGTACCGTTACCACTTACCCAACTATATGTCGGGCCCGTAGGCTCCTTCGGAGTGCGGTTGTCCCACATCCCGTAACGGGTACACTCGTAGTGTTCGCCACACGCCTAGGTGAAGTATTCTATTGTCAACTCCTCTTGTATCATTCTTTGATATTCACCGTAATGCTGTTGGTCTGGTTTTAAAATCCAAGGTTTTTAAAAGAAGGTTTATGGTTTTGAAAGAAAATTTTTGGGTTTTAAAATTATGGTTCGGTGTTAAAGGCAGTTTCTCATGGCATCGCCATGTTTGAGGTCTCGACCAAGTCTAGTTCCTCGCTGACTGGTATGTACTAAATACAGTGGTCGGGCCGTTAGGCCTTTCCAAGGTTCCATACGTCTGGTTGCTAGGATGTGTGATCCTGTGGTTGTTCCGTTACGGTCACCGTACATTACTATGTACTTGTGACGTGTTAGTGTTCCTTTACATATCTCTGTCTTTACTACACTTGCCTTGGCAAGTGCGTGGTATCGATGGTTTTTGGATAATCCTATACCAATCTTGGTAGGGTTTCCGCTTGCATTTGGTAGTCTTGTCGACTCTTCATTTGATCTTATTGATCTATAGTTGGTATACTCGATCCTTTAGGTAGCTTCTAGGTGGTCTAGACATGGCTGTCTTAGATCTGGGTACTTCCCCAATCCTGGGAGATTCTCACCCAATTTGGTTTAGTGTCGTTCCTTGTGGCTTGTTCCCACACACTTGTGGTGGTTACTGAGCCCACCTTGTTTAGGCACTACTCTTGTAGTCCTATTGGATCATATCCTATGGTTGTTCTTGTAATTGTCTGAGCTATATTGGCCAGGTATTGCAACCTTAATGGCGTTGTAGTTTGGAGTTAACCGCTTCCGTCTATGTCCTTAGTCAGTTAGCGTACCGTTGGTGATATTATTCAAGTATCACTATCCCGTAGACTTGTGTCTCGGGTTCCGTTACTGCTCCCCTTTTCATTCCATTGCACGGTTAGTGCTTCTTTTCCTGCTGCTGGTTGTATAGTTAGGTTCTGCGACTGCTGAGCATGTCGCCCCATGCTGTTGTAAGTTGTAGCCTCCTGGTGGTTGGAGTGCTTATTCCACCGCTATTAAGTGCGGGTATTGTGGTTCAACCGGAATCCATCTCCGGGTCTTCCAGTTCTTGGAATCTACCATGTGTCGGTTCTTGTTTACCGTGTGATTGCTTCACCACTGCCAGATCGGATTTTCCCCGAGTATGAGAAGGCTTTTCTTCTCTCTGGCGTCCTTTCCCAAGTTATACAGTGGGGTTTGCGGCGGGCGGGACTGGTATTGTAGGTATCTGGTACTCACCGGTAGTTCCTAACTAGCATATCTCTAATGCTAACACTCAGCCCTTAGCCCTAAGCTTCTAATTCCTAACTCGGTATTTCCTAAGCTCGGTATTTCTAGTCATCAGAGCGAGCTCTGATACCACTTTTTGTAACACCCCTACCATTAATGCAATGCTTCCCGTCCAATCTCCTTACCCATCAGATACACGCAGCGGATACATACTTACATACAGTGGGTGATACAATGCCGTTAGTCACCCACGTGACTAACAAGGCTACTACTTCTACATACAGCATCGGTCTGATGGACCGGAATCCCGAGCATTACACATTTATAATACATACTCCATTCATCAATCAAATACAACAATGCTCCATTCAATACTTACTCCTTCATAATTCATACAATACAATATACTTAACCGAGTCTACTAGGATCCTTATACAGTTATAATGTCCCTTCCAACTTCATACATACTCACTAAGAGTCTACATCTACCCATTCCTCACAAATACTTACTTTCTAAGTACAAGGGTGTGCCGCCGGTCTCTTACCTTGACCACATCCGCTTCGGGTACCTGCACACTAAAAACATTCCCCCTAGGGGGTCAGCTTTCGCTGCGCATGATAACCGCATACCCCGCGTACTAGTGAGGGTACGCCGACCACTTGGTCGAATACATGCAGTTCATTTTCATACAACATACATGCATACATGCTCTTATACACAATATTACAATACATTACGCAAGATATACACACATACATACACTTCGTTACATACAGGAAGTACAACATAAACCAACCAATACATACTTACCCTTTCCGAATTACACATACACATTACATGCACAATATACAATATTTGTTAGCTTCATTGGTCCACCCGGGTTAATCGGGTGGAGATTACTCTTTTACTCGTACTTCATACATACACATACATACGCCTACAGACTTACGGATCCATACTTACTTACTCTTACTCTTACTCAAGTTAAGTCGTCGGGACCTCCGGCCCTGGGGACTACTCCGTCCCACCTCGGGATTTACTTGACTCAAATCCAGGATGCTACCCATTTAAGGGATTTGGGCCGCGGACCAGTTTAAGAGTCAGGAATTGCAGCCAACCTCTTGTGACTCCGCATCCTCACGCGTGGCCGAAGCTATATCGGACTTCTACTCATTCCGGTTTACTCACTTAAGTTAGGAGTTAGGTAGTTAGGAACTAGTAGAAGTCATTCATTCAAGCCACAATAATACAATACAAGGCTCATATACACATCCATACAGAATACATTACAATATACAAGTACACTACGAAATACAGTACACTTCATCATCATTCATATATTTATCTTATTAGGTGGTCAAATAAGCACACAAATCGGGGTAACCAGATTAGGATACAGGGCATGAAGAAATCATACCTTTCACCGTTGTACTTGTATCCCAACGTTCCTCCGGTGTTCACAAATCAAATTCCTATGATATACATATAATCGATTGATTACTCTAACTATCATCAACTCAATTCGATTACTCTTACATTTCCTAATTCATACTTACCAAGTCTTTACATTCTTTACACTTATATTCCTTTTACTTTCTTTTCTTTACTTACCCATGGTTTACTTACATATATATATATACATATGTATAGGTGGGTATACATATATATATATATATACTAGTTATAATCCTATAGTTTTTTTTTTTGTAAGTTATGGGTCGTCCGACCCAGCGTCCGACCAAGCCCTGGGTCGGACCATTCCAGTAGATTACCGTTCTCTGAAATTCTCCCTGTCCGACCCAGCCCTATTCCGTCCGACCCATACACCCCTGGGTCGGACCATTCCAGATTGTTTCAGGTCTGTTGCCCAAGCCCTGTCCGACCCACGTCCGACTCACCCTCTGGGTCGGACGGAGTCAGAAACTTCGACAACATAATTTTTTTGCATGTCCGACCCATGTCCGACTCACGGCCCTGGGTCGGACCATTCCAGAAAGATTTATTTTTGTTGTTTAAGTCATGTCCGACCCAGCGTCCGATCCAGGCTGTGGGTCGGACGGTAGCAGGACACTGCTACAGACCTTATTTTTCATTCCCAATTTCACCCATTGCTTCCCCAATCTTCCTACATACATCCTAACATGTTTTAGTACTATTTAAACATTCTAAATCACCTTAATTCATCCACCAAATCCATTACTAAATCCATCAAACAACTTACACAATTTCCTCACTTCCCTTCTACACTTACAACAGTTTTGCATCCTTCAATGCTACAGATTTTTGTTCCCACTTCTTACATCCAATACTTCCTCCACCAATGTCACTCCTAGCATCCCAAATACCTCCTCTTACCAAGCCAATTCATTTCCAAGCAATTGTACCATCTATACCCTAGTCCATCATTCATTTCACCAAATCTTGCACACTATTTCTTCTTAATTCCACAATGCAATCTAATACCTCTTTGCTACAGATTTTTGTTTACCCCCTTATGCTACAGATTTTCACTCACACTTCTATCATTCATTACTCATTCAACTACCGCTATTCCTAGCATCCAAAATGCCTTACTTTACCTCTAGCTTCATCCCATTAACACACTCATTTCCAAATCTGTTTCAAACTACAAAACACTCCCGTTGCACTCCTCAAGTACACCTAGTTATCACTTAGATTGCTTTCTCTTCTTAAACAGCCTAAGTCCTCTCATTCCTAGGTAAAATTGGACATAGTCTCCCCTATATTATTACCATTCTCCACTCATCATCTCAGTTCATATGTCCTCATTCTCACAACCTGTTTGCTCAAGCCACATGCTCACATTTCAACACTACTACAACAACATAAAATTCCTGCACATATACATTCAATACCCAATGTTTTCCCAAGCTTTTAAACATCATTTAAAAGGCTTCAAAACTGTTACATTGCTCTTCTACTTATACTCCAATACACTCATTACTCCTTATCATACACGTTACTTATTTTACTTCTCAAAATCTGTTACAATACACATTACTAACTACACAAGAGAATGTGATTTACCTTCTTCTTCTTCTAGTTGTTTTTCTCTTCTTGCTCTTCCTCCTCTCTTTCCTTCCTCTTCCTCTTCCCACCGGTTTAGCAACCAAGGTTCTACACTACAGCCCACATATACATACACACTTCAATACCCAAAACTAACCCTAACCATTGTTGAGTTTTAATGTAGGTTTTAGGGCATGGAAATTTTATTAACTTGCAAGGGTATAAGTCATGCTTGGAATAGCTCAAGAACAATATTCCCACTCCACCAATGAGGCCAAAATCGGCTAGGGTACAAGGGGTAACAAGAGGTTAGTTTCCAAATTCGTTTTGCCCTTAAGGGCAAGAAAAAGATGAAGTTTCAAGAAGATTTTTACCTCAAAAGAACAAGGAGGATGAGGTGGTTCTAATGGTGGTCTTGAAGCTCCAAATGCTCCATACCCATAGAGGTGAAAGTTGTTGTTTACGAATTTTCGAAAGATAGAAATGTAGCTCTTGATGAGAGGATTCCAATGGTGTAGTTTTTAGAATTTTTGGAAGAGATTCAAGGGGGTTACAAGAGGAGAGAAGAGGGGTTTTGTGTGGTTTTGTTTATTTCACCATGGATGTCGCATGGAAGGAGGAGAAGAGAATAGAGAGTGAGTGAGGGAGGCTGTGTACGTGAGGAGGGAAATGAGAGATAGGAGAGAGAGAATGTGAGAGTGTGGGGTAATAAAGTAAGGTGAGAGTTTACTTTATTGTTTTTGTTTTTGTAATTAAGAGGGAGTTAGTGAGTGTGTGAGAGAGGGAGATAGGGGGGCCGGCTGGCACCACACACACACACACTACTTCACTTTTTATTTTAAAAGTGGACACATAAGTTTGGTCTATTTATGTTCCTACCCCACAACTTCCCGTTTTTGACGGTTTTTACTAATTTCTCGTTCTATTGATTTTATTGGTTCTAAAGCTTCACTAATATTTATTAATGATTATTTAGTTGACCAAAATTGTTACGAGTCTATTTGACCCGCTTAAAGTCACGTTTTCCCGGTTACCTCGAAAAACACGCTTTAAGGTTCGTTAGTGATTTTAATCCGTTTTAAGGATCCGTTTTCTTCGGAGTCGTTCCCATATATTATTTAGGTCTTATTAAACCTTTAGAATCCCTATAATACTCTAACCGAGGTCTCATACCTCCTATGATTATTTACGCTTATTTAGCGTTTTCCGCTTTTAAAGCGTTTCTTTATTTCTTTTGGATTTATTTTTCCTTACTAGTATTAATTGGGTACCATTAGGCCCTTAAATACATATGAGATTAATTTTAATCCCTCTGTTTAAGTTCCGGGTATTTCAATATATACTAGGATTTGTTCAAAACATTATTTATGTAATTTATTGTATTTAATTATGTTTAAAAACTTTTAGGCATAACTACAACCGATATACGGTTTATAAAATAAAGTGTTTCCCTTTAATATATATAAGTATACCTGTATTAGAATTTAATTAAGACATTCCCTACGTAACTTATTATATTTAAACTATCTTATTACTAACTGCATTCCATGTATGTTCTATAAAGTATTTCCCTTAACCATATCTTAGGATACTAGCTCTTATAATATTTAGTTATTATAAGTGTTAATTTATTAGTTCCTTGCTTTACTCTAAGTTACTACTTTATTCCCTTTTATATATATGTAAATATATATATATATTCATATTTCCCTTAGTTTTAATTACAACTATTAACTCCCATATAATATAATAACCAAAACGTAAGATAATTAAATTCCTTGATTTACATAAGTTTCCACTTAAATAAGTATATATACATATATGTAAAAAATTTCACTTCTCTTAAAATCTAATACCAAAACATTTATAAACTTACTTTTATAAAATGTTAATTTAGTTTCCCTTATTTTCCCCAGCTTAAAAGTTAATTAACAAACCATACTTTAACTTTTGGTTACATTAAAAACCTTATATTATAAGTTGTTCTTATGAAAAACTCATAAACGCAATTTTTAAAACCTTTTACCATTGCCCAAAAATTCCCAAATTTAATATACAGTAACCATAACATTTTAGACATATTGTAAAATTTTTATTTCATAAAAATATCTTTTTAATTTGGCCAAATAATTCCAGAAAACCCGTAACTTGCAAAAATCATAACTTATGTTTAAAAACTCCAAAACCATAATAATTTACATCAAAATAAACTAGATTAAATAAGGAACCTATGGTCAAAAGTTCAAGTCAAAATACATTCGGGAAGGTATTTAAATTAACCCAACAAGTTAGGACTATTTACTGGAATTTATAAAAACCTTTATAAACTTATTCTGGAATGTTTTAATCTCGGCCGTCCAATCTCTTAAAACGAGATCGGACAGCCCCTGTGTTCCGAGTTCTTCAGCGAAGGTAATAAACAGATCGAGTACTAAATCTCGTTTTTCTCACAATCTACAGAACGAAATCGAGTGATTCTTGTTTCTATAGTTTCGTAATCAAATTTCGGTTCTATTGGTGTCAATTTCCCCAATTATAATGCAGTATACATCAAGTTTCAAATTCGATTCGAAGGTTAGGGTTCATATCGGTTACAGAGTTGAAATCGAATGCAATTCATACAAATTCTCCTAACCTAACACGAAATTGACTAAATTGGCACATGGATTAGGTCGAAAACATGACTAAGAACGACAATATCGGAGCAATTTGGTCGGAGACTCACCGGATTGTGCGAATTGTGCGAATTCCAATTCGGAAAACTGGGAAAAACTCGAACTTTAACCAGTTCGTGGTGCCAACTTTGAGGATCTATAACTAGCAGTACAAATTGAGTTAGGTTATGAGTAAGGGCTCATTGGAAAGAACAAACTTAGATCTACATATTGATAGCAAGAACTAAACATAACTCGAACCACACAGAAAGAAATTGAAGTCGCAAAACACGAGTTTACCTCTCTGTTTCGGTGTTATTTTATGTGCTGGCGAGACCGAAACTTTAGACCTCTATATCTCCCAACTGGTTACGAATCGGACTTGGGCATAAACACGAAAATTGTAGAGGGATTAGAGATCTTTACAACGAGCTAAAGAAATCGAATTTTGGTTGAGTAACGAAGAAGTTATGATCGACGCAAGTTACCTGAAAACGGAGAGAATCTGGAATTCTGGAAACACGTTTCGCAAGGTGGCTACTTTGACTCGATTTTCCGGTTGATTCAGAAGGAGTTAGGGTTTGTATGAGTTATAGTTGTTTAGAGGGAATGTAGGAGAAGACAACAAAGAAGACGACATTGAAAAATATGGAAAGATGAATAAGTTATAGCCGTCTAATGTTAGGTCAAAACACTGGAATCAGTTACCGAAATTCAGGGAAAGAATCGGCTAAGTGTGGGTGACCCATTACAGAGTGACACGTGGCATCTCTTAAAATTTTGATTCAAAACTTCAATCTAGCATAACTTTGGCTAGGATGGTCCATTTTTGACGTTCTTTTTATCGATCTTCATGGTTTTCCATAACCTATTTATTGGTATAGGTTTCATGGCCTGGTTTGACCATTCTCAAAAAGTCAACTCTAGCAAGGCTTAATAAACTTTAAGGTTTCTAGAATTTTATATTGACTTTTATGTTTCAAAACAATGTTCCAACACTTCCTAAAATCTTTATAATATAGTTGGAGTGTTTAGAAATTTTCCCAAGATTTATTGACTTATAAATCTTATTATTAAATTCATAATACTATATAATAATATATAATAATTAGGGTTAAATAGGAGAAAACCCCTAAATAAATTTCACAATTCCATATAATAATTTAATATTCATAATTCCATGTAATAATTTAATATTCATAATTCCATAATAATAATTTAATACTTAATAGTATTATTAAAGGTTTAATAAAAGAAATCCCCTAAATTAATTTAGGGGTATTTCACAAACACCCCTCAAGGATTGCTCCTGGGTGTTGCTAAGGTATGCCATTACATTTGGCTTGCACTTATGGGTACATTCAGTAAACTACGCCTTCTTGTGTTCTTAGCTGGGTATTCGTTCCAGCTATCATGCTTTATCCCTGAAGATTCTTAAAACATATTCGATGTCTTTATATAGCAGTCAGTGCACTTCGCACCTTCCGACCCTTAAATATTTCCTTGAACAAATTCACTAATTCCATTAGTCTTCGTAACTGGGTTCCTTTACTTCAACCATTCGTGGTAATCCTTAGCTCTTACTTGACTTTTACTGCTGACCGTAGTATGGAGTCGACTACTTCCCGTCTTCCGGACTCTGCTCGTATACATATGTGGGGTACCCTACTGATACATTACTACTTACCCAACTAACCCATAAGTAGGTCTGTTAGGCCCACAAGCTCCTATCGGAGTGCGGTCGTCCCACATATCAGTTGGTACACTCGTAGTGTCCGTCACACGCCTAGGTGAAGTATTCTGTTGTCAACTCCCTTATATTGTCCTGTGACAATATACATTCCGTGCTTCCCGAACTTAATCAAGGGAAAGTCTATCCACCGTTGTATCATTATAAACTCCATCCATTTCCTCGGGTTGCTACCCTCGGGTTCACCGGTTTCCGTCTGGTTATTCAAGGTAAACTGGGTATGACTTACCTACCATGTGGCACTGTGGCCAGTGTAGGTCTCCTGGTGTGGTTTTGAAAGAAGGTTAGAAAAAGGTATTGGTTTAGAAGAAAATTTGGTTTTGAAAGAAAGAATTTCAAATAAATCTGAGTTTGAAAGAAAATTCTCACGGTTTTACAACGTCTTCTTGCCTTAACCAAGTCTAGCTTCCTGCTGACTGGTGTATTTCCAATTGCAGAGGTTAGGCCATTTGTAACACCCCAACTCAATCCAAATGTGGTCTCGCAACTTAACAGCATATATATATACATGTCACAGCGGAATTCCTTACACTCCAGGACCTTGCCACGGTCTGACTACAGAATATACCGAACATTAGTACAACAATCTTAACCAATTACATATTCTTCTTACGATCCACTCACAGCCTATACATCTTACTAACTCAATTGCCATACGAGTGTACATGCACAACTCGCAGGTCACACTTAATCCTTAACACTTGTGTCCTCTTCTTACTCTTGCGACGGCCGCCTCTTGATGTACACCTGTGTAGTAAAAACAGCCCCCAAAGGGGGTCAGCACGAATGCTGGTACGATCCCCTCATGGCCCCCAAGCTAACGTGGCTACGATGACTAATTGTCGATAGCATGGAGGTTGATTAAATGCACAACATAATAGTAAATGCTGTAAACAACAATCCATATATGAACAATCAAAGTTCACACACAATGAACGACTTAAATGCGTTCCCTTAATTAGAGAGTTAGTTATTTAACTCCTTAAGTAATGTTCCCTCTTAATCTTAGTCCATCCTTATCTCAACTCAATCTTAGTCTTATCTTAATCTTAGAAACAACCATCCTTTAATAAGGAGTGGATGTAGCTTATCTTAATCTTATTATTACAAACCCTCCTTTAAAAAGGAATGGTTGCAACTTATCTTAACCTCACCTTAATCTCAATCTTAATAATACAAACCATCCTTTAAAAAGGAATGGTTGCAACTTATCTTAACCTTACCTTAATCTCAATCTTAATAATACAAACCATCCTTTAAAAAGGAATGGTTGCAACTTATCTTAACCTTACCTTAATCTTAATCTTAACTTATTCTCAGTACACAAACCGTTCCTAGAGGGGAATGGTTGTATCCTAAGTCCAAACCTTGGATTTAGGTGATCCCACCGCACCATCTTAATGCCACCTACCCTGGACGGGAGTCCAGCGAAGCTGGGCCGGCAACCGGCCCTAGGCTACAAGTCCGAAGACAAGTCCTTAATCGGAAGTTGAATCTGCTATAGATACCGACCCCCTTTCCTTAGCATGCATGACCGGAGATCGGTCCCGGGTTTCCTCACTCAAGTTCCAGTTAGTAGTTATCTCAAGACCATGTTTGTTGGTTAACCTCTTTCGGTTCATATCGTCCCTTATTAGGGGGCGTTCCTTAGTCTCACTCAATTCCTTACTAAACATTGGTTAGTAAGTTCTCACGGTATGTTGTGTTAGTTTTCAAACATCACACAACAATACAAGAAATATAATATATTCCAGTTGCATGCTTTGTCTTGTTTAGTGAGCACACAAAAACAAATAGCACACAAGCCGAGGGACACCTCGTTAGCAAGCAGGTCACAAGAGAACTGTACAGTTCACCGTTGGCCGTTCGGTTGCTTAATCTCTTCCGGAGTCCAATTCCAAGTCCTAAAACATTCATTCAGTTTTAGGTTGTTAATCACTTAACTTAATACAACTTACTTGACTTGTTTAACTTACTTAATCCCTTAATGATTCCCACCTAACACCTCTTAAGTCTTACAACTTAATCTTACAACTTAACCTTAAACTTTTGAGTTTATACTTAACTTAACTTAATCCCTTAAGTTCCTAGGGTCCTAATCATTACCACCCTACCGAAGGTATACCCTATTACCTATTACCATTCTTAGAATTTAAAATTTCTCTTTTTTTTTTTAGGCCCGACCGAACTTCCGACCGACCTTACCTAAGGTCGGTCCATTCCAGAACACTTCATCGTTTGAAAATTCTACCCCGACCGACCTTGCAAGTCCGGTCCCAAGGTCGGTCCATTCCCGAGAGTTTCCCCGAGGGAAATTTAAGCTCGACCGAACTTGCCAAGTCCGGTCCCATGTTCGGTCGATTCCAGAGACTTATTACCGTACAAAATACATGCCCGACCGACCTTGCAAGTCCGGTCCCAAGGTCGGTCCATTCCAGAAACTTTCTCCGGTAGTGTAATTTGAGCTCGACCGACCTTGCAAGTCCGGTCCTAAGGTCGGTCGGCTCCAGAACCTTGTTTCTAAATTCTCTTTTCAACTCCAAACTTCTCCTCATAGATCCTAATATGTTATAACCTCATTTGGGCACTTCAAATACACCTTAAGCCCTCCTCTAAACACATTAAATCATTCACCAAGATCCACCTTAGTCATTATGCATTTTCCTTGTAATAATGCTAACACTTGTAACGTTTTCCTCTAGGTTCTAGGTGGTGGTTCATACCTAATGTAGCCACTATTCCAAATGTTTTCCTCACCACTATAACATCATCTCCCAAGCATCTTTCACCATCGAAAATTCTTTTATGCATTTACTTAAAGTTCCTTCACAAGCTTAAGCTTCCTTCCATCAACACCTTATTTCCTTCCTAGTTGTTTACCAACATTTGCCTAAGTCCTAAATACTCAATTACATTCTCATGATTCCTAAATCCTTCAAAGTAATGCCTAAGTCATTATAACTCATTACAACACTTTATCTCACCCCTTTTTCATCAAGACAACCTCTAAGACTTCCTAGTACTTCCTTAGTCATTAAATTCCCTTAGGACATATCTTAATCACCTTAAGCATTACACCTTCTCCTTAAACTTATGCACAAGTCTTACATTCCTCATCTCATGATTTTGGTGTGTTCAAAAACACTCACCAATCCTCCAATTCCTCCTAGACATCTCTAGGTCACTCTAAACCTCAAGAACTCCTTAGTTAACTAATCTCCACTCAAATTCCTCATAATGACTCCTAGTAAATCCTAGGTCATATTAATTCACCACCATCACCTAAACACTTATTTTCTACTCAAATTTAGCCATAGCTCCTCTAGTATATTCTCATGCCCAAATGCATTGTTTTTCTCACACAATAATCTCACGCACACCAAGTCCTTTCTCATCTTATTTTCTCACCCAAATCAACTTATTCACATCATACTCATTATATTGCAATAATCTTAAATTGCATAGCACTAAGGCTCTTAAATGACATGGCTCTTAGGCCCTTAAATGACTTAAACTTAAACACTGAATTTCCCACATATAAAAGCCTTCAACCTGCAAATACACCCATCAATCTCATAGTAGTTATAATGCTCTTAAAATCCACCTTAAACTTATATTACTAACTCATTCTCATTAGCTCCTTAATCACAAGTTCATAAGCTTGTTTAAGTTCTTTTTCTTAGGTTATATAACCCAATACACAATGTAAGCTCTAAGCTACATTGGTACTTATCTAAAACTCATTCCTTAATCTTAAACCACCATTAGGTAAGCATTTTACCTTGTCCTCTCAAGCTTATCTTAATCTCCTCCTTAGACCTTCTTCTTGCATAGATCTCGGCCACCACTTAAATTCCCCTTGCCAATGTTCTAATCAATATTCAATGACTCATATGAGTACTAAACAATACACTAACCTCAAGGAATAAAAACCTAGGTTAGAAATGTGTTCTAAGGCATGAAAGTGGATGATTACCTTGAAGTCTCAAAGTAGACTTGGGCATTGAATGAAATAGGACCTCCACTAGTCCTTGGTGAATAAATCAAGCTAGAACAAGGCATAAAAAAACATAGCCCCATGAGAAGGAATTTCCGGCCATGTACAAGAAATGATGGAAACATGGTTTTTCTTACATTTTCTTTACCTTAAGAGAATGGGGAAGCTAATGAGCTCTTCAAACTTGGTTTTCCTCCATTAATGGAGTTTCCTCTTGGCACCAAAATGGAGCTTTGTAATATTTGAAAAGATAGAAAGATAGGTCTTGGCCTAACTAAGAGAAATATGTGTTTAGTTTTTGATTTGGAGCTAAAATAAGTAAGTTATGGACAAAGCAAGGTGGTGTTGCCATGGGTGCTGCTCCTACGTGAATGAAGGGAGGAAGAAGATGGTGTAACCGTGTGAAGAAGAGAAATGAAGAGAGAGAAGAAGAAAGGTGGCTAATATACGATATTTGCTTTAATAAAGCAAATAGTACTCTTTTACTTATCTCTTCTTTTCTTCCTTATTTGACTACTTATGGTGACTCACCCTCCCTTAGAAAACCGGCCCCCTATCTTAAATAAGGCTAGTCATGGTCTTTGTTGACCAACTAATTAGCTTATATTGATTAAAACTTAAACTAGTCACTATTTGGCACTATTCACTGATTAGTGCACATATTTCTGAAATTTTTTATTTCTCATTGATTTAGACCTCCTAATGTGATACTTATTAGTACACATGTTGATTAAAGAGTAATGATGGACATTTAGCCACTCAAAACTCAATTCTAAGACAATTTCTCAAAAATGTGCTTTAAGACTTCTTAAAGCACATTTTGTGTTTTAACTTGTTTTCAAGCTTGGTTTTCTTTGCTAATTGATTTAAAATGACCATTAGAATATTACTAAGGTCTTATCATGATATTTGGGTACTCACCCAAGTCTCTCCAAGCTTAGAGCACATTTTTGCCCTAATTGCCCTTAAGGCATTTTCTTGTGTTTTCCTTGGTTTAAATTGTCTACCAATCTTTCTAAGGCATATTCTGGCCTTACTACATCATAATTTGATGTTTACTTAGCATACTTAGGTTTGGGGTATTTCAATCTGCCCCCCTTAAAAGAACTTTGTCCCCAAAGTTCCCATGCATCTTTTCTTATTAGAATGCATGTCTTACCTCATTCCTTAGATCATATAGATCATACTTATGTATACTTAATCTCATTGGATCATTAGATCCACCATATTCTTATACTTAAATATCACACAACATGCTTAAGCATGTGTAGCACTCAAAATTCCTTTCGTTCCTTTTTGATGATTAAAACATTCACATAACTTCCAACGTATTCTCCCATGTCACCGGTCCGTAGACAATGGCTCATTCGTCCTCGTCACCATGGGCCAGAATACAAAACACGCTGCTCTCCCCATGTCACCGGTCCGAAGACAAAGGCTCGTGCGTCCTCGACTTCATGGGCGAGACTCAGTAAAAAGGTAATCCTTTTTACGAGGTCATGTGAGGAATAATTCCTCTAATTAAAAATACAATCAACTCCAATTTCATTTTATCCTAAGGCCTCTATTCTTAGTGTGATTAAATTGTGACCACTGGTAGGGAGTTTCAGGAATCATCCAACCCTGATGTGATCAGCATCAGTGTAGAACTATCCTTCCACCCCAATTTGTGTTCGGTTTCCCTTGATCCCTAGAAAATCAAGTTCCACCTCCCACGTCATTTTCAAACATCCAAATAATTCACTCATGTCCAATTTTCTATCTTTTTAGTTCTTCCTAATCATAATCAATACATCTCCAAAGTGTGGACTCATTCCATCAAACATTCCCAATTCATCTCTTAGTAATTACCTCAAGACTTAAATTCCTACTAAATTCTATATCAGTCTCATACCAACTTCCACTGTCTCATACCACATAGCATTACTATTTCCTAACCCATAATCATATCAAATTGTATCCCATAATGTTATCTTATTCTTATCTCTCACATAGTCTCATATTGACTCATACCTCATATATTCTTATTTCTTAAGTCTCCTTAATCCTCTTCCTTAATTCTCTTAACTTGTACTCACACCGGAGTTAACAAGACAGGTACTTAATATGTATGGTATTCACATCCTCTGTGTGCAATAATCATGATTTATCTCAAAATGTTTATGTAAAACATATTCTCAAATTATTTTGTGCTATGCACACCGTAGTTTATGTACTCAGTACACAAACATACGCTAAGCGGTTTTCGCTCTACCCCCCTTAAAATGGATTACGCCCACGTAATCAGCGTCACATCATCTTTGAACATAAGTTCAAGATGTCTAATTCTCACCAAGCACTCTAGCTTCCACGTCATCTATCTTACTTATAATTCGATCAGAAATGACTTAGTCTCTGTATCGAGGATTCTTAACGGTACTTATACCGTTCCCTTAACTTAGTTTGGTCTAATCTCAAAGGTAGTGGTCTGCAAGCTTCCGCTGCGTGACTCTGGTAATCTTAGGCTTAATTGTCTCAATGGACACGTGTTATCTTTATATATACACGGCCTTAATGAGTTGTAACTCGTCTATCTATTCTCCTTGAAGATCTTATGCTCATACTATTAGTATTTTCTCGAATGTCTAAATTGTTCTCCCCAACTGCCTTTGGTCTGGAGGATGATTCTTAGTCTGAAACTACTGTTTTAGTGCATATCGTGCTTTACAGTCTTATCTCTTACATCTTAAGACATGTCCAATGTCTGTACTTAACATCCGTGCTCTTCGCACTCATAGTCCTTAATTATCTGTTCTCTGGTTTCTCTCTAGTTGCTGGTTTAACTGAATTTTTTTCTTCAACTGTTGTGGTGGTAATGCTCTTGTCTGACCTTGCGTCGTTGTCGGTGGTACGGAGTCGACTACTACTGTTCCCGTGTCCTTACACCACTCATCCACATGCATGTGTACCTTACTGGTACATTACTACTTACCCAACTAACTCATAATGAGCGTGTCAGGCCTACAAGCCCCTGTGGGTGCATCGTCCCCACGTCCGTTTGTAAACTCATACTGTCCCCGTCACACGTTTAGCTATTGCTAATATGAAGTATTCTGTTGTCGATCTCCTCTTCATCGTTCCATAATAACATTTATTGTTCTTCTTGAAGTTAATCAAGGGAAATCCATTATTGTGTTCTTGGTATTGTTAAATGCTCTAGCTCTTCTGTATCCCGTACTGATTCGGCTCTCTTAATAATTGTGGTCTCTTTCCGTAGAGCCTCTTATCTTGTTTCTCATATTTATGCTACTAGGAATGCACTTCTAGTTTCCTTAAGGAATGGGTAGTGTGCTTCCTGTTAAATCTTACCTAACGAGGTCCAGCTACTGGCATCAATGCACACTCGTCTACCATCTTATTTCCCTTACTTATATTGGTTTTTAACTCATAAATCTCATTGCCTCTGTGTCATTATTTGACGCTCATACCTAACAGTCGCTTTAACTCGCAACCGCTCACCACACCTTAATTCTCCTTATATAACTATTGTACTCACCCCCCTACCGTGGTGGTTGGCCCTTACCATGTTGCTCATTAATGGTGCAACCCCTTATTCACTTATTCTCATGTCTTACCTTATACTAAATCCCCTTCTTGGTGCAAACACAAAACTGGGAGTTCTCTCATTCTGGTGTATGGCGGTTGCGTACTGCATTAATAAAAATAGTTGAACCTCTTGATATGGAGATGTTTCTGCTTAATCGTAGATTCGTAAGTAGGCTATTTCTCACATTCTTTCATCCTTATGACGTTGCTTACCATATAATTTAACTGGTTACTGAAGAAGTCATCCACGAGTCACAAGCGCTTCTACATTGATTAATTGACGTGCCATAATTGCAGTCACAATGTTTATCCTCTGACCATTACTAATTCTTCATCCTGGTGTTGGATATGGGGTCATCTGTGCAACCTTCCTTATTACTCAAGTGTATCTGGTATGTTCTAATTTAATCTCAAGGTTCATAGTTTCCATTTTCTAAATAAAGTGTATTTTATCTCTAATATGTGAAAGCCCTTTTGAGGGGTTTTTCCCACTCATGGCCTCACAACAAGGAGAGGTATCCCCACCCTAAAAGGCATGGCTTCGTTCTCCGCTCCTGTCCTTGCATTATCTCAATATTCTCATTGGTACCCTTTCTTGGTAATGTTCTTCCCAATCTAAGTTGTAGGTTTGCTTAACCGTTCATATCTTCACATTGCAGTTCTTTCTGGCTTAACAAGCTCTCTTATAACTTACTGCGCCTCGGGCTCTGATCTGGTTTAACATCCTTGGCTCGTAGGCTCTTATGCTTAATGTCTCAGTTTATTATTTGTACTCTTATTCATCTCAGGTCATCCTATAAGATTCTGGTTCTTTGAGCACTATCCACCGTTAGGTTCATACTAAATGTAGTATCCGGGTTTTCCTGATAGTTGCTGCATCCTGCTTTCCGGCCTGCTTCTCGTGCTAGGAGAAGTTGTTCATGTGATCTGAGGTTATTAATGTCTTTGACAATACTGTCATTTTACTAGACTGATATGTCTTTTAATAATCAAGTTAGGTTCGTATTAGGCGTTTGCCTTACGTGTCCAAGTTGGATATCATCCTATCATCTTATACTCCCATCTCAACGCTTCTTCAGCTTCCGTTGACTAACCACCCGTTGATGATCAAATCATACTTGGTGTTAATTTTAAACAACCAGTGTTAACTGTCATTCGTCAGCTTTCGGCTCGACTTTGCCCGCCTGTGGGTAGTCCTCTGAGCTTTCCTTTTTCCAGGATTTACTAACAATATTCATCGAAGTTTGTTGTTATCGGCAGGTCTTAATGGTCATCTCGGGAGTTTTATCCCGCTCTTTTTAGAAGACGTTATGTTCAGGTCCCCATGGTATCTTATTATACATCCCTCGTATGTTATTGCTTACTTATTGTTTTGCTCGGAATCACCGAGCGATCTCTTAAGTTTTCCCCTTGGAGTTCGGGATTGTGTCTCTTACCGTACTGGTCGGTTGTTGTTTAGTGGTTTATTACCGTTGCTAATATTTATACGGTTTAATACTTTGTCAAGATCTGCTCCCAGCATACTGGGTGTCATCTCATCTCATCATGGTCAGGCCGTCGGGCCTTTCCAAGGTCCTTATCTTTCTGTCCTTTAGATTGCAATCCGATGTTAATGCGTACTATGACTGTAGCGTTGGTTCCTCGCCGTATGGCTTTTCCGTGTAGCCTAACTGTGGTAGCACTTGGCTATGGCAAGTGCACCATGCAGATGGGCTATTGGTACAAGGTACCCGGTAGTGACTTCCTTCTAATTTCCATGTACTTGGAGTCCTCGGGACTCCTTCGATAATCCCTATATTGGATAACTGACCATCCGGCAGTTTCCTTGTTTTTGACAGTACTGTCATCTATTAGGGCGTTCCTCTTTCTGAGGGAATCCCTTAATATTTCTTATGTCTTAATCCTCGCTCCTATCTCCACACATTTTTTTGTGGTTACTCAGTAATGATTCTCCTTTAGGCACTACATCGTCCCTATTTCGGTAAACATTTATATGAGTTCCTATCGTTGTCCGCATTATGTTAGCCAGGTTTTATAACCTTCCTCATTGTATGGGGTTTGGAGTTCCCGTTTCTAACTGGACTTTCCAGTAGTCTCAGTCCTCTGCTTGTATTATCCTACTGTTATGCTCCTTCGGACCACTGTCCGGTACTCATGTCACTTTCCCTTTTTTCCTTTCTATTGCAACCCGTAGGCTTTCCTTACCATTGGTATTGCGAGTTATTTCGAGACTCGCGTAGCATGTCGACCCATGTTGCCGGTAATTACGTTCCCTTATTAACAGAATTCCATAGGTAGCGCCTATTTCTCAGCTGCGCTCCATTAAAAACCTCCAAGTTCTCCATAACTGTTATGCAACAAGATGTTTCTCGTATTGCTCACTATTAGCTAACTGCCAGATCGGGTTTCCCCCAGTAAGAGAAGGCTTTCTCTTCTCTCTGGCGTTTTGTTCCACATATTTAGGGTTAGGGATGTGGAGGGCGGGCCTAGGTACTATGGATGTCCGGTAAACACCCGGGAGCCCTGACTAACGCACCTCTCACTATCTCTCAACCCTTAACCCCATAACTCAATCTCAACTTCAGTATTCTCCTAAGTTCGGTAATTCTTGTCTTCAGAGCGTAACTACGCTCTGATACCACTTTTGTACACCCCAACTCAATCCAAATGTGGTCTCGCAACTTAACAGCATATATATATACATGTCACAGCGGAATTCTTTACACTCCAGGACCTTGCCACGGTCTGACTACAGAATATACCGAACATTAGTACAACAATCTTAACCAATTACATATTCTTCTTACGATCCACTCACAGCCTATACATCTACTAACTCAATTGCCATACGAGTGTACATGCACAACTCGCAGGTCACACTTAATCCTTAACACTTGTGTCCTCTTCTTACTCTTGCGACGGCCGCCTCCTGATGTACACCTGTGTAGTAAAAACAGCCCCCAAAGGGGGTCAGCACGAATGCTGGTACGATCCCCTCATGGCCCCCAAGCTAACGTGGCTACGACGACTAATTGTCGATAGCATGGAGGTTGATTAAATGCACAACATAATAGTAATGCTGTAACCAACAATCCATATATGAACAATCAAAGTTCACACACAATGAACGACTTAAATGCGTTCCCTTAATTAGAGAGTTAGTTATTTAACTCCTTAAGTAATGTTCCCTCTTAATCTTAGTCCATCCTTATCTCAACTCAATCTTAGTCTTATCTTAATCTTAGAAACAACCATCCTTTAATAAGGAGTGGATGTAGTTATCTTAAACCCTCACCTTAAATATCAATCTTAATAATACAAACCATCCTTTAAAAAGGAATGGTCGCAACTTATCTTAACCTTACCTTAATCTCAATCTTAAAAATACAAACCATCCTTTAAAAAGGAATGGTTGCAACTTATCTTAACCTTACCTTAATCTTAATCTTAACTTATTCTCAGTACACAAACCGTTCCTGGAGGGGAATGGTTGTATCCTAAGTCCAAACCTGGGATTTAGGTGATCCCACCGCACCATCTTAATGCCACCTACCCTGGACGGGAGTCCAACGTAGCTGGGCCGGCAACCGGCCTAGGCTACAAGTCCGAAGACAATTCCTTAATCGAAAGTCGAATCTGCTATAGATACCGACCCCCTTTCCTTAGCATGCATGACCGGAGATCGGTCCCGGGTTTCCTCACTCAAGTTCCAGTTAGTAGTTATTCTCAAGACCATGTTTGTTGGTTAACCTCTTTCGATTCATATCGTCCCTTATTAGGGGGCGTTCCTTAGTCTCACTCAATTCCTTACTAAACATTGGTTAGTAAGTTCTCACGGTATGTTGTGTTAGTTTTCAAACATCACACAACAATACAAGAAATATAATATATTCCGGTTGCATGCTTTGTCTTGTTTAGTGAGCACACAAAAACAAATAGCACACAAGCCGAGGGACACCTCGTTAGCAAGCAGGTCACAAGAGAACTGTACCGTTCACCGTTGGCCGTTCGGTTGCTTAATCTCTTCCGGAGTCCAATTCCAAGTCCTAAAACATTCATTCAGTTTTAGGTGTTAATCACTTAACTTAATACAACTTACTTGACTTGTTTAACTTACTTAATCCCCTAATGATTCCCACCTAACACCTCTTAAGTCTAACAACTTAATCTTACAACTTAACCTTAAACTTTTGAGTTTATACTTAACTTAACTTAATCCTTAAGTTCCTAGGGTCCTAATCATTACCACCCTACCGAAGGTATACCCTATTACCTATTACCATTCTTAGAATTTAAAATTTCTCTTTTTTTTTTTTAGGCCCGACCGAACTTCCGACCGACCTTACCTAAGGTCGGTCCATTCCAGAACACTTCATCGTTTGAAAATTCTACCCGACCGACCTTGCAAGTCCGGTCCCAAGGTCGGTCCATTCCCGAGAGTTTCCCCGAGGAAATTTAAGCTCGACCGAACTTGCCAAGTCCGGTCCCATGTTCGGTCGATTCCAGAGACTTATTACCGTACAAAATACATGCCCGACCGACCTTGCAAGTCCGGTCCCAAGGTCGGTCCATTCCAGAAACTTTCTCCGGTAGTGTATTTTGAGCTCGACCGACCTTGCAAGTCCGGTCCTAAGGTCGGTCGGCTCCAGAACCTTGTTTCTAAATTCTCTTTTCAACTCCAAACTTCTCCTCATAGATCCTAATATGTTATAACCTCATTTGGGCACTTCAAATACACCTTAAGCCCTCCTCTAAACACATTAAATCATTCACCAAGATCCACCTTAGTCATTATGCATTTTCCTTGTAATAATGCTAACACTTGTAACGTTTTCCTCTAGGTTCTAGGTGGTGGTTCATACCTAATGTAGCCACTATTCCAAATGTTTTCCTCACCACTATAACATCATCTCCCAAGCATCTTTCACCATCGAAAATTCTTTTATGCATTTACTTAAAGTTCCTTCACAAGCTTAAGCTTCCTTCCATCAACACCTTATTTCCTTCCTAGTTGTTTACCAACATTTGCCTAAGTCCTAAATACTCAATTACATTCTCATGATTCCTAAATCCTTCAAAGTAATGCCTAAGTCATTATAACTCATTACAACACTTTATCTCACCCTTTTTCATCAAGACAACCTCTAAGACTTCCTAGTACTTCCTTAGTCATTAAATTCCCTTAGGACACATCTTAATCACCTTAGCATTACACCTTCTCCTTAAACTTATGCACAAGTCTTACATTCCTCATCTCATGATTTTGGTGTGTTCAAAAACACTCACCAATCCTCCAATTCCTCCTAGACATCTCTAGGTCACTCTAAACCTCAAGAACTCCTTAGTTAACTAATCTCCACTCAAATTCCTCATAATGACTCCTTGTAAATCCTAGGTCATATTAATTCACCACCATTACCTAAACACTTATTTTCTACTCAAATTTAGCCATAGCTCCTCTAGCATATTCTCATGCCCAAATGCATTGTTTTTCTCACACAATAATCTCACGCACACCAAGTCCTTTCTCATCTTATTTTCTCACCCAAATCAACTTATTCTCATCATACTCAATATATTGCAATAATCTTAAATTGCATAGCACTAAGGCTCTTAAATGACATGGCTCTTAGGCCCTTAAATGACTAAACTTAAACACTGAATTTCCCACATATAAAGCCTTCAACCTGCAAATACACCCATCAATCTCATAGTAGTTATAATGCTCTTAAAATCCACCTTAAACTTATATTACTAACTCATTCTCATTAGCTCCTTAATCACAAGTTCATAAGCTTGTTTAAGTTCTTTTTCTTAGGTTATATAACCCAATACACAATGTAAGCTCTAAGCTACATTGGTACTTATCTAAAACTCATTCCTTAATCTTAAACCACCATTAGGTAAGCATTTTACCTTGTCCTCTCAAGCTTATCTTAATCTCCTCCTTAGACCTTCTTCTTGCATAGATCTAGGCCACCACTTAAATTCCCCTTGCCAATGTTCTAATCAATATTCAATGACTCATATGAGTACTAAACAATACACTAACCTCAAGGAATAAAAACCTAGGTTAGAAATGTGTTCTAAGGCATGAAAGTGGATGATTACCTTGAAGTCTCAAAGTAGACTTGGGCATTGAATGAAATAAGACCTCCACTAGTCCTTGGTGAATAAATAAAGCTAGAACAAGGCATAAAAAACATAGCCCCATGAGAAGGAATTTCCGGCCATGTACAAGAAATGTTGGAAACATGGTTTTTCTTACATTTTCTTTACCTTAAGAGAATGGAGAAGCGAATGAGCTCTTCAAACTTGGTTTTCCTCCATTAATGGAGTTTCCTCTTGGCACCAAAATGGAGCTTTGTAAGATTTGAAAAGATAGAAAGATAGGTCTTGGCCTAACTAAGAGAAATATGTGTTTAGTTTTTGATTTGGAGCTAAATAAGTAAGTTATGGACAAAGCAAGGTGGTGTTGCCATTGGTGCTGCTCCTACGTGAATGAAGGAAGGAAGAAGTGGTGGAACCGTGTGAAGAAGAGAAATGAAGAGAGAGAAGAAGAAAGGTGGCTAATATAAGATATTTGCTTTAATAAAGCAAATAGTACTCTTTTACTTATCTCTTGTTTTCTTCCTTATTTGACTACTTATGGTGACTCACCCTCCCTTAGAAAACCGGCCCCCTATCTTAAATAAGGCTAGTCATGGTCTTTGTTGACCAACTAATTAGCTTATATTGATTAAAACTTAAACTAGTCACTATTTGGCACTATTCACTGATTAGTGCACATATTTCTGAAATTTTTGATTTCTCATTGATTTAGACCTCCTAATGTGATACTAATTAGTACATATGTTGATTAAAGAGTAATGATGGACATTTAGCCACTCAAAACTCAATTCTAAGACAATTTCTCAAAAATGTGCTTTAAGACTTCTTAAAGCACATTTTGTGTTTTAAGTTGTTTTCAAGCTTGGTTTTCTTTGCTAATTGATTTAAAATGATGCAGACGTTATATGGTGAGTGGTTATATTGGTGTAATTAACATAAAATAAGAGAAAAGAAATTAAAACTCAAAATAAACGTCGGGCTGCAAAAAAATCCCGGTCGTAGTAGTATAGTGAAAATGTAAGCGACCGGATGTCGAACCGTGGGACTAATGTGCATATAATAGTACCTAAGCGTGTCACAAAAAGGGGGGATTAATTGACTTGTATTATAAATAAAAAGGAAAGATAAAATAAACTAAGTTAATAGATAAATTAAACGGGACTCTGGTTCAGGTTAATATGATCTGATTAATTATGCTATCTCTACTGGTTTAATTATAAGGTTGGAAAATTCCTCTTATTATCTAAGCTTTCTCCAAATTACGGCTTAATTAACCCATCTATTTATCACCTGGTCTGATCAAAATAGACTTAGCAAGCAATTTAATAAACTCATGACATTTATTAAAAAGGCGAGAGATAAGCTTTAAAACGCAACAAACTGTATTCAAATAAAACCAGTAAAAATATTGCATAATTAATACAAACACATAATAACCATTCCCAGAGTATAAATATTCTAGCCTAACATATTAAATAGATAAACAGAAACAAGAGTAGTAGAAATCATCTGTAGTCACTCCTGCATTCCTTCTGCTATTTTGTATACGTAGGACTAGAGGTGAATATGGTGGAAAGTGAAATAAAAATGGAGAAGACGGGAGGAGAGAAATGAGATGAACGTGTGATGTGTGGTGAAGTGGTACGGTGATGGATTGTATGGGTGGTGGATTGATGGTATTTTTGAAAGCAGAAGGTACGTGTTTATATAGAGAAGGAAGAGAGCAGCGCAGCTCATTGATTGCTCACTGATTGCAGGGGACAGAGACAACGCGTGAGTGAATTAAGGTGGGCGCCGACTGTTAATGGATATGGCTGAAGACAGTGGACGAGTTGCAGACAGTGGGCGAGTTGGAGACAGTCGGCGGAGGCAAGTCGGAGACAGTGGACGAGTTGGAGCGGGCGAGTTGCAGACAGTCGGCGAAGAAGATAGAAGATAAGCTCCCGTTAATTATCTAAACGTTAACACGCGTCCGCTTGTTGTCCGCTTCATTTCATGCGGTCCTCTCTGTTGTCCGCCTCTCACGTCCGCCTCTAAATAGGCGGTTGCCTCTCAGTGTTGTCCGCCTAATACCGGGAGGTCTCCTCTTGCGGTTGTCACACCCGCTCTCTTGTCCGCCTGTTTTCACGAGGTAGCAGGGGCGGTCTCCTTCACTCTCGTCCGCCTGTTTTCAAGCGGTTGCAGGTACTCACGTCCACCTGCTTTCAAGCGGTTGCAGGTACTCACGTCCGCCTGCTTTCAAGCGGTTGCAGGTGAGGTACGAGTGAGGTCGTGACTTTATTTTGTTCTACAAACTTTGACCGGCTCTAGATTCTTCCTTTGGACTCCGTTTTCTGAGCCGTTTGTGTCTATGCGTTCGTCTCTTTGTCTACTTTACTCCCAGCTTGGTTTTCCTCATGTTTAAACAATAAATTTGTGAGATAATAATAAAACATAAACTAGAGGAAAACTAACCGAAGTGGAGAAATGAGCAAGAAAAGTGCTAATATTATATATGAAATACACCTATAAAACATGCTCATTTGGACACTTATCAAATGACCATTAGAATATTACTAAGGTCTTATCATGATATTTGGGTACTCACCCAAGTATCTCCAAGCTTAGAGCACATTTTGCCCTAATTGCCCTTAAGGCATTTTCTTGTGTTTTCCTTGGTTTAAATTGTCTACCAATCTTTCTAAGGCATATTCTGGCCTTACTACATCATAATTTGATGTTTACTTAGCATACTTAGGTTTGGGGTATTTCACCATTAAGCCCTTCCACGATTGTGATGATCTCCTTTAACTTCATGTTACTTCGCTAAGTACTTTGTATTTGCTAAGAATTTTCCCGAGCAACCTTGTTATAGCCGCACTTGCCATGGCAAGTGCGCCATGCTAGCTGGCTATCGGTTAATCACACACACCGGTTGCGGTATTGTTCTTACCCACACTGTCATCAATGGCCTTGTTGGCTCTTACTTTAATCTTACAGTCTTGACAATAAACCCTCTGGGCGACTCCTCATCGTTTTCACATGACAACCATTAACTGGGGTGTTCCCCGTTCTTGGAGTCCCCCTTTTTTTTTACTTAGTACTGTATCTTCTTCGTAGCCCGTCCCACGCATTTGTCATGGTTACTGAGACTTGTCTCTTGTTTGGGTACTACGTTGTAGTTCCTTTGTCGGTTGGTATACCGTTGGTGTCATTATTTAACGTTTGTAGTCCCGTAGACACTCGTCTCGGGTTCTATTACTTCACTTCTTGCCTGTTGCACGGTTGGTGCGTTGCAAGCTGGTTGTTCTCGACTGCTCGGCATGTCGACCCAGGTTGCCGGAAATTCCACTCTCCCGTACGTAGGATCCTACATTCTTCGCTATTAAATGCGGTTAACACTGTTCACATGGAAACCGTCTGGGATTCCCACTTTTGGGATCCACCGTATGGCAGGTTCTCCTTATTTACGGAGTTACTCAATAACAATCAGATCAGGTTTCCCGACTATGAGAGGACTTTCATCTCTCTAGTGTTCTTTCCCAAGTTATAGAACAGGGATTGTGGAGGGCGGGAAGGATATTGTAGGTTCCCAGTACACACTGGTAATTCCTAACTAGCGTATCTCTTACGCTATCACTTAACCCTTAACCCATAGTACTAAAATCCTAACTCGGTACCTCCTAAGCTCGGTAACTCAGTCATCAGAGCGATACTTCGCTCTGATACCACTTTTTGTAACACCCCTTCTACAACAATACACTTAATAAACATTCGCAGCGGTAAACACACATCATCACATTACTCAACTCGTTGGTGTTACACGCCGTTAGCCACCCACGTGGCTAACAAGGCTAATACATAAACATTGTATCGGTCTGATGGACCAGATTCCCGAGCAACTACACAATACAATCCTTATTCCATAACAATTATTATACACATACATTCCCACTATACCGAGTATTTATAAACCAATGCCGACAACAATTTCGGTCTTACTACACCTACAGTACATACTCGATTTAAATGGCTACCCATGTACAATCGGCTACCCCGTCCTACTCTCGAACGGCTTCCAGCTCCTTGTACCTGAAATAGAAAAGAAGGAAAGGGTGGCCCCCAAGGGGCTCAGCACCTTTGCTGGTATGGTAATCCCGCAGCCCGCATGCTACCGGGCCACGCACAACTAATTGTCGTCTGGGCATGCGGGTGATTACACTTAAATCATGCATGCAAACATAACACACATAACACATTACATACACCAACAATAGGGCTCAACAAAACATCCAACGCATCCACACTTAACAATTCACTCATTGTTTCCTTTAACCCTAGAGTGTCTCTCCTCTAACGGAGCTACTTCCTTAATAGACGACATTTACCCATTAATCGGGTTATCCTTAAACGCCCCTTATTATAAACCGGATTTCATATCCATGATCCACATACTCCACACTTTAGCAACTTATAACACCACATCACAACAAGAATTGCAGTATAACAATAACACATGACATAACGGGTATGGTTCTCTTTAGGAACCGTCCCAACATAGTTAGTCCGCTGTAGAGCCTAGAGAATGCTGCCAATTCATGATAAGCTCGTTACACAACACTCGTTACCGTCCTATTCGTCGGACGAGTAACTTAACCTAAAGATGGATCGGATATAGTGACCCGAACACACCACACAAACACATGTTCCCCCTAGACCGATCATAAGCCCGAATAGGAAAGCTTTGGAGTTAGCTTGTGGGAGATTGAAGACCGGGAAAGGAAATCAACCTTAACATACAAAGAGGGTCGAACCTGAGATGGCAACGACCCCGTCCTCACACGCGTGGCCGGAACAGACCGGACTCCTCACCCCCCATTAGTACATACATACTTATAAATAAGTAGTTAGGGCTCCATTATGGAACCTATCACATCCACACACCATACGGTATCACAACCGGGTTAAACACGCAAGGGAGGTTCACACACTTGCACACCACAACAACACACAACCAACTCACGCATAGCCGTGGTTAGAACGTTCCCATGGTTTGGGTCGTTAAATCCGAATACCGATCTCTCATGTGTTCCTAGATTTGGTTAGCTAAGGTTTAACACATATTTGAGGTTAAACGGTATCGGAGACTAAATACGCCACATAAATGAATTACTATAAACTCATTACATGTTTTATCTTACAAGGTGGCAAACACTCAGAAAAACACATTGGCATACAAGCCGGTGTAATCGGTAGGACACAGGTTGCAAGAAAACCATACCTGTCACCGGAGTCCACTCTACCGTGTCCACTTATGTTCCTCGAACAATTCCCGAACGACTGGTACATTAAAGTTGCTTCATTAACATTGGGGTAACATGTTTGTGCAACGTCGAATAACCATGGTTAACCTTGTTAACTAGTTAAATACTTTTACATTTTTAACTTGTTTTACTCTTCCACATTATTCTCTCAAACTTTTCACCCTCTTAATTGTCATTATAACTCACCTAACATGTCCTAAACAACTTTATAACATCATTATCTATCAATCCCCATCATTACACATCATTTTAATACTTTAAACAACCTTTTTAGGGTGGTCCGGGACTTGGTCCTTTCCTTAAGTCCCGGACCAACACTTACAGAAACTCTCGGGTGGAAAAACTACTCTGGTCCGGGACCTTGTACCAATCCCAAGTCCCGGACCAATATGTATTGCAACTCTCGGCCTCTTTTACATGCACGGTCCGGGACATCTTCCAAAACCTAAGTCCCGGACCTCTGTAACAGATTATCAAGTTTGACATTTTCAAGCCTTGTTTCATCTATTCTCTTCATCCATTGATTACCCAAACTTCATACATGAACTTAGGCATATTCTAATACCAAAATATCACTTTGATTCACCTTAAAACATTGTCCAACTTGTTACCCAATTTCCACTCAAAATCTCTTAACACTTGCAACATTTTCCATTTGGTTTCCTAAGTGGTGTTTCACCTAAATGACCTCTATACCAAAATGTTTCCTCACCATCACAACATCTTCTCCTAAGCATCTTCTCTTGCTAACCAAATCTTCTTTTTCACACCTTCTTTAAATTCCTTTCTCAAAACCTTACCTAACATTATTCCCTCCTTATTCATCAACATTACCTAAACCTTAAGCAAACTTCTCCAAGACTTTAATACATCCTAAAAACACTCATTAGATTTCTAGAACTTCCAAGATAATGCCTAAATTCTTGTAGCACCTTAGAACACCTTAATACTTGTTTTCTCCCTTAGTAAAACATTTACTCATTCCTAACACTTCCTAGTTCACCAAAATTCATTTAAGCACTTAAAACTCCTTATACATTATACAAATTTTGCCATGGGTTCTCTTAGCACATCATCACTCCAAAACTTATAGTTTTCACCATTAAACATTCAAGAACACCTAAATCCATCAAGAACCTTCTTACACACAACACTTCACCAAATTTACACTACATCACAATATAGTGCATAATTTAAATTGCTTGGCACTTAGGCCCTTAAATAACATGGCTCTTAGGCCCTTAAATTGCATAAACCTTAAACACTGAATTTCCCACATAAATAATGCCTTTGACCTGCAAATACACCCAACAATACATATATCCTTTTACTAGTCTCATTGAGAACACTTCACTAGGTCATTTACCATTAGCTCTTTAAGTAGTTTCAATAAGCAATATAAGCTCATTTCTCCTAAGACATTAAACTACATTAGGTTAGCATGTTTACCTCTTTTCCTCACAAACTTCTTTCTTGTTTCCTTGTTTAAAATCGGCTAGGATTAGTTGCTTGACAACTTCTAAACATTATACAAACAATGTAATGAGTATACGAGCTCCAAGCTTAATCTCATTATAAACCCTAGGTTTTACGTTGTTTCAAAAACACTAAGATAGTTGTTTTACCTTGGTATTTGAAGAGGGTTTGAATATGTATCAAGAGAGGACTCCACCTAGTCTTTGAAGAGTTGAAATGAAGCTAGAACAAGACAATACAAAGAGCACCATCAATGGTGTTTTTCGGTCAACATAAAAACATGGAGGAAATGGAGTTTTTATTTGAGATTCCTTACCTTGAAGCAAAGGAGAGCAATAAAATGTGAAAAGATAAGCTCAAGCTCCTCCCATGGAGATTCCTCTTGGCACCGAAATGGAGCTCTTGTAATTTTGAGAAGATAGGAATGAAGAGCTTGATGAGACAAAGAGAATGGTAGTGTTTGTTTTTTATTTGGCCAAGTGAGCTAGGAATTAATGGCAATGGAAGATGGAGGTTGATGTTGTTGCTATAGCATCACTGTGAAAGAGAGCAAGGAGGAAGGTAGAAGACGTGGGAAAAGAAGAGAAATGAGAGAATGGAGATAAGTTCTACTTTTGAAGATATTTGTAGTTAAAGTAAATAGTAATTTCTACTTTACTACATTAATTAGTTTTTTTGTTAAAGTGTGATGAGTCACTAAGAAACCGGCCCCCATATTAAAACAAGGGGTGTTTTAGTCTTTGTTGACCAATTGTCTCACTGATAATAACATATGTTACAAACTAGCTTATTATAGTTACTATTCACTAAAACAAGGCACATAGATGTGAAATTTTTGATTTCTCATTGATATAGACTTCCAAATGTGATACTAAGTAGTACACATATTAATTAAAGAGTAATGATGGACATTTAGCCACTCAAAACTCATTTACAAGACAATTTTTCAAAAATGTGCTTTAAGACTCCTTAAAACACATTTTGTGTTTTAGCTTGTTTTCAAGCTTGGTTTTCTCTAGTAATTGATTTAATATGTCCATTAACATATTAATAAGGTCTTGGTAAACTCATTAGGTTTTAACCAAGTCTATCCCAAGCTTAGAGCACATTTTAGCCCATATTGACCTTAAGGTATTTATTTGTGTTTTGTTTGGTTCCAATGTCTACCAAGGTCTCCTAAGGACTTAATTAGCCTTATCAAATCATAATTGAATATTATTAAGTCTTGGTAGGCTCTTTGGGTCCTAACCAAGTTCACTCCGAGCTTAGAGCATGTTTTTGCTCAAACTGTGTCTTAGTGTTTTATTGCATTTTACCATGGTTTAATGGTTCATTGATGTTTCTAAGGCACTTTTTAGCCTTTAAATACCATAGTTTAACATTTACACAACATACCAAGGTTTGGGGTATTTCAGAGCAGAACAGCCCGAGATGCTTCTTTAAAAAAACAAAAAGATTTACAATTTCTATTTCATTTCTGTTTTGATTAATTGTTTTTATTATTGTCTTACGAGTTAGCTATTAATCATACTCTCTCAAAAAATGATAAAATCTGTTTGCTAGAAGTCTCAATCAATTTACTACACTATCAGTTTTCCACAGCGAGGTCCCCAAGAGTACGACAACCCACAAATCCACTATTCTGCAAAACGATAGGTACAGTTCCTAAGTGGTAGAAGTAGTCACATTTTTCTTCCAACAAGTTTTTGGCGCCATTGCCGGGGACCTCCGGCACGGTTAATTGATGGTTTTTAATTTGATTGAGATATCTTTTTAATTTTCTTTTTATTTCTGTTTTTATTTTATTTTCGCTTTATTTAATTTTACTTACTATTTTAGCAGTTTTCTTTTATCTCTATTCTACTTGGTATTTTTATTTTTGGTTTTTGTAGGATAGCTACTGATTATGGAGAGCGGCTACGATGAGGTAAGAAGATTGTTGATTAATTTGGAATGGACTCACATGCAAGAGGAGATGTCCTCATATCAAAGGTTGGTCAAGGATTATCAACCACCTCAACAATCAAATCGAGAGCCGTATTGGTGGGAAGTCGACCAGCTTAATACACAGTACAACGAAGCTCAGTTGGGTTATGACTACTTCAATCAGAATGAACAGCAATCTACACAAGGGCCAGACGAATTCCTCCCGAGTCAGACCAAGCTGCTAGAAGAGATTCCAGTGGTGACTCCAATGAGTGAAGATCGATTCGAGCCAGATATTATTGAAGCTACAAGTTCTGATGAGGAGATAAAGAAACTTATCAGGACATTTTTCTCCGACGCCGAGTTGGAGCAAATGTCTGAAAGTTACAATTCTCCTCCATCCCCAGCACAAGTGGAGCAATTAAAATTTGAAGATATTTTGTGTGAGCCAGTCCGCGAAGAGGATTATTGTAACACCCCTACTAATTCGGCTCCTAATAATCCTATAAATGTCGCACATAATAAATAAATCGCAGTGGTAAATAATAGACTGTCGCTCTAATGGTGTCACTGTTATCACTCGCCCATACTGAAATACCCCAAACTAATAAAATATGGATTAAATATTTATTCACATTGATTAAGGCCTAAACATGCCTTAAAAGTCAACTGAGAACAACAGTGGTCAACACAAAGCAAAGTGTTGCACCCTTTGAATGTTTAGGGTAAATAAATACCCAAATGAACTCCTAAAGACCTAAGATTTTTTCCTAAGCTTATTAACACATTACTAAACGTGTTACAGTTGTTGGACAACAACCACCACAAACAAAGAGCAGGCATTTACATGCTTCAAGGTCAAGTAGGGCAAAAATGTGCTCTAAGAGTACCTTAAAGGTCTAATGACCTCTAAATGATATACAATTGGATACAATGATCAAAATAATTTAAGGAACACAACAAAACTGTTCTCAAAGAAAACAGAGCTCAGAAACACCCTGTGACTCAAAATGTACACTAAAATTCCTTAAAGCACGTTTTTTGATTATGAACTCTAGGATAATGACTTTTGTCACTGTAAAGACTATAATAAGTTCTTTATAACAATAATGTGACATGATAGACTATATTATAAAGTCTAAATCAAAGTTCAAAAATAAAATAAAAAATTGGCAATTTAGTATGAATAGTACCCAAAAATAACAACTAATTACTTAACTTAACTTAAATCATGGTCAAAGCTCACCTATTGCCTTGACCAAAGGCAGCCGATTTCATACAGCTATAATACCATTCAATTATCAATCTTCAATCAATTAACCAGCTGTTATGATGAGTCATCTAATTACCAATTCAAAAAGTAAACTAAAGTAACAATAATGTCTTAAAAAGCAAACTCACTCATTTTCTTCATTCACCTTCCATCCCAGCCGACCAGCAGCTCCTTCCTCTCTTTGCTTCTCCATTGACGGTAAGAACAAGTAATATTCAGAGAAGAACACCAATTGAACTTGGTAAGCTAATTAAGCCTTTAAATGTTCATTTTCTTCATAATTTCTTCTCTTTCCATGGAGCAAAGCATCAACCGCTTCCATCAATGTTCTTAGGTTGTTTTGGAGGTTAAATGGAGAGTGTATCTCGGCATTAACAAGGGAAGAAGGTGGAGAAAGCTAATCTTGTTCTTAAGGTATAAAAATGTGCTTTAAGCACTTATCTTTTGATTCCCTTCAAATTCGGCTGTGAAACTTTGTTTCTAAGCTTATAATCTTCATCTTAACATACTTATCCAGTTGGTACATCAAGAGCTTCGAAGTATAACCAGATCCAAGCCAAAAACACCATTTTAGGCATTTTAAACAAGGTAAAGATTAGCCATCTTCTAATCTGAGTTATACCAATTTAAAGCTTGGTTTTAGTAGCTCTTTTAACACTCTTTGCCTACTGTAAAAACAGGCCGAGACCAACCTTGTTTGCCTTGGTATTTTGAGGTAAATTTTACCTTGAAAATTGACATTAAAACTTCTTTATGGTTAGATCTTGCTTGGAGACTAACCATACCATTATGTTGCTGTTAGAACTCATCTAAGAAGTTGTGGAAATTGTCCTTGAAATTGCTGTGGCCAAACGAGGCTTAAACTTGGCAAAAATGAGGTATAAATCACTTAAACCTGCACTTGGTATACTAATATGTGTTTATACATATGTATATATATTGTGTCGTGAGTGAATGGTTAATTAAGGTCTTAATTTGACCTTAGGTGATTAAGGAATGGTTTAATAAATTTTATAACTAATTAATTAACATAATTGTCAAATTTAAGACATTATGTGGAAAATTGGTAATTAATGAAAACATATGGTAAGGGCTGAGAGTTTATAGCATTTTTGGGCATTTATGTGTAATTTATTTTATAAGCCAAGGTTTGTAATAAGGCCATGTACTTTAGGCCATTTTATTTATGCATTTATAAGCTTTTAATTAAGTTTAAGTGCTAAATATGCATTACCGCATATTATTGGGGTTATAGTGTAATTAAATTAAATTTGGGGGCTATAAAAGGATATAGCCGAAATTTAGAAGTTTAAATGAGTTTATATAAAAATTATAAGATTATATATAGTTTTGGGTGAAATTGTAAATATTGGAAAGTTAGGGGTAATCTATGTAATTACCGTAGAAGTAGGGTCAAAATGATGTTTGGAAGTCAAACATTGACCAAGCAAAAGACTTTGACCAAATTTGATGAATTATTGATTTCATTATCAAATTATATTAAGTTATGTATTAGAATGTAGAAATTACATAACATATGGGTATATGTGTGATTACCGAAAAAGTTTTGGGTATAAAATGGTATTTTATACACCTATGGAGTATTAGGAATTTTTAGGAATTTATTTGGTTAAGTTTGGAGTTAATATGAATTATATAAGTATAATATATGATATTTTATAACATTGTTACAAATGGGTAACATGTAGGTAAAAACCGTGAATTATAAGAGTATAAGGTTAGGAATGATATTTATAACCTTTTGGTATAGTTTGGTAATTTTTGGAGTTATATACAAGATTTTATTAAGATATATGTATAATATATAGTTTTAATGATATTAGAAAACTATGTATTATAAATTGGGTTGATTTGTAATTTATGGGAGTGCAGTGGTGGAAAATAAAAACTGAAAGTTTAAAGGGCTGTTTGGTATTTATTAACAATGTATAACTATAAGTTATAATTGTTTTAATGACATAAATGTCATAATATATGTTATATAACTATAATATAACATTATATGATTATGTGGTGGATTTTGTATTATTCAAGAAAATAAATGCTGTTCGGAAATAATGGGGATTTTAGGACAAAAATTTATAATATGGTTTTCAATGTTATAAAGGTTATAACATTTATAATATAAGAAATATTCATTTAAAGAGAATGAATATATTATAAGATTTACCATATAATATATGGTCCCATATACATGTATATAAATAAATATATGTTATGGTGTGGAAAAATATAATGTGGTTCAATAACCATATATTATCATAATTAAAAAGATATAAGATAAGGAGAGAAGAATTACAAACATTAGATATGGAAATGAGGATTTATATGATTCAAAGTATTTTTACATATGAATTATACCACATTAAACTTGGAAAAACAAACCTTAGGAAAATAAATACTAAGGTGAGATGTATAATAAACGATTAAGATTATACATGCAATATAGTGACAAACTATATAATATACAAATGTGTATTAAATTACATGCGATAGTAAACGTTTAAAGTTAAGTATATTAATATACTCGACGTAACCACGCATGAAATATGACGTCTTTCCTAATCCCGAGTTAAACCGAAAACCCGACAGACGTTTATAGTTAACAACGGGGAATAAACCGGGATGGATTAGTAACGGTACGGGGTGCCGTAGTGTATTGTTAGTACGAGATGCTGATGCATAGTGTGATGCATATTTATAGATCGTAAGAGGCGTCTCGAGGATCACCAGAGAATTTAGCAGATTCATACTCCACGTAATACTTTCAGGGTGAACGGTATGTTATTTATGTGGCTTGATTGTCTCTAAGGATTTCCTCAGTTCAGACATTGTGTGAAAATCTGTGATAAGATTGAATGTCTGCTTGTGTGAATTAATATGCTTGAGTGTGTATTAATGCTGCTTTATTATTACTGTTGTACGATAACAGTACCGTTCGTATATATGAACATATTATAAAACGAACTAGCGGCAATGATGCTATCTTATATGTGTAATATAAGGAACGTAAGTAAAAACGTTGTAGCATTAGGATAATAAAGATATATATATTATCTGAGACTTATATACGGAGCATTGGCCTCTTTGTCGCCGCTCTCGTATCTAACACTGGATCCCGAGTCGACATACTCAGGATTGGACTAACGACCTTAGTCTGTTGTGTTAGGAAAAATAATAAAACGATGCGATGGTATAGATAAGTTTATTAAGAGGATGTGGCTCCTACTGTGAACTGTGATCCATTAACGATACTAGGATACCGTGTGGTAACCGCAAGTATCAGGATAAATTTCCAACGAACTACAGATTGTTCGTAGGTCGGAGACTCTACCGCTGGAGTGGCTACTGCCGTGGGTGACCCGCCATAAGAGATGGGTAACTTAGAGACACGTCGTTCTAACGAGACGTTGTCATTAGACATGACTGAACAATTACGAACGACTATATTAACTCGTATATTAGGCGAACATTATTTGGGCTTGCATGCCAAAGGCGAGAGTTTATACTCGTTTATAATTCTCGTTGTTTTGCCTTGTTGTTCATTGGTTGTGCTTTGTGGTTATGTGTGGTATGTTGGTGGATTTGTTTGAACGAGCCATTGTGCTCATATTGCGTGTTGTGAACTGGTTGTGTCGAGTCGTTGTACTCATGTGTGGTTCATGGTGGATTGTTTGGTCGGGTGAGTCGCCGAACTCAATTATGAACTATTAAGTGTTTGTTGGAATGGAGTCTTTGTGCCCATGTAAGCGTTGTAACGCTTTCAGTGGTTTATTACGATGCGATGTGTGAAGCCGGGGGCTTGTTTGTTATTTGAGTTACTGCAATATATATTTTTGCTTTACAGTTTTAACATTAAACTACTTGCATGAAAATGAATTGCATGCTCTCACTGAGGGTCCGAAGGGGCATGACAGTCATGTAGTAACATACTCAACAGGGGCTGATTCCATACCACAAACAACCATTTTTGCAGGTATGCAGCTTCCGGTGTCGGCAAAGAGAGGGACGCGCTGGGTAGTTTAATTACAGTTGTTTTAATATGCACTGTTGCATTTTGATACGAACTTAGAAACGTGTATAGGATAGGGACTTAGAATGCTCACTGTGAATGTATTTTATATTGGTTTGGGAAGGTTAGATCTATCTCTTGTTGTCACTGCGAGAAATTGTTTCGTATTTAAGAATATATCAGGACGCACGTTATTACTCGTATGGGCGAGTAGGAACGGTGACACCAGTAGTTCAATTGTTGAGATTACCGCTGTGATTGTATTGTTAAGTAAGATGATTAGGAACCGATTAGAGTAGGGGTGTTACACATACGGGTGATAACGAATTACCTGATAATCAACATGCGAAACGTATTCCCGCAATGACCACAAGAGATAGATAGTAGTACTTAAACAATTTAAAACAAATCCAACAACAACCGATTATTACAAACCGTACTCGTGAGCATCTAACCAAAATACACCTCGGTTTACACAACCCGAGTCCAAAGCAACATTAGAATCAAACCGTACCAAGTCTTAACCAACAGTAATATCACAACCGTCGCGCCCCGCGTCGACCCACCAGCTAATCTCATGAAAAAAATGGTTTGTGGTATGGAATCAGCCCCTGCTGAGTATGTTATCACATGCCCCGTCATGCCCCCTCAAACCCCTCAATTAATTGGTCGAGAGCATGAGATTCGTTGCATGCAATACCGTTTTAATATTAAAACTGTAAACAATTAACAGTAATATCCATACAATAACACAACCATCAACACATAATAACCACAAGTATAACCAATGAACAACAAAGCGAAACAACGAGAATAATAAACAAGTATTAATTCCCGTCCATGGTGTAGAAACCAATTCGTTCGCCACAGTACAAGTCTCAACTGTTTTAATTGTTCAGTTATACCTAGTGACAATGTCTTGACATGTCTCTAATTAACAATATATTATCTTGTACCCATCATTATGCGGGTCACCCACGGCAGTAGCCACTCAGCGGTAGAGTCTCCGACCAACGAGCCATTCTAGCTCACGGGAAATTTTCTTGATACTTACGGACCCGTACGCTGACATCCTGGTATCGTTTTTGTGATCACAGCGCGCACCAAGAGCCACATCCTCTTGGATTTGTTATCTTTCATTAATTAATTATACCATCGCATCGCATTACCATTTTTTTTCTAACACGCAGACTAAGGTCATTAGTCCAATCCGGAGTCTGTAAACTCGGGATCCAGTGTTAGATACGAGAGCGGCGTTTAAAAAGGCCAATGCTCCGTATCAAAGTCTCAGATAATATGTATATCTTATTATCCTAGTGCTACAACGTTTTTTCGACGATCCTTATATGTCATATAAGATAACACCATAGCCGCTAGTTCGTTTTATATATATAGGTCATATATACGAACCAATACTGTTAACTCAACAACAGTAAATATTAAGCAGCTATAAATATACAATTCATGCATATTAATTAACACATTCAGACAAACAATCTTATCACAGATCACACAGAAGTCTGAATGAGGAAGCCCTCAGAGACAATCAGAGACACAAAACAACATACCATTCACCCTGATTGTATTACGGTGGAGTATGAATCAGCAAGGTCCTATGCTCCGTGTGTCGTCTCTAACAGTCTAAACAATACATAATGCTACTGATTAGCATCCCGTATGACAACACAACTCTACGGTACCCCGTACCGTCAAGTACCTCCCGGTTAATCCCCCGTTATTAATGTCATCGTTTGTCGGGTTTTTGGCTTAACTCGAGATTGGAAAAAAATGTTATATTACATGTGTTGTCTTGTCTCGTATATTAATATACTTTTTGTTGAACTTTGTTATCGCATGTAACTTAATGTATATCTGTATATCATATAGTTTGTTTCTTTATTGCATGATGATTCTTTGTCATGTATTATACATCTCACCTTAGTATTTATTTTTCTAAGGTTTGTTTCTTCTCCAAGTTCAATGTGGTATCATTCATATGTAAACAATACTTTGGATTATATAAATCCTTATTATCCATGTATACTCTTAACATTAGAATTCCATATCCAATGTTTGTAAATCTTTTCCCTTTTTCTTATATCATTTTAATTATGAAAGTACATGGTTATTGAACCATATTATATTTTCTACACTATAGCAATTTATTTATTTATATACATGTATTGTGGAACTATTTATTATATGGTAAGTCTTATAATATATATTCATTTTTTTTAATGAATACCTCTCATATTATAAATGTTATAACTCTTATAACATTAAAACCATATTATAAATTTCATTTAAAAATGTTAATAAAAGCACCTATGTTCTTAAACATTTACAAAATCCCCCACATAATTAATATAATGTTACATTATAGTTATATAACATATATTATGACAGCCCTTATATTATTCGGCTTTCATCATATACCACTAAACTTCCAATAAACCACAAATCAAACCCAAATACTATATTTCATTGTTACACTTATAATACATACCTTATATTATAATCCTTAAACCTTAATATAATTATAACCTATAGTTTTTAAAGGCTTTAATTTTCGAACAGACCCTAGGACTGTTTTAATTAAATTCCCACCACCAAACTTTGTATATTTCCCAAATCTTCCCAATTCATAATACATAGTTTTCTAATACCATTAAAACTATATATTATACATATGTCTTTATAAAATCTTATATATAACTCCAAAAATTACTAAACTATACCAAAAGGTTATAAATATTATTCCTAACCTTATACTTTCTACAAATCTCGGTTTTACCCATTTGTTACCCATTTGTAACAATGTTATAAAATATCATATATTATACTTATATAATTCATATAAACTCCAAATTTAACCAAATAAACTTCAAAAAATTCCTAATAACTTAAGGACTGTACTAAATCCCATTTAGTACCCCAAAGTTTCGGAAATTACATTATAGCCCCATCTCTTATAAATCTTTTACAATTTAGTAACTATCTTAATATAAGGTAGTATTTTAATTTCTAAAATTCTCCAAACTTGGTCAAAGTCTCCTATATAGTCAACTTTGACTTCTAATACCAAATTGGACCCAAACTCTCGGTAATTACCAAACATACCCTATATTTTCTATTTTTACAAATTTGACCCAAAACTTTATAAAATGTTATAATTTTTATTAAATTCATTTAAAAACCCTAAATTCTTCTAAATTAAGCCCACGGCTTTATATTTTCCAGTAATTACGGTTTGGCCCCAACTTAATTATATAAGCATAAATCTAAAATAAGCTTATAAACTTAAATTAAATGGCCTAATGACATGGCCTTATTACAACCTTGAACTTGGAAAATAAATTACACTTTAAATGTCTCAAAAAATAGTATAAACTCACGGCCTCACCATAGTTTATTTATTTTTCCACATAATGTCATAATTTGACCCTTATGTTAATTAAATCTCTTAAATGACTAGCTTAATTTATCTTAGTCATTTTTTTCCATTTTTAGGTAATATAACCATATGTTAACTCCACTCTTGGCATATTAATATATATGCTAAGAAATCATAAAATCATAAGTTTTAAGGTGTTTATACCTTGATTCTCCTTGTATGAACTCGGCCACTTGAAGGAAAATTCACCACATCATTTAGATGTTTAATACACCAAAATAAGATATGGTTATACTCCAAGCTTGAGCTTAACCATAAGGAACAATTAATGTAAGATTTAAGGCAAAAATCACCTTAAAAATGCAAGGGAACTTCCAAAGAGATTTGGCCTGAATTAAACACACCACAAGGTGTTAAATTCACCATATAGACATAGGAAATAGCTAGACAACAACAAGCTTCCTTGGTATTAGGTTTTACCTTGGAAAAATGCCTTAAAGAAGGGTATTATCCTTTAGATCTCGACCACCCTTGCTCCAAAAGGCTAACCAACTGAATGAACATGTAAATATGAAGATTATGAGTGTATAAACTCATAAAAATCAAGAAGAGAAAAATCGGATGGAGAGTAGAGAAGCTTAAGGTATGTTTTTACCTTAAAATGCAAATTGGGAAACCTTGGTCCCTTAACTTGTTTCAGCCAAGTTTGGTTGTTGCTCAAGGTCAAAAATACTGAGAATAAGCCATAGGAAGTGATGAGCCACAAGATCTAAGTGTAGGTAATGAAGAGATGAAGAAAAAGAGCTAAAATAGGCCTTAAAACATTACCTTAGGAGCTTAAGAGTTAGATCTTCTTCCATGCTCAAGAACAAGCTTGAGAGAGGTTTGAAGCTGCTGCATCGGCTGGGATGGAGCAAGCTCGGCTGGAATGGAGCAAGAGACAAGGGAATGATTGAAATGAGCCTTATAATTGAAAAGGCAACTTTAGCTTATTTTATGTTTTGTAAATGACTAATGAATCATCAAAGGGATAAGGCATCGGTTAATGGAGGGGAAAGGGTGGTCTCACACGGTTTGGAGGCTGATTGAATCATGGAACAAATGTGTATAGTTTAATCCATAATATTATAAAGGTAAAAGGTAGTCTCCTTAATTTAAGGGGTGGTGTTGGAGACTTGTCCTTTGTATGTGCAAGTGGCGAATTCCACCTCCTCCTTGTGTCTGCCGATTCCATGTGGTCCAAGGGGTCAACTTTGACCTCTTGACCATTCTTATTCAATGTTGACTCAAACGGGCCCCCTTTTAGGGTTTTATTAATATTTTAATATTAAATTTGTGGGATTAAATTCCTAATATGATATAATGTGATATATATATCATATTTAAAGGTAATTATAACCTTTAAGCCCATTAAAAACAATTTAGAAGGCAATTACACAAAAATGTGCTTTAAGGAGTTTTAGTGCACATTTTGTGTTGCAAGGTGCTTCTGAGCTTAGTTTTCTTTGAGAATAGTTTTGTTGTGTTCCTTACTTCATTATAATACTTAGGAATCCACTTTGGATCCTTTTTGAGGTCATACATTCTTTATGGTGCTTTAAAGCACATTTTTGGCTTTACCGATCTTAAGGCATGTTTTGCCTTTTGAGATCTTTTAGATTGTTCCCCAATAATATTTAGATGTTTATTAGCCCTCTTAGATCATTAATAGATAATTTAATTAAGTTTTAAGGTTAGGGGTATTTCAGTCTACCCCCCTTAAAAAGGCTTCGTCCTGAAGTCCTTAATCATCTACAGTTCACCTAAGGAATCAAGTTCCACTAAGTAACCAAACAGTCCATCGCTAGGGAGTAACTCCCACTAGGTTCGGACCTAGTCTATACATACAGCATATATCAAATAGCCAAACTCATGGTATAAACTCATTCATATCACAGCACTAAACAAGGTGCACATCCAACTCATCAACAAAAGTACTCAGTGTATATATATATATTCAACAGGTGCACTAAGGCACATACATAAGATGTATCAACATACAATCATCCAAAAAACATGTATGACATAGCATACTACCAAAACACACCCAAAAAACAAGACCTAATGCATAACATATGCGCAAGCCAAGTGGTGTCTACCCCCCTTAAAAAGGGTTTGACCACGAACCCGTACAAGTATCACAGCTACTACTCGAAGAGTGCGGGATACTTCGCTCTCATGGAGTCCTCTAACTCCCATGTAGCCTCCTCCACCTCATGGTTCGACCAGAGAACCTTGACCATGCTAACGGTCTTGTTCCTAGTTGCCTCGTCTTCGTATCGAGAATGCGGAGTGGTACTTCCTCATATCGTAGAGCGGGGTCCAACTCTAAAGTCTCTGGCTGTAACACGTGCGATGGGTGGGGCACATACTTCTTCAACTATGAAACGTGAAATACGTCGTGCACCCTCCCGAGCTCTGCTGGCAAATCCAGTCTGTAGGCTAATGGGCCCACTCGCTCCCTAATCGCATAAGGTCCAACATACTTCGGGCTCAACTTGCCTTCTGCCCAAACCGGAAGATCCCCTTCATGGGTGACACTCTGAGGAATACCATGTCGTCAGTAGTGAACTCAATGTCCCTCCTCTTGGTGTCTGCATATGATTTCTGCCGGTCCTGAGCTGATTTCATGTTCTTACGAATCTGTAGGACATCCTCCTTAATCTGCTCTAGGTACTCAGGTCCTAGAAGCGTATTCTCGCTGGCCTCATCCCAGCATAAGGGAGTCCTACATGGTCTACCATAAGTGCCTGAAATGGTGGCATCTGTATCGAGGAGTGGTAGCTGTTGTTGTAGGCGAACTCTATCAGATGTAATCGCTCTAACCAACTCCCCTGAAAATCAAAGGCACATGCTCTCAGCATGTCCTCCAGTGTCTGGATGGTCCTCTCACTCTGACCGTCGGTCTGTGGATGGAATGCCGTACTAAGCTTCAACTTCGTACCCAAGGCTTCCTGAACCTGACCCCAGAATCTAGACAAAAATCGAGGGTCCCTATCAGAAACAATAGTCTTTGGCACACCATGGTGCCGGATCACCTCCTTCTGGAACAAGTCCGCTAACTTTGGGACCTTCCAGGTATCCTTCATAGCAACAAACTTCGCCACCTTCGTCAGACGGTCCACAATGACCCAAATCGTGTTCAGTCCTCCCTTAGTCGGTGGGAGACCGACAACGAAATCCATCGAGATGTCCTCGAACTTCCAGCAAGGAATAGGCATAGACTGCACTAAACCGCCGGGTCTCCTATGCTCAAACTTAACCTTCTGACAGGTCAAGCATCTAGTCACGTAGTCAGCTACATCCTTCTTCATCCCGCTCCACCAGAAATGGACCTTAAGTCCTTGTACATCTTCGAAGAACCGGGGTGGACGGATAAGGACGAGCAATGAGCCTCCTGGAGTATCTTCTCCTTCAAATCTGGAGAAGACTCTGGAATACATAACGGCCATTCAGTCGAATCATGCCATCATCACACAGTTCGAAGTCATACTTCTGACTCTCAAAGCAACCCTCTAGAATTTTCTGCCTGATACTCTCCATGTACTGATCACTTCCTGTGCAGCTCGTATCTCATCAATCATACTGCTGCTCGCTAATAGCGTAAATAATGAATGAGCTCTGCGGCTCAGGGCGTCGGCAACTACATTCGCCTTGCCCTCTTTGTATCAGGTCTATGTCGTAGTCCTTCAAGAACTCGACCCATCTTCTCTGTCGCATGTTCAGCTCCTTCTGAGAGAAGAGATGCTGTAAACTCTTGTGATCAGAGTAGATAGTGACTGTCACACCGTAAAGATAATGTCGCCAGATCTTCAAAGCGAAGACTACTGCGCCTAACTCAAGGTCGTGTGTGGGGTAATTCACCTCATGCTTTTTCAGCTGTCGGGATGCGTAGGCAACTACCTTCCCGTGCTGCATAAGCACACAGCCTAGACCGGTTCCAGAGGCATCACAATATACCTCGAACCCATCGGTGCCCTCAGGGATAGTAAGAACGGGTGCCGATGTCAGGAGATCCTTCAGCGTCTGAAAGGACTGCTCACACTCTGCAGACCATAAGAACTGGGACTCCTTCTTCATAGATTCGTCATTGGTTTGGCCACCTTGGAGAAGTCCTTCACGAACCTTCGATATAACCGGCCAAACCCAGAAAGCTACGGACGTCTGTGACTGTCTTCGGCCTCGGCCAACTCTTCACTGCCTCAATCTTAGCAGGATCTACAGATATGCCGCTAGCTGATATAATGTGTCCTAGAAATGACACGCTGTCCAACCAGAACTCACACTTACAGAGTTTGGCATACAGCTGGTTCTCTCTCATAGTATTCAACACCTGTCTCAAGTGTAACTCATGATCGTCCTTGGTCTTTGAATAGATCAGAATATCGTCGATGAAGACTACAACTGAACTATCAAGCTGCTCTCTAAGAGACGGTTCATCAAATCCATGAATATGGCTGGCGCATTCGTCAGTCCGAATGGCATAACGGTAAACTCGTAGTGTCCATACCGTGTCCTGAAAGCTGTCTTCTCTATGTCATCCTCTGCAATCCTAATATGGTGGTAGCAGATCTGAGATCTATCTTTGAGAACACACTGGCCCCTCTCAACTGGTCAAATAAGTCATCAATCCGTGGTAACGGTACTTGTTCTTGACCGTGACCGCATTAAGCTCGCGGTAGTCGATGCAGAGTCGCATACTGCCGTCCTTCTTCTTGACGAATAATACTGGAGCACCCCAAGGAGAAACACTAGGTCGAATGAATCCCTTGTCGAGGAGGTCCTCCAGCTGTAGCTTCAGCTCCCTCATCTCAGCCGGTGCCATACGGTAGGGTGCCTTAGCAATAGGGCCCGTACCTGGCAATAAGTCGACGGCGAACTCAACCTCGCGCACAGGCGGCATGCCTGGCAGCTCATCAGGAAATAAGTCGGGAAAATCTACCACGACTGGAATGTCTATGTCCATCACGTCGCTCTGTCTCGTGTCCTGTACATAACAGAGGAAGGCTTGTCGGCCCTTCCTAACATCCTTCATCAGGGACAATGCTGACACGATCTTGACAGTCGGCTCTCTCCTCACACTACGGTATGACACTGTCTTTCCGCTCGGCCCCTTCAGTAGTAGTCGATGCTCTGCACAATGAAGGCGGCCCCTATGCTTCTGCAGCCAATCCATGCCCACTATAATGTCAAAACCCAAGTTCTTGAACTCGATCAGATCGATGGGAAAGGTCTCAGTCATAATGCTGATCTCTAACCCCGTATACTGTCTGGTGCAACCTACTTTCTCCTTCGAAGGAAGGGTGACTGAAAAGTCTGAAAGCTGTTCGGGGGTGGCCCCAGCTTCTTAGCAAATGCCGAGGAAATAAAAGAATGCGAAGCCCCTGAGTCGAACAATACGGAAGCACTAACACCATCAACAGGAAAGGTACCTGAGATCACCTCTCGTATTAGCATCGAGTCCCAATAAATCACTAATCTACTGTTGTTGTAATTGTCATACCTGTGATGACATTACCGGACTCCTTGGCTTGCGCCATATCTAGATGCAGATGGTACCCTCCTTTCATTTTCGTAGCCTGAAGTTATGAATTAACGGTATCAACAAACTAAACAGATATACTTGAAGATACAAAACTCTTATTTCATTCATCCAACTGTATTATACAAGGTTACACACTTAGCTACTGCTATTACATCAGTACTGTCTGAAAGTCAAATTTAAACGGCCAGGTCGGATGTGGGTATCATTCACTAGAGCTGGTGGTGCGGTATTGAGCTTAATGCTCTTAATACCATGATATACAAGCCTCGACTCTCCACCAAATACCAACACATCCCCAGACTTGAGGATGATCTTGCTTGCTAGATCCATCCTCTTCTGGTCTCCATAGATGAACTCAGCATCATCGCCGATGGAGAATGACACAACCGGTATTCCTCTGGTGATGGACTCGGTCGTCTCATCACGGTCCTGGTGCATCCCAAGTTTTCCTCCCTGCTCGTAGTAGTTGATGATGCAACGTCAGGTGTCATGTCGGGTAATGGAAAAGTCTCACAGTCTTGAGCAATATCCATTGCGTTTCTCACCAAGGTTAGGAAACTCTCAGGTATCCTAGGTATAGATACGCCACCTACCATCCTCACCTCTCGATAACCCTAGCTTGTGGATCCCAATTTTCCCTAAGCACATCATGTGCAGTTTCATTCTAGAACCACTATTAAATACAGGGGTATAAAATCCTCCTATGCCCTTACCCAAAGCTCTACACTCATTCACTATGGCGATTTGCTCATCTAGGGTTAGGAACTCTCTGAGAAGTATCATGCCCGGTCTGACCACATGACACAACTCACTAGGGTACTCCCGTCTTTCTTCCACGGGTCTAGGTGATCTCTGTCTTGTAAGTGTGGGATAGCAGATGTCGAAGTCTCCTAAGAGGTAACAGGTTTCCTAGATAAGTTGTTTATCTAAAGCGGTAATTAAAACACACATTCATGCTAAGGTAAAGCGTTTAACACTTAGTCATGCTCTCTCATACAATGGTTAAGGTTTCAAATGCAAACCTTCACCGCGCTGGGTGCTAGTGCCAGCGCCTGAAGCTCCCGCTGCATTCAGCACACGGTTGCCCGGTGGGTTCCTCTGGTTCTGGTTCTGCTGTTGCGGCTGCTGATGCTGCTGCCCCCTCTGGGCTTGGGGCGCCGGCCCCCTCTGGCCACCTCGAGCTCCACCTCCTCCAGTAGGTGCGCTCTGAGTCCCCTTCGCGGGCGGTACGCTCGGCTCTCTGGATTAGCAAAGCACTCGAACGACCTGTGGCCTTTCTTTCCACAATGGTGGCAGTCCACCGCTTGCCCGGTGCAATCAACACCCGGGTGGTCTTTACCACAGCGCTTGCAGTGAAAGTGGCGCTGGGGTGCAGAACCTATCATCATATCACACTCAGATTAATACAAGGATGGTAATGGATAGTATAATACACAACTCATTCACAGGGTTAGATCGCTTACCCTTAGGGGGTGCAGATCTAAGAGGCTGGACATCGTAGGTAGGCCCAGTCAGCATCGGGACCTTCTCTTTGCCCTTCTGGCTGGCCTGCTCCTTCTTCTTTCCTTCCAGGAGAACTTTTTCTTCCTGTGATCGTCAAAGTGTCAGGAATAGCAGGTATAAAAGCAGGCAGCAAGTAAGTAATTTAAATGGATTAAATAACTTAAAGGTGGTTCTTACTTCCAACCCTGCTGCTTCCGCTTCCAGCCTCAACCTCCGCCCCTCTCGGGGGCCTTACGCTTCTGCCCCTGGTTGTCCTCCCGGCTGTTCACCGACAGCTCGGTCCGAGAAGCAGCCTCGTAGCATTCCTATAATGCATCAATGAGTTCCCCGAACTTGTAATAAATCAAACTGAGTTACAAGGTATGATCTGTCAACTAATTTTACCTGGATCGTAGGGTATAAGGCAGCACCCATGGCGGCCTTGATAGCATATCGCAACCCGCCTCTAAATTTTTCCACTTTCACAGTATCAGAATAAACAACTCCCGGGACAAAGTCCAAGAGCCCAATAAAAGAGGAGTAGTACTGATCTACTGTCACACTACCCTGCCTCAGAGCCTCGAACTCTTCCCTCTTCCTCTGCTTCAAATGAGCAGGATAGTACTTCTCTCTCAGTAATTCCACAAAGCCTGTCCAACCAAAGCCCTCTATAGCGGTGTAGTGTGCCTTCACGGACCTCCACCAAGTGCTGGCGGCGTCCCTCAGATGGAAGGCCGCTATACCGACCCAGTGCTCAGCAGGCACATGAATGGCATCAAAGGCCTTCTCGTGCTCAACAATGTATCTCTCCAGGACGGTGGGGTCAGCTACTCCGTCATATGTAGGTACTCGCGTGTCAGCAACGCTCTTAGCCAATTTGGCTCCTCGGTGCGGGTACGGGTGGGGCTACTGACTACAGGTGGTGCTCCTATCTGGACACCTCCCATCAGGGCTAGCTGAGCAAAGACGGCAGCTACCGTCTCAGCCACGCCCACGGCTGGGGCCTCAGGAGGTCCTTCTCCAGGCCCGCCGCCTCTTCCACCACCTCCTCTGCCTCTGCCAGTTGAACGTCTTCCGGAAGACATCTGAAGAATTCAGAATCAAAGTCAGCTCTTGGTATAAATACCGTACTTTTCCCGACCATAAGTTCACAGAGCCCTACAAGGCATAAAACACATTGTCCCCGACAATCTCCGAACTCATATCATTTACAACTATCTCCTTGGTACTGGTGTGTGAATAACCTAAGCTCACGGTACTTAAACAACTATCTCTTGTAATCAGAGCGGTACTCCGCTCTGATACCACTTTTATAACACCCCTACTAATTCGGCTCCTAATAATCCTATAAATGTTGCACATAATAAATAAATCGCAGCGGTAAATAACAGACTGTCGCTCTAATGGTGTCACTGTTATCACTCGCCCATACGGGTGATAACGAATTACCAGATAATCAACATGAAACGTATTCCCGTAGTGACCACAAGAGATAGATAGTAGTACTTAAACAATTTAAAACAAATCCAACAACAACCGATTATTATAGACCGTACTCGTGAGCATCTAACCAAAATACACCTCGGTTTACACAACCCGAGTCCAAAGCAACATTAGAATCAAACTGTACCAAGTCTTAACCAACAGTAATATCACAACCGTCGCGCCCCGCGTCGACCCACCAGCTAATCTCCTGAAATAAAAATGGTTTGTGGTATGGAATCAGCCCCTGCTGAGTATGTTATCACATGCCCCGTCATGCCCCTCAAACCCCTCAATTAATTGGTCGAGAGCATGAGATTCGTTACATGCAATACCGTTTTAATATTAAAACTGTAAACAATTAACAGTAAATCCATACAATAACACAACCATCAACACATAATATAACCACAAGTATAACCAATGAACAACAAAGCGAAACAACGAGAATAATAAACAAGTATTAATTCTCGTCCATGGTGTAGAAACCAATTTCGTTCGCCACAGTACAAGTCTCAACTGTTTAATTGTTCAGTTATACCTAGTGACAATGTCTCATTAAAAACGACATGTCTCTAATTACCCATATATTATGGCGGGTCACCCACGGCAGTAGCCACTCCAGCGGTAGAGTCTCCGACCAACGAGCCATTCTAGCTCACGGGAAATTTTCTTGATACTTACGGACCCGTACGCGGACATCCTAGTATCGTTTTTGTGATCACAGCGCGCACCAATAGCCACATCCTCTTGGCTTTGTTATCTTTCATTAATTAATTATACCATCGCATCGCATTACCATTTTTTTTCTAACACCACAGACTAAGGTCATTAGTCCAATCCGGAGTCTGTAAACTCGGGATCCAGTGTTAGATACGAGAGCGGCGTTTAAAAAGGTAAATGCTCCGTATCAAAGTCTCGGATAATATGTATATCTTATTATCCTAATGCTACAACGTTTTTCCGACGATCCTTATATTTCATATAAGATAACACCATAGCCGCTAGTTCATTTTTATATATAGGTCCATATATACGAACCAATACTGTTAACTCAACAACAGTAAATATTAAGCATCTATAAATATACAATTGATGCATATTAATTAACACATTCAGACAAACAATCTTATCACAGATCACACAGAAGTCTGAACTGAGGAAGCCCTCAGAGACAATCAGAGACACATAACAACATACCGTTCACCCTAATTATATTACGGTGGAGTATGAATCAGCAATGTCCTATGCTCCGTGTGTCGTCTCTAACAGTCTAAACAATACATAATGCTACTGATTAGCATCCCGTATGACAACACAACTCTACGGTACCCCGTACCGTCACTAGTACCTCCCGGTTAATCCCCCATTATTAACTGTCATCATTTGTCGGGTTTTTGGCTTAACTCGAGATTGGAAAAAAAATGTTATATTACATGCGTAGTCTTGTCTCTATTAACATACTTTTTGTTGAACTTTGTTATCGCATGTAACTTAATGTATATCTGTATATCATATAGTTTGTTTCTTTATTGCATGAATGATTCTTTGTCATGTATTATACAACTCACCTTAGTATTTATTTTTCTAAGGTTTGTTTTCTTCTCCAAGTTCAATGTGGTATCATTCATATGTAAACAATACTTTGGATTATATAAATCCTTATTATCCCATGTATACTCTTAACATTAGAATTCCATATCCAATGTTTGTAACTCTTTTCCCTTTTTCTTATATCATTTTAATTATGAAAGTACATGGTTATTGAACCATATTATATTTTCTACACTATAGCATTTATTTATTTATATACATGTATTGTGGAACTATTTATTATATGGTAAGTCTTATAATATATATTCATTCTTTTTTAATGAATACCTCTCATATTATAAATGTTATAACTCTTATAACATTAAAACCATATTATAAATTTCATTTAAAAATGTTAATATTTCCGAACAGCACCTATGTTCTTAAACATTTACAAATTCCACCACATAATTAATGTAATGTTACATTATAGTTATATAACATATATTATGATATTTATGTCATTAAAACAATTATAACATATTGTTGTAAATTGTTTTAAAATACCAAACAGCCCTTATATTATTCGGCTTTCATCATATACCACTAAACTTCTATAAATCACAAATCAAACCCAAATTATATTCATTGTTACACTTATAATACATACCTTATATTATAATCCTTAAACCTTAATATAATTATAACCTATAGTTTTTTAAAGGCTATAATTTTCGAACAGACCCTAGGACTGTTTTAATTAAATTCCCACCATCAAACTTTGTATATTTCCCAAATCTTCCCAATTTATAATACATAGTTTTCTAATACCATTATAACTATATATTATACATATGTCTTTATAAAATCTTATATATAACTCCAAAATTACCAAACTATACCAAAAGGTTATAATATTATTCCTAACCTTATACTTTCTACAAATCTCGGTTTTACCCATTTTTTACCCATTTGTAACAATGTTATAAAATATCATATATTATACTTATATAAATCATATAAACTCCAAATTTAACCAAATAAACTTCTAAAAATTCCTAATAACTTAAGGACTGTACTAAATCCCATTTAGTACCCCAAAGTTTCGGAAATTACATTATAGCCCCATCTCTTATAAATCTTTTACAATTTAGTAACTATCTTAATATAAGGTAGTATTTTAATTTCTAAAATTCTCCAAACTTGGTCAAAGTCTCCTGTATAGTCAACTTTGACTTCTAATACCAAATTGGACCCAAACTCTCGGTAATTACCAAACATACCCTATATTTTCTATTTTTACAATTTTGACCCAAAACTTTATAAAATGTTATAATTTTTATTAAATTCATTTAAAAACCCTAAATTCCTCTAAATTAAGCCCACGGCTTTATATTTTCCAGTAATTACGGTTTGACCCCAACTTAATTATATAAGCATAAATCTAACTAAATAAGCTTATAAACTTAAATTAAAATGGCCTAATGACATGGCATTATTACAACCTTGAACTTGCAAAATAAATTACACTTTAAATGTCTCAAAATATAGTATAAACTCACGGCCTCACCATAGTTTATTTTTTTTCCCATAATGCCATAATTTGACCATTATGTTAATTAAATCTCTTAAATGACTAGCTTAATTTATCTTAGTCATTTGTTTCCATTTTTAGGTCAATATAACCCATATGTTTACTCCACTCTCGGCATATTAATTATATATGCTAAGAAATCATAAAATCATAAGTTTTAAGGTGTTTATACCATGATTTCTCCTTGTATGAACTCGGCCTGTAACACCCCTACTATAATTACAGCCATTAACGTCCAATATCCTTACTCATCAGATACACACAGCGGATATTTATTTACATACAATGGGTGATACAATGCCGTTAGTCACCCACGTGACTAACAAGGCTACTGAATTCTACATACAGCATCGGTCTGATGGACCGGAATCCCGAGTACTACGCATCTAGAATACATACTCCATTCATCAATCAATACCACAATACAATGTACTTAACCGAGTTTACTAGGTTCCTTATACAAGTATAATACCTCCTCCAGTCCATACATACTCACTAAGAGACTACCTACTACCATTCCTCACAACTACATTACTTTCTAAATACAAGGGTGTGCTAGTCAATACACCTCTACATTCTACTACTACTGTCCATTGTAGTCACTGATCTCGTGCCTTGACCGCATTCGCTTCGGGTACCTGCACACTAAAAAATGTCCCCCGAAGGGATCAGCTTTCGCCGAGCATGACAACCGCATACCCCGCGTACTAGTGAGGGTACGCCGACCACTTGGTCGAATACATGCGGTTCATTTTCATACAACATACATGCTCTTATACACAATACATGAATACTTACGCAAGCATACACACATACACTTCATTACATACAAGGAATACAATGTAACCATTAAATACATACTTACCTTCTTCCGAATACATATACCCAATACATACACAATTTACAATACGGGTTAGCTTCATTGGTCCACCCGGGTTAATCGGGTGGAGATTACTCTTTTACTCATTACTTCATACATGCGCATACTACTCATTCTCATACTCATACTTACTTACTTACTCTTACTCTTACTCATGTTAAGTCGTCGGGACCTCCGGCCCGGGGACTACTCCGTCCCACCACCGGGATTTACTTGACTCACTAATCCGGATGCTACCCATTTAAGGGATTTGGGCCGCGGACCAGTTTAAGAGTCAGGAATTGCAGCCAACCTCTTGTGACTCCGCATCCTCACGCGTGGCCGAAGCTATATCGGACTTGTACTCATTCCAATTTACTCACTTAAGTTAGGAGTTAGATAGTTAGGAATTAGTACAAGTCAACATCCAAGCCACAATAACACAATACCATTATACACATACATACAAATACATTACAATATACAAGTACGCTACAAGTACGATACACTTCATCATCATTCATACGTTTCATGAAGTATACAAACTATTGTTCAAGACAAATATCAAGAACAATGTAAACAAGCACAAGTAAGTGCAATATAATCCGATTCATGCATTTATCTTATTTAGGTGGTCAAATAAGCACACAAATCGGGTAACCAGATTAGGATACAGGGCATGAAGAAATCATACCGTTCACCGTTGTACGTACTTCCAACGTCCCCCGGGTTCACAAACCAATCCTATTATATACATACAATTGAATGATTAACATCTACAATTATTCAACTTGTACTCTACTATGTTTCCCAACTCATACTTCTATGTCTTCACAAATTCTTATACTTAACTTTACTTACTTACTAGTAATTTCATTACTTTAGGTTTTACTTTCTTACTTACTACTTATCTAGCTGGCATACATACATATATATATATATACATATATATATATATATATTAATATTTAAAATAACTCTTTTTTTTTGTCAGGACCGGACTTGCGACCGACCCTGGCAAGTCCGGTCCATTCCAGTAGGTTTCATCGGGAATTTTTTTGGTCCGACCGGACTTGCATGTCCGGTCGCAAGTCCGGTCGATTCCAGTAACATTCTGACGGAAAATTTTTCTGCTCGACCGGACTTGCAAGTCCGGTCGCAAGTCCGGTCGATTCCAGTATTTGTATTTTAATTTCTGTTTTCAGTCCTCTCTTTCACCCATTACTTCCCCCTTGTTCCTACACTTAATCCTACATGTTTTAACACTAATTAAACCTCCTAATACTCCTTAGTTCATTCACCAAATCCATTACTAAATCCATCAACAACTTACACAATTCCTTACTTCCTTTCAACACTTACAATAGTTTCTCCAAGTAGTTTTTGCTACAGATTTTGGGTTCTTATTTCCTCCATGCATAGTTCCCTCTCCTAATGCCATCCTACCATTCCGATTCATTTCCAAGCAACTACAATATCTATACCCAAGTCCAACTCTCCATTTCACCAAATCTTGTACACTCATTCCTCCTAGTTTCCACAATGCACTTAAATACTTTTTTGCTACAGATTTTGTCATTTACACTCCTCTTCTACCTCTCCCTCTTCTATCGACATTTCTAACATTCCTAATGCATTTAGAATACATTACCCATCTCTCTCAACTTACCCTCCATTTTCCTTAATCAAAATCTGTTACACATACACACCTTAGTCACCTAGTTTCTAACACACTAAGTGTTCCATTCCTAGGTAAATTTCGCCATCGTCTCCCCTATATTTTATACACTTTCACCACAATGTTTCCTTACACATTAATACCATCTCACCTGTTTATACACAACAATCAATATACAAGCTCCCATACATAATTACCAATACTAAAACACTACTAAAATTCCTGCACTCAAACATTCATTCCCAAACTATTTTAACAAGTTTTAAGTGTCTTTTAATACTTCAATATACTTATATCTTCCTACACATTGCACTACTAATACATTACCATTTCCATTACTCATTCCAAGCTACCAAAAACTGTTACATACATATATATACCAAGTTACACAAAAGAGCATTCTTACCTTGTTTCCCCTTTCTTTCTCCTTACTCTTTCTTCTTCTTTCTCATCGGTTTTGTAACCCCAATCCTCTAACACTACAACATCCACATACACCATTCAATACCAAAAACTAACCCTAACCATTAATCAAGTTTAATCTAGGTTTTAGGGTTTAGAAACTTTATTACCTTCCAAGAGCACAAGAGCTGTTTGGGATAGCTCAAGAACAAGATTTCTCACACCACCAAAATGCCAAAATCGGCTGGGTATAAAAGAGCAAGCAAGAGTTAAGCTTCAAATTTCGTTTTGCCCTTAAAGGCTAGAAAAAGATGGAGTTTCCGAAATATTTTTACCTTAGAAGAACAAGGAGAACAAGGGCCTTCTAATGGTGTGTGTTGAAGCTTCAAATGGGGAATACCCATAAAATCGAAAATGCTTGTTTTTGGATTTTGGAAAGATGAAAATGTAGCTCTTGAGGAGAGGATTACAATGGTGGTATTTTTATAATTTTTGGAAGAGTGTGGAGAGAGTTACAAAGGAGGGAAGTTAGAGTTTGTGGGTGTTTGCTCTTTTCTCCATTGAAATCGTGAGGGAGGTAGAAGATGAAGAAAAAGAGAGGGTGAGGGCTGCTGCTTCACGTGAGGGAAATGAGAGAATAGGTAGGAGAGAGAGTATGTGAGAGTAGAATAAAGTAGTGAGTGTTTTACTTTATTAGTTTTGTAGTGGTTGTAAATAAGGAGGAGTTAATAGAGTGTGTGAGAGTGAGAGGGGGAGCCCATCGGCTGGCATACACACACACACACAACTTCAATTTTTTTATTTTAAAAGTGGACACATAACTCTTGGTTATTTATACTTCTACCCCACAACTTCCCGTTTTTGACAGTTTTTACTAATTTCTAGTTTTATTGATTTTATTGGTCCCAAAGCTTCACTAATTTATTAATGATTATTTAGTTGACCAAAATTGTTACGAGTCTATTTGACCCGCTTAAAGACACGTTTTCCCGGTTACCTCGAAAAACGTGCTTTAAGGTTCGTTAGTGGTTTTAATCCGTTTTAAGGATCCGTTTTCTTCGGGAGTTGTTCCCCAATATTTATTTAGACTCAATTAAGCCTTTAGAATCCTTGTAATACGCTAACCGAGGTCTCATACCTCCTATGGTTATTTAACGCTTATTTAGCGTTTTCGCTTTTAAAGTGTTTCTTTATTTCTTTTGGATTTATTCTTCCTTACAATTATTAATTAGGTACCATGAGGCCCTTAAATACGTATTAGGTTAATTAAATCCCTATATTTAAGTTCGGGGTATTTCAATCTACCCCCTTAAGAACTTTGTCCTCAAAGTTGTTCGAGGTTATAGGATTACTGTACTTACTCCTTTATACTTGTCTAGTGCCAAAGTCATACATCCTTCCTCCTTATGATTCCCAAATTCATCCCTCAAGGTTCCTACATACCATACTATACCCATATACAATAGTTACTCCAATCCGCACTACTACCAACTATCTGGTTCCTCATTACCAAGTTCATACATACATACGGTGCAAAGCTATCCCCAAAGCAATGCAATACACATACAGTCCCGCAGGTACTCAGGTCATCTAGACACGGGACTCCTCTATGTCCCGCTGCCCTTGGAATAATACAACATGCTACACTACTATCTTCTTCGGTACACACTTCTAGCAGATCCTCATTCTCCATACCAGGGAAATTCTTTCACCACCACCAATTAAAATTTTTCTAAAGCATACAACTCCAAATTTCAATTATATTCATTACTTCTATCCAATGTGTGATTCTTGTGACCACTTGAGGGGAGCTTCAAGAATCATTCGACCCTGATGTGATCAGCATCAGTGTTGAACTATCTTTCCACCCCAATTTGTGTTCGGTTTCCCTCGATCTGATCAGGATCGAGTTCTACTTCCCACATCAGTTTCAAACAAACAAGTAATTTAATTGTTTTCATTTTCTATCTTTTTACCCTTTCTAGTTGTGATACGAATTCATACATCTCCAAAGGATGGAATCAATCCATCAATCGTCCTCACTCTACTTCCCAAATGCTTTACTCCATGGTTCGATCCTAATGCTCATTTCATCAACCTTCACTACTTCCGTCCATTACTCACCATCATATCCTATATTCTAACTAAGGAATACTTCATTTCTAAGATTTAGTTGTCTTCCATTGTTTCAAATTTTACTTACGATTCCACTACTCATAAACTTCATTCATCTACTATCCTCATTCATTTCGTACTACTCTTCAAAGGTTACAATACTTGTGGAGCTCCGTCCACTACTCATTACTCTTCTTTACCAATACTCTTACACTGGTGTTACAAGATGGGTATATTCACCCTATGGTATTTGCATGTCTAATGCTTAGTTACCACAATTCAATATGAATGAATACGTATGTTTATATAACGTAAGTACCACTCATCGAATAATTTCTCATTTGTGCTATGCACATTATAGTTTTATGTGTTTTATTTATAAAAACTTGCATTAAGCGGTTTTCGCTCTACCCCCCTTAAAAGGGATTACGCCCACGTAATCTACCATATTTTATTATTAAACTTGGTTTAATCGGTCTGGGCAAACTGAAGCGTTTAGCTTCACTACCGTATACTATGCAATATGCTCTGGTCAAAGGTGTCTTAACCATACCAATGGTCTAGTCTTTGCACCAAGGATTTCTATATGAGTTTATTTAACTCATTATTAATTCGGTTCTAGCCTATTAGGCTTCAAGGCATTAATAGCCATTTTGCTATACTTACTAGCCTAGCTAGGGCCCACTAGCTTCTGCTGCGCGACCCTGATAGCTTTGGTTACTTACCCTTCGTGTTATCATTAATGTGTTATACATCACCTCTTATCCATCTATTATGGGAATAAGGTTTACTACATAAATGCGGTTATTCTTTACCGTGTTTGAACTCAATGAGTTTAAGGTTATAACCAGCTTCCTGGTAATCTATATACATACTATCTGTACTCTCACGATTATTCGCTAAGTTCTTCCAACTTATTGTTGGCGAGGCTAAGCCACTATTTAGTTATAGTGCTTCTCTGTTGTCAATAGCTTCTGAATTATACCAGTCTTCTGGTTCAGTACCAGTGTCCTTTACTTGTATGACCTTGCATTTCTATGCGTCGGTCCTAGTGACTTTCTTAAGTCTCTTTCACCTTTATTCCATTGGAATTCACATTTGTGACTGTTAGTGTATTGTACACTCTTCGTGCTTCTTTGGCCTTAGGCTGCACGGTTTAGTGCTAAGCTTGCTGGTGAAAGAAAGGTTTACTACGGTTTACATCCTCCATATCCCTACCATCCATTAGCTCATTAGCTGAACAAGTGCAATGCCAAAACACTCAGTCATACAGAGTGCAGAGGCGTAAACGCTTGACAGTAAGTCACTTATGTGATGGGAAGAATATTCTGCCTGTTATTTCGCACCTATACTCCGTGTCATTATCTGCTACTTCCTCATATGGTCGCTTGTTGCACACCGTATTCTTACTCATTATACAACATTGTTTTACTGTTTCTGTTACTGTGATAGTTTCTCTTTACTCATTGCCATTGTCATTGGCACCATTCCCTTATGGTATGAATACCCTGGGGTTCCCAATGTTCGTGTGTATGACGATTGTTGTAGCATACCGCACTACTATTATCTTCCCATTGTGGGGATGTTTTATTTCAGTTTAGGTTTCATGTGTAAGTTGGCTTACCTCACATTATTTTCATCATTTGTGATACAATTCACCAAGTATCTTGGTTGACCAAGGATGAGATAACTCATCGGGTCATAAGCTCTCTTGAGCGTTAATCATTCATGGTGTTCGATGTGTGTTCACATTGATTGCTTTAATAGTTATTGCCTTTCGGTGCTGAGCATTGGTTCAGGCTCTGGCTGTGTAGTTTTGCTTGTATGTATACTACCAGGACATCCCATGAAACTTCAAGGGTTTTCTGGTCCCGTTCTCCAATTGGAGGGTATTCTATCACTGACAAGTGAAGGTTCTTGTTGAGGGGTTTGTCTCCACTCATAGGTCTAACGACAAGGTTTGCTATGTTGGTGTTTACGCAATGGTCCACCGCATGTTTAGGTGTATATGGAGTATGCTTACTCCCTTAAGTCTTAATGGTTTGGAAATCTCATTTCCTTATCCCATCATCCTTGGCAATATCTATTGCGTGGTTTTATTGTTATAGTAGATGGAAGCCTTTTCTAAGGGTTCACATCATCACCGCATTAGTGGTCTTTGGTTAGCGAGGGGTACCTTCCCTTGGGTTTCTCGTAGTGTCCAAGTGTGGGCTAGGCCAATGTTGGCATTACCATGATTCTCATGCCTCTGCTACCATTGCTACAGAAGGCATAGCAGTAGGTAAATAAGAACTCCGTCGACTGTATACTAGGCTGATGCTCTAGTGACAGTGACATTGGGTTGGTCATTACTCCAAGCCACTCAAAGTGTTGGGTTTGAATTTATGGTCCAGTTGTTGATTTCTTGTTGTATGAGGCAATCCCTCTTGCCAGTCTTGTTGGTATTGGTGTGGATTTGCAACCGTTTAAGGTTACACACGTAGCTGGTTGATGGCTTTTAAGCCGTACTGCTGCGAGCTATGCTCTTTGCAAGCTGCTTATGCATGTTTCCACTCCTTATATACCGTCATAGGTTGGAGGTATTATTGGGCTCCATGGTAAGTCGTGACATCACGCTTCTGTTCATAGGAGACCCTTTAGGTAATCTGATGTTAATAGGTGTCTCTCAATATCTTTGGGCATTTCCTGTTAAGTGAAATCCCTTCGGGTCCCAACCGAGTGTTCGTTTCTAACTCCGTGCTTTATCATGTCGTTGTTGTTCGACTGTTGTCCATCTAGTCACCCTCAAGGATTGCTCCTGGGTGTTGTTAAATTATGTCGTTACATCCGGTTGATGGTTTATAATATGTTGTCCACTGTACCATCTTGTGGATCATTCTTGAGTTGTTCCTTTTTGGGTCATGACGTCTCCCGTCCTTGTGTAGACTGTTTATGCTTGTTCCTAGTACTTGAGATAGGTTTGAAAATCCTCTCCGATTATGGATTGCGCTTCGTAGTAATTTTGTGATTGCTCTTGGGAATTTCGCCCCGTTTGTTGAGTATTGTAGGTTCACGTTAGGCATTCGCCTTAACGTGTTTAGGCTGGGCATTCCATCCAGCTGTCAGGTAATTGCTTGGATTAATGAGACATATCCAATGTCTATTCTTATTAGTCTGTGCTTTTTGCACTTCCTAGTTCTTATTCCTCATCTTCAGATGGATTCTCTGCGTCTTTGATACTTGATCATCTGAGGTGTCCAGCTGTTCTGGTTTGAACTCACTCACGGTCCGTAGAACGGAGTTGACTACTTCCCGTGTGTCGTACACTAGGTATACATACGTGGGGTACCATGTTGATACGTTGCCACTTTCCCAACTATATGTCGGGCCCGCAAGCTCCTTCGGAGTGTGGTTGTCCCACATCCCGTAACGGGTATACTCGTAGTGTTCGTCACACGCCTAGGTGAAGTATTCTATTGCCAACTCCTCTTGTATCATCCATGATACTCACCATAATACTGTTGGTCTGGTTTTAAAATCCAAGGGTTTTAGAAGAAGGTTGTGGTTTTGAAAGGAAATTTTGGGTTTTTAAAACAATGGTTCGATGTTAAAGAAATCTCTCATGGCATAGCCATGTTTGAGGTCCTAACCAAGCCTAGCTTCTCGCTGACTGGTATGTTCTAATTACAGTGGTCGGGCCGTTAAGCCTTCCCAAGTTCCATACGTCTGACTGTTAGGATGTGTGATCCTGTGGTTGTTTCATTACGGTCACTGTACATTACTATGTACTTGTGACGTATTAGTGTTCCTTTACATATTCGTGTGTTACTGCACTTGCCGTGGCAAGTGCGCGTGGCGGTGGTGGTACCGGTGGTTTTTGAGTAATCCTATACCAATCTTGGTAGGGTTTCCATTTGTGTTATTAGTCTTGTTGGTGATTCTCTCGATCTTATTGATCCACAACTGATATACTCACTCCTTAGGTAGCTCTTGGAGGTTCCCGTTCTATTTGGTTCAGTGTCGCCCTGTGGCTCGTTCCCACACATTTGTGGTGGTTACTGAGCCTTCCTAGTTTAGGCATTACGCTTGTAGTCCCATTGGTTTATATCTCATGGTTGTCCTGGTAGTTGTCTGAGCTATATTGGCCAGGTGTTGCAACTTGACGGCATCGTAGTTTTGGAGTTAACCGCTCCCGACTATGTCCTTAGTCGGCTAGCATACCGTTAGTGGTATTATTCAAGTATTACTATCCCGTGGACTTGTGTCTCGGGTTCCGTTACTGCTCCCTTTTTCATTCCGTTGCACGGTTAGTGCTTTTGTCCTGCTGTTGTTGACTAGCTAGGTTTCGCGACTGCTAGCATGTCGCCCCATGCTGTTGTAAGTTATAGCCTCCTTATGGTTGGAGTGCTCATTCTACCGCCATTAGGTACGGGTATTGTTGTTCCACCGGTTCCATTTCCGGGACTTCAAATTCTTGGAATCTACTGTGTGTCAAGTTCTTTCCTCTTATAGGATTATCTCACTACTGCCAGATCGGGTTTTCCGAGTATGAGAGGTCTTTCCTTCTCTCTGGCGTACCTTCCCAAGTTATACAATAGGGTTTGCGGTGGGCGGGTCTGGTATTGTAGGTATCCGGTACTCACCGGGAATTCCCAACTAGCATATCTCTAATGCTAACACTCAGCCCCTAGCCCTAAGCTTCTAATTTCCTAACTCGGTATTCCTAACTCGGTATTTCCAGTCATCAGAGCGATACTTCGCTCTGATACCACTTTTTGTAACACCCTACTATTAATTACAGCCATTAACGTCCAATCTCCTTACTCATCAGATACACACAGCGGATATTTATTTACATACAATGGGTGATACAATGCCGTTAGTCACCCACGTGACTAACAAGGCTACTGATTCTACATACAGCATCGGTCTGATGGACCGGAATCCCGAGTACTACGCATCTAGAATACATACTCCATTCATCAATCAATTACCACAATACAATGTACTTAACCGAGTTTACTAGGTTCCTTATACAAGTATAATACCTCCTCCTCCAGTCCATACATACTCACTAAGAGACTACCTACTACCCATTCCTCACAACTACATTACTTTCTAAATACAAGGGGTGCTAGTCAATACACCTCTACATTCTACTACTACTGTCCATTGTAGTCACTGATCTCGTGCCTTGACCGCATTCGCTTCGGGTACCTGCACACTAAAAATGTCCCCCGAAGGGGTCAGCTTTCGCCGAGCATGACAACCGCATACCCCGCGTACTAGTGAGGGTACGCCGACCACTTGGTCGAATACATGCGGTTCATTTTCATACAACATACATGCTCTTATACACAATACATGAATACTTACGCAAGCATACACACATACACTTCATTACATACAAGGAATACAATGTAACCATTAAATACATACTTACCTTCTTCCGAAATACATATACCCAATACATAATCTTTTACTCATTACTTCATGTACACCATGCGCATACATACTCATTCTCATACTCATACTTACTTACTTACTCTTACTCTTACTCATGTTAAGTCGTCGGGACCTCCGGCCGGGGACTACTCCGTCCCACCACCGGGATTTACTTGACTCACTAATCCGGGATGCTACCCATTTAAGGGATTTGGGCCGCGGACCAGTTTAAGAGTCAGGAATTGCAGCCAACCTCTTGTGACTCCGCATCCTCACGCGTGGCCGAAGCTATATCGGACTTGTACTCATTCCAATTTACTCACTTAAGTTAGGAGTTAGATAGTTAGGAATTAGTACAAGTCAACATCCAAGCCACAATAACACAATACCATTATACACATACATACAAATACATTACAATATACAAGTACGCTACAAGTACGATACACTTCATCATCATTCATACGTTTCATGAAGTATACAAACTATTGTTCAAGACAAATATCAAGAACAATGTAAACAAGCACAAGTAAGTGCAATATAATCCGATTCATGCATTTATCTTATTTAGGTGGTCAAATAAGCACACAAATCGGGGTAACCAGATTAGGATACAGGGCATGAAGAAATCATACCGTTCACCGTTGTACGTACTTCCAAACGTCCCCCGGTGTCACAAACCAAATCCTATTATATACATACAATTGAATGATTAACATCTACAATTATTCAACTTGTACTCTTACTATGTTTCCCAACTCATACTTACTATGTCTTCACAAATTCTTATACTTACACTTTACTTACTTAGTTTCATTACTTTAGGTTTTACTTTCTTACTTACTACTAGCTTGCCTACATACACACACATATATATATGTATGGGTATACATATATATATGTATATACATATATATATATATATATATTAATTATTTAAAATAACTCTTTTTTTTTTTTGTCAGGACCGGACTTGCGACCGACCCTGGCAAGTCCGGTCCATTCCAGTAGGTTTCATCGGGAAATTTTTTTGGTCCGACCGGACTTGCATGTCCGGTCGCAAGTCCGGTCGATTCCAGTAACATTCTGACGGAAAATTTTTCTGCTCGACCGGACTTGCAAGTCCGGTCGCAAGTCCGGTCGATTCCAGTATTTGTATTTTAATTTCTGTTTTCAGTCCTCTCTTTCACCCATTACTTCCCCCTTGTTCCTACACTTAATCCTACATGTTTTAACACTAATTAAACCTCCTAATACTCCTTAGTTCATTCACCAAATCCATTACTAAATCCATCAACAACTTACACAATTCCTTACTTCCTTTCAACACTTACAATAGTTTCTCCAAGTAGTTTTTGCTACAGATTTTGGGTTCTTATTTCCTCCATGCATAGTTCCCTCTCCTAATGCCATCCTACCATTCCGATTCATTTCCAAGCAACTACAATATCTATACCCAAGTCCAACTCTCCATTTCACCAAATCTTGTACACTCATTCCTCCTAGTTTCCACAATGCACTTAAATACTTTTTTTGCTACAGATTTTGTCATTTACACTCCTCTTCTACCTCTCCCTCTTCTATCGACATTTCTAACATTCCTAATGCATTTAGAATACATTACCCATCTCTCTCAACTTACCCCTCCATTTTCCTTAATCAAAATCTGTTACACATACACACCTTAGTCACCTAGTTTCTAACACACTAAGTGTTCCATTCCTAGGTAAATTTCGCCATCGTCTCCCCTATATTTTATACACTTTCACCACAATGTTTCCTTACACATTAATACCATCTCACCTGTTTATACACAACAATCAATATACAAGCTCCCATACATAATTACCAATACTAAAACACTACTAAAATTCCTGCACTCAAACATTCATTCCCAAACTATTTTAACAAGTTTTTAAGTGTCTTTTAATACTTCAATATACTTATATCTTCCTACACATTGCACTACTAATACATTACCATTTCCATTACTCATTCCAAGCTACCAAACACTGTTACATACATATATATACCAAGTTACACAAAAGAGCATTCTTACCTTGTTTCCCCTTTCTTTCTCCTTACTCTTTCCTTCTTCTTTCTCATCGGTTTTGTAACCCCAATCCTCTAACACTACAACATCCACATACACCATTCAATACCAAAAACTAACCCTAACCATTAATCAAGTTTAATCTAGGTTTTAGGGTTTAGAAACTTTATTACCTTCCAAGAGCACAAGAGCTGTTTGGGATAGCTCAAGAACAAGATTTCTCACACCACCAAAATGCCAAAATCGGCTGGGTATAAAAGAGCAAGCAAGAGTTAAGCTTCAAATTTCGTTTTGCCCTTAAAGGCTAGAAAAAGATGGAGTTTCCGAAATATTTTTACCTTAGAAGAACAAGGAGAACAAGGGCCTTCTAATGGTGGTGTTGAAGCTTCAAATGGGGAATACCCATAAAATCGAAAATGCTTGTTTTTGGATTTTGGAAAGATGAAAATGTAGCTTGAGGAGAGGATTACAATGGTGGTATTTTTATAATTTTTGGAAGAGTGTGGAGAGAGTTACAAAGGAGGGAAGTTAGAGTTTGTGGGTGTTTGCTCTTTTCTCCATTGAAATCGTGAGGGAGGTAGAAGATGAAGAAAAAGAGAGGGTGAGGGCTGCTGCTTCACGTGAGGGAAATGAGAGAATAGGTAGGAGAGAGAGTATGTGAGAGTAGAATAAAGTAGTGAGTGTTTTTACTTTATTAGTTTTGTAGGTTTGTAAATAAGGAGGAGTTAATAGAGTGTGTGAGAGTGAGAGGGGGAGCCCATCGGCTGGCATACACACACAACACAACTTCAATTTTTTTATTTTAAAAGTGGACACATAACTCTTGGTTATTTATACTTCTACCCCACAACTTCCGTTTTTGACAGTTTTTACTAATTTCTAGTTTTATTGATTTTACTGGTCCCAAAGCTTCACTAATATTTATTAATGATTATTTAGTTGACCAAAATTGTTACGAGTCTATTTGACCCGCTTAAAGACACGTTTTCCCGGTTACCTCGAAAAACGTGCTTTAAGGTTCGTTAGTGGTTTTAATCCGTTTTAAGGATCCGTTTTCTTCGGGAGTTGTTCCCCAATATTTATTTAGACTCAATTAAGCCTTTAGAATCCTTGTAATACGCTAACCGAGGTCTCATACCTCCTATGGTTATTTAACGCTTATTTAGCGTTTTTCGCTTTTAAAGTGTTTCTTTATTTCTTTTGGATTTATTCTTCCTTACAATTATTAATTAGGTACCATGAGGCCCTTAAATACGTATTAGGTTAATTTAAATCCCTATATTTAAGTTCGGGGTATTTCACGGCCATTTGAAGGAAAATTCACCACATCATTTAGACATGTTTATTACACCAAAATAAGATATGGTTATACTCCAAGCTTGAGCTTAACCATAAGGAACAATCAATGTAATATTTAAGGCAAAAATCACCTTAAAAATGCAAGGGAACTTCCAAAGGATTCGGCCTGAATTAAACACACCACAAGGTGTTAAATTCACCATATAGACATAGGAAATAGCTAGACAACAACAAGCTGCCTTGGTATTAGGTTTTACCTTGGACAAATGCCTTAAAGAAGGGTATATCCTTTAGATCTCAGCCACCCTTGCTCCAAAAGGCTAACCAACTGAATGAACATATAAATATGAAGATTATGAGTGTATAAACTCATAAAAATCAAGAGGAGAAAATCGGATGGAGAGTAGAGAAGCTTAAGGTATGTTTTTACCTTAAAATGCAAATTTGGGAAACCTTGGTTCCTTAACTTGTTTCGGCCGAGTTTGGTTGTTGCTCAAGGTCAAAAATACTGAGAATAAGCCATAGGAAGTGATGAGCCACGAGATCTAAGTGTAGGTAAAGAAGAGCTGAAGAAAAAGAGCTAAAATAGGCCTTAAAACATTACCTTAGGAGCTTAAGAGTTAGATCTTTCTTCCATGCTCAAGAACAAAGCTTGAGATAGTTTGGAAGGCTGCTGCATCGGCTGGGATGGAGCAAGCTCGGCTGGAATGGAGCAAGAGACAAGGGAATGATTGAAATGAGCCTTAATAATTGAAAAGGCAACTTTAGCTTATTTTATGTTTTGTAAATGACTAATGACTCATCAAAGGGATAAGGCATCGGTTAATGGAGGGGAAAGGGGTGGTCTCACACGGTTTGGAGGCTGATTGAATCATGGAACAAATGTGTATAGTTTAATCCATAATATTATAAAGGTAAAAGGTAGTCTCCTTAATTTAAGGGGTGGAGTTGGAGACTTGTCCTTTGTATGTGCAAGTGGTGAATTCCACCTCCTCTTGCTTGTGGCTGCCGATTCCATGTGGTCCAAGGGGTCAACTTTGACCTCTTGACCATTCTTATTCAATGTTGACTCAAACGGGCTCCCTTTTAGGGTTTTATTAATATTTTAATATTAAATTTGTAAAAATTTGTAAATTTGTGGGATTAAAACCTAATATGATATAATGTGATATATTATCATATTTAAAGGTAATTATAACCTTTAAGCCCATTAAAAACCTATTTAGAAGGCAATTACACAAAAATGTGCTTTAAGGAGTTTTAGTGCACATTTTGTGTTGCAAGGTGCTTCCGAGCTTAGTTTTCTTTGAGAATAGTTTTGTTGTGTTCCTTACTTCATTATAATACTTAGGAATCCACTTTGGATCCTATTTGAGGTCATACAAGCTTTATGGTGCTTTAAAGCACATTTTTGGCTTTACCGATCTTAAGGCATGTTTTGCCTTTTGAGATCTTTTAGATTGTTCCCCAATAATATTTAGATGTTTATTAGCCCTCTTAGATCATTAATAGATCATTTAATTAAGTTTTTAAGGTTAGGGGTATTTCAATTATCCTATTGAGCCTCATCAACCAGGAGAGGAAATTTACATCCTCGAATCTGAGGAAGAAACACCGCTACCACCAGTCTCTCATCAACTCTCACCCTGCCTCCGTAAGCCTCAACAACAAGAGGAGGATTTTTACATCCTCCAATTTGAGGAAGAAAAGTCATCACCACCTGGTCTACTGTTAGAACTACGTTACCGGTAGTACCTCCTCAAACACCAGGTTTTGTGGAGTATTCATTTTCCTATTTTATTTGCCAAGGTGACGTTCTGTTTTGATCCAGGTGGTTTGCTTTTAATTACTGCTAACTTCGTTTTTCTGGCAAAGCTGTTGTCTACCTTTATTTTTGATCCAGGATAACGAAGTGGGAGTCTAGCCAAAGACTATAAATACGGGCAGCTTACTGGGAGGCAACCCAGCTGTTAAATTTTATTTCCCTACTATTTTTGTAACACCCCATCTGCTAAACTCGTCATTACCTCTTAAACTGTTACGATTTACCATTAAACTCGCAGCGGAACTCTAATACAACAGAGGGTGATACAACGCCGTTAGCCACCCTCGTGGCTAACCAGGCCTAACTCACATACAGTAACGGTCTGATGGACTGGAACAACCGAGTACTCAACACTAACACAATACCCAACTCATTACTTTACTATACCGAGCTTACCATATACGGATGGCGACAACATATTCAGTCTTACACCTTATTCGATACAAAAGTAATTTAAATCTAACTACCCATGCTATCCACCGACCCCGTCCTACTCTCGAACGGTAACGTCTTCGGTGTACCTGAAAAAAAATAAAAACGGTGCCACTAGGGGCTCAGCTTAACGCTGCATATCAAATTCGCATACCCCGAGCGCTAACCGGGGTATGCCGACTACTTTTGTCGAGAGCATGGAGTTCAATTTAATTCAACCAACATGCATATAGTAATACAATATATATGTACACTACACAAGGATTCGACAATCAATCATGGGATACAATCCCTAACTAACATAACAAAGTTGTTAGTTGTATCAATTTACTCTTAGGCCATGAGGGTTATACCTCACTATGCCTTGGTTACTCATTCAATAGCTCACCCGCTCTCTCGGGTTACTTATCCTTATACACACCCATTCTCTTGGGCTACTCGTTCTATACTCACCAATTCTCTCGGGTTAATTATACTCATTATCTCACCCACACTCTTGGGTTATTTATACTCAAGCTCTTGTAGATTCTCGAGACACTACAGGTCTCCTACGTCACGCTTGTTACTTTTAATACATACTTAGGCCAAAACCCATGGCTCACGAGCATAGTCTTACTTCCCCGGTTTCGACCCTACTCTGGGTCTAGCATGGTGGGAAGGTTCAACTAGCTCACGGAACTCTCTCTTAGTTCCTATCTCTTTTACATAAGTCTGACTACTCTCGGGCTACTCACATTCCCGTACACTCCTCTCTCGGAGTTATAATAATATCATGTATATTAGAGTAGAATCATCACTCTCGATGTTTCTAATGACTCTGGGAACATTACTTAAGTTCGGGTAATCTTAGGTCTTAAGATTTACCCTTATATTTCATATACTCATACTTACGGTTATTTTCTTATACCGGGTAAAATCCTCATATAGGAGGTCGACCATGTCTCCAGGGAGTTACTGATCCCTTAGGTCTCTTTTACTTAATTGAATAGTTCACATCTTTGAACTTTCTACATTCCTCTAGATGGAGGTTCAATCATCTTTCCACATTTATATATTTTGTGGTTAGTTTCAATATGATTTTGTAACCGTTATCGGGTATTTACTTAACCCGTACATCTCCTCACATTCAAGTGGGTTCATATGCTTGCGTCATCGTTTCACTTTAATTGATAGTTTGTGTGTTTGCACATTTTCGATATCATATGCGTCGACCCGATCTATGGGTCTCTAGCCAAACATTACTCACTATGAGTCGGTCTTTACTCTATGTTAGACCACAACGGCATACAAGTATGTTAGCTCATTCAGCATACAACAAGGCATACATAACCAAACAATGGATTATTTTCATGCTTTAGTCTTGATTAAGCCGGCACACAAACACACAAATCAACATAACTCGGTCAGCACGCGGGGTATGAGAAAATCATACCTTACACCGGGGTTTTTACTTTTACCATGTCATCTCACCATGCTCGGTTCACACACGATCCTCTGATAATGTTTCAAACAATATTATTAATACTAAGCTCATACGGAACATAATTAAATGCTACTCCCGTACTTACCCCGTTATCCCGTTATCTCGGTTTTACTCTTGTTAATTTGAGTTCCCACTTCTCAATCACTTCTAACACTTTCTTACACTTCCAAGGGCCTTTACATGTCCCCAAACAAGGCCTAAACATCATATAACATCATTAACATTCAAACCCCCATCATTTACAACCTTTAAAATACTCTCTGTAGGTTTCTGGGGGTGGTCCGGGACTTGGTACCTACCCTAAGTCCCGTACCAATTGAAGACGCCACTCTCGGGTGAATTTTTACTATAGTCCAGGACCTTGTCCTAGAGTGTAGTCCCGGACCAGGTGCAGACATCAACTTTCGGCTATTATTTAGGTGTGGTCTGGGGCTTTTTCCAAGGACCAAGTCCCGGACCCTGCTAAAACCTACAACATACATTATTTTTCAGCCCCTAATCAATCCTTAAACCACCCTCAATCTTTCCCTAATCATTCCACAAGTTTACAACATGTTTAACCACCTTTAAACGTGCTCTAAACCTCTTCAAATCATGGGTTAAACCCTTACTCAGATTCTTACTCAAAACCATAATTTTTCATTCTCATTTCAACACCTTTGCACACTTGTGCATTTTCTAACTTCCCTTGGCCATTTGCATTATTGTTCTCACCCCATTTGACCATTCCAAATCATTCCTAGGCCAATGCACTTCTAAAACCCAAATCCACTCCTTGTTTCACAAGTTAAACACTCTTGTTCATTGTTAGCAAAGTTCATGACTTTTCTCCTCATTTATGCTACAGATTTTGCACACTCTCTCCACAAACTTCTTCTCATATTCTAGGGTAATCATTTACTCAAATCAAGCTCTAACAATACCTTGCTCAACCTAGGTCACTCTCCACCCAAAACAACACTTAAACCACTTAACTTTCTACCGAAATTTCGCCATAGTCCGGCTACATTTCCAATATTGCCCAAAACTCATTCCTTCACATAATTCATCCTATTACTAGCCAAACCACAAGGGTTCTATCAGCACTCAATATTTCCTCATTAATCAAGCACAATCTCATTAAACACCATAATGCATAATCCACCAAATACATAGCTTCCAAATCTAGCATTAATTCACAAATGTTTTCTCACTTGCATTATTACTTCACAAGCACATTATTACCACAACTCAAGTGGAGTTCATTTGTTTTATTAACCCTTCCCAAATCCTAATACATATTGGACAACACTAAGATAAATTTCTTATCTTAAATTTTCACATATTCCTCCTTTGTTCTCCTTCCTTCTCCTCTCTTGATTTTTGGTCAAATTGGTCAATACCCTTTTCAGCCTCCAAGTCAATACCTAAATGGGGGTTTAGACACAATTCACTACACTTAAGCTTATTAATTAAGCTATGGCTAGGAAAGTGCTTAGAGCAACAAAATGGAGAATTACCTTGAAGCTTTAAGATGGCCTTTTGGTCATGATTCAAAGGAGGACTCCCATGAGCTTTTGAAGCTTGAATGTGGCTCATTCAAGGAAGGAAAAACAAAGGAAATGAGGGAGTCAAAACCGGCCACGAAGGAATGAAGGAAAGGATGAAATTTTGTGGGTTTTCTTACCGTAAACCAACAAGGAGACTCCAAGCTCCTAGAAGATGTGATTTACTCTTAAAATGCCCAAAACCCATGGAGATCAAACTCCTCCATTTGAGATTTCGAAAGGAGAAATGATAGGGCTTGAGGAGAGGAGATCAAATATATAATTTATTTTGAATTTGGAGCATAAATGAAACTTGGGCATGAGGTGGAAGTGGAGTTGCCATTGGAGCTCTTTGTTGCAGCTCAAAATCGCTCAAGGAGGAAGGAGGAGGGAGTGAACAGATGAGAGAGGTGAGGGAGTCAAATGAGAAGAAAGGAAATGAGGAAAGAGGAAAGAGAAAAGTAATTAAGTACTTTCACTATTCCCCTTTTTGCTTTATGACTCACCAACTTAATTAACTAGAATATAGTGTGAGAGAGAGATAATTGATGCTCTAAAAAACGGCCCACTTAAGTAATATAGGCTGAGAGCGTTTTCGACTTTTACAGAAGACGCTCGTTAATTTACCCGGTTTGGCACTATTCATTAACCGGGCCCGTTTTTTGGATTTTTCTCGTTTCTTTATTTTTAATGGTTATTAAGCTTCCATTAATACTTATTTATAGTTATTTAATCAACTATAATTTTTACGGGTCCGTTTGACCACTTAAAGTCATGTTTTCGGGTTTTCTCAAAAAACGTGCTTTAAAACTCCGTTAGTGTTTTAATCCATCATTTGGATCCGTTTTCTTCGGGAATCACTCCTGTATACTAATTAGGCCTAAATAAGCCCTAGAAATCCATCTTGGACCCTAACGAGATCATATATCTCTTATACTCATTTAATGCGCGTTTTAGCGTTTTTCGCTTTTTACGCGTTTTCTCTTTTCTTTTGGTTTTATCCTCTTTACCAATACTCTCTAGGCACCATTAGGCCTCTATAATCATATTAGAATAATTATATCACCGTTTTTAGGTCCGGGGTATTAAAATCTACCCCCCTTAAGGAACTCTGCCCTCAAAGTTGGTGAATCTAGTATGGTTAGTCTCACGGGCACACTATGCCAAGGTTATAATACATGTATAACCTTACAGACTCCACAAGTCAGTCTCATTTCACACTACACATACTCACACATATCACAGCATGTATAGCAATAAAAAATACTCTTTGTACCCTCTCCATGGAATCGGTCCGAAGACAAGAAGGCACTACAGTCCTCGATTCCACGTTGAGTAATATACTACTGATCCCTCGGGTACCGGTCACGTTGGACACTTACGCTCTCTGGTCCACGGCCGTTTCATGACAAATGGGAACTTACTCTCTCTGGCCCACGGTCCCTTCGGTTCTGATCAAAACGTTACACATATACATATCCTCAGGCACTCTGGTTGACTCACTCAACACAGGACCGTCTCAGGGTACTCTCCCCGTCCCGCTGCCTTTGGAAAAATCATACCTTGCCACCGCCCCAACCGGTCACTTAGGACCGCCGCACGTACGGTGCAAAGGTTTCAAAACTAATACACGCCCACCGTTCTACCGATCATCAAGACTTAAGGCCGTAGCCATCGGCGGGTGATAGCGGTTTAAAAAAACAGTTTTCATTTCTATCTTCATACTTGAAGAAAATCCTTTTTCAAAATCTGTTTGAAAATTCTTTTCAAAACATCACACAACTCCAAATCCGGCTTGTGGTAGCTGTATCTTTTCTTAACGTGATTACTTGTGACCACTTATAGGGAGCTTCAAGAATCATCCAACCCTGATGTGATCAGCATCAGTGTTGAACTATCCTTCCACCCCAATTTGTGTTCGGTTTCCCTTGATTGCTAGCAGATCAAGTTCCACCTCCCACGTCAGTTTGAAACAATCAGATAGTCAAACGTTTTCGTTTTCTATCTTTTACTCTTTCAAGTCATATTTATAAAACAATCCATTTTAATTTATCTCTTAGTTATGGAACTAAAGTCATCCATAATTCTCAATTTATTTCACTTCCTTTACCTAGGTACTCAGTACTCATGGCATCTAGTCAAATTATTCCTCAATTTAAAACACACAGCATCCAACTCCAAAGGATGGAACTCACTCCATCAATCATTCTCAAATACAATTACCTAGGGAAACTCACTTCCTACTAGGTTATACATCGGTTTCACACCAATTCATACTCATTATATCTCTGTCTAATCTCCATAGACATACACTATAGGGATTCTCATTCCCTAGGAGTTTCTCTACTCCTCTTTTCATAATATTACATACTCATTACTTGCATCTCTCATGCGCAATAACCAAAATTACACAATGAATGGGTACGCATGTTTATATAACATGAGTTCCAATCATTAAAACAATTTTCTTTGTGCTATACACATAGTAGCTTACGCACCTATACGTAAAACATACTTTAAGCGGTTTCTCGCCCTACCCCCCTTAAAAGGGGTTACGCCCGCGTAATCAACCATATGTTATCACTGAACATTGGTTCACTAACTCCGGCATCATGAAGTGTTTTAACTTCGATGCGGTTAATTAACTAATAACCGAGTTCGGTTCTAGCCTCTATGGCTTCAAGGTGTTTATGATTAGATTAACCATTTATTCACATTTGCCGGGTATACTTTACCTTTAAATTACGGCCCACTAGCTTCTGCTGCGTGACCTGATAACTAGAGCTTGATTCGCCCGTTTTATTACTCTTAATGTGTTATTCAACTCCCTTTTTATCCCATTTTGTCTTGGGAATAAAGGTTTCTCAATCTTCGCTTGGTATCTCTTACCGTATGCGAATTCGATGAGTTATAGGTTTTTTCTCCAGTTCTCTTGAATCTATTCCGTATAACTCTGTATACCTTCGTGATTATTCACTTACTTTTCCCGACTTGTTGTCAGTTGAGGTCAAGATACCACTTAGTATGTAGTGCTTCCTCGATTAATAGTTGCTTTTGAATTATGTTTGTTTACTTGTTTCTGTACAAGAATTCTTCACTCATACTACTCTGTATTCATCATCCATCGGTCCTGGGACCCGTGGGTTAATGCCCACTCGATCATGGCCGCACGGTTATTTCTCTAGATTCTCACTCAACAGGCTTCATTGACATTTCTCAATTCCTGCTCTCCCACTCGATCATTACCGCACAAGTGCAATACCAAAACACTCAGTCATACAGAGTGCAGAAGCGTAAACCCTTGATAGTAAATCTCTCATGAGATAGGAATGCACATGTCTCCTTTACCACATTTTCTCATCAGCTTCATATCATTATCTGATTATACTCTTACAATGGTCGCTTACCGCGTACCATGTTCTTACTCATTAACAACATTTGTTTACATGGCATCCGCTACTACTTTAGCTTCCGCCAATGTATTGTCGCCATTTCTACTATGGCTTGCCATTCACTCGGCTCAATAAAATATACTACCCTAACTCTCTACGCTTATGGCACATTGTTTATTCTGCAATTCATATTGCACATATACTGTGTTTACTACTCAACCGATTACTCTCTCGGTTTCTTTCCACTGCTATCAAAGCCTTTCCACATACTATCTCTGTTCAATTTACTCCTTGGCAATAAACACATGCTCAAGTATCACTACACCGCTCTAGCAGTTTCACATCACATACTTAGGTGGTAGCCTTTCTTTGGAGGATTCACGCAACTGCCACTCCCTAGGCCCCACAATAACGAGGGGTATCCCCACTATAAGGTAGTGGTTTATTCTCCACGATTCTCCTTATGCCTTCATGCATAGGTTTTGGAACATTTGGATCTACACATTGTAGTTTGTTTTCTGGCTTACAAGCCATATTGCCTCGCCACGCTCTATGCGGGCTGCTTAACAGGTTTCTTCTTCTCCGTATGCCATTAAATGGTTTGGAGGTACTACTGGGCTCTTTGATATTGTAATACCCCAACCCGAAATCCAATAAACTGAACAGCGATCACTCCCAAATAAAATACAACTGCAGCGGAAATAAATACAACAACCGGGCGGTATTACAATGCCGTTGGCCACCCTTGTGACCAACAAGGCTAAGTCCAAATACAATCCTCAAATGTCACGGTCTGGAATACAGATACAACCCGAGATACTAGGAATCGAACTCAAAGGTACAATACTGAAATAAAACAATTAACTAATAGTAGACTCCCAAAGCTTGGTCTACCCCACCTACACTCAGTGTGGTGATCTCCTCAACTTCAGGTACCTGAAAAATGGGGGTGCCCCCAAAGGGGCTCAGCAACAATGCTGGTATGGAAAACGTGCAGCCCATCGTCTACCGGGCCACACCAACTACTTTGTCGAACACATGCAGTTCATTTTTATAAAGCTGTAAACAAGCATAGTCTGATAATAACAAGTACACATACAAGGACAATAATGTCACATAGAACAAGACACAGAAGGTCAAGTTAGCTGAACTGAAATTCTTTACTGATAGTCGGTCCACACAATGGGACTGACCGTTATAACTGAATATCTGAAATAGTGGAGGTATAGTGACCTCGTTATAAAGAAAGGTTGGGTATAAAAACCCCAGGAGATAACGTAGTTAAACCCTGAGCTGAATGGCGTGGGAAATAAGAACCCACTAGAGGAATAAAGTCTTCCTCGAACTGAAGGGCATTTGAATCCCGGAAGGAATAAAGTCTTCCTCCCAACTGAATGTTCCGTCGCGACGTAGATAGGAGACGACCTGAGACAGGTACAACTCCTGTAGCATGCATGGCCAGATCCAACTGGGCTCCTCATTCTCGTAGTATAGAGTTGTTAAGTGTCATATAAAGACGTTAAACAAGAACACAATGTGTATTGTCAATTATCACGTTTAGGATAATGACGTTTGTTATAAACTGAAGTTAGTGAGAGACTTGAGTACAAGTCCTCGGTATACTGAAACGCAGGTATTTAATCCACTGGTATAGTAGTGTTTGTATGCGTGGGACATACACGATGCAGTCAGCAACATTCACGCACATAAAATAATACCACAGTATGCAAGAGTAAAACAACAGTTTACATTAATTATCTTGGTCGTTATTTCAAACAACAGATAGCACACAAGCCGGTGTAATCCGTTAGAAACAGGTTGCAAGAATCCCATACCGTTCACCGTAGACTGTACTTGTTTAATTCCCGGTCAACGTCTGGTCAAACAAAGTCCTAGAATAGGATTAACTGAGAGGGTTAATTTATGTTACCCTTATATAATGATCCTATTGGATCTTTCAACAAATCTCTTATTTGTTATTTCATTTGAGGTTTATTTCTTTTAATTACCTCATGATTTAATGTATAACTTATTTGTTATTCCTTTTTGATTTATTTATAAATCCTTTAATGTATATATGTATTCATATATTCATGTACTATATTTGTTGTTTATTTTAATTGTCTAAGTGACATAACAACTTATAATTTTCTTAACTATATTTAAATGTCTTACAATGACATAATATTCTTATAATCCCCTTATTCTCCTTTTAGTCATAAACAATACTTATTGTTTCTTTTTAACTTCCTTATAACAGCATAAGCCATAGTTCTAATTCCATAATTCCTTTAATTAAAATTCTTTCTTCTAATTCCTCAAAATATCCATATAGGACCTATATTTATTTAAATCTAAATCATTACCCTTATATTTCGGTTATTTATAAATCAACCACATTAATTCATAAACTTTATATTTAAATTCTAATCTCATTATATTATAGAGTTTTAACTTCTTATTTAGCTAAATTACATAGTCACACTAATATTTTGGTATATAGCTTTTAAGTACTATAACTTTCAAAAATAACAACTTAGCCCCTTAAATTCTCGGCAATGATATTTTATTTCCCATAATTACAATTTAACCACAAAACCTTATAAACTTTGCATAATGCCTTATAAACTTATAGTTTTAATTTTAATTCTCCATAAATGCCGAATATATATATAAATTCTTAAATTACCAAACTAACCCCAAAGAATTCGGCTTTGGTCTTGAACTTTCCATTAATTACATTTTCACCCCAAAACTTTATATTAGTATCTTAATAACTTATAATCTAAAGCCTAAATATTTAATCCTTCAAAATTTCGAAAGTGAACTCAATGATTCTCTTAATTATGAATTCGCCCACTAATATATTCTAAACTTTCATAGCAACTTTTATAAATTACATAATAGCCCAAAACTTTATAAAGTGTTACTTAAACACATGTTTAAATTATCTAAAATTCATAAACTTAATTCCTAACCTTATATTATTTTATAATTACACTAAGTACCCCTTTAGCTCTCGGTTTTTATACTAAACCCACTAAACTTTGTAAAAATTATACTTAAGCCACATAACTTAATTAATTAGTCATTTAGACACTAATAGAATATTTTTAACTCACCAAACTTTATGATGTAAATTTATATGTCTAAGTAGCTCATTAAAACTTATTTATCAAGTAGAACATTCGGCCATAATTTAAATGAGACCTTATGTTATAAAAGTGGATTTATATGTCTAAGTAATTATAAATAAATTCATAGGAGTCATATAACTCATGTATAAATTATTGTAATGTCTTATATGAATTCTAAGCTCAAAATAAAGCATTTTTGCCTAAGACTATTCGGCCTAAATTTATTTGTAACATAAATGAATTTTGTGACACAAAAATGTGTCTTAAGGTAAATATTTTCTATATATGTTATAGTTTATATTTTTGGCATATAAAACCATATAATTTCGGTATTAATAAACCTAGGAGGTGTACATAATTTTTGTACAATTTTTAGAAGCTTAACAAAGCTTATAACATAAAGATTTACTTAGTAAACTTACTTCTTAACAAAGGTGGTTAAGTGCTTGAACTTCTTCTTGAATCTCCAAGCTTTCTCCTAGGTAAACTTGATTCTCCTCTTCGGTTTTATGCAAGAGGTGAAGGTGTTTAGGAGTTAGATCTTCAACAAAGATCTTAAGTAGATTTGTAAGTAGTTTTTCAATACTTTACCTTAGACTTTTCTCTTATAATTTCGGCTCACCAAAGGTAGATGAAGAGCAAGTTTTCCTTCATCAAAATGAAGAAGAAAAGAGACTTAGAAGAGGTAGAACTTGGTTACACACAAAAATGTGTTTTAAGAATTTCCAAGCTTTAAAACCTACCTTAAGATAACCTTGAGATGCTCCTTGGTTTAATGTTGGTTTGGACAATCCCCTTGGAGAACTAAATGTGGCCGAACCCACCTTGATATGCTAGGAAGAGTTTTGCTTCAAGACTTGCCAAGAAATGCTAGGAAATTACCTTAAGATGAAGATAGAAGTTAAAACTCCATTAATGGACTTAAGAGCTTCAAAGGAAGAAGATGAAGCTAGAAGAGAGAGGAGGGAGCCTTACCAAACCGTGGAGGAAATGTGCAAGGAGGGAAATGAGACCTAGCTCACGTAAATGAAAGAAGCAAATTGGAATTTGATTTTGTTTTGTCAATTTTTAATGTCAAATGACTTTACTTTTCCTTTGTTTATTACATTATTGTTTGGCTCAATAAATGACCTCTTTCCAGCAATAAAAACCGGCCATGAGGAGTGTGACAAGGCAAGAGCATGTGGAAGAAATAATGTGAACTAGAAGACAAGGAAATTTAGGTAAGGTATCTTCTTTTGATTTTTCTAAGTTTGTGTTGTCTTCTTCCTCCCTTGTAGAGTCACGAATTCAAGGGTCAAATGGGGTGTCTTAATTGACATTGAAGAGCCAAGGACAAGCATGTTAGGTCACATGGAAAAGAAGAATCTAGAAAAGTGAATTCTAGATCCACTTTTTACTTTTTCTCATTTGTTTTTGTTCTAGCTCACATGGCCTTATTCCATGGCCTAATTTCGACAGCTTGCTGGTCAAATGATACCTACATACTTAGACATTAAGTAATATAACACATGGGAAGGTGAGTCACCATGTTCTATGCTTTTTATAAATTTTTAATGCAATTTTTATACTAGTTTTTGCCCTTAAAATCGGCCCCTATAGAGAGCCTTGTTGACTAGTCACACCAACTTATTTAGAAGGTCATTTTAACCCCATTTAAGATTACCAATTCGTGGCATTTCAAAAACTACAAGGTAATTGCGTAAAATGCATTTTCGTGACACCCGAAGGTGTGTTTTTGTGCTCTAAGGAAATTTTGGGAAACCAATTGTTCTTATGAGTTCCAAGTGTTTGTAAACACTTATTATAGTAAATAAACATATACTAAGATGTTACATTGAGTTATATGGGGTTATATCAACCCGTGACATAATTTACGGGCCATCGGGACACTCCCGGGCCAAAAAGGAGCGCTAAGAAATCCTCTGCTTTGGTTTTTGCTGAATTTTGAGAAACCACTTCGTGGGTTCTCTTTAGAATGATAAATAATGATGTTAGGAACTCTAGGAATTAATTTTATAGGAGTTCGTGCCACCTCGGCACTCCTCCGGACTTTTCATGCTTTAAGGAGCGGGTGTGAGCACTCCCGAGCATTTTGCGTATTTGACTGAATATAGCTTAGGGAATATATTTGTATATTCATATAATAATTGTATGACCATTTAGTTTGAATATTAGAGGGTCATACAAGGTCATGTTTGACCATATGCTTCTAAGGCGTTTTAGCGTTTATAGTAACGACTGCTGTTTTACGTAACGTTTTCATGCATGGGTTTGCATGCGTACGTGAAATGATTTATATTTGGATTATATTCCAATAAATAATGATTAAATAATATTATTTAGATTTGGGGTATTTCAGATATGGTTGTCTCATCACGCTTCCGTACCTGGAAGGCCCTTTATGTATCTTGACATTAATTCATGCCCTTTGGCAATTTAGGGTATCCCATGTTACGTGGGATCCCTTCGGGTTCTACCCGAGTGTTCGCTTTAACACTTGTGTTCTCAACACGATATCTCGCTCAACTACTGTTGACTTTGGTACCCTTCACGGATTGCTCCTGGGTGTTACTGAGTTGTGCCATTACATCTGGCTCGAACTCATGGGTATGTTCAGTTTCTTACTCTGCCTTGCGGTCACATATATTTTGAACTATCCCATTTAGGGTTGTAATGTCTCCCGTTATTGGGTAGATCATTGGTACTTTTCCTTTACCTTCTGGGTCAGGTCGTCATTCTCTTCAGTGAAGTATACAATGGGAATTCTATCCCGTTTATCGAACATTAATATGTTCTTTTTATGCATTCGCCGTATTGCTTACGCTGGTATTCATTCCGTTATTATGTATTTCCTGAGACATATCCAATGTCTATACTTAATACTCTGTGCTTCCCGCACTTTCGACTCTTTAGTCATCCTCTTGGAATGGGTTCTTGACTCCTTTCGCTTTGTAAGTGTAACACCCCAACCACCACCATACACTTAACATCAAACTGCAGCGGAAATGTCAACACATCACATTACTCAATTCAATGGTGTTACACGCCGTTAACCACCCACGTGGCAAACAAGGCTAATACATATACATTTGTATCGGTCTGATGGACTAGATTCCCGAGCAACTACACAAAACAACCCTTATTCCATTTCCAACATTCATTGTATACATACATTGCCACTGTACCGACTATTTACAACTAGTGCCGATAACAATTTCGGTCTTACTACGCTTACAATGCTTACGCCATTTAAATGGCTACCCATGTATAAACATCTACCCCGTCCTACTCTCGAACGGCTTCCAGCTCCTTGTACCTGAAATAGAAAAGGTAGAAAAGGGTGGCCCCCAAGGGGCTCAGCACCTTTGCTGGTATGGTAAGCCCGCAACCCACATGCTACTGGGCCACGCACAACTAATTGTCGTCTTAGCATGCAGTTGATTATATTTAAATCATGCATACAAACCATAAACACACAACACTTTGCATACACCCGACAACAGGGCCCAACATACATCCAACACATCCACACTTAACAAACCATCCAATGATTCCTTTATTCTTAGAGTGGCTCTCCTCTAAAACGGAGCTACTTCCTTAATGAACGACACGTACCCATTAATCGGGTTATCCTTAAACGCCTCTTGTCACAAACTGGGATTCATTTCCATGATCCACTCACTCCATATCCTACAACATATCTCATTTCTCACATAATAAAACATGACAACACCTTTCTTGTTTCGACGCACACATGATGACATCGCATTCATTTTAAACATCCAATATATATATATATATATATACCATAGCACAGCAAGGGAATTTGCATAGCACCATAACATTACATAACACCATAAAATCGGTTCTCACAAGGAACCTTCCACCATAGTTAGTATACCATGTGAGCCTAGGGATTTTTGCCAATCCCATGTTAAGCTCGTTACCAACCTCGTTACCTTTCAGTTATATAGAACGGTTAACTTAAACCCAAGGTGTGTCGGATATAGTAATCCCAAGCACACCGAAATAACATACGTATGCCCCTGTGGCCCGACGTGAGTCAGTAACTAGCTTTGGATAAGCTAAGGGAAGGTAGAAACCAAATTGGAATACCACCTATACATACACCAAGAGAGCCGAACCGGATATGACATCGACTCCCGTCCATCACACGCGTGGCCGGAACAACCGGACTCCTCTCCCCCCATTAATACATATACACTTATAAATAAGTAGTTAGAGATCCATTATGGAGCCTACCACATCCACACACCATACGGTATCATAACCGAGTTAAGCACACAAGGGAGGTTCACACACTTGCATACAACAACAATATCCAACTAACTCACACTAGCCGTGGTTAGCACGTTCCCAAGGTTTGGGCCGTCAACTCCGTATACCGATCACTCATGTGTTCCTAGTTTTGGTTAGCTAAGGTTTAACACATACTTGAGGTTAAATGGTATCGGAGGCCAAATTTGCCACTAAATGAATTACTATAAACTCATTACATTTTTAATCTTACAAGGTGGCAAACACTCAAGAAAACATATTGGCATACAAGCCGGTGTAATCCGGTAGGACACAGGTTGCAAGAAAACCATACCTGTCACCGGAGTCCACTTTACCACGTCCACTTATGTTCCTCGAGCGATTCTCGAACAACTGTTAACATCACATGTGTTTTATTAACTTCGGGGTTTGCTTGATTATTTAATGTCTAATGCTTAACTTTCCCCGTTAACTTAGTTACATAACTTTACATTTTTAACTTGTTTTACTTTCACATTTTGATACAACTTTTCACCTACTCAATTGCCAGTTAAAACTCACCTAACATGTCCTTAACAACCTTATAACATCATTTCCTATCAATCCCTATCTTTACATTTCATTTCATAACCTTAAACCACATTTTTGGTCCGACCGGACTTGCCGACCGGACTTACCCAAGTCCGGTCGATTCCAGAACACATTTCCGTCTAAATTTTTCTACTCCGACCGGACTTGTAAGTCCGGTCCTATGTCCGGTCCATTCCAGAAACTAATTCCCACAGGGTAAACTGGGCCCGACCGAACTTGCAAGTCCGGTCGCAAGTCCGGTCTGCCCCAGATCTTTGTTTTCCTTTTTACATTCAACTCCAAACTTCACCCCATATATCCTAATATACCCTAACCTCATTTGGGCACTTCAAACACACCTTAGGATATCCTTAAACACTCCCAAAACTCTTTCTCTAATTCCTTAAACCTTCACTTATATGTTCACAAAATTTCTAACACTTACAATGTTTTCTCCTAGTTTTTCAAGTTGTGTTTCATCCTTCATAACCTTTATACCAAAGTGTTTCCTCACCATCATAACATCATCTCCCAAGCATCTTCTCTTACTAACCAAATCTTCTCTTTCACAACTCCTTAAATTCCTTTCTCAAAACCTTACCTAAACATCATTCTCTCCTTATTCATCAACATGACCCAAACTTTAAACAAACTTCTCCAAGACTTTAATATATCCTAAAAACACTCATTGGATTTCTAGAACTTCCAAGACAATGCCTAAATCCTTATAGCACTTTAGAATACCTTAATGCATGTGTTCTTCCTTAGTGAAGCATGTGTCCATTCCTAACAATTCCTAGTTCACCCAAGTTCATTTAAGCACTTAGAATTCCTTATACATTTTACAAATTTCGCCATGGGTTCTCTTAGCACATCATCATTCCAAAACTCATAGTTTTCACCATTAAACACTCAAGAACACCTAAATCCATCAAGAACATTATCACTCACAAAACTTCACCAAATTTACACTACATCACAATATAGTGCATAATTAAACTTGCTTGGAACTTAGGCCCTTAAATAGCATGGCTCTTAGGCCCTTAAATTGCATAATCCTTAAACACTGAATTTCCCTCATAAGTAATGCCTTTGACCTGCAATTACACACACCAAGACATATGTTCCTTTACTAGTCTCCTTGAGAACACCTTACTAAGTCGTTCACCATTTGCTCTTTAGGTAGTTTTTAACAAGCATTATAAGCTCATTTCTCCTAAGGCATTAAACCACATTGAGATAGCATATTTACCTCTTTTCCACACAAACTTCTTTCTTGTTTCTTCATAAAACCGGTAAGGCATTTCATTCCTTGTCAACAACTAAACAATATACCAACATTGTAATGAGTACATAAGCTTTAAGCTTCATCTCATTGTAAACCCTAGTTACATATATTGTTTTAACACATCAAGGTAATTGTTTTACCTTTGAATGGAAAGAGAGCTTGAATGAGTATCAAGAGAGGACTCCTCCTAGCCCTTGGAAGATTTAAATGAAGCTAAAACAAGACAAGAGAAGACACCATTACAAGGTGCATTTTCGGTCAACACCAAAAATGAAGGAAATGGAGTTTTCTTTGGTTTTTCCTTACCTTGAAGCAAAGGTGTTCAACAAGGCATAAAAATATTAGCTCAAGCTCCTTCCATGGAATTTCTCCTTGGCACCGAAATGGTGGTTTTGAGGATTTGAAAGGACAATGTTGTAGAGCTTGCTCCAACTAAGAGAACGGTAGTCTCGGAATTAAATTCGGAGCATGGAGTCATAAGTTACAAGTGAAGAAGGATGAAGAATGGCATGGTTCTGTTGGAAACCGATGGAGAGAGGAGGAAGAAGGTGGCCATCGTGGGAAATGAAGAAAAGAATGAGAGAATGAAGATAACCTTTGCTTTTTGAAGATATTTGTCCTTTTAAAGCAAATAGTACACTAATTAGTCATTCTTTCTTTTCTTAGTAATTTAACAAGGGTGGTGAGTCACCACACCTTAAAAACCGGCCCCAAACAGTACCTAGGGGTATTTTAGACTTCATTAATCAATTGTCTCACTTATAGTAACATATGTTACAAACTAGCTTATAAAAATCACTATTCACCAAAACAAGGCACATACAAGTGAAATTTTTGATTTCCCATTGATAGCCACCCAAATGTGATACTATAGTACACATGTTAATTAAAGAGTAATGATGGACATTTAGCCATTCAAAACTCATTTACAAGACAATTTTTCAAAAACGTGCTTTAAGACTCCTTAAAGCACATTTTGCGTTTTAACTTGTTTTCAAGCTTGGTTTTCTTTGGTAATTGACTTAATATGTTCATTAACATATAAATAAGGCATAGGTATGACCATTAGGCCTTATACACACTTATCACAAGCTTAGAGCACATTTTAGCCCATATTGACCTTAAGGTATTTATTTGTGTTTTGTTTGGTTTCATTGTCTACCAAAGTTTCCTAAGGACTTAATCAGCCTTATAAAGTCATAATTAAACATTATCAAGTCTTGGTAGGCTCTTTGGGTCCTAGCCAAGTTCACTCCAAGCTTAGAGCATGTTTTTGCTCAAACCGTGTCTTAGTGTTTTATTGTGTTTTACCATGGTTTAAATGTTTCATTTATGTTTCTAAGGCACTTTTTAGCCTTTAAATACCATAGTTTAACATTTACACAACATACCAAGGTTTGGGGTATTTCAATCTACCCCCCTTAAAAGAACTTCGTCCTCGAAGTTCACATTTCCTCGCATCATTGGATTAGGATACGGGAATTACTTATAGCCATAAAACTTCCATTACCAACCACCCTTTACATCCAACCTCGGACTTAATGGTCCGGGCAACATATCCACATTATACATAAAATATCATACTCACATGGTAACGTCGGACTTAATGGTCCGGGTACCTTCACCACACTTGCACCTATACAATATCCCTCAGACTCTTAGGTCCGGGTGACATAACCAAATTTAGACACATAGGTCTATGTAACACAACACATTTAGACTCATAGGTCTTGATAGCATACACTTTCGGAGATCAAAGTCAAAATAACCTTTATCACACATACCAAACAACATGTCATAGCATGTATATCAAACAGAAATACCTTTTCCATCTCTCCATGGGCTCGAGTCCCATGTTGAGTACATATACACTGTGATCCCGCAGAACCCGGTCGCGATGGACACCTTCTGGTCCCCGTTCCTTTGGGAGATCAAAACAGTCACTTAATAATTTTTTTTAACATATATACTTCTCATGTCACCGGTCCGAAGACAAAGGCTCATACGTCCTCAGCTCGTGAGCAAGTACAAAAATATTCTTTACTAGGTTAAGTATAAGAAGATCTTTTATTCAAAATATTAATCGATTGTTTGGAAATACTCATTGAAATCCTTTTGAAAGCACCACACAACTCCAAGTCCAATTTATGCTCCTTGTATTTTTCTTAACATGGGTTTTGTTTGTGACCACTTACAGGGAGCTTCAAGAGTCATCCAACCCTGATGTGATCAGCATCAAGTGTTGAACTATCTTTCCATCCCAATTTGTGTTCGGCTTCCCTTGATCTCATGATAATCAAGTTTCACCTCCCACTTCATTTTCAAGCATCGTATAAATCACTCATTTCCAATTTTCTATCTTTTAGATCATTCTAATCATGATCATAACATCTCCAAGGGATAGAACTCCGTCTATCAATCATCACCCAAATCCAACTTAATTCAAGTTACCTAGGGAATTTAATTCTCACTAGGTTCTATGTCGGTCTCATAACCCTTCATAATCACCACATTGTATATATATACATATATTTTTTTTATCAAAATACAATACATGGTTTACATTTATGCACCGTCGGGGTTTTAGTTCCCCGGGAGTTTCTTTACTCCCTCCCACTTGTACTCTCACACACCACTGTTAACAAAATAAACACACTTCCCACAATGGTATTCGCATCTTCTGTGCGCAATTACCACAATTTAACCACAAATAAATGCGTTGTTTATATTACACACGCGCCAACCATCATAACAAATCATTGTGTGCTATGCACAACCCAGTTCACGTACACTTGTACGGTAAAAACACACTAAGCGGCTTTACGCTCTACCCCCCTTAAAAGGGATTACGCCCACGTAATCACTAAACATTGGCTTTAAATGTTTTGCCGTCGTGAAGTGTTTTAACTTCCACGCGGTCTGCTATACAATGCGTTCTGGTTAGAGGATCTTAACCATATCGGCGGTTTAGTCCCTAAGCCAAGAATTCGCATTGGAGTTCTAACTCATAACCGGTTTCGGTCCTGGCCTGTGACGCTTCTAGGCATTGACGACTAACCATTAATTCATATTCACAATGTATATTCGGTATCTGATGCATGGGCTCACTGGCCTCTGTTGCGCAACTCTGATAATTATAGGGCTAGTTTGCCCGATTCGTTAATGTTACTGTATTGTACATCTCCAATGTATTACCCTTATCTTGGTCATAATGGTTTCTCAACCGACGCATGGTATCTCTTACCCTGAGCGAATTCGGTGAGTTTCACAATTTTCCATCCACTTCTCCAATAGCTTACAGCGTAAACTAGTATGTAATTCACAATGATTGACTTGCTTCTACCGACTTACTGTCGGTTGAGATTGAGCTACTACTTAGTGTGCAGTTGATAAGTGTCCAAATGAGCATGATTTATAGGTGTATTTCATATTTAATATTAGCACTTTTCTTGCTCATTTCTCCACTTCGGTTGTTTTTTCCTCTAGTTTATGTTTTATATTGTTTTTTCTCACAAAATTTATTGGTTTAAACATGAGGACCCCAAGCTAGGAGCAAAGTAGACTAGAGAAACGATAGGCCGCAGCAGACGGCTCAGAAAATGGAGTCCCAAACGAAGAATCTAGAGCCGGTAGAAGAAATAAGCCTGACGTCGTGAAAACAGGCGGACATGTACACTTGCAACCGCCCAAAAACAGGCGGACAAGACACATCAACCGCCCCAAAACAGCGGACATGTATATTTGCAACCTCCCAAAATGGGCGGACACACCAATCCAACCGCTTTTTTTAGGCGGACAAGACTAAGGAACCGCCTGTTTTTTGGGCGGTTGTTCAGGCGGACAAGACTAAAATCAGTCGCCGAACAGTTTTCTTCTTCGCGCCGACTGACTGTCTGTCAACTTGCCTTTCGCCGACTGTCTGCAACTCGTCCACTGTCTGCATTAATGAGCAATCAATGCTCTTCTTATCCATCTACTACTGCGTTTGTCTCTGTCCCCTGCAATCAGAGAAGCAATCAACCGGCAATCAAATTCGTACGGATCTTCTTCTCCTCTGCCTCTATATAAACTCACCCCTACTGCACCATAAAAACGGCCAGCATTCATTCATCCACGACCTTCCACCACATCGCCATCTCATTTCTCTTCTCCGCTCCTTCTCCATTTTATTTTTTTCAGTCCACCAAATTCACCTCTAGCCCTACGTACACAAAATAGCAGAGTGAGACAGAGTGATTACGGATGATTTCTATTACTCTCGTCTCTATCTATCTATTTAATATGTTAGGCTAGTTTACGTTTACTCTGGGAATAGTTATTATGTTTCTGTATTAATTATGCAATATTCTACTGGTTTATTTATATACAGTTTGTTACGTTTTAAAAGTCATCTCGCCTTTTAATAGATCTCGCGAATTTATTAAATTGCTCTACTAAGTCTATTTTGATCAGACCAGTGATAAATAGACAGGTTAATTAAGGCGTAAACTGGAGGAAACTTGTTATGATTTAATAAGTTAGTATTCAGTTGCAAATGTAATTCCTCAATACTCCTCTGCCGTTCGCAGGCTTTTGCTTGAACCTTGATTAGAACCTTGCATTACAGGTGACGAGTTCTTATGAGGCTATGACTTAGTCCTTAAGATAATTAAACAGGAACCTTGCCAAATTATTAAACCAGTAGAGATAGCTTAATTATGCAGATTATATTAACCTGACCCAGAGTTCCATTTTATTTATCTGTTAACTTAGTTTATTTTATCTTTTCTTTTTATTTATTTTACAAGTCAATTAAATCCCCCCTTTTGTGACACGCTTAGGTAGTATTTTATGTATATTAGTCCCACGGTTCGACATCCGGTTGCTTACATTTTCTCTATACTACTGCGACCGGGATTTATTTGCAGCCACGTTTATTTTTGGGTTTTAATTTCTTTCTTTTATGTTAATTATACCTGTTCTAACCACTCACAAATAACACGTCTGCAAAATGGCGCTGTTGCCGGGGACTAGTTTATTCTAGTCCCTAAGCCCCGGATTATTCACTTGTTATATTAGAATATTTTGTTTATATTATTTTTTTGTTTGTTGTTTATATTAATAGTCTTTTATATTTTTGTCTATTTATTTTGTTGTTGTTTATATTAATTATCTTTTATATTTTATATATATGTTTATATTATTAGTATGTGTGTTTCTAATTTGTTATTGTTTCAGTAAGTAGCGTAATCGGAAGAAAAAAAAACGAACAGAGGTGTGTCGGCCTATTTGGACCGGGACAGGCACGCGGACAGAGCCCTGACCGCCTAGTCTCGCGCGGACGTCCCAAAAAAAAAAAAAAAAAAAAAAAAAAAAGAGACGCGTTCCGAAAAAAAAAAAAAATTCAAAAAAAAAAATAAATTTTAATTTGTTCTTCTCCAATCTCTGCTCAACTTCTTAAATCTGTTTCTACTTCATTTTTATATTTTGTTTATATTATTATTATGTTGTTTCTAATCATTTTATTTTCCTATCTGTTTCAGTAGTTTCGTTTTATATACAAAAACACAAAAAAAAAAAATGGGAATGGAACAGGTGTTCGAGCAAGAGTTTTGCCATTTATACTGCTCCGTATGTGGAGGAGCTCATGATTATGAGGATTGTCTCATATTACAAGAGCAACTCTGGTTAGAAGATCAACCAGACTACCTGGAGAGACTCGCTCAACCAGGACAGCAACCAAAGAGCGAAATAATTCATGAGATAGAACACCCCACTACAGATGTAAGTTATTCTCTTCCCTCTATAGTCACCTACCGCCAGTTTCCATCCTTCTCTATGCTATACCTAGAAGATGAGGATATTTATATCCTCGAACATGAAGAGAAGGAATTGCCATCATCTCCCGCCAATAGATCCAAACAAAATGCTATTATCACCTTCGAAGAATTAACTTTCTCTGAAGATGATATTGATCAGCGTTCTTTCTGTGAGCCTCACCTACAAGAGGAGGATTTTTACATCCTCCAGTTTGAGGAAGAAAAATCTGCACCGCCGGGTCTTCTGTTAGAACTACGTTCCCGGCAATACCTCCTCAAACACCAGATTTTGTGGAGTATTAATTTTCTTATTTTATATGCCAGGGTAACGTTTTGTTTTGATCCAGGATAACAAGCAGGCGTCTAGCCAAAGACGTTAAAGAAGGGCAGCTTCCTGGGAGGCAACCCGGGTGTACTTTTATTTTATTTGCTTTTATGCTCTTTTAATTTTCAGGTTCTCTTAAAATTTTATTTTTGCTAACTTTTAACCCCGTTTGTAGTATGGTTGCTTCTAGTGTCTTATGCAGGTGCACCTTCATATCCACACTGCAACCAAGCTACGCTACTTGAGGCTGAAGCTCAAGTGTGGGGGAACTCCTATAACGCAAGCAAAAATAATATCAGGGGAGTACCAGTTTCTTTAATTACGCTTTTATTTAAATAAAAATTGCGGAGGAGCGTTTATGTGCTTAAATGTTTATTGTGACCTTTGTGTTATCTCTATTTTATCTACTTACCGAAAAGGTCTTCTGAAAGCTTCCCTTGTTTTTTCTGGTGAACAATGAGGACATTGTTCAATTTAAGTGTGGGGGAGTGTGCCCTTTTCGGTGACATTTTGTGCTTAAATGTTTAATCTCTCTCCTTATCATGCGTTTGTCCAATTCAAATATTATGGACCCTTTATATGTGGGTTGTTCTCTTTAAAAATAAATACTATTATGAATTGTAGGATAAATGGTACAAATTTTAAAATTTTGATTACTTTTGAGGAGCATTTTATATGCGGTGTGACCAAATAATCTGCAAATGGTTGGATTTTATTGCTCAGGGTTTCTTTCTGTCTTCTCTCTTAGGGATTGTTAAGGGGTGCTTTTCTGTTAAAAAAAAAGAAGAGAAAGAAAACTAAAAATAAGGTACTTGCGAGACACCATTGGTAACCAACAAAAGAGAGTTGAGTGTTCTTAAATACAAAAGCTTGATGCTTACCTATTATCTTCTCATCCCTTATGCAAAAGTGAAACAAATGCATGAATCTAATTTTCCTTTTGTTTTCTCCTCAATGCCCGTTCTTGAGAGAAGTTGGCCATGGTAAAAGTTCTCAGAGTCACCTAAAAAGAAACATTGAAGTACCTTGGATCATACCCCGGAACTCTATATTTTGTTTTTACCCTGAGCACACCTATGCCACCAGCAGTTAATTTTTCATACTTCTCAATAAGTTAAAAAGATCATGTTTATCCTACCCTTCATAATAATATTTGTTAGTATTGAGCATTCCCTACTTACATGGTTACGTGATTTTGCTTGAGGACAAGCAAAAAGATAAGTGTGGGGGTGTGATAAGTGTCCAAATGAGCATGATTTATAGGTGTATTTCATATTTAATATTAGCACTTTTCTTGCTCATTTCTCCACTTCGGTTGTTTTTCCTCTAGTTTATGTTTTATTGTTTTTCTCACAAAATTTATTGGTTTAAACATGAGGAAACACCAAGCTAGGAGCAAAGTAGACGAAGAGACGAACGCATAGGCGCAGCAGACGGCTCAGAAAACGGAGTCCAAACGAAGAATCTAGAGCCGGTAGAAGAAATAAGCCTGACGTCGTGAAAACAGGCGGACATGTACACTTGCAACCGCCCAAAAACAGGCGGACAAGACACATGCAACCGCCCAAAAACAGGCGGACATGTATATTTGCAACCGCCCAAAAGGGGGCGGACACACACAAGCCAACCGCTTGTTTTTAGGCGGACAAGACTAAGGAACCGCCTGTTTTTGGGCGGTTGTTCAGGCGGACAAGACTAAAATCAGTCGCCGAACAGTTTTCTTCTTCGCGCCGACTGACTGTCTGTCAACTTGCCTTCGCCGACTGTCTGCAACTCGTCCACTGTCTGCATTAATGAGCAATCAATGCTCTTCTTATCCATCTACTGCGTTTGTCTCTGTCCCCTGCAATCAGAGAAGCAATCAACCGGCAATCAAATTCGTACGGATCTTCTTCTCCTCTGCCTCTATATAAACTCACCCCTACTGCACCATAAAAACGGCCAGCATTCATTCATCCACGACCACTTCACCACACGCCATCTCATTTCTCTTCTCCCGCCTTCTCCATTTTATTTATTTTACAGTCCACCAAATTCACCTCTAGCCCTACGTACACAAAATAGCAGAGTGAGGAAGTGATTACGGATGATTTCTATTACTCTCGTCTCTATCTATCTATTTAATATGTTAGGCTAGTTTACGTTTACTCTGGGAATAGTTATTATGTTTCTGTATTAATTATGCAATATTTCTACTGGTTTATTTATATACAGTTTGTTACGTTTTAAAAGTCATCTCGCCTTTTTAATAGATCTCGCGAATTTATTAAATTGCTCTACTAAGTCTATTTTGATCAGACCAGGTGATAAATAGACAGGTTAATTAAGGCGTAAAACTGGAGGAAACTTGTTATGATTTAATAAGTTAGTATTCAGTTGCAAATGTAATTCCTCAATACTCCTCTGCCGTTCGCAGGCTTTTGCTTGAACCTTGATTAGAACCTTGCATTACAGGTGAACGAGTTCTTATGAGGCTATGACTTAGTCCTTAAGATAATTACAGGAACCTTGCCAAATTATTAAACCAGTAGAGATAGCTTAATTATGCAGATTTTATTAACCTGACCCAGAGTTCCATTTTATTTATCTGTTAACTTAGTTTATTTTATCTTTTCTTTTTATTTATTTTACAAGTCAATTAAATCCCCCCTTTTGTGACACGCTTAGGTAGTATTATATGTATATTAGTCCCACGGTTCGACATCCGGTTGCTTACATTTTCTCTATACTACTGCGACCGGGATTTATTTGCAGCCCGACGTTTATTTTTGGGTTTTAATTTCTTTCTTTTATGTTAATTATACCTGTTCTAACCACTCACAAATAACACGTCTGCAGTAGTGCTCTCTCATCTAATTACAACATTTGGGTATATTCCATACCGATATTTGGCATTTAGTGCCACTGTTATCACTTATTCTTAACTATACCTCCACCTTTGGTTTCGTACAAGTACTCTTCCATTCCTGCGGCCTTGCATTACCTATGCATCGGCCACTATAACATTATTCCTCCACAATTACCATGCTTCTGATTCCTAGCTATCCCACTTGATCATTACTGCACAAGTGCAATACCAAAACACTCAGTCATACAGAGTGCAGAGGCGTAAACTCTTGACAGTAAATCTCTCATGCGATTGCGATAGGAATTCACACTGTGTTTTACCGAAATTCTTATCACATAATACTTGTCACCGGCTTACTGCTCGGTTCGTTTGCTATCACTTACTGTTGTACCTCCACTGGGGTTAACTCATAACTCTGCTCACTCACCATTTTATCATCTAACCATACTCACACAACGGTCGCTTATTGCGCACCATATCCTTACTCATTATGCAACATCAACTTATACTGCATCCGCTATTATATTAGCTTCCGCTATTACGCTGGGTTTATCTGGCCACTTATTTGGCCGATTTTTTTGAATATACTACTATATATTTTTTTTTGAACCTTTATGTTCCTTGTGCGTTGTTCGCTACACATTTAGCTTCACACACCTATGGTGATTGCTATCAGACTTATCATTCCTCCTGTGTACTCAACGGGTACGAGTACTTCTTTTCGTATTATTTTATTCAAATCACTCTGGGGTAATAACAACGTGGTCCATCTTCCCAAATTTTTTGAACTTGATTCACATAACTACCGCTTCTGCGGTCTCACAATATCGAGAGGTATCCCCACTCTTAATGCAGTGGTTCGCTTACCACTTTATCCACTTATACTACATAAACTTCTACAATCAATCAAATTTATATAACATATCTTGCTTATGGCTTATAAGCCTTATTTGTCTTGAGCTGGGCTCATTGTAGGCTGTCCACACATATGTACTTCTCTGTACAACATTACATGTTTAGAAGTTGTAGTGGGCTCCATGACAAGGTCGTTGCATTCCGTTTCCTTTCATGGGATGCCCCTTAGGTTTTTCAGTCCGTCTCCTGACAACTTATGTCTAAACTGGGTGTTAATTTCAACCCTTGTGTTTCTGTCATGTCATTTTGTGCAACAATTATTGATGCGAACACCCTTTAAGGATTGCTCCTGGGTGTTGCTACTGATATATTCAGTTAGCCACGCCGTTTGCGTTCTTAACCGGTTATTATCTTCTTCTGTGAAGATCAACATTTCCTGATAGTGTATGTACTCATTCTGGGAGCTTCATCCCGTTCATTGTACATCAATATGTCCACATTAGGCATCTGCCTTGCCACGCATAGGCTGGGTCTTCGTTCCAGCTATCATGTTTTATCCCTTGGCTTATTAAGACATATGCGATGTCTTTACATAACATTCCGTGCTCTTCGCACTTCTTGACTCTATACATTTCCTTGAAATAAACTCACTAGTTCCTTTAGTCCTTTTTAACTTAACTGGGTTCCTTTACTTCAACCATTCCTTGTAATCTCTAGCTCTCGTTTGATTTATACTGCTGACCGTAGACGGAGTCGACTACTTCCCGTGTTTCGGACTCTACTCGTATACATATATGGGGTATCATACTGATACATTACTACTTACCCAACTAACCTATAAGTAGGTCTGTCAGGCCCACATGCTCCTATCGGAGTGCGGTCGTCCCACAACACAGTTGGTACACTTGTAGTGTCCGTCACACGCCTAGGCGAAGTATTCTGTTGTCAACTCCCTTATATTGTCCCGTGACAATATTCGTTCCTTGCTTCCCGAACTTAATCGAGGGAAGGTTTATCTACTGTTGTATCCTTGCCAATTGCCCCTGGTTTCACTGGTTTGGTTTAAAAGAAGGTTGGAAAGAAGTGTTGGTTTGAAAGAACATCTGGTTTTGAAAAGAAAGAGTTTAGGTAAATCTGGGTTTGAAAGAAAATTTTTCATGGTTTCACAACATCTTCTTACCTTAGCCAAGTCTAGCTTCTTGCTGACTGGTGTACTTCCAATTACAGAGGTTAGGCTAACAGGCCCTTCCACTGTTATGATGATCACATTTAACTTCATGGTACTTTTCCAAGTACTTTATAGTGGTTATAAATTCCCCGAACAGCCCAGTTATAGCAGCACTTGCTATGGCAAGTGCGCCATGCTAACTGGCTATCGGTTTGACACCTACCGATTGTGGTATTGTTTTGACCCATATTGTCATCAGTGGCCTTGTTGGCCCCCACTGATCTTACTGCCTTGATAATTACTCCTCTAGGTGACTTCTCACTGTTTCCACATGATAATCATTAACTAGGGTGTTTCCCATTCTTGGAGTCCCCTTTTTACTTAATATTGTATCCTCTTGTAGCCCGTTCCACGTACTTGTCGTGGTTGCTGAGACTTGTCTCTTGTTTGGGCACTACGTTGTAGTTCCTTTGTCGGTTGATATACCGTTGGTGTTTATTTATCAACTGTGGTTCCGTAGACACTTGTCTCGGGTGTTATTAATCCATTTCTTGCCTGTTGCACGGTAGGTGCGTTGCAAGCTGGTTATTCTCGACTGCTCTGCATGTCGACCCAGATTGTCGGAAATTCTATTCTCCTATACACAAATTCCTTCATTCTTCGCTATTAAATGCGGTTAACATTGTTCAGATGGAGACCGTCTCCGGGATTCCCAACTTTCGGGATCTACCGTATGACAGGTTCTCCGTACCCTAAAGGTATTTAATAACAGCCAGATCGGGTATTCCCGAGTATGAGAGGTCTTTCATCTCTCTGGCGTTGTTTCCCAAGTTATAAAACAGGGGTTGTGGAGGGCGGGTTGGATATAGTAGGTTTCCAGTATTCACTGGTAGTCCCTTACTAGCGTATCTCTCACGCTATCACTCAACCCTTAACCCAAAGTACTTAAATCCTAACTCGGTACTTCCTAAGCTCGGTAACTCAGTCATCAGAGCGATACTTCGCTCTGATCCCACTTTTTGTAACACCCCAACCACCACCATACACTTAACATCAAACTGCAGCGGAAATGTCAACACATCACATTACTCAATTCAATGGTGTTACACGCCGTTAACCACCCACGTGGCAAACAAGGCTAATACATATACATTTGTATCGGTCTGATGGACTAGATTCCCGCGAGCAACTAACAAAAACCCTTATTTCCATTTCCAACATTCATTGTATACATACATTGCACTGTACCGACTATTTACAACTAGTGCCGATACAATTTCGGTCTTACTACGCTTACAATGCTTACGCCATTTAAATGGCTACCCATGTATAACATCTACCCCGTCCTACTCTCGAACGGCTTCCAGCTCCTTGTACCTGAAATAGAAAAGGTAGAAAAGGGTGGCCCCCAAGGGGCTCAGCACCTTTGCTGGTATGGTAAGCCCGCAACCCACATGCTACTGGGCCACGCACAACTAATTGTCGTCTTAGCATGCAGTTGATTATATTTAAATCATGCATACAAACCATAAACACACAACACTTTGCATACACCCGACAACAGGGCCCAACATACATCCAACACATCCACACTTAACAAACCATCCAATGATTCCTTTATTCTTAGAGTGGCTCTCCTCTAAAACGGAGCTACTTCCTTAATGAACGACACGTACCCATTAATCGGGTTATCCTTAAACGCCTCTTGTCACAAACTGGGATTCATTTCCATGATCCACTCACTCCATATCCTACAACATATCTCATTTCTCACATAATAAAACATAATAACACCTTTCTTGTTTCGACGCACACATGATGACATCGCATTCATTTTAAACATCCAATATATATATATATATATACCATTGCACAGCAAGGGAATTTGCATAGCACCATAACATTACATAACACCATAAAATCGGTTCTCACAAGGAACCTTCCACCATAGTTAGTATACCATGTGAGCCTAGGGATTTTTGCCAATCCCATGTTAAGCTCGTTACCAACCTCGTTACCGTTCAGTTATATAGAACGGTTAACTTAAACCCAAGGTGTGTCGGATATAGTAATCCCAAGCACACCGAAATAACATACGTATGCCCCTGTGGCCCGACGTGAGTCAGTAACTAGCTTTGGATAAGCTAAGTGTTATACCCAAAATTTTGACCCCCTAGTTAGGGTCTACGTGGTACTGGTGTTGTGAGAGGCATTTTAATCAAGCGGTGAGGGATCCCAGTCCGATCGGCACGTTCCATGGCATGGGGAGCAGCTTCGTCACTTTCAGGGGCGTTTTGGTAATCTTTAAAGGCTCCTAAGACCTCTTGTAAGCTTTCTCTCTCCTCCAAAGGATGCCCAAATCAGCTTGAAACGCTTTGATATTTTAACCCATGATAGAGGATGACATCTTAAGCATAATGGCGTTGGAATTTTGATTTTTCGAATTTCCAATAATTTTCTAGCAATTTCTGACTGAATCTGACGAGAAATTCAATTTTAAAATATTCCAACATTTAAAAAATCCGATTCCACTTCAGAAAATTCATAATTTCCATCCTTGACACGTGGTTAAAATTTCACAGCAAAATTCCTTTGGGAAGTCACTTAACTAAAATATCGAAAAATCTTACTTTTACTAGATTTTCTTTATCTTTAAGAAAGTCTATATAAGGGGATAGGTTTTTGGATAAAATCAGAACCTCATATGCTCAAGAACCCTAGAGAATCAGAAAACACAGCCTCCTCACTCTCTCTCACGTTTTCCAACACCCGGCCACCCAAATCATACCGAAAATCCCCCGAAATCACCATCTAAACACGTTTTCCAACCCCCAAAGCATCAATAGCATCAAAACCCCACAAAAACACCACCAAAACGTGAAGAACAGCAAGAACAACCAACAACCAGAAGCTTGGTTCGAAATCCTTTCGGGTCTGCCATCAACGAAGCACTCGACGAATCCCGGTGTGAAGAATCACCTTGAATTCGAAGGTAAAACAGGTTGCAGCTCTACTTTTCTAATTCCCCACGACCTTATTAACTCTCTGTCAAATTTTGGGCTCAAACTAACCTTCGTACGCTTCTGTATCGCTGTTTGTTTAGCTTCTGTCCATTAACTTGTTTACTAAGTTTCGTGCTTAATTCGAACTCAAATTGAAAACTTTAAATCACTAACGTCTTGTACATCTTTCAGGCTACACACCCATAAAATTTGAGTCAAAAACACCTTCGGAACAGCCTTAACGCCGCCGTCCGAGGGCGGTCCGCACCCACGGACGTCATGTCCGGGGTCCCGGACTCCTTGTCCGTAAGCCCGGACGCCCACGGACGGCGGCGAGATTTTTAATTTTAAAAATTTAGGTTTTTCTAATAATGTCCGGGCCCACGGACGGCCTGTCCGTGGCCCCGGACTTTACAATTTTCTGTTTAATTCGACTTTTATTTTCATATAGGTTAACTAGGGTCCGTGGTCTCGGACATTAGGTCCGTGGCCACGGACGGAAACAAAATTTGACCTAATTCTGCCTCCGAAACCCTAGTTTAGGTAATTTTAATTTCCACTTTAGTTTTCTGTCAAAAAATGCTAAAAAACACAAAAAAACAGAAGCTCGCGCACTTAGGTTAAAACGACTCGTAATAAGCCGTAAATAAACCAAGTAGAGGAAAAACGACCTAGGAAGGGTAATGAAAGTAATTGAACCCTAATTAAGTCGAATATCAAGCCCCCGAACCCGAACTCTCCTTTCCTAATTTAATCTAGGTCAAAATTAGGTGGCGACTCATAATAGGTTCCAGTGAGCTAGCCTAGGATTTAATAATTATTGTTATATGACATAGTTATTAATCTTAGGTTATAAGTGGACCTAAAACCCGATTAGATCCTAATCAACTTTAATCAACATAGGATAGGGTTTAAATCGAGGCTCACAGACTGGCGACTCTGCTGGGGACAAACTTCTTAATTTTAACTTGTTTTAATTTTAAGAAAGAGGGCTTAACTCGAAAAATGTTTATTTATGGCTTTATTACTTTGTTCGTTTACTTTTGTGCGCACTTTAATTTTCTGCACCTTTGCATCATATGAGAGCGAGGGTCCACCTAAACCAACTTCACCCCGGGACCCGTTTGAGGGTCCCCTGTCAGGGACTCACACCTTTTAGGTGATGTGAATAAGCGGGGGAAAAGAGGAGGGTGTCGTCTAACCACACCCCCTTAATACCTGGGCTTTAGCCCCAAGCGTTTTCCTGGCAGTGTCCTTACCTAGCCCATTGTTTGGTCAGTCAAAGACCCGACCGTAGACGCACACCTTCAGGTGATGTGGAAAAAAGTGGGGAAGCCCAAAGAGAATAGCGTGCAAGCCCTATTCCTTTGAGGTGACCTGGGCCCATGCCCCAAGCACCTCTCCGGATCGATCCATACCCGTTTGGATTTAAACGTCTAGTGAGGACATGTTGAATTTGTGTGGGCCTTGTTTGCTTGTATGATCAGCCCATTACCCAGCCTACAGATTGATAGGAACTTCTCCTACATTAACCTAGCCCAACCCGAATTGGCGGCTCTACTTGTTTGCGGCCCAGAGGTCCTGTTTGGTTTAATATGTGAGTCATTCGGGCTTCAGCCCAAAAGCTTAGACTTAGGTGATTTCTCTTCTGGCCCAATTTGAATTATCCAATTAGTTCTAGGCCCAAAAAAGAAAATCCACATGAACTTGAAATAACTCACAAGGCCTGAAAATAAAATCTTTTTCGGTTTAGCAACCATCTTCTCTGGCCCAAAGAAAGTTAGGCTCATTTGTGATTTAGGGACCACTCCAGCCCATGTGCTTTGCTCTAGGCCCAAACACATTCCGGCCCAAGGGCTCATTCTAATCTAGGCAGACTTCTTATTCGGGCCCTGGCCCAAAACCCTAGATCTAGGTGTCACCTCTCAGGCCCAATCAAAGCCATCTGTTTACATTTCAGTCCAAATTCCAGTTCATAGCCTGAGAGATACTTCAGCCCAAGCACCTCATTTTCTGGGTATCTTGGCCCACTTGCTTTCAGCCTAAGCCAGTGAAGTGTCATTATCACCTTAGTTAGCTAATAATGGACTTCTTGGAAGCAGGCAAGCCCGAATCCAGATATGGCAGAAGGAGGAAATCCGATCAACACCGAGGCCCAGTTGGCCGCTGTGCTGCAAGGGTACAAGGTCTTGGAGTCCATTGTCGAGGAGCTGAGGAGTAAGGCTAATCTCCAGGAGACAAATCAGCACACTCTGGAAAAGCTTGTGGATGAAAATCTTAATCGTAGTTACATCGAGGTTGACTCTGTTAGAGCCCAAGATCCTCAAACACGTATGGGGAAGGATGTTCCTGACAACCAGCTAGCTGCAGAGGTCAAAAGGGTTTTGAAAAGGATTGAGCGCATAGAGAAAACCAACAAACCAGCTGGCTTCGATTATTTCTCCACGGCGTCATATCCCGAAGTTGATCTTCCCCTAAAGCTGAAGCTGCCTGCACTCGCTTTGTACAAGGGTTCCTCGGATCCACAGATTCACTTGGCTATGTTCGACCGAGAAATGTCCATCTTGGGGCTCAACGATATGCAAAAAGCCAAAGTTTTCGCACGCTATCTAGACGAGACTCCTCAGCGTTGGTATCTCACTCAGAAGATGAATACCAAAACCTACGAGGAGGTTTGCGAGGCTTTCCTAAATCATTTCGAGTATGCTAAGAACCTCGAGGTCACCAGAATCGATCTGGCAGGAACTCGACAGAAAGACGGTGAGTCCATGTCTGACTTCATCAAGCGTTGGAGGAGAAAGGCTGCAGCCATGCCTACCAGAATGGACGAGCAGGAGCAAATCCGCATGATAATTGAGAACATGCGAAAACAACACAACCATGAGCTAAAATTTATGTACTTTCCGAGTTTGGACATGTTGATGGGACAAGTCGGTATTCTAGAGGAAAGGATTCATAAGGAAGGTTTGGAGCTCGAGTGCTCAAGGAACTCCGGCAGTGGCTCCAAATTATCTAAGCCAGGACCAGAAAAGGCTTATCTTCAGACAGTAGCTTGCGCTCAAAGCAGTTTCCCAGAAGTGAATATGGTTCAACGACCCAGATCTCCGCATCAAAACCTTAGGACAGTACCCTTACCACGCCGAGACTCATCGCAAAGGGAGTTCACCAACATTGGCCGAGCACCAAGTCAGGCGTTTGAAGAGCTTCAGAAGAGAAACCTGCTACAGCCCCTGGCCCCTCGGCCAGGAACCACTCATTTGGGGAGGCATCTTAATCAATTCTGCCACTACCATCAGTTGCCTGGCCATTATGCTGACAATTGCCGAGCATTGAAGCACAAGATTCAAGACCTCCTCGAGCAAGGAGTCCAATTTTTCTAAGTGTGCAGATCGTTTTCTTGCATCTTCAAATTTTCCTAGTAGCTTATTAGTTAGTTTTCAGTCACCTCTGATTGTAATCTTTACGTTTCTTTCATGATTCATAAATAAAATCATAGTTCCATTTTCACAACTCCTGTACAAACCATTTTTCATTCATCGAAAAAATAAGGAAAACAAAATAGTTTTTTAAGGAAAAGGATCACGAAGCAATCATTTTCTGACTATGCAATGGAACGGCTTGTCTCTTGTTTCTAAAAAATTGAACATGCCTAACCAAACACCACAACTCACCCTATAATATCCAAACAATCCACAAAGAGGTTCAAAGTCGACATCTATCGAATTGTTGTCACAAACCCCAATTCAATACTGGGGGCAATCTAAGTTTAAGTTCGTCGTCTTTTATCTTTTGTTTAAATGTGCGAACGAGTTTCCAAGTGAAAATCTCACGAGAGTGTCTTGAGTGGGAAAACCATGAGTGAACGAGCGTGTCATTTTTACACGACTCTGGTAAGACCACATTCAAAGGTGAGATAAATGGCATAACTCTGACCGAAGGAGATAATTTGTAAATTTACTCTTAGATCTGCGAAAAGTAACAAAGAGCGGATACACAACTATCAGGAATGACGAAGCACCTAGGTACAGCACCACATAGCCAAAAAACTTGTGAACCCTGACATTAAACCCTAGGCACCCCCCTGAGCCTTTCATATATCCCTTTTCGATAATATGAACACCACAAAATAACCCAGCCAATGATGAATGCCCGACCCGGTGACCAAAGGAAGCAAGGAGCCCGACTCTCGGATAACATTATCATCAGTCCGAAGAAGCGATGCCGCTATCAGCATGACGAAGTGATCCGTAAATGGTCCCAGAGTGACACAGGATCAAAAGAGCTCACATCAAAACAGCTCTCGAAGCCCAAAACCGGGAAACACAAGAACCCCAAAGGCAAAGTCAAGAAAGGATAAAACAAAAAGGCGAACCCGAAGTGCCTCGAAGAAGTCCAAATGACAAAAAAAAGAGAAATGGTGTAAAGGACAACTCCAAAAGTCCAGGTCCAGAAGCTCAAAACCAACGTCAACATGAAGCAGTTAGACGACTTCAAGACAAGGAAGATGAATCTGAGAGAAGACGCAAGTTGCAGCTTTGGTCACCCATTTAAGCTCCACATACCTCAAATATCCCTCCATGATCCCGTCGTCTTTCATCACACCCTATGGCCACGTTATAAGCTTTAAAGACTTCCACTTGATAGTTGTGTGTCCAATCACGTGAAAGTAACAGATCAAATGCGTAAATCCATCAAATATCGAATTCAATGGTTTAGAAGTTATGACCATGAGCGAGAAATGAGTGCAAACACCGACCACATCGAGTGTAGGTTAGGGAGCACCACATCAAAGCATAAGCCTCGACCCTGTGAGGGTGAAACTTGTTCGCATGTTTAATCAAAGAAAATACTGGGGGCAATCAATCGTCCCGATCGATTGCCATGAACTCTAGCTCAGATTGTCCTAAGGAAAAAATACTGGGGGCAATTGTTGGTTCCAACAATTGCCATGTCAGCACCAATTGAAACCCAAAGCTCGAGCACCACCATCCCACCACAGGCACACATAAGCCCTTACCACCACACACACACTCTCAAACCCGTCATTGGCCTTACCTCCACAAAAACATCAGGCCCGTCATAACCCTGACCTCCATCCAAAATCACAACCCAATCCCAGGTCTGTCACAAATCCTGAACACCGGCAAAAGCCTTCAGCACCACAACAAACACCACACACTTCCACCAATGGCATGTTCATTTTTCAAGAAGCAAATTGCAGATTTGAAATTTTTAGTCAGGAAATGATCATTTCACTTTCCTTTTTCAGCAGGGTTTTTCTCAAGCATTGCCAAGTTCGGCACCTTTTCCAACAGTTTCCTGTTTTGAACGAGTATCTTTCATATATCTTGATTGCATACATCTTATCATCATTGCCATGTTTGGTACTCCAGTAATCAGTTCTCATAATTTGCACGAGACCATTATCTTCCTAACTCATTTTTAGTTCGAGACCCAAAACGGTGCGAGGCCCTGTAGTTTCCTCATTCAGTACGAGACCTAGCATCTTCATTCAGTGCGAGACCCATCTTTTCCTTCAAGACTTTAGTACAAGACATCTTCATTCAGTGCGCGACCCAGAATCAGTGCGGAATCCAGCTTTTTCTTCATCCATTTAGTACGAGACTTCAGTGCGAGACCAAGCATCTTCATCAGTGCGAGACCATCAATTTCGTCAGTGCGAGACCCATCGTCTTCATCAGTGCGAGACCTATCATCTTCATCAGTGCGAGACCTATCGTCTTCATCCAGTGCGAGACCAGTACGAGACCTAGTATCATCTTCAGTGCGAGACAAGTACGAGACAGAGCGTGATCTAAGTTGGCGGGGCAGAGGCAATAAGTCCCCATCTTCATGTCAACTTCTTGGGAGAAACAACTAGTGGGCAGTGGCAATAAGTCCCCTTGGTAATCTAGAAGTTATCCCAGCACCCCAGTTGGTGGGCAGAGGCAATAAGTCCCCATAGTATACCAACCAGGAGCATTGGAACGGGTTTCGGTCCCCAGAAGCATCCGAGCATCATCAACATCATCAGCATCATTAGCATCATTACCATTCCAGCATTTTTGCATTTGCATGCCACCTAGCTATCATTCATTTTAGGTTGTCAACGCCTTAGAATCGCTTGACACTATCTCATTTTCACACTTTAGGTTGTCAACACCTTAGAATCGCTTGACATCATCACATTCATTATAGGTAGTCAACGCCTTAGAATCGCTTGACATCATCTCATTCGTCATAGGTAGTCAACGCCTTAGAACCGCTTGACAACATCTCATGCATTGTAGGTAGTCAGCGCCTTAGAATAGCTCGACACAACTTATCAGTTTTCTGATAACATGCAGGGTCTTGGAAACATTTGAAATTTTGGGGTATCACTCAGGCATCAACTAGCCTTCTCACTTTCATTACAAAGTCTAGTTGACGGGGGGCAATCTGTTATACCCAAAATTTTGACCCCCTGGTTAGGGTCTACGTGGTACTGGTGTTGTGAGAGGCATTTTAATCAAGCGGTGAGGGATCCCGGTCCGATCGGCACGTTCCATGGCATGGGGAGCAGCTTCGTCACTTTCAGGGGCGTTTTGGTAATCTTTAAAGGCTCCTAAGACCTCTTGTAAGCTTTCTCTCCTCCAAAGGATGCCCAAATCAGCTTGAAACGCTTTGATATTTTAACCCATGATAGAGGATGACATTTTAAGCATAATGGCGTTGGAATTTTGATTTTTCGAATTTCCAATAATTTTCTAGCAATTTCTGACTGAATCTGACGAGAAATTCAATTTAAAAATATTCCAATATTAAAAAAATTCGGTTCCACCTCAGAAAATTCATAATATCCATCCTTGACATGTGGTTAAAATTTCACAGCAAAATTCTTTTGGGAAGTCACTTAACTAAAATATCGAAAAATCTTACTTTTACTAGATTTTCATTATCTTTAAGAAAGTCTATATAAAGGGATAGGTTTTTGGATAAAATCAGAACCTCATATGCTCAAGAACCCTAGAGAATCAGAAAACACAGCCTCCTCACTCTCTCTCACGTTTTCCAACACCCGGCGACCCAAATCATACCGAAAATCCCCCGAAATCACCATCTAAACACGTTTTCCAACCCCCAAAGCATCAATAGCCATCAAAACCCCGCAAAAACACCACCAAAACGTGAAGAACAGCAAGAACAACCAACAACCAGAAGCTTGGTTCGAAATCCTTTCGGGTCTGCCATCAACGAAGCACTCGACGAATCCCGGTGTGAAGAATCACCTTGAATTCGAAGGTAAAACAGGTTGCAGCTCTACTTTTCTAATTCCCCACGACCTTATTAACTCTCTGTCAAATTTTGGGCTCAAACTAACCTTCGTACGCTTCTGTATCGCTGTTTGTTTAGGCTTCTGTCCATTAACTTGTTTACTAAGTTTCGTACTTAATTCGAACTCAAATTGGAAACTTTAAATCACTAACGTCTTGTACATCTTTCAGGCTACACACCCATAAAATTTGAGTCAAAAACACCTTCAGGAACAGCCTTAACGCCGCCGTCCGAGGGCGGTCCGCACCCACGGACGTCATGTCCGGGGTCCCGGACTCCTTGTCCGTAAGCCCGGACGCCCACGGACGGCGGCGAGATTTTTAATTTTAAAAATTTAGGTTTTTCTAATAATGTCCGGGCCCACAGACGGCCTGTCCGTGGCCCCGGACTTTACAATTTTCTGTTTTCTGTTTAATTCGACTTTTTTTCATATAGGTTAACTAGGGTCCGTGGTCTCGGACATTAGGTCCGTGGCCACGGACGGAAACAAAATTTGACCTAATTCTGCCTCCGAAACCCTAGTTTAGGTAATTTTAATTTCCACTTTAGTTTTCTGTCAAAAAATGCTAAAAAACACAAAAAAAACAGAAGCTCGTGCACTTAGGTTAAAACGACTCGTAATAAGCCGTAAATAAACCAAGTAGAGGAAAAACGACCTAGGAAGGGTAATGAAAGTAATTGAACCCTAATTAAGTCGAATATCAAGCCCCCGAACCCGAACTCTCCTTTCCTAATTTAATCTAGGTCAAAATTAGGTGGCGACTCATAATAGGTTCCAGTGAGCTAGCCTAGGATTTAATAATTATTGTTATATGACATAGTTATTAATCTTAGGTTATAAGTGGACCTAAAACCCGATTAGATCCTAATCAACTTTAATCAACATAGGATAGGGTTTAAAATCGAGGCTCACACTAAGGGAAGGTAGAAACCAAATTGGAATACCACCTATACATACACCAAGAGAGCCGAACCGGATATGACATCGACTCCCGTCCATCACACGCGTGGCCGGAACAACCGGACTCCTCTCCCCCCATTAATACATATACACTTATAAATAAGTAGTTAGAGATCCATTATGGAGCCTACCACATCCACACACCATACGGTATCATAACCGAGTTAAGCACACAAGGGAGGTTCACACACTTGCATACAACAACAATATCCAACTAACTCACACATAGCCGTGGTTAGCACGTTCCCAAGGTTTGGGCCGTCAACTCCGTATACCGATCACTCATGTGTTCCTAGTTTTGGATAGCTAAGGTTTAACACATACTTGAGGTTAAATGGTATCGGAGGCCAAATTCGCCACATAAATGAATTACTATAAACTCATTACATGTTTTAATCTTACAAGGTGGCAAACACTCAAGAAAACATATTGGCATACAAGCCGGTGTAATCCGGTAGGACACAGGTTGCAAGAAAACCATACCTGTCACCGGAGTCCACTTTACCACGTCCACTTATGTTCCTCGAGCGATTCTCGAACAACTGTTAACATCACATGTGTTTTTATTAACTTCGGGGTTTGCTTGATTATTTAATGTCTAATGCTTAACTTTCCCCGTTAACTTAGTTACATAACTTTACATTTTTAACTTGTTTTACTTTCACATTTTGATACAACTTTTCACCCACTCAATTGCCAGTTAAAACTCACCTAACATGTCCTTAACAACCTTATAACATCATTTCCTATCAATCCCCATCTTTACATTTCATTTCATAACCTTAAACCACATTTTTGGTCCGACCGGACTTGCCGACCGGACTTACCCAAGTCCGGTCGATTCCAGAACACATTTCCGTCTAAATTTTTCTACTCCGACCGGACTTGTAAGTCCGGTCCTATGTCCGGTCCATTCCAGAAACTAATTCCCACAGGGTAAACTGGGCCCGACCGAACTTGCAAGTCCGGTCGCAAGTCCGGTCTACCCCAGATCTTTGTTTTCCTTTTTACATTCAACTCCAAACTTCACCCCATATATCCTAATATACCCTAACCTCATTTGGGCACTTCAAACACACCTTAGGATATCCTTAAACACTCCCAAAACTCTTTCTCTAATTCCTTAAACCTTCACTTATATCTTCACAAAATTTCTAACACTTACAATGTTTTCTCCTAGTTTTTCAAGTGGTGTTTCATCCTTCATAACCTTTATACCAAAGTGTTTCCTCACCATCATAACATCATCTCCCAAGCATCTTCTCTTACTAACCAAATCTTCTCTTTCACAACTCCTTAAATTCCTTTCTCAAAACCTTACCTAAACATCATTCTCTCCTTATTCATCAACATGACCCAAACTTTAAACAAACTTCTCCAAGACTTTAATATATCCTAAAAACACTCATTGGATTTCTACAACTTCCAAGACAATGCCTAAATCCTTATAGCACTTTAGAATACCTTAATGCATGTGTTCTTCCTTGGTGAAGCATGTGTCCATTCCTAACAATTCCTAGTTCACCCAAGTTCATTTAAGCACTTAGAATTCCTTATACATTTTACAAATTTCGCCATGGGTTCTCTTAGCACATCATCATTCCAAAACTCATAGTTTTCACCATTAAGCACTCAAGAACACCTAAATCCATCAAGAACATTATCACTCACAAAACTTCACCAAATTTACACTACATCACAATATAGTGCATAATTAAACTTGCTTGGCACTTAGGCCCTTAAATAGCATGGCTCTTAGGCCCTTAAATTGCATAATCCTTAAACACTGAATTTCCCTCATAAGTAATGCCTTTGACCTGCAATTACACACACCAAGACATATGTTCCTTTACTAGTCTCCTTGAGAACACCTTACTAAGTCATTCACCATTTGCTCTTTAGGTAGTTTTTAACAAGCATTATAAGCTCATTTCTCCTAAGGCATTAAACCACATTGAGATAGCATATTTACCTCTTTTCCACACAAACTTCTTTCTTGTTTCTTCATAAAACCGGTAAGGCATTTCATTCCTTGTCAACAACTAAACAATATACCAACATTGTAATGAGTACATAAGCTTTAAGCTTCATCTCATTGTAAACCCTAGTTACATATATTGTTTTAACACATCAAGGTAATTGTTTTACCTTTGAATGGAAAGAGAGCTTGAATGAGTATCAAGAGAGGACTCCTCCTAGCCCTTGGAAGATTTAAATGAAGCTAAAACAAGACAAGAGAAGACACCATTACAAGGTGCATTTTCGGTCAACACCAAAAATGAAGGAAATGGAGTTTTCTTTGGTTTTTCCTTACCTTGAAGCAAAGGTGTTCAACAAGGAATAAAAAATTAGCTCAAGCTCCTTCCATGGAAGTTCTCCTTGGCACCGAAATGGTGGTTTTGAGGATTTGAAAGGACAATGTTGTAGAGCTTGCTCCAACTAAGAAACGGTAGTCTCGGAATTAAATTCGGAGCATGGAGTCATAAGTTACAAGTGAAGAAGGATGAAGAATGGCATGGTTCTGTTGGAAACCGATGGAGAGAGGAGGAAGAAGGTGGCCATCGTGGGAAATGAAGAAAAGAATGAGAGAATGAAGATAACCTTTGCTTTTTGAAGATATTTGTCCTTTTAAAGCAAATAGTACACTAATTAGTCATTCTTTCTTTTCTTAGTAATTTAACAAGGGTGGTGAGTCACCACACCTTAAAAACCGGCCCCAAATAGTACCTAGGGGTATTTTAGACTTCATTAATCAATTGTCTCACTTATAGTAACATATGTTACAAACTAGCTTATAAAAATCACTATTCACCAAAAACAAGGCACATACAAGTGAAATTTTTGATTTCCCATTGATATAGCCACCCAAATGTGATACTATATAGTACACATGTTAATTAAAGAGTAATGATGGACATTTAGCCATTCAAAACTCATTTACAAGACAATTTTTCAAAAACGTGCTTTAAGACTCCTTAAAGCACATTTTGCGTTTTAACTTGTTTTCAAGCTTGGTTTTCTTTGGTAATTGACTTAATATGTTCATTAACATAAATAAGGCATAGGTATGACCATTAGGCCTTATACACACTTATCCCAAGCTTAGAGCACATTTTAGCCCATATTGACCTTAAGGTATTTATTTGTGTTTTGTTTGGTTTCATTGTCTACCAAAGTTTCCTAAGGACTTAATCAGCCTTATAAAGTCATAATTAAACATTATCAAGTCTTGGTAGGCTCTTTGGGTCCTAGCCAAGTTCACTCCAAGCTTAGAGCATGTTTTTGCTCAAACCGTGTCTTAGTGTTTTATTGTGTTTTACCATGGTTTAAATGTTTCATTTATGTTTCTAAGGCACTTTTTAGCCTTTAAATACCATAGTTTAACATTTACACAACATACCAAGGTTTGGGGTATTTCAGTAAGCTTCTCTGTGTTCTTCGGTCATTCGAGGTGTCCAACTGTCTTGGTTTGAATTGGCTCTTTCGTCCATAGTATGGAGTGTGCTACTTCCCGTGTTCCGTACTATACTTGTATACATACATGGAGTATCTTATTGATACGTTACCACTTACCCGACTAACTCACAACTGGTCCGTCAGGCCCGCAAGCTCCTTTGGAGTGCGGTCGTCCCATGTCTCGTTTGTGTACACTTGTAGTGTCGGTCACACGCCTAGGTGAAGTACTCTGTGCCAACTCCTCTTATATAGTCCTATGACGCCTTACTGTGATTCCTCTGGTTTGGTTTTAAAATTTAGGGGTTTTGAAAAAAATGCGTTTGAAAGAAAATTTGAGTTTTAAAGGTAAAATCTCCACGGCATTTCAATGCCGGTTGCTTCTTACCAGATATGGCTTCACACCAACTGGTATGCTCTTTATGCAATGATCAGGCCGTTATGCCTTTTCAAGGTTTCGTTTCATAATTCTCAGGGTTTGTGGTGCTATATTGGCTTCCTTAGCCATCCTCGTACTTTGTTAAGTACTTATTGCTTGTTAAAGTTGCTCTTAGTTGTCCCGTTATTACGGCACTTGCCGTGGCAAGTGCGCGGTACAGGCGGTTTTTGGGTTAACTTATACCAGGCACGGTATTGTTCCTACTTGTTTTCGGTAGCCTTGTCGGCTCTTCCTTGATCCCTTAGTTGGATAACTACTCCTCAGAGCTGCTTTCTTGCCGTATCTGTCATCCATTTAGGTGCTTCTCCGCTCTCGGAGTTCCTTAACTGCTTGGTTCCTCGTTGCTCATTCCCACGTCTTTACTGTGGTTACCGAGGTTCAAGTCATTTAGGCATTACTGTTGTAGTCCTACTCGGGTGTACCCCGTAATTATGCTTGTAGCTGTCTAAGCTATGCCCGCTAGGTATTGCAACCTCTTCGGGTGTGGCAGGGTGGGTGTACCTACTTTTGACTAGATTCTTAGTCGGTTAATATACCATTGGTGGTATTACATAACTATGGTGGTCCGTAGACATGTGTCCCGGTTTTGTTACTTCTCAAAAATCCACTTTGTTGCACGGTTGGTGCTTCCTTCTTGCTGCTGCTCGGCCGGCCGGGTTCTCGCGACTGCTAAGCATGTCGCCCCAAGCTGCCACAGATTCCAGTCTCCTTGGATTAGGATTTCTCGATCTCCCGCCATTAAGTGCGGTTATTGTCTTTCCAGCGGGATCCGTCTCCGGGATTTCTGGTTCTTGGGATTTACCGCTTGACAAGTTCTAGTTAATGTAGAAATATTTAACGACTGCCAGATCGGGTTTTCCCGTCTCTCAGACGTTATTTCCCAAGCTTTTCAATACGGAGGTTGTGCAGGGCGGGTTTGGTATTGTAGGTATCCAGATCATACTGGAAGTTCCTAGCTAGCGCATCTTTCACGCTATCACTCAACCCTTAGCCCTAAGTCTTAAATTCTTAACTCGGTATCTCCTAAGCTCGGTATTTCCAGTCATTAGAGCGATACTTCGCTCTGATACCATTTTTGTAACACCCCATCTGCTAAACTCGTCATTACCTCTTAAACTGTTACGATTTACCATTAAACTCGCAGCGGAACTCTAATACAACAGAGGGTGATACAATGCCGTTAGCCCCCCTCGTGGCTAACCAGGCCTAACTCACATACAGTAACGGTCTGATGGACTGGAACAACTGAGTACTCAACACTAACACAATACCCAACTCATTACTTTACTATACCGAGCTTACCATATACGGATGCCGACAACATATTCGGTCTTACACCTTATTCGATACAAAAGTAATTTAAATCTAACTACCCATGCTATCCACCGACCCCGTCCTACTCTCGAACCTTAACGTCTTCGGTGTACCTGAAAAAAAATAAAAACGGTGCCACTAGGGGCTCAGCTTAACGCTGCATATCAAATTCGCATACCCGAGTGCTAACCAGGGTACGCCGACTACTTTTGTCGAGAGCATGGAGTTCAATTTAATTCAACCAACATGCATATAGTAATATAATATATATGTACACTACACAAGGATTCGACAATCAATCATGGGATACAATCCCTAACTAACATAACAAGGTTGTTAGTTGTATCAATTTACTCTTAGGCCATGAGGGTTATACCTCACTATGCCTTGGTTACTCATTCAATAGCTCACCCGCTCTCTCGGGTTACTTATCCTTATACACACCCATTCTCTTGGGCTACTCGTTCTATACTCACCCATTCTCTCGGGTTAATTATACTCATTATCTCACCCACACTCTTGGGTTATTTATACTCAAGCTCTTGTAGATTCTCGAGACACTACAGGTCTCCTACGTCACGCTTGTTACTCTTAATACATACTTAGGCCAAAACTCATGGCTCACGAGCATAGTCTTACTTCCCCGGTTTCGACCCTACTCTGGGTCTAGCATGGTGGGAAGGTTCAACTAGCTCACGGAACTCTCTCTTAGTTCCTATCTCTTTTACATAAGTCTGACTACTCTCGGGCAACTCACATTCCCGTTCACTCCTCTCTCGGAGTTATAATAATATCATGTATATTAGAGTAGAATCATCACTCTCGATGTTTCTAATGACTCTGGGAACATTACTTAAGTTCGGGTAATCTTAGGTCTTAAGATTTACTCTTATATTTCATATACTCATACTTACGGTTATTTTCATATACCGGGTAAAATCCTCATATAGGAGGTTGACCATGTCTCCAGGGAGTTACTGATCCCTTAAGTCTCTTTTACTTAATTGAATAGTTCACATCTTTGAACTTTCTACATTCCTCTAGATGGAGGTTCAATCATCTTTCCACATTTATATATTTCGTGGTTAGTTTCAATATGGTTTTGAAACCGTTATCGGGTGTTTACTCAACCCGTACATCTCCTCACATTCAAGTGGGTTCATATGCTTGCGTCATCGTTTCACTTTAATTGATAGTTTGTGTGTTTGCACGTTTTCGTTATCATATGCATCGACCCGATCTATGGGTCTCTAGCCAAACGTTACTCACTATGAGTCGGTCTTTACTCTATGTTAGACCACACCGGCATACATGTATGTTAGCTCATTCAGCATACAACAAGGCATACATAACCAAACAATGGATTATTTTCATGCTTTAGTCTTGATTAAGCCGGCACACAAACACACAAATCAACGTAACTCGGTTAGCACGCGGGGTATGAGAAAATCATACCTTACACCGGGGTTTTTACTTTTACCATGTCATCTCACCACGCTCGGTTCACACACGATCCTCTGATAATGTTTCAAACAATATTATTAATACTAAGCTCAGACGAAACATAATTAAATGCTACTCCCGTACTTACCCTGTTATCCCGTTATCTCAGTTTTACTCTTGTTAATTTGAGTTCCCACTTCTCAATCACTTCTAACACTTTCTTACACTTCCTAGGGCCTTTACATGTCCCCAAACAAGGCCTAAACATCATATAACATCATTAACATTCAAACCCCCATCATTTACAACCTTTAAAATACTCTCTGTAGGTTTCTGGGGGTGGTCCGGGACTTGGTACCTACCCTAAGTCCCGTACCAATTGAAGACGCCACTCTCGGGTGAATTTTTACTATGGTCCAGGACCTTGTCCTAGAGTGTAGTCCCGGACCAGGTGCAGACATCAACTTTCGGCTATTATTTAGGTGTGGTCCGGGACTTTTTCCAAGGACCAAGTCCCGGACCCTGCTAAAACCTACAACATACATTATTTTTCAGCCCCTAATCAATCCTTAAACCACCCTCAATCTTTCCCTAATCATTCCACAAGTTTTCCACATGTTTAACCACCTTTAAACGTGCTCTAAACCTCTTCAAATCATGGGTTAAACCCTTACTCAGATTCTTACTCAAAACCATAATTTTTCATTCGCATTTCAACACCTTTGCACACTTGTGCATTTTCTAACTTCCCTTGGCCATTTGCATTATTGTTCTCACCCCATTTGACCATTCCAAATCATTCCTAGGCCAATGCACTTCTAAAACCCAAATCCACTCCTTGTTTCACAAGTTAAACACTCTTGTTCATTGTTAGCAAAGTTCATGACTTTTCTCCTCATTTATGCTACAGATTTTGCACACTCTCTCCACAAACTTCTTCTCATATTCTAGGGTAATCATTTACTAAAATCAAGCTCTAACAATACCTTGCTCAACCTAGGTCACTCTCCACCCAAAACAACACTTAAACCACTTAACTTTCTACCGAAATTTCGCCATAGTCCGGCTACATTTCCAATATTGCCCAAAACTCATTCCTTCACAAAATTCATCCTATTACTAGCCAAACCACAAGGGTTCTATCAGCACTCAATATTTCCTCATTAATCAAGCACAATCTCATTAAACACCATAATGCATAATCCACCAAATACATAGCTTCCAAATCAAGCATTAATTCACAAATGTTTTCTCACTTGCATTATTACTTCACAAGCACATTATTACCACAACTCAAGTGGAGTTCATTTGTTTTATTAACCCATCCCAAATCCTAATACATATTGGACAACACTAAGATAAATTTCTTATCTTAAATTTTCACATATTCCTCCTTTGTTCTCCTTCCTTCTCCTCTCTTGATTTTTGGTCAAATTGGTCAATACCCTTGTCAGCCTCCAAGTCAATACCTAAATGGTGGTTTAGACACAATTCACTACACTTAAGCTTATTAATTAAGCTATGGCTAGGAAAGTGCTTAGAGCAACAAAATGGAGAATTACCTTGAAGCTTTAAGATGGCCTTTTGGTCATGATTCAAAGGAGGACTCCCCATGAGCTTTTGAAGCTTGAATGTGGCTCATTCAAGGAAGGAAAAACAAAGGAAATGAGGGAGTCAAAACCGGCCACCAAGGAATGAAGGAAAGGATGAAATTTTGTGGGTTTTCTTACCTTAAACCAACAAGGAGACTCCAAGCTCCTAGAAGATGTGATTTACTCTTCAAATGCCCAAAACCCATGGAGATCAAACTACTCCATTTGAAATTTCGAAAAGAGAGAATGATAGGGCTTGAGGAGAGGAGATCAAATATATAATTTATTTTGAATTTGGAGCATAAATGAAACTTGGGCATGAGGTGGAAGTGGAGTTGCCATTGGAGCTCTTTGTTGCAGCTCAAAATTGCTCAAGGAGGAAGGAGGAGGGAGTGAACGTATGAGAGAGGTGAGGGAGTCAAATGAGAAGAAAGGAAATGAGGAAAGAGGAAAGAGAAAAGTAATTAAGTACTTTCACTATTCCCCCCTTTGCTTTATGACTCACCAACTTAATTAACTAGAATATAGTGTGAGAGAGAGATAATTGATGCTCTAAAAAATGGCCCACTTAAGTAATATAGGCTGAGACCGTTTTCGACTTTTACAGAAGACGCTTGTTAATTTACCCGGTTTGGCACTATTCACTAACCGGGCCCGTTTTATGGATTTTTCTCGTTTCTTTATTTTTAATGGTTATTAAGCTTCCATTAATACTTATTTATAGTTATTTAATCAACTATAATTTTTACGGGTCTGTTTGACCACATAAACTCATGTTTTCGGGTTTTCTCAAAAAACGTGCTTGAAAACTTCGTTAGTGTTTTAATCCATCATTTGGATCCGTTTTATTCGGGAATCACTCCCGTATACTAATTAGGCCTAAATAAGCCCTAGAAATCCATCTTGGACCCTAACGAGATCATATATCTCTTATACTCATTTAATGCGCGTTTTCGCGTTTTTTGCTTTTTACGCGTTTTCTCTTTTCTTTTGGTTTTATCCTCTTTACCAATACTCTCTAGGCACCATTAGGCCTCTATAATCATATTAGAATAATTATATCACCGTTTTTAGGTCCGGGGTATTAAAATTTTTGTTTTATGTTTTGTCTTCCATATTATTCCTATATATGTTTTTATAAATAAAAAAAAGGAGAGAGAACGAGGAGAATTAACTTGAGTTCTTCTGGCTGTTTAGAATATTCATTACAGGAACATCATGCACATTCCTACAGCTGAACTCAAGTGGGGGAGCTCTGTCTAAACACTCTGCGAACTCTAGGGAGTACATTCTCTTTGCTTTGCACTTCAAATTTTTACATACTCCCTACTGCTTTGAATTGTGTGAGATACTCTGGTAGATTGCATGCCCTCGTTAATTTAATTCTTCCTACGCAATGAGGACATTGCTCCAATCTAAGTGTGGGGGAGGACTCACTTCTCAGTCGCTCGTCTTAAGTCTCTCTTAAATTGACACATTGCTTAAAATGCTTAATCTCTCTGCTAATCTTGCGTTTTTCCAAATTCAATATCGTGGACCCTTATATGTGGGTTGTTCTCTTTAAGAATAAATACTGTTATGGATTGTGGGATAAATGGTACAAAAATTTTAAATTTTGATTACTTTTGAGGAGCATTTTTATGCGGTGTGACCAAATGATCTGAAATGGTTGGATTTTTATTGCTCAGGGGTTCTTTCTGTCTTCTCTCTTAGGGATTGCTAAAGGGTGCTTCTCTGTAAAAATAAAAATAATAAACAAGGGACTTGCGAGACGCCATTGGTAACCAACAAAGAGAGTTGAGTGTTCTTAAATACAAAAGCTTGATGCTTACATATTATCTTCTCATCTCTTATGCAAAAGTGAAACAAATGCATAAATCTATTTTTCCTTTTGTTTTCTCCTCAATGCCCATTCTTGAGAGAAGTTGGCCATGGTAAAAGTTCTCAAAGTCACCTTAACTCAGAAGCACTGAAGTACTCCGGATCATACCCCGAAACTCTAATTTTTATTTTTACCCTGAGCACCTGTGCCACCAGCAGTTGATGAATCACACTCCTCGAAAAGTTTAAGATCATGTACTGTTCACCTCCTTATCCTACCCTTCATAATAATATTTGTTAGTATTGAGCATTCCCTACTTACTTGGGTACATGGATTTGCTTGAGGACAAGCAAAAGATAAGTGTGGGGGTGTGATAAGTGTCCAAATGAGCATGTTTCATGGGTGTATTTCATATATTATATTAGCACTTTTGTTGCTCATTTCTCACTTATCATACATTTTTCCTCTAGTTTATGTTTTATTGGTTATCTCACAAACTTATTGGTTAAACATGAGGAAAAACCAAGCTAGGAGCAAAGTAGACGACGAGACGAATGCATGGGCGCAAACGGATCTTAAATCGGAGCTGAAACGAATATTTTAGAAGCAAACCAATTTTCGTCCGAACCACACTGGTCCGAACCAGTGGTTCGGTCAAGGGGACTTGCGTTCTGGTGTGTCCGCTCAACCAAGGCCGGACGTGGGACTTGCGTCCGTGGTGTGTCCGCATAACAAAGGCCGGACAGAGCAGAATGCGTCCGTGGGATTTGGCCGGACAGAGGGCGGACATAAGGCTGTCCGTGGCGTGTCCGTGGTGAAAAGGGCGGACAGAGAAGAGAGACCATGGCCTGTCCGTGGAAATAAGGCCGGACAACACTGAGACGTCCGCCCATATTGTAATACCCCGGATCTAAAAATGGCGATTAAATTACTCTAATATGATTATAAAAGGCCTAATGGTGCCTAAAGAGTATTGGTGAAAAGAATAAAACCAAAAGAAAAGAGAAAACGCTTGAAAAGCGAAAAACGCTAAAATGCGCGTTAAATGAGTATAAGAGATATGATCTCGAGAGGGTCCGAGATGGATTCCTAAGGCTTAGTTAGGCCTAATAAGTATACGGGAATGATTCCCGAAGAAAACGGATCCAAATAATGGATTAAAACGCTAACGGAGTTTAAAGCACGTTTTTCGAGAAAACCCGAAAACGTGACTTTAAGTGGTCAAATGGACCCGTAAAAATTATAGTTGATTATATAACTATAATTAAGTATTAATGGAAGCTTAATAGCCATTAAAAATAAAGAAACGAGAAAAATCCGAAAAACGGGCCCGGTTAGTGAATAGTGCCAAACCGGGTAAAATAACAAGCGTTTTCTGTAAGAAAACGAAAAACGCTCCAGCTTACTAATATAGTGGGGCCGGTTTTAATTAGTGAGTCAACACACTCACACACACTCTAAGCTAGTAATAAAGAAAGAAAAGAAAAAGAAAGAGAAAAGCAAATAGTGAAAAGGGGACTTATACCCCACTTTATTCTCTCTCTCCTCATTCTTCCCATTCCCCACCGTGAGACTCCCCCTCTCTTTTCTCTCTTCTGGTTCTTCTCCTTCCTCCACGGTTTGGAGCTTCTCCAATGGCTACCCCACCTTCCTCACCTTGTACAAGCTTCGTTAAAGCTCCGATTCAAAAACCGAGCATAGATTCTTGCTCCTCTCACCAAGGCCTATCTTCCTCTCTTTTCAAAATTCGAAAAGGAGGAGTTTGATTTTCATGGGTGTTGGCCATTTGAAGATAAAAGCACACTATTTTGAAGCTTGAAGCTTCCTCTTCCATCCAAGGTAAAATTATCCAGAGAAAAATACATTTTTCTTCACCTCCTTGTGTTGGCCGATTTTGGCATGTGTTAATGCCTTGCTTCTCTTTGTTTTGAGCTACTCTCCAAGTCTCCAATGGTGGGTTGGAGCTCCTCCTTTGATTTTTGGGCAAAACCAATTCTAGGGTTTCTTAAGGTAATGTCCAATTCTATGCCTTAAGCCCTTCTTTGAATTCATGAGTGGTTGCCACAACTAAAAGAGCTAACATGTACTCCTCATGTCCAATGGTATATTGGTCTAGAGAATGGGGCAAGTGAGTTGCCTAGACCGATTTTGGATGAAGAGAAGATGAGAAGAGGAGAAGTGAATTAACAAGGAAACTTAAGAGAATTCAAGGTAAGAAACCAACCCTTATGTATATTCTATATGTATTAGAATTTGGGTTGGGTCAATAAATGTATGAACCCCACTGGGGTGTTGTAGAAATGAGCTTGTATAGAGATAATACAAGAGAGAAAACATTTGTGAAATAAGTGTTCGTTATGTGTTATGCATTTTATGAATTAAGCATTGTGTTGTATTTGTAGAATTGATGAGTATTGGTGAACTTGTATGTGCTGGTAGAACCCATGATGGGTTTGGTTGGGTTTAGGTTGAATAATGTGATGAGAAGAGTTTTGGACAATGCTAGAGAAGTAGCCAAGTTATGGCAAAATTTGTGTAGAAATCTAAGTGGATTAAGTGTTGGTTTGGGTGTGAATAGCCTAGGAGTGGCTAGGTATGTATGAAGATTGATTTAAGTTAGTAAACCACCTTGGGAAATGCTTGCTTAAGGATAGAAGAAATGTGCAAAAATCTGTAGCAAAAGTGATGGTTTAAGTGCCTTAGGAGTTTTAGAAAAACAATGAGAATTTAAGGTTTAAGAGAGAGATATGAACCTTGGTATGAGTTGTGCATTACCTTGGAAGATGTGGAATGGTCAAAATGAAAGAGAGCATAATGCAAAGGGTTGAGGAGAAGTTAGAAATGCACAAGTGTGCATTAGTGTAAAATGAGAATGAAAAATGTGTGAACTTGAGCAAGAGTTTGAGTAAGGTTTGAGCCTATGATTTGATGAGTTTTAGAGCGTGTTTTAAGGTGATTAAACATGTGAAAAACTTGTGGAAAGTTTATGGAAAGATTAAGGGTGGTTTAAGGATTGATTTGGAGTGGAAAAATCAAGTTTGGAGCAGGTTTTAGCAGGGTCCGGGACCTAGTCCATGGACAAGGACCCGGACCACCCCCTGTTTTTATGCCGAGAGTAGACATCCTGCTTTGGTCCGGGACTATACTCCAGGACAAGGTCCCGGACCAGGTATTGTTTTTCACCCGAGAGTTAGTTAATGAGTTGGTCCGGGACTTAGGGTGAGGACCAAGTCCCGGACCACCCCCAGAATCATGCCGTGAGTGTTTTAAAGGTTGTAAATGATGGGGGTTTGAATGTTAATGATGTTATAAGATGTTAAGGCCTTGTTTGGTGAGATGTAAAGGCCCTAAGAAGTGTTAGAAAGTGTTAGAAGTGTTTGAGAAGTGAGAGCTTAAAGTAACAAAAGTGAAACCGAGATAACGGGATAACGGGGTAACTACGGGAATAACATTTAATTATGTTCCGTATGAGTTTAGTATTAACAATAATGTTTGAAACATTATCAGAGGATCATGTGTGACCCGAGCAAGGTGAGATGACACGGTAAAAGTAAAATCCCGGTGAAAGGTATGATTTTCTCATGCCCCGTATGCTAACCGAGTTACTCTGATTTGTGTGTTTGTGTGCCGGCTTAATCAAGATTAAAGCATGAAAATAATCCCTTGTTTGATTATGGATGCCTTATTGTATGTTGTATGAACTAACATACTTGTACGCCGGTGTGGTCTAACATAGCGCATAGACCGACTCATAGAGAGTAGTGCTTGACTAGAAACCCGTAGATCGGGTAGTCTCATGAACAATGGTAATTTGCAAACACACACAAGCTATCGATTAAAGTATAACGATAACACAAACATATGAACTCCCTAAAATGTGAGGAGATGTACGGGTTGAGTATATACCCGATAACGTTAGAGAACCTTATTGAAACAATCCATGAAATAAATATGAGTGGAGAGATAAATGACCTCCATCCAGAGGATTGAAGTTAGTCCAATAATGTGAACTTATAAGAAAGGTAAAAGAGACCTAAGGGACTATGTAACTCCCTTGAGACATGGTCGACTCCTATATGAGGATTTTAACCGGTATAAGAAAATATCCGAATGTACAAGCATATGATTGTGAGGGTAACACTTAAACCTAAGATTACCCGAATTTAAGTAAAGTTCCCAAAGTCATTAGAAACATCGAGAATGATGCTTCTAGACTAATATACATGATATTAATATAACTCCGAGAGAGGAGTGTATGGGAACGAGAGTAGTCCGAGAGTAGTCGGACCTAAGTAAAAGAGATAGGAACTAAGAGAGAGTTCCGTGAGCTAGTTGAACCTTCCCACCATGCTAGACCCAGAGTAGGGTCGAAACCGGGGAAGTAAGACTATGCTAGAGAGCCATGAGTTTTGGCTTAAGTATGTAAAGAGAGTAACAAGCGTGACGTAGGAGACCTGTAGTGTCTCGAGAATCTACAAGAGCTTGAGTATGAACAACCCAAGAGTGTGGGTGAGATAATGAGTATAAATAACCCGAGAGAAAGGGGTGAGTATATGTATGAGTAACCCGAGAGAATGGGTAAGTATAAGAATGAGTAGCCCAAGAGAATGGGTGTGTATACGAATAAGTAACCCGAGAGAGCGGGTGAGGTATTGAATAAGTAAACAAGGCATAGTGAGGAATAACCCTCAATGCCTAAGAGTAACCAGTTACCACTAACAACATTGTTATGTTAGTTAGGAATCGTGTTCCGTGATTGGATGTAGATTCCTTGTGTGATATACATATATATTGTATTGCCATGATGCATGTTGTTTGATTAAAATGAACCATGTATATCCGACCAAAAGTAGTCGGCGTACCGCGGTTAGCACGCGGTATATGCGAATTTCATATTCAGCGTAAGCTGACCCCCTAGGGGGAACGTTTTTAGTGTGCAGGTACTTGAAGCTGACCACCGTTCGAGAGAGTAGGACGGGGACTGCTGTGAGCATGGGTAGTTAGATTGTAATTACTTATGCGTTTGAATGAGGTGTAAGTCCGAGTATGTTATCGGCATCCGTATATTGTAGACTCGGTATAGTAGATATATGGATTGAGTATTGTATTTGTATGAAGTACTCGGTTGTTCCAGTTCGTTAGACCGTTACGGTATGTAAGAAAGGCCTGGTTAGCCACATGGGGGGCTAACGGCGTTGTTTCACCCCTCGTTGTAATTAGAGTTCCGCTGCGTGAGTAGGAGTAATTAGTAACAGTTTAAGAGGTAATGACGAAATTAACGGTTGGGGTGTTAAGAGGAATGAGAAGCTGCTCTAAGGAGCAGTTATCCAATTAAAGGATCAAGGAAGAGCCGTCAAGGCTACCAGATACAATGTGAACAATACCGTGACCGGTATGAGTTAACCTAAAAACCGCCTGTACCGCGCACTTGCCTCGGCAAGTGCAGTAATAACGGGACCGTTAAGAAGAATCTTAACAAGTGACAAGTACTTAGCAAGTACTAAGATGGCGAACAAAGCCAATATAGCCACTTAAACCCTAAGAATTGTGAAACGAAACCTTGAAAAGGCATAACGGCCTGATCATTATATAAAGAACATACCAGTCAGCGAGAAGCTGGACTCGGTAAGGAACAGCCGGCACAGAAATGCCATGAAGAACTTACTATTAAAACTTGAACTTCCTTTCAGAACATAAAATTTTCCAAAAACCCCCAAAGTTTTAAAACCAAACCAGTGAACCACGATAAGTTATTGTAGGACCATATAAGAGGAGTTGGCAACAGAATACTTCACTTAGGCGTGACCGACACTACAAGTGTACACAAACGAGACATGGAACGACCGCACTCCAAAGGAGCTTGCGGGCCTGACAGACCAGTTATGAGTTAGTCGGGTAAGTGGTAACGTATCAATAAGATACTCTATGCATGTATACAAGTAGAGTACGGTACACGGGAAGTAGCCCACTCCATACTACGGACGAAAGAGCCAATTCAAACCGAGACAGTTGGAAACTTCGAATGATCGAAGAACACAAAGAAGCTTACTAAGCTAAAGGAGTCAAGAATCCAGTAGGATGATGGAGCTAAGAACATAACGTTAAGAAGTGCGAGAAGCACAGAGTATTAAGTACAGACATTGGATATGTCTCAGGAAATACCTAATAACTGGGTGAATACCAGTGTAAATAATACGGCGAATGCCTAAATGAACTTATTAATGTACGATAAACGGGATAGAATTCCCACTTTATACCTCACTGAAGAGAATAATGACCAGACCTAGAAGGTATTAGAAGGTACCAAGGATCTACCCAATAATGAGAGACATTACAACCCTAAACGGGATAGTCAAGGACATAGCCGCAAGGCGAAGTCACAACTGAACATAACCATGAGTACAAGCCAGATGTAATGGCATTACTCAGTAACACCCAGGAGCAATCCGAGAAGGGTGCCGGAGTCAACAGTACTTGAACGAAACATCGTGTTGAGAACACAAGTGTTTAAGCAAACACTCGGGTAAAACCCGAAGGGATCCCTTGTAACACGGGATACCCTAAATTGCTAGAGGGCATGAATTAATACCTAGCAAAAAAGGGCCTTCCAAGTACGGAAGAGTGGTGAGACAACCATATCAAAGAGCCCATAAATACCTCCTAACCATTTAATGGCATACGGAGAAGAAGAAACCTATATAAACAGCCGCATGGAGCATGACTCGAGGCAAGGTGGCTTGTAAGCCGATAAAACCAACTACAATACGTAGATCCAAACGTTGTAAACCTATGCATAGAGGCATAAGAGGAACAGTGGTGAATGAACCACTACCTTAGAGTGGGGATACCACTTGTTATTATGGGGCCTATGGAGCGGCATTTGCGTGAATCCTCCAGAGAAAGGCTACCACCTAAGTATGTAATGTGAAACCGCTAGAGCGGTGTAGTAAAACTTGAGCATGTTTATATTGCCAATGAGTATATGAACTATAGTAGAGTGTAAAGAGGAACCTCGATTGCAGCAATTTTAGACCGAAGAGTAATCAGTTGAGTAGTAAACACTGTATGTGTGCAATATGAACTGCAGAGTAAGCAGCGCGCAAGTGCGCAGAGAGATTTAAAATAGCGTATGTTGTTGAGCCAAGTGAATGGCAAGCCATCGTGTAAATGGCGAGAACCCGGGCGGAAGCTAAAGTAGTAGCGGATGCCATAGAAATGAGAAGGACAAGGTGCGCAGTAAGCGACCATTGTAAAGTATATTCAGATAGTGATTAGAGTTGATGAAGAAATGTGGTAAAGAACATGATCATTCCTATCTCATGAGAGATTTATGTCAAGGGTTTACGCTTCTGCACTCTGTATGACTGAGTGTTTTGGTATTGCACTTGTGCGGTAATGATCAAGTGGGAGAGCCAGGAATTGAGAAATGTCAACGAAGCCTGTTGAGTGAGAATCTAGAGAGATAACCGTGCGGCCATTGGCCAAAGATGCACAAAGAACGTGGGCAGTAACCCACAGGGCCCAGGATCGATATGTGGAAAAACACAGAGTAGTATGAATGAAGAACTCTGGCACAGAACCAAGAAACAAACATAATCCATGAGCCACTATTAAACGAGGAAGCACTACATGCTAAGTAGTAGCTTGACCTCAACCGACAACAAGTCGGAAAAAATAAGTGAATAATCACAAACGTATACAGTGTTATACGAAGTAGATTCCCAGAGAACTGGAGAGACAATCTAAAATTCATCGAATTCGCATACGGTAAGAGATACCAAGCGACGATTGAAATACATGGAGAATACCAAAGAGCGAATTAAGCTCTAGTTATCAGGTCACGCAGCAGAAGCTTGTGGACCATAATTCAAAGGTTAAGTATACCTATGTCATAAACCCCTTGAAGCCTTAGAGGCTAGAACCGAACCCGGTTATGAGTTAATTAACCGTACTGAAGTTAAAACACTTCATAATACTCGAATTAATGAACCAATGTTCAGTGATAACATATGGTTGGTTACGCGGGCGTAACCCCTTTTAAGGGGGGTAGGGCGAGAAACCGCTTAGAGTATGTTTTACGTATTGGTGCGTAAACTACTATGTGCATAGCACAAAAAGAAATTGTTTTGATGATTGGAACTCATGTTACATAAACATGTCTACCCATTCATCGCGTAAGTATGAGTATTGTGCATGAGAGATGCGAGTATGTATGTATGTAATATATGAAAAGAGGAGTAGAGAAACTCCTGGGGAATGAGAATCCCTATAGTATATGTCTAGTGAGATTAGACATGAGATATGATGAGTATGAATCGGCATGAAACCGATGTGTAACCTAAGAGGGAGTGAGTTCCCTAGGTGATTTTATTTGAGAATGATGATGGAGTGAGTTCCATCCTTTGGAGTTGTATGTTATGTGTTTTAAATTGAGCAACAATTTGAGTAAAAGAAACCATAAGTATGGAATACCTAGGTAAAGTAGTGAAGCAATGAGAATGACAAATGACCTAAGTACTAGGAACTAGAGATTAATTGAAACGAATTGTTTCGTGAATATGACTAGAAAGAGTAAAAGATAGAAAACAAAAATGTTTGACTATCTGATTGTTTGAAACTGACGTGGGAGGTGGAACTTGATCTGCTAGCGATCAAGGGAAACCGAACACAAATTGGGGTGGAAGGATAGTTCAACACTGATGCTGATCACATCAGGGTTAGATTCCTGAAGCTCCCTATAGTGGTCACAAGTAATCACGCTAAGGAAGGATACAACTACCATAAACCGGATTTGGAGTTGTGTGATGTTTTAAAAAGAATTTTCAAACAGATTTTGAAAAAGAATTTTCTTCAAGTATGAAGATGGAAATGAAAACTGGTTTTGAAACCGCTATCACCCGCCGATGGCTGAGCCTTAAGTCTTGATGACCGGTAGAACGGTGGGCGTGTATTAGTTTTGAAACCATTGCACCGTACGTGCGGCGGTCCTAAGTGACCGGTTGGGGCGGTGTCAGTGTGTGATTTTTCCAAAGGCAGCGGGACGGGGAGAGTACCCTGAGATGTTCCTGTGTTGAGTGAGTCAACCAGAGTGCCTGAGGATATGTATATGTGTAACGTTTTGATCAGAACCGAAGGGACCGTGGGCCAGAGAGTGTAAGTGCCCAGTAGTCATGAAACGGCCGTGAACCAGAAAGAGTAAGTGTTCAACGTGACCGGTACCTGAGGGATCAGTAGTATATCACTCAACATGGATTCGAGGACTGTAGTGCCTTCTTGTCTTCGGACCGATTCCATGGAGAGAGTAAAAAGAGTATTTTTGATTGCTATACATGCTGTGATATGTGTGTGGTATGTGTAGTATGAAATGAGACTGACTTGTGGAGTCAGTAGGGTTATACATGTACTATAACCTTGGCATTGAATGCCATAAGAGTAACCACCTAGACTCATCAACTTTGAGGACAAAGTTCCTAAGGGGGGTAGATTGTAATACCCCGGATCTAAAAATGGAGATTAAATTACTCTAATATGATTATAAAAGGCCTAATGGTGCCTAAAGAGTATTGGTGAAAAGAATAAAACCAAAAGAAAAGAGAAAACGCTTGAAAAGCGAAAAACGCTAAAATGCGCGTTAAATGAGTATAAGAGATATATGATCTCGAGAGGGTCCGAGATGGATTCCTAAGGCTTAGTTAGGCCTAATAAGTATACGGGAATGATTCCCGAAGAAAACGGATCCAAATAATGGATTAAAACGCTAACAGAGTTTAAAGCACGTTTTTCGAGAAAACCCGAAAACGTGACTTTAAGTGGTCAAATGGACCCGTAAAAATTATAGTTGATTATATAACTATAATTAAGTATTAATGGAAGCTTAATAGCCATTAAAAATAAAGAAACGAGAAAAATCCGAAAAACGGGCCCGGTTAGTGAATAGTGCCAAACCGGGTAAAATAACAAGCGTTTTCTGTAAGAAAACGAAAAACGCTCCAGCTTACTAATATAGTGGGGCCGGTTTTAATTAGTGAGTCAACACACTCACACACACTCTAAGCTAGTAATAAAGAAAGAAAAGAAAAAGAAAGAGAAAAGCAAATAGTGAAAAGGGGACTTATACCCCACTTTATTCTCTCTCTCCTCATTCTTCCCATTCCCCACCGTGAGACTCCCCCTCTCTTTTCTCTCTTCTGGTTCTTCTCCTTCCTCCACGGTTTGGAGCTTCTCCAATGGCTACCCCACCTTCCTCACCTTGTACAAGCTTCGTTAAAGCTCCGATTCAAAAACCGAGCATAGATTCTTGCTCCTCTCACCAAGGCCTATCTTCCTCTCTTTTCAAAATTCGAAAAGGAGGAGTTTGATTTTCATGGGTGTTGGCCATTTGAAGAGAAAAGCACACTATTTTGAAGCTTGAAGCTTCCTCTTCCATCCAAGGTAAAAATATCCAAAGAAAAATACATTTTTCTTCACCTCCTTGTGTTGGCCGATTTTGGCATGTGTTAATGCCTTGCTTCTCTTTGTTTTGAGCTACTCTCCAAGTCTCCAATGGTGGGTTGGAGCTCCTCCTTTGATTTTTGGGCAAAACCAATTCTAGGGTTTCTTAAGGTAATGTCCAATTCTATGCCTTAAGCCCTTCTTTGAATTCATGAGTGGTTGCCACAACTAAAAGAGCTAACTTGTACTCCTCATGTCCAATGGTATATTGGTCTAGAGAATGGGGCAAGTGAGTTGCCTAGACCGATTTTGGATGAAGAGAAGATGAGAAGAGGAGAAGTGAATTAACAAGGAAACTTAAGAGAATTCAAGGTAAGAAACCAACCCTTATGTATATTCTATATGTATTAGAATTTGGGTTGGGTCAATAAATGTATGAACCCCACTAGGGTGTTGTAGAAATGAGCTTGTATAGAGATAATACAAGAGAGAAAACATTTGTGAAATAAGTGTTCGTTATGTGTTATGCATTTTATGAATTAAGCATTGTGTTGTATTTGTAGAATTGATGAGTATTGGTGAACTTGTATGTGCTGGTAGAACCCATGATGGGTTTGGTTGGGTTTAGGTTGAATAATGTGATGAGAAGAGTTTTGGACAATGCTAGAGAAGTAGCCAAATTATGGCAAAATTTGTGTAGAAATCTAAGTGGATTAAGTGTTGGTTTGGGTGTGAATAGCCTAGGAGTGGCTAGGTATGTATGAAGATTGATTTAAGTTAGTAAACCACCTTGGGAAATGCTTGCTTAAGGATAGAAGAAATGTGCAAAAATCTGTAGCAAAAGTGATGGTTTAAGTGCCTTAGGAGTTTTAGAAAAACAATGAGAATTTAAGGTTTAAGAGAGAGATATGAACCTTGGTATGAGTTGTGCATTACCTTGGAAGATGTGGAATGGTCAAAATGAAAGAGAGCATAATGCAAAGGGTTGAGGAGAAGTTAGAAATGCACAAGTGTGCATTAGTGTAAAATGAGAATGAAAAATGTGTGAACTTGAGCAAGAGTTTGAGTAAGGTTTGAGCCTATGATTTGATGAGTTTTAGAGCGTGTTTTAAGGTGATTAAACATGTGAAAAACTTGTGGAAAGTTTATGGAAAGATTAAGGGTGGTTTAAGGATTGATTTGGAGTGGAAAAATCAAGTTTGGAGCAGGTTTTAGCAGGGTCCGGGACCTAGTCCATGGACAAGGACCCGGACCACCCCCTGTTTTTATGCCGAGAGTAGACATCCTGCTTTGGTCCGGGACTATACTCCAGGACAAGGTCCCGGACCAGGTATTGTTTTTCACCCGAGAGTTAGTTAATGAGTTGGTCCGGGACTTAGGGTGAGGACCAAGTCCCGGACCACCCCCAGAATCATGCCGTGAGTGTTTTAAAGGTTGTAAATGATGGGGGTTTGAATGTTAATGATGTTATAAGATGTTAAGGCCTTGTTTGGTGAGATGTAAAGGCCCTAAGAAGTGTTAGAAAGTGTTAGAAGTGTTTGAGAAGTGAGAGCTTAAAGTAACAAAAGTGAAACCGAGATAACGGGATAACGGGGTAACTACGGGAATACATTTAATTATGTTCCGTATGAGTTTAGTATTAACAATAATGTTTGAAACATTATCAGAGGATCATGTGTGACCCGAGCAAGGTGAGATGACACGGTAAAAGTAAAATCCCGGTGAAAGGTATGATTTTCTCATGCCCCGTATGCTATCCGAGTTACTCTGATTTGTGTGTTTGTGTGCCGGCTTAATCAAGATTAAAGCATGAAAATAATCCCTTGTTTGATTATGGATGCCTTATTGTATGTTGTATGAACTAACATACTTGTACGCCGGTGTGGTCTAACATAGCGCATAGACTGACTCATAGAGAGTAGTGCTTGACTAGAAACTCGTAGATCGGGTAGTCTCATGAACAATGGTAGTTTGCAAACACACACAAGCTATCGATTAAAGTATAACGATAACACAAACATATGAACTCCCTAAAATGTGAGGAGATGTACGGGTTGAGTATATACCCGATAACGGTTAGAGAACCTTATTGAAACAATCCACGAAATAAATATGAGTGGAGAGATAAATGACCTCCATCCAGAGGATTGAAGTTAGTCCAATAATGTGAACTTATAAGAAAGGTAAAAGAGACCTAAGGGACTATGTAACTCCCTTGAGACATGGTCGACCTCCTATATGAGGATTTTAACCGGTATAAGAAAATATCCGAATGTACAAGCATATGATTGTGAGGGTAACACTTAAACCTAAGATTACCCGAATTTAAGTAAAGTTCCCAAAGTCATTAGAAACATCGAGAATGATGCTTCTAGACTAATATACATGATATTAATATAACTCCGAGAGAGGAGTGTATGGGAACGAGAGTAGTCCGAGAGTAGTCGGACCTAAGTAAAAGAGATAGGAACTAAGAGAGTTCCGTGAGCTAGTTGAACCTTCCCACCATGCTAGACCCAGAGTAGGGTCGAAACCGGGGAAGTAAGACTATGCTAGAGAGCCATGAGTTTTGGCTTAAGTATGTAAAGAGAGTAACAAGCGTGACGTAGGAGACCTGTAGTGTCTCGAGAATCTACAAGAGCTTGAGTATGAAAACCCAAGAGTGTGGGTGAGATAATGAGTATAAATAACCCGAGAGAAAGGGGTGAGTATATGTATGAGTAACCCGAGAGAATGGGTAAGTATAAGAATGAGTAGCCCAAGAGAATGGGTGTGTATACGAATAAGTAACCCGAGAGAGCGGGTGAGGTATTGAATAAGTAAACAAGGCATAGTGAGGAATAACCCTCAATGCCTAAGAGTAACCAGTTACCACTAACAACATTGTTATGTTAGTTAGGAATCGTGTTCCGTGATTGGATGTAGATTCCTTGTGTGATATACTATATATTGTATTGCCATGATGCATGTTGTTTGATTAAAATGAACTCCATGTATATCCGACCCAAAGTAGTCGGCGTACCGCGGTTAGCACGCGGTATATGCGAATTTCATATTCACGTAAGCTGACCCCCTAGGGGGAACGTTTTTAGTGTGCAGGTACTTGAAGCTGACCACCGTTCGAGAGAGTAGGACGGGGACTGCTGTGAGCATGGGTAGTTAGATTGTAATTACTTATGCGTTTGAATGAGGTGTAAGTCCGAGTATGTTATCGGCATCCGTATATTGTAGACTCGGTATAGTAGAGATATGGATTGAGTATTGTATTTGTATGAAGTACTCGGTTGTTCCAGTTCGTCAGACCGTTACGGTATGTAAGAAAGGCCTGGTTAGCCACATGGGTGGCTAACGGCGTTGTTTCACCCCTCGTTGTAATTAGAGTTCCGCTGCGTGAGTAGGAGTAATTAGTAACAGTTTAAGAGGTAATGACGAGATTAACGGTTGGGGTGTTACACATATATGGCCGGACACAAACGCGACAGACTTCGGTGTTGTTTATCTTCTTCGTTTGCGGCGCCTACAGACATATCTATCTACCCGATCGGCAATATCAAGTGCCGGCCGACAGTCCTGAAATTCCTCACGCGTTGCGCCGCCCCACTGCACTCCCTAAATCCCTCACGCGTTGTCATAGCCTGTCTTCTTCCTCCGCCTCTCTTCTATATAAACCCAGTACTTCTGCAACAAATAAAAGAATCCCTACCATAATCCATCGCTCACACCACAATACGTACCACACCTACGATCCATTCCATCCTCTTATCCCCCACTTCTCCATTTTATCTTCTTTCTTCATTCATAGCCTTACGATGTTAGTTTTCCAGAAAACCAATGAAGTCGATTGCCTCATCTGTTCGTTCTTCTTCGTTGGTTCCGACTATCTTATTTCTTATGTTTGTTTGTTTAATTATGTATGATTAATAAACCTAGCCTCCTGGGTTAGGAAGCGAGCCTATTTTATATAATTGTGTTATGTAAGCTTTCCATATAATTCTAAGCATGAAATTACCCCAAACCTTGATATGTGGTTTAAATATTAAACTATGGTATGTAAAGGCTAAAAAGTGCCCTTAGAAAACTCAAGAACAATTTAACATAGTAAAATGCAATAAAGCACTAAGACACAGCTTGAGCAAAAATGCTCTAAGCTAGGAGTGAACTTGGTTAGGACCCAAGGAGCCTATCAAGACTTAATAATATTCAATTATGATTTAATAAGGCTAATTAAGTCTTAGGAACTTTGGTAGACATGAAACCAAACAAAACACAAATAATACCTTAAAGTCAATAAGAGCAAAAATGTGCTCTAAGCTTGGGATAAATTTGTATAAGACCTAATGGTCATACCTATATCTTATAAATATGTTAATGAGCATATTAAATCAATTACCAAAGAAACCAAGCTTGAAAACAAGTTGAAAACACAAAATGTGCTTTAGGAGTCTTAAAGCACGTTTTTGAAAAATTGTCTTGTAAATGAGTTTGTATGGCTAGATGCCATCATTACTCTTTAATTTACATGTGTACTAATAGTATCACATTTGGAAGTCTATATCAATGGGAAATCAAAATTTCACCTCTATGTGCCTTGTTTTTATGAATAGTAACTTTTATAAGCTAGTTTGGTAACATATGTTGTTATAAGTAATTAAATTGGTCAACAAAGACTATTATACCCATCTAAATATATGGGGGCCGGTTTTTCAAGGTGTGAGTCACCTACTTATAAAAGAAATCAAATAAGTAAGGTAAAGCTTAAAGTAAAGTACTATTTTGCTTTATACATAAATATCTTAACAAAAGCAAACTTACATCCTCATTCTCTTCCTTCCTTTCATTTCCCACGGTAGCCATCTTCTTCCTCCTCTCTCCATCGGTTTCCAACAGCACCATCTCATTCTTCATCTTCCTTCACTTGTAACTTATGACTCCACGCTCCGAATTTAATTCTGAGACTACCGTTCTCTTAGTTGGAGCAAGCTCTACAACATTGTCTTTTCAAATCATCAAAACCACCATTTTGGTGCCAAGGATAACTTCCATGGAAGGAGCTTGAGCTTATATTTTTATGCCTTGTTGATCACCTTTGCTTCAAGGTAAGGAAAAACCAAAGTAAACTCCATTTCCTTCATTTTTTTTTGTTGACCGAAAATGCACCTTGTAATGGTGTCTTCTCTTGTCTTGTTTTAGCTTCATTTGAATCTTCCAAGGGCTAGGAGGGGTCCTCTCTTGATACTCATTCAAGCTCTCTTTCCATTCAAAGGTAAAACAATTACCTTAATGTGTTAAAACAATATATGTAACTAGGGTTTACAATGAGATGAAGCATAATGCTTGGATACTCATTCTATTATGTGTACATTGTTTAGAAGTTGACAAACAACCAAACATCCTACCGGTTTTACAAGGAAACAAGAAAGAAGTTTGTGAGGAAAAAGAGGTAAACAAACTATCTCAATGTAGTTTAAATGCCTTAGGAGAGTGAGCTTGATTTGCTTAATAAAATACCTAAGGCGCCAATGGTGAATGACCTTGAGAAATGCTCTCAAGGAGTTTATTAAGGGCATATGTATTGTTGGGTGTATTTGTAGGTCAAAGGCATTACTTATGTGGGAAATTCAGTGCTTAAGGTTTATGCAATTTAAGGGCCTAAGAGCCATGTTATTTAAGGGCCTAAGTGCCAAGCAATTTAAGCTTATGCACTATATTGTGATGTAGTGCTAAATGTGTGAAGTTTGTGTAAAAATGTGTTTGATGGATTTTAGGTGTTCTTGAATGAAATAAGGTAAAAACCTAAGTGTTTGGATGTGAGTATATACAAGAGAAGCTATGGCCAAATTTGGAAAATGTGTAAGAAGTTCTAAGTGTTTTAAGTAAGTTTTGGTGAACTAGGAAGTGTTAAAGGTGAACAGATGTTTTACTTGGGAAGAAAACATGTATTAAGGTGATTTAGAGTGATGCAAGGATTTAGGTATTATCTTGGAAGTTCTAGGAATTCAATGTGTGTCTTTGAGAATGTATTTAAGCCTTGGAGAAGTTTGTTTTAGGTTTAGGAATGTTGATGTACAAGGAAGAAGTGATGTTTAGGTAAGATGTGAAAAGGAAGATTTAGTTAGTAGAAAAGAAGTTTGAGAGATGATGTAAGGTGTAGAGGAAACACCTTGGTATAGTGGTCATTATTGGTGAAATACCACATAGAAATCTTAAGGAGGAAACATTCCAAGTGCTAAGAATTTTGTAAGAAATTGTGAATGGCTAAATGTGTGTTTGAAGTGCCCAAATGAGGTTAGGGTGTACTAGGATATATGGGGTGAAGTTTGGAGTTGAATGAGAAAAGGAAAACAAGGGTCTGGGGCAGACCGAACTTGCGACCGAACTTGCAAGTTCGGTCGAGCCCAGTTTACCCTGCGAGAATTGGCTTCTGGAATGGACCGACCTTGGGGACCGGACTTGCAAGGTCGGTCGGGCTTGTATTTTGTGTACGGATTAAGTTTCTGGAATCGACCGAACATGGGACCGGACTTGGCAAGTTCGGTCGGGCTGAATTTTCAAAGGGAAGAAACTCTCGGGAATGGACCGAACATGCGACCGAACTTACAAGGTCGGTCGGAGTAGAAATTTTGACGGTAAAGTGTTTTGGAATGGACCGACCTTGTGCAAGGTCGGTCGGTAAGGTCGGTCGGACCAAAAATGTTGTTTAAGGTTGTAAAATGATATGTAATGATGGGGATTGATTAGCAATGATGTTATAAAGTTGTTAAGGACATGTTAGGTGAGTTATAATGACAATTTGGTGAGGGAAAAATTGTATCAAAATGTAAAAGTAAAACAAGTTAAAATGTAAAGTTATGTAACTAAGTTAACGGGGAGAAGTTATAAGCATTGGACATTAAATAATCATGCTACCCCGATGTTAATAAAAATACATGTAATGTTATCAGTTGTTCGAGAGTTTGCTCGAGGAACATAAGTGGATTTGATAAAGTGGACTCCGGTGACAGGTATGGTTTTCTTGCAACCTGTGTCCTACCGGATTACACCGGCTTGTATGCCAACGTGTTTTTCTGTATGTTTGCCACGTTGTAAGATAAAACATGTAATGAGTTTACAGTAATTCATTTATGTGGCGTGCTCAACTCCGAAACCATTTAACCTCAGAAGTGTTAACCTTAGTTAACTGAGTCTAGGATCACATGAGAGTTCAGTATTCGGAGCAAACGACCCGAACTATGGGACGTTCTAACCACGGCTATGCGTGTGTTAATTGTGTGATATGTGTATGTGAATGTAGGGATCTCCCTTGTGTGTTTAACCCAGTTGTAAAACTGTATGGTGTGTAGTTATGATAGACTTCATAGTGGGGTTCTAACTAATATCTAAAGTATGTATGTTCTAACGGTGAAGAGGAATCCGGTTTGGCCGGTCGCGCGTTGTTTGGGAGAGGGTATCCTTCTTAGCTTTACCCTTCTCTTTGTTATGGTTGTTTCCCTCACGGGTTATGATCTCCCATTAGCTTATTCCAAAGCTTAGCTATTCTGACTTATGATCGGTTTAGGGGGAACATGTGTTTGTGTGGTGTGTTCGGGCCTCCAAACCCGAACCATCTTAACATAAGTTACTCGTCCGACTATTAGGACGGTAATGAGTGTTGTTGTTGTTGTGTAACGAGCTTACCATGAGGGTGACACCATTCTCTAGGCTCACCAGTGATTTAACTATGTTTGGGTCGGTTCCTAAGAGGACCGTTCCCGTTATGTTATGTGATGTTGTTGTATTGCAATACCTATTGTGATGTTATCATGTGCACGTCGAAACGTGAAAAGTGTTGTTATGTTTGTTATGTGAGGAATGTTATATGGTGTAAGATATGGAGTGTGTGGATCATGGAAATGAATCCCAGTTTGTGATAAGAGGAGTTTAAGGATAACCCGACTTAAGGGTAAGTGTCGTCTATTAAGGGAGTAGCTCCATTAGAGGAGGAACACTCTAGGGATAATGAATACCATGAGTGACTTATCAAGTAAGGATGTATTATCCGTTTGTTGAGCCCATTGAGGCGAAATGTTATGTGTTGTGTGTTTACAGTTGCATGCATGATTTAAATATAATCAATTGCATGCTAAGATGACAATTAGTTGTCCGTGGCCCGGTAGCATGTGGGCGGCGGGATTACCATACCAGCAAAGGTGCTGAGCCCCTTGGGGGCCACCCTTTCTCTTCTTTTCCTATTTCAGGTTCAAGGAGCTGGAAGCCGTTCGAGAGTAGGACGGGGTAGTCGTGGTACATGGGTAATCATGTAAGTTATATATATACAGTAGGAGTAGTAAGACCGAAGTTGTTATCGGCATCAGTTGTAATACTCGGTACATTAGTAAGGTTAGTGTAAGCTGGTTGTTAATGAAGAAGTATAGTGATGTACAATTGCTCGGGAATCTAGTCCATCAGACCGGTACAATGTGTATGTAATAGCCTTGTTAGCCACGTGGGTGGTTAACGGCGTGTAACACCAACGAGTTAGGTAATGTGATGAAGTATATTTTCCGCTGCAGATTGTTATTAAATGTGTTGTTGTTGGATGGAGTGTTACAAAAAGTGGTATCAGAGCGAAGTATCGCTCTGATGACTGAATTACCGAGCTTAGGAAGTACCGAGTTAGGATTTTAGTACTTTGGGTTAAGGGTTGAGTGATAGCATGAGAGATACGCTAGTTAGGAACTACCAGCGAATACTAGAAACCTACTACATCCTTCCCGCCCTCCACAATCCCTGTTTTATAACTTGGGAAACAACACCAGAGAGATGAAAGTCCTCTCTTACTCGGGAATACCCGATCTGGCTGTTATTAAATACCTCTAAAGGTATGGAGAACCTGTCATACGGTAGATCCCGAAAACTGGGAATCCCGGAGACGGTTCCCATCTAAACAGTGTTAACCACATTTCATAGCGAAGAGTGAAGAATCAGTGTATAGAAGAATAGAATTTCCGGCAACCTGGGTCGACATGCCGAGCAGTCGAGGATAACCAGCTTGCAATGCACCGATCGTGCAACAGGCAAGAAGTGGATTAGTGAAACCCGAGACGAGTGTCTACGGGACCACAATTGATAAATAATACACCAATAGTATACCAACCGACAAAGGAACTACAATGTAGTGCCCAAACAAGAGACAAGTCTCAGTAACCACGACAAATGGGTGGAACAGGCTACGAAGAGGAAACAATAAAAGAAAAAGGGGTCTCCCAGAATGTGAAATACCCCAAACCTTGATATTTTGGTTAAATATTAAAATATGGTATCTAAAGGCTAAAAAGTGCCTTAGAAACATCAGTGTACAATTTAAACCATAGTAAAAACACAATAAAACACTAAGATACAGTTTGAGCAAGAACATGCTCTAAGCTTGGAGTGAACTTCGTTAGCACCCAAAGAGCCTACCAAGACTTGATAATATTTAATTATGATTTTATAAGGCTAATTAAGTCCTTAGGAAACCTTGGTAGACAATGAAACCAAACAAAACATAAATAAGTACCTTAAGGTCAATATGGGCTAAATGTGCTCTAAGCTTGGGATAAATTTGTATAAGACCTAATGGCCATACCTATAACTTATAAATATGATAATGAACATATTAAATCAAATATCAAAGAAAACCAAGCTTGAAAACGAGTTAATCCTTAAAGCACATTTTTGAAAAATTGTCTTGTAAATGAGTTTTGAATGGCTAAATGTCTATCATTACTCTTTAATTAACATGTGTACTATATAGTATCACATTTGGAAGTCTATATCAATAGGAAATCAAAAATTTCACTTCTATGTGCCTTGTTTTTATGAATAGTAACTTTTATAAGCTAGTTTGTAACATATGTTATCATAAGTAATTAAATTGACAAATAAAGACTAAAATACCCCTTATGTAATAAAGGGGGCCGGTTTTTAAGTGTGGTGACTCACCACTCTTGTTAACATATCAAATAAATAAAGAATGACTAATTAAACTACTATTTACTTTAATGGTACAAATATCTTCAAAAACTAGAACTTATCTTCATTCTCTTCTTTTCTTTCATTTCTCACGTCTCCCTCCTTCCTTCTTGCTCTCTCTCACGGTGAAGCTACAGCACCACCACCATTTCACCATCTTCCATTGTCAATATTTCATAGCTCACTTAATCAAATCAAAAACAAACACCACCATCTTCTTCCTCTCATCAAGCTCTTCAAGTCTATCTTCTCAAAACTTCAAGACCACCATTTCGGTGCCATGGAGTTCCACCATTGAAGGAGCTTGAGTTTATATTTCTACATATTATTGATCTCCTCTATTCTAGGTATGGAATCTCAAAGAAAAATCATGTTTCCTCCATGTTTTTACCTTGACCGAAAATACCCATTAATGGAGCTCTTTGTGTGACTTTGTTCTAGCTTCATTTCAACCTCTCATGGACTAGGTGGAGTCCTCTCTTGATATATATCCCAACTCTCTTCAAAGATCAAGGTAAAACAACTACATTAATGTTTTTGAAACAATGTAAACCTAGGGTTTACAAAGAGATGAAGCATGAAAGCCTATACACCCATTTCAATGTTGGTATATTGTTTAGTGGTTGACAAGGAGTCAAATACCTTACCGGTTTTATAAGGAAACAAGGAAGAAGTTTGTGTGGAAAAGAGGTAAATATACTAACCTAATGTGGTTTAATGCCTTAGGAGAAATGAGCTTATAATGCTTGCTAAAACTACTTATAAAGATCCAATGGTAATGACTTAGTAAAGATGCTCTCAATGAGATTATTAAGGACATATGTATTGTTGGGTGTATTTGCAGGTCAAAGGCATATATATTGTGGAAATTCAGTGTTTATTGTTTATGCAATTTAAGGGCCTAAGAGCCATGTTATTTAAGGGCCTAAGTGCCAAGCAATTTAAATTGTGCACTATATTGTGATGTAGTGTAAATTTGGTGAAGTCTTGTGTGTGATGGTGTTCTTGATGGATTTAGGTGTTCTTGAGTGTTTAATGGTGAAAACTATGAGCTTTGGAATGATGATGTGCTAAGAGAACCCATGGCAAAATTTGTAAAATGTATAAGGAGTTTTAAGTGCTTGAATGAACTTGGGTGAACTAGGAATTGTTAGGAATGGGTAAATGTTTCACTAAGGAAGAAAACATGCATTAAGGTGTTCTAAGGTGCTACAAGGATTTAGGCATTATCTTGGAAGTTCTAGAAATCAAATGAGTGTTTCTAGGCTGTGTCAAAGTCTTGGAGAAGTTTATATAAGGTTTAGGTAATGATTGATGAATAAGGAGAGAATGATGTTTAGGTAAGGTTTTGAGAAAGGAATTCAAGGAGTTGTGAAAAGAGGATTTGGTTAGTAAGAGGAGATGCTTGGGAGATGATGTTATGAAGGTGAGGAAACATTTTAGTGTAGTGGTCATTTAAGGTGAAACACCACTTGGAAAACCAAAAGGAAATGTTACAAGTGTTAAGAGATTTGATAAGAAGATTGAGTAACAAGTTGGATAATGTTTTAAGGTGAATCAAAGTGATATTTTAGTATTAGAATATGTCTAAGTTCATGTATGAAGCTTGGGTAATCAATGGATAAAGATAAGAGGTGAAACAAGACTTGGAAAGTGAAGTTCTGGCCCGTCCGAACTACCGTCGAACTTGGACGTTCGGACGTGCTCTGTGTACCCGTAGGTTTTCTGATCTTCGACTGATGTCCGAACTACCGTCCGAATATGGGAAGTTCAGACACACCTATTTTATTCTCTGGTTTGGCTTCGAAAGGCGTCCGAACTTGGGAAGTCTGAACGCAAGTTCGGACGTTCACCAGTTTGCACCCTTAGAGTCTCGAACGGTGTCCGAACTTGGGAAGTCCGGACACAAGTTCGGACAAGGTGCTGTTTTGACCAAAGAGGGTGTTTAAGGTATGGAAATGATGTGTAATGATGGGGATTGATGGTTAATGATGTCATGATGTTGTTAAGGACATGTTAAGTGAGTTATAATGATGATTGGTGTGGGTGAAAGGTTGTGTTACAATGTGAAAGTAAAAGAAGATAAATGTGAAGTTATTTAATTAATTTATGGGGTTAATCACGGTTATTCGATATTACACAAACATGTTACCCCCAATGTTAATGAAAACAACTTGAATGTTACCAGTTGTTAGAGAATTGTTCGAGGAACGTAAATGGACATGATAGAGTGGACTGCGGTGACAGGTATGGTTTTCTTGCAACCTGTGTCCTACCGGATTACACCGGCTTGTATGCCAATGTGTTTTTTTGAGTGTTTTCCACCTTGTAAGATTAAAACGGGTAATGAGTTTATAGTAATACATTTATGTGGCGCATCTGGTCTCCGATACCGTTTAACCTCAAATAAGTGTTAAACATTAGCTAACTAGAACTAGGAACACGTGAGAGATCGGTATTCGGAGTTAACGACCCAAACCTTGGGAACGTTCTAACCACGGCTATGTGTGAGTTAGTTGTATATTGTTGTTGTATGCAAGTGTGTGAACCTCCCTTGTGTGCTTAACTCGGTTATGATACCGTATGGTGTGTGGATGTGGTAGGCTCCATAATGGATCTCTAACTACTTATTTATAAGTATATATGTACTAATGGGGGTGAGGAGTCCGGTCATGTTCCGGCCACGCGTGTGATGATGGGGGTCGTTGTCATTCCAGGTTCGACCCTCTTGTATGTTAAGATTGAGTTCCTTTCCCGGTCTTCAATCTCCCACAAGCTTACTCCAAAGCTTTCATATTCTGACTTATGATTGGTCTAGGGGGAACATGTGTCTGTGTGGTGTGTTCGGGCCTCCAAACCTGAACCATCTTAACTTAAGTTACTCGTCCGACTATTAGGACGGTAATGAGTGTTGTTGTTGATTGTATAACAAGCTTACCATGAGGGTGACACCATTCTCTAGGCTCACCAATGAATTAACTATGTTTGGGTTGGTTCCTAAGAGGACCGTTCCCGTTGTGTTATGTGATGTTGTTGTAATGCAATTCCTATTGGGTTGTTATCATGTGTATGTCGAAACGAGAAAAGTGTTTATGTTTTGTTATGTGAGGAATGTGATATGTTGTAAGATATGGAGTGTGTGGATCATGGAAATGAATCCCAGTTCGTGACAAGAGGCGTTTAGGGATAACCCGATTTAAGGGTAAGTGTCGTCTATTAAGGAAGTAGCTCCGTTAGAGGAGGAACACTCTAGAGATAATGAATACCATGAGTGACTTATCAAGTAAGGATGTATTATCCGTTTGTTGAGCCCATTGAGGCGAAGTGTTTTGTGTTGTGTGTTTACAGTTGCATGCATGATTTAAATATAATCAATCGCATGCTAAGACGACAATTACTTGTGCGTGGCCCGGTAGCATGTGGGCTGCGGGATTACCATACCAGCAAAGGTGCTGAGCCCCTTGGGGGCCACCCTTTCTCTTCTTTTCTTATTTCAGGTATGAAGAGTTGGAAGCCGTTCGAGAGTAGGACGGGGTAGTCGTTGTACATGGGTAATCTTTTAAGTTGTACATGTACAGTAGGTGTAGTAAGACCGAGTTTGTTATCGGCATCAGTTTGTGAATACTCGGTACAGTTGGAATGTGTATGTACAATAAATGTTGGAAATTGAATGAGGATGTATCGTATAGTTGCTCGGAAATCTGGCCCATCAGACCGATACAACATAATGTATTAGCCTTGTTAGCCACGTGGGTGGTTAACGGCGTGTAACACCATTGGGTTATGTAATGTGATGAGTTGACTTTCCGCTGCAATGTGCTGTTAAGTGTATGGTTGTAGTTGGGGTGTTACAGAATGGGAAACACCCTAGTTAATGATTATCATGTGAAGACAGTGAGAAGTCACCTAGAGGAGTTATTATCAAGACAGTAAGATCAGTGAGGGCCAACAAGGCCACTAATAACTGTGCGGGTAAAAACAATACCGCAAACACTATGTGTGCTTAACCGATAGCCAGTTAGCATGGCGCACTTGCTATAGTAAGTGCTACTATTACAGGGCTGTTCGGGAAATTTATAACCACTACAAAGTACTTGGTAAAGTACCATAAAGTTAAATTTGATCGTCATAACAGTGGAAGGGCCTGTTTGCCTAACCTCTGTAATTGTAAGTATACCAGTCAGCAAGAAGCTAGACTTGGCTAAGGTAAGAAGATGTTGTGAAACCATAAAAAATTTTCTTCAAACTCATTCATTTCAAACTCTTTTCTTTCAAACCAGATTTTCTTTCATACCAACACTTCTTTCTAACCTTCTTTCAAACCAAACCAGTAAAACCAAGGACAGTTGACAAAGATACTACAGTGGATAAACTTGCCTTCGATTAAGTTCGGGAAGCACGGGACGCATATTGTCACGGGACAATATAAGGGAGTTGACAACAGAATACTTCACCTAGGCGTGTGACGGACACTACGAGTGTACCAACTGAATTGTGGGACGACCGCACTCCGATAGGAGCTTGTGGGCCTGACAGACCTACTTATGGGTTAGTTGGGTAAGTAGCAATGTATCAGTATGGTACCCCACATATGTATACGAGTAGAGTCCGGAACACGGGAAGTAGTCGACTCCGTACTACGGTCAGTAGTATAAATCAAACAAGAACTAAGGATTACCATGAATGGTTGAAGTAAAGGAACTCAGTTAAGTTAACGAGACTAAAGGAATTAGTGAATTCCTTTCAAGGAAATGTGTAAGAGTCAGGAGGTGCGAAGTGCACTAACAGTAATGTAATGACATCGTATATGTCTTAAAGATCCTCAGGGATAAACATGATAGCTGGAACGGAGACCCAGCCTGTGCATGGCAAGCAGGTGCCTAATGTGGACACATTAATGTGCAATGAACGGGATGAACCTCCCAGAATGAGTATGTAATACTCCGTATTTTCGTTTTTCAGATTTCATGTGACATTTCAGTTTATATCGTTGCTTATGCTATATGTTACTTTGGTCAACTGATGGGACGTTGGAGTCTTTAAATTAAAAGACGGGGGCAAGGACGTCGTTTCCCCCTCTTTTATTTTTGGTGAGACTTATTAAGGCAGATAAGTCATTTATTTTACATTTCCAATTCACGATCAGTTTACAATAGCGCGTTCTCCCTCTTGACAGTTTTCACGATCTTCTTCTCTACTTCCCCTTGTGTGCTTGCTGAACTCTGTGAGAATTGTTGCTGCTGTTGTCAGATTTCTGCGTCGAATTCCCGCTGCTTCTGTTCAGATTCTTCTCCTCTGCGAATCAGGTTTGGTTTTCCTTCCGATTCCGATGGTTTCCGCTTCTATTTTGAGAGGGCAGTTTTCTGATTTTGGGGTCTCTTCTATGCGAATTCAGTGGTGCATTGTGCGTCTTCTCTACTGCGTTTGTTCGCCTGATTGCTGGCATCGTTGGGATCGCTTCTGCTCTGCAATTCGATGTAAGTGGGGGATGGAATCGGGGTTGTTTGCTCACCCTCGGGGGACTGTTTTATTCTAGCGTTTCTAGTTTGCAATTGTGTTATAAATGTGTGCTTTCTCATCGGTTTTGAGTTGTTGATCGATTGGCCAAACCCCCGAGGGTACTGATTTACAATTCTGTGGAATTTGGGAGAGTTTGTGATGATTTTTGTGGTTTTCTGCGCGTCTAACCTTTCTGGAATTCAACAGTTTTGCAATGTCCGGACATCTGTCCGAACTTGTAAGTTCGGACAGGTCATCGGGCGCGTTTTGTTTTTGAAGATTTTGGAGTGTCCGAACATCGGTCCGAACTTGTAAGTTCGGACCTAACGCGAGGACGAGTCTCCGTAAAAGTTTCGTAGTGTGTCCGAACTTGCAAGGTCGGACGCAAGTTCGGACACAAAGATTGTTTTGGCTTCTGACTCTCTTACGTCCGAACTTCGACGTTCGGACGTGAGTTCGGACACTGTGATTTCTGTGACTTCTGCTTCTCGCCCTCTGTCCGAACTTGCAGGGTCGGACGTAAGTTCGGACATGCCTCTGTTTTTGACATAACTTCGTCGTTTTAGCTCCGTTTTGAGTTCCGTTTGCGGGGTTGGATTCCCCTATCTGTGTACAAGCTTCTAATGCTGTTTATATGCATTTTATGCACTTAAGATCTGTTTTGTGAGCTTTTGATTTTGGGACCTAGTAACTTTGCTTCTGGCCTTGGATAGTCGGGTCGGGCTGTCCCGTAGCATGCTGCGCAGGAATTCCTTCTGTTTATACTCCTTAGGGTCTCCCTTAGGACATTATTTGACCGACGGGTCTGTTAGCTGTCTCTACGGCTTCTGTTGTGGGATCCTCGGATCCATAGGACCTTATGTGAGTCCTTCTATTGTGTTAGCTTGTTTCTAGTGTCCCACTCTTCTGTATCCGTTTCTGAGAGTCCGACTATGATTTGAAGTGACGCTCTGCTCTGCTTCTGTTTTGTGCTTCCTTTCTGTCTGATTATACTGACTCCGCCTTCTTCTCTGTTTATAAACTATTCGTCTACTTCTGTTTTGAGTGGGCTTCCTTGAGGAAGTCTTCTGCTTGCTGGGCTGCTTAGCTCACCCCTTTACTTTGTTGCAGATTGAGCTCGTGGGATCTTCTCTTCTCGTCCCCTTCTGGAGCTTCGTTTATCTTTATGTTTCTTTAGACTTGGTTTGCTTGCGCGTTGGACGCTTTAGTACTTTGTGTAGCCTTCGGGCCTCTCTTTGTATTTGACTTATAAGTATTTAGACCTTGTAAACTCTTTTGGCATTTATACAAGTTTGTTATTTGGTTTTGGGATTCGTTTTGCTTAGAGCCTTGCGACGTTAGGTAGTAGACTCGCGGCGTGTAACGGCCCTAACTCCTAGGCCGGTTTTGGGGTCGTTACAGAGTACTTACACTACCAGGAAATTTTGATCTTCACAGGAGGAGATAATAAGCCAGTTAAGAACGCAAATGGCGTGGCTAACGGAATGTACCAATAAGTGTGAACCAAATGTAAAAGCATAACTCAGTAACACCCAGGAGCAATCCTTGAAGGGTGTTCGCATCAACAAGAGTTGCACGAAGTGACATGTTAGAAACACAAGGGATGAAACTAACACCCAGTTAAGACATAAGTTGTCAGGAGACGGACTGACAAACCTAAGGGGCATCCCATGAAAGGAAACGGAATGCAACGACCTTGTCATGGAGCTCAATATAATATCCAAACCATGTAAGGTTGTACAGAGAAGTACTTGTGTGTGGATAGCCTACAATGAGCGCAGCTCAAGGCAAATAAGGCTTATAGGCCACAAATAAAATGTGTTATGTAAATTAGATTGATTGCAGAAGTTTATGTTATATAAGTGAATAGAGTGGAGAACGAACCACTGCATTAAGAGTGGGGTTACCTCTCGATATTGTGAGACCGCAGGAGCGGTAGTTATGTGTATCAAGTCCAAAAAAAAATATGTTAAGGATTGACCATGTTGATATTCCGAGAGAACAGTTAGTTTAGTAGCTTGTGAAGCACCCGGCTGAATAACAGCGGCTTGTAACTCGAGTGAGCTACGCTCCAGGACCATACAGTAGTCATCCAAATGAATAACGAACCATAATACGAGTGATGTAAGTATATGTGTGGAAGTTAATGTGACAGTAAGTAGACCATGTAAGTTATTGTTATGCAATGAGTAAGAGCACGGTTCGCAGCTGGCGACCGTTGTATCAATGTTATTGAGTAATAATGTGGCAGATAAGACCAGTTATGAATTAAATTCAGTGGTGATGCAAGGTAAGTGATGATAAACAAACTCGACAGTAAGCCTGTAGCCAGTATTACGAGATCGGAACCTCAATGAAACACTGTGTGAATTCCGTGCGAATCACATGAGAGATTTGCTGTCAAGAGTTTACGCCTCTGCACTCTGTATGACTGAGTGTTTTGGTATTGCTCTTGCGCAGTAATGATCAAGTGGGATAGCTAGGAATTGGAAACATGTTAATTGTGGAGGAATAATGTTATAATGGCCGATGCATAGGAAATGCAAGGCCGCACCAATAAAAGAGTACTTGTACAAAACCAAATGTGGAGACATGATTAACAGTAAGTGACTACAGTAGCACTAACTGCCAAATATCGGTATGGAATATACCCCAAATGTTGTAAATAGCTGAGAGAGCACTAAAGACTAGGTAGTAGCTCAATCTCAACCGAAAGTAAGTCGGAAGGGAACAAGTCAATCATTGTGAAATACATAACTGTATACACAATAAATTGTAATGGAAGTGGATAGAAAGTTTATAACTCACCGAATTCGCTAACGGTAAGAGATACCACGCGTCGGTTGAGAAACCATTGTTACCAAGATGAAGGTGACAATTGGGGATGCACAATACAGTAAGAATAACAAAGGGGGCAATTAAGCTCTACAGTTATTAGAGTTTCGCAGCAGAAACTAGTGAGCCAGTGATTCAAGTGTTAAATGTACATGGTGAACACGAGTGAATGGCTAATTATTAACGCCTAGAAGCCTAACAGGCCAGAATCGAAACCAGTTAAGAGTTAAAGCAAACTCCAATGAGAATTCTTGGTTTAGAAACTAAACCGCCAATATGGTTAACATCCTCTAACCAGAACACATTGTATAACAGGCCGCGTGGAAGTTAAAACACTTCACGATGGCAGAACATTTTAAGCCAATGTTTAGTGATTGATTACGTGGGCGTAATCCCTTTTAAGGGGGATAGAGCGCAAAACCACTTAGTGTGTATTACCGTACAAGTGTACGTGACTTATGTTTTGCATAGCACAAATAATTTGTTTTGATGATTGTTGCGTGTGTTACGTAAACATACGCACTCATTCATGGTTTAATTGTGGTAATTGCGCACAGAAGATGCGAATACCATTGTGATAAGTGTGTTTATTTGTTAACAGTAGTGTGTGATAGTACAAGTGTGGGAGTAGAGAAACTCCCGGGGAACAAACCCCGACAGTGTATAAATGTGAAACTGTGTGTGGTATTTTGATAAAATATATGTGTATATATACTATATAGTGATTCACGAAAGGGTATGAAACCGACATAGAACCTAGTGAGAATAAGATTCCCTAGGTAACAACATTAAAGTGTATGGAAATAATTGATAGACGAAGTTCTATCCCTTGGAGATGTTATGATCATGATTAGAATGATTAAAAAGATAGAAAATTGGAAATGAGTGATTTACTTGATTCTTGAAATTGAAGTGGGAGGTGAAACTTGATTATCATGAGATCAAGGGAAGCCGAACACAAATTGGGGTGGAAGGATAGTTCAACACTGATGCTGATCACATCAGGGTTGGATGATTCTTGAAGCTCCCTGTAAGTGGTCACAATTAACCACGCTAAGAAAAGAAGTAAAGAGCATAAGTTAGACTTGGAGTTTTATGTGTTTTCAAAAGGATTTTGAATTGGTATTTATAAAACGTTGATAGATGCTTTACATAATTAAAGTTCTCTTACTTAACCTCATAAGGAAAATTTTAAATTTAAGTGATTGTTTTAATCTCCCAAAGGCACGGGGACGGAAGGTGTCCATCGCGACCGGGTTCTGCGGGATCACAGTGTATATCAATGATATTTTTGATTGCTATACATGCTATGACATGTTGTGTGGTATGTGTAATAAATATTATTTTGACCTTGAGTTCTTAAAGTGTACGCTATCAAGACCTAAGAGTCTAAATGTGTTGTGTTACATAGACCTATGTGTCTAAAGGTTGTTATGTTATCAAGACCTATGTGTCTAAATGTTGTTATGTTACCCAAGACCAGAGAGTCTAAGGATTGTTATGTATGTGTAAATGTTGTTAAGATACCCGGACCATTGAGTCCGAGGTTATCATGTGAGTATGTTATGTTATGTATGGATGTGAATATGTTACCAGGACCAGTAAGTCCGAGGTTGTGATGTAAAGTGTGTTTGGTTATGGAAGTTTTATTTCTATAAGTAATCCCCGTATTCTAATCCAAGATGTGTGGGAAGTGTAAACTTCGAGGACGAAGTTCTTTTAAGGGGGGTAGATTGAAATACCCCAAACCTTGATATGTGGTTTAAATATAAAACTATGGTATGTAAAGGCTAAAAAGTGCCTTAGAAACATCAGAGAACAATTTAAACCATAGTAAAATGCAATAAAGCACTAAGACACAGCTTGAGCAAAAACATGCTCTAAGCTAGGAGAGAACTTGGTTAGGACCCAAGGAGCCTATCAAGACTTAATAATATTCTATTATGATTTAATAAGGCTAATTAAGTCCTTAGGAAACTTTGGTAGACAATGAAACCAAACAAAACACAAATAAATACCTTAAAGTCAATAGGAGCAAAAATGTGCTCTAAGCTTGGGATAAATTTTTATAAGACCTAATGGTCATACCTATACCTTATAAATATGTTAATGAGCATATTAAATCAATTACCAAAGAAAACCAAGCTTGAAAACAAGTTAAAACACAAAATGTGCTTTAAGGAGTCTTAAAGCACGTTTTTGAAAAATTGTCTTGTAAATGAGTTTTGTATGGCTAGATGTCCATCATTACTCTTTAATTAACATGTGTACTATATAGTATCACATTTGGAAGTCTATATCAATGGGAAATCAAAAATTTCACTTCTATGTGCCTTGTTTTTATGAATAGTAACTTTTATAAGCTAGTTTGTAACATATGTTGTTATAAGTAATTAAATTGGTCAACAAAGACTATTATACCCTTCTAAATATATGGGGGCCGGTTTTTCAAGGTGTGAGTCACCAACTTGTAAAAGAAATCAAATAAGTAAAGTAAAGCTTAAAGTAAAGTACTATTTTGCTTTATACATAAATATCTTAACAAAAGCAAACTTACCTCCTCATTCTCTTCCTTCCTTTCATTTCCCACGGTATCCATCTTCTTCCTCCTCTCTCCATCGGTTTCCAACAGCACCATCTCATTCTTCATCTTCCTTCACTTGTAACTTATGACTCCATGCTCCGAATTTAATTCCAAGACTACCGTTCTCTTAGTTGGAGCAAGCTCTACAACATTGTCTTTTCAAATCATAAAAACCACCATTTTGGTGCCAAGGAGAACTTCCATGGAAGGAGCTTGAGCTTATATTTTTATGCCTTGTTGATCACCTTTGCTTCAAGGTACGGAAAAACCAAAGAAAACTCCATTTCCTTCATTTTTGGTGTTGACCGAAAATGCACCTTGTAATGGTGTCTTCTCTTGTCTTGTTTTAGCTTCATTTGAATCTTCCAAGGGCTAGGAGGAGTCCTCTCTTGATACTCTTTCAAGCTCTCTTTCCATTCAAAGGTAAAACAATTACCTTAATGTGTTAAAACAATATATGTAACTAGGGTTTACAATGAGATGAAGCATAATGCTTGGATACTCATTCTATTATGTGTACATTGTTTAGAAGTTGACAAACAACCAAACATCCTACCGGTTTTACAAGGAAACAAGAAAGAAATTTGTGAGGAAAAAGAGGTAAAAAAACTATCTCAATGTAGTTTAAATGCCTTAGGAGAATGAGCTTGATTTGCTTAATAAAATACCTAAGGAGCCAATGGTGAATGACCTAGAGAAATGCTCTCAAGGAGTTTATTAAGGGCATATGTATTGTTGGGTGTATTTGCAGGTCAAAGGCATTACTTATGTGGGAAATTCAGTGTTTAAGGTTTATGCAATTTAAGGGCCTAAGAGCCATGTTATTTAAGGGCCTAAGTGCCAAGCAATTTAAGCTTATGCACTATATTGTGATGTAGTGCTAAATGTGTGAAGTTTGTGTATAAAATGTGTTTGATGGATTTTAGGTGTTCTTGAATGAAATAAGGTAAAAACCTAAGTGTTTGGATGTGAGTATATACAAGAGAAGCTATGGCCAAATTTGGAAAATGTGTAAGAAGTTCTAAGTGTTTTAAGTAAGTTTTGGTGAACTAGGAAGTGTTAAAGGTAAACAGATGTTTTACTTGGGAAGAAAACATGTATTAAGGTGATTTAGAGTGATGCAAGGATTTAGGTATTATCTTGGAAGTTCTAGGAATTCAATGTGTGTCTTTGAGAATGTATTTAAGCCTTGGAGAAGTTTGTTTCAGGTTTAGGAATGTTGATGTGCAAGGAAGAAGTGATGTTTAGGTAAGATGTGAAAAGGGAGATTTAGTTAGTAAGAAAAGAAGTTTGAGAGATGATGTAAGGTGTAGAGGAAACACCTTGGTATAGTGGTCATTATTGGTGAAATACCACTTAGAAATCTTAAGGAGGAAACATTCCAAGTGCTAAGAATTTTGTAAGAAATTGTGAATGATAAGATGGTTTTGGTGTGTGATTTAGAGAGTTAAGTACGTGGCTAAAGGTGTGTTTGAAGTGCCCAAATGAGGTTAGGGTGTACTAGGATATATGGGGTGAAGTTTGGAGTTGAATGAGAAAAGGAAAACAAGGGTCTGGGGCAGACCGAACTTGCGACCGAACTTGCAAGTTCGGTCGAGCCCAGTTTACCCTGCGAGAATTGGCTTCTGGAATGGACAGACCTTGGGGACCGGACTTGCAAGGTCGGTCGGGCTTGTATTTTGTGTACGGATTAAGTTTCTGGAATCGACCGAACATGGGACCAGACTTGGCAAGTTCGGTCGGGCTGAATTTTCAAAGGGAAGAAACTCTCGGGAATGGACCGAACATGCGACCGAACTTACAAGGTCGGTCGGAGTAGAAATTTTGACGGTAAAGTGTTCTGGAATGGACCGACCTTGTGCAAGGTCGGTCGGTAAGGTCGGTCGGACCAAAAATGTTGTTTAAGGTTATAAAATGATATGTAATGATGGGGATTGATTAGCAATGATGTTATAAAGTTGTTAAGGACATGTTAGGTGAGTTATAATGACAATTTGGTGAGGGAAAAGTTGTATCAAAATGTAAAAGTAAAACAAGTTAAAATGTAAAGTTATGTAACTAAGTTAACGGGGAGAAGTTATAAGCATTAGACATTAAATAATCATGCTACCCCGATGTTAATAAAAATACATGTAATGTTATCAGTTGTTCGAGAGTTTGCTCGAGGAACATAAGTGGATTTGATAAAGTGGACTCCGGTGACAGGTATGGTTTTCTTGCAACCTGTGTCCTACCGGATTACACCGGCTTGTATGCCAACGTGTTTTTCTGTATGTTTGCCACGTTGTAAGATAAAACATGTAATGAGTTTACAGTAATTCATTTATGTGGCATGCTCAACTCCGAAACCATTTAACCTCAAAAGTGTTAACCTTAGTTAACTGAGTCTAGGATCACATGAGAGTTCGGTATTCGGAGCAAATGACCCGAACTATGGGACGTTCTAACCACGGCTATGCGTGTGTTAATTGTGTGATATGTGTATGTGAATGTAGGGATCTCCCTTGTGTGTTTAACCCAGTTGTAAAACTGTATGGTGTGTAGTTATGATAGACTCCATAGTGGGGTTCTAACTAATATCTAAAGTAAGTATGTTCTAACGGTGAAGAGGAATCCGGTTTGGCCGGTCGCACGTTTTTTGGGAGAGGGTATCCTTCTTAGCCTTACCCTTCTCTTTGTTATGGTTGTTTCCCTCACGGGTTATGATCTCCCATTAGCTTATTCCAAAGCTTAGCTATTCTTACTTATGATCGGTTTAGGGGGAACATGTGTTTGTGTGGTGTGTTCGGGCCTCCAAACCCGAACCATCTTAACTTAAGTTACTCGTCCGACTATTAGGACAGTAATGAGTGTTGTTGTTGTTGTGTAACGAGCTTACCATGAGGGTGACACCATTCTCTAGGCTCACCAGTGATTTAACTATGTTTGGGTCGGTTCCTAAGAGGACCGTTCCCGTTATGTTATGTGATGTTGTTGTATTGCAATACCTATTGCGATGTTATCATGTGCACGTCGAAACGTGAAAAGTGTTGTTATGTTTGTTATGTGAGGAATGTTATATGGTGTAAGATATGGAGTGTGTGGATCATGGAAATGAATCCCAGTTTGTGATAAGAGGCGTTTAAGGATAACCCGACTTAAGGGTAAGTGTCGTCTATTAAGGGAGTAGCTCCATTAGAGGAGGAACACTCTAGGGATAATGAATACCATGAGTGACTTATCAAGTAAGGATGTATTATCCGTTTGTTGATCCCATTGAGGCGAAATGTTATGTGTTGTGTGTTTACAGTTGCATGCATGATTTAAATATAATCAATCGCATGCTAAGACGACAATTAGTTGTGCGTGGCCCGGTAGCATGTGGGCTGCGGGATTACCATACCAACAAAGTGCTGAGCCCCTTGGGGGCCACCCTTTCTCTTCTTTTCCTATTTCAGGTTCAAGGAGCTGGAAGCCGTTCGAGAGTAGGACGGGGTAGTCGTGGTACATGGGTAATCATGTAAGTATATATATATACAGTAGGAGTAGTAAGACCGAAGTTGTTATCGACATCAGTTGTAATACTTGGTACATTAGTAAGGTTAGTGTAAGCTGGTTGTTAATGAAGAAGTATAGTGATGTACAATTGCTCGGGAATCTAGTCCATCAGACCGGTACAATGTGTATGTAATAGCCTTGTTAGCCACGTGGGTGGTTAACGGCGTGTAACACCAACGAGTTAGGTAATGTGATGAAGTATATTTCCGCTGCAGATTGTTATTAAATGTGTTGTTGTTGGATGGGGTGTTACAAAGCAGTATTTTGATTCTTGTCTTTAATGCGCTTTAATCTTCTTGTACAATTATTAAAGTGATATTTGTAGCTCTTTGTTAAAATGCAGTGCTGAGAAAAGGTTCTAGACACAGGAAGTCAAAACGGGTTAACGACTAGAAGCGTATTTCGCCTATAGGTTAATCTGTCTCCAATAGGAATTGCTAATAATGCGATTAATTTATAATAACTTGAGCAAGGAGTGCGCTTGTTGTTTAAATTAATCAGGGTTTATTGTACAGGGACCGGTCAATAAACTAATTAAGATTCCTGAGTTTATTGCTAAAGTGGGAAAGTTATATTAATATAATTGGATTAAATAGGTGAGCAGAACAGCCCAGGATGCTTCTTTAAAAACACAAAAAGATTTACAATTTCTATTTCTTTTCTGTTTTGATTAATTGTTTTTATTATTGTCTTACGAGTTAGCTGTTAATTATACTCTCTCAAAAAATGATAAAATCTGTTTGCTAGAAGTCTCAATCAATTTACTACACTATCAGTTTTCCACAACGAGGTCCCCAAGAGTACGACAACCCACAAATCCACTATTCCGCAAAACGATAGGTACACTGCCTAAGTGGTAGAAGTAGTCACATATTTCTTCTAACACTTATCACAAGCAATTAAGCAACTTCACAAGGAATAACGATTTCCATGAAACAATAGCTCATCCAAGGATACACAGATCCAAGGTTTTCAGCATACCAAGCACATTTCATCAACTAAATCAAACACATATCATCAAGCAATCAAACACATAACATCTAGCAACCACATAATAGATCCATTTATGTCTAGTTACAAACCCCTTTTTTTTCACCAACACCACGCTTCCGACGCGCCACTCTGATCTTGGTTTCCATGCAAACATCCAGACATTCAGCCAAACATTCACACACAAGCACTCAGGCAATAATCACCTATCTTTTTCCCCGATCTACAACCTATTGCTCTGATACCACATTGTAACACCCCAATTTCCAGACCTAATTTTTTTTTTGTGAACGACACAGCGGAAGACTTACTACAAACTCAACCCGGGGTGCTACCGCCACACTCACTCACTAGTGAGTGCTAAGGCTAACTACCACTATCACTTCCAAATTAAGTTATACTTTTAAAATCTTATATACTCGGAATATAATGACAACTTATACAGACTTGCACCAACATTATTATCTTATTCAAATCTGTTTAACCCTTATACATAAATACTTTATGGGGATAATTATAATGCTCGCTAACTTCAATCTCTGTTCCTCTTTTGCTCCACTCTCTCATGCAACCTCATGACTAGGGGGAAACACCGTCCTTTCCTGTACCTGTGGTCAGTCATACTATAACGACCCCAAAACCACCCTGGTTCTGAGACCATCACACGCCGCACGCTTACTACCTAAGACATGCAAGGCTACTCTCTAACGAAACCCAAACAGACACAAATGCTCTTCTATTACATAAATAATGCTTACAACTTGTCTCACAAATTACAAAGCGGAAGCCGAAAGAATTACAAAGCAGAAGTCTAGAATAAATACAAAGGCTACGAAGCCACAAACACTCACAAAGCCCACAAAGCAAAACTAAAAGTAGAAATAGAAGCAGAAGCCTTCAAATAGAGCTAAAACCTGCAAAATGTTAAATGAATAGGGGTGAGCAAACCAAAGCTCAGTAAGTGAAAAACTTCATCAGCATAAGCATGCTCAAAACATTTTTACAGAACATAGCTTATATAGATATAAGTTAGCAAACCAAATTCAGAATCAAAATCGAATGAAGGCACCTCAAAACGGTACGAAGTCAAATACAAAGCAGAGTGAAACAGAGGTCACCAAGGTATAGCTTGACGGTGGAAGACTTTTACAGAAACCATAAGGCTTTTTCCAAAATCATAAGTCATATATAGACTGTCAGAAGAAGGAAATAAAACATAAGCATAGTTTCTTTACAAAGCTCATTTGCAAAACAAATCTATTCTTCACAAAACAGAAACCATAAACCAAGGCTGACAAAATAGAGGAGACAATACGAAGCTGAAATCACACTCACAGAATGAGACAAAGCACAAAGCAGAGTCTCATGTCAGAAGCTGCCAACGCTTAAAACTGAACAGAATCAAATCAGAATCTTATACACATCAGAACATTATCGAAAACATAGTTTTTAAGGGACCCTAGTTCAGAGCATACAGAATAGGTCAGAAGACCTCAGATAACAGAACAGGTCTGAAGACCCCAGATAACAGATTGAGTCCGTCGACTCTAGATACAGAATGAGTCCGTCGACTCCAGATAACAGAACGGGGGATGCCCGTGATACAGATACAGAAGGACGTCCTACGCAGCGCGCTACGGGATAACTCGACCCAGTCATCCACGGCTCAGAAAGCAATAAACTAGGTCCCAAAATACTAACAAACGTAATACGATTAAATCTCATACCAACGACTATTGACAAAACACTTCGTCAATTATATTTATATCATAGTAAATATATGCGTACATAGCCGTGTATATCCAAACACATTCGATATCATGAGATCTTATTTTAGAAGCAAAAATCACAAAATCTGCCAAGGTTAATGACGAGGATAATAAATCATATAAACTGAACTGAAATCATAGTGAATACTGCATACGTAAATAGAGCATTTAAAAGTTTTATAAAAAAACCCCGGATGATCAAAGCACGTAGTGTTATAAATGTATATACGGAAATTAAGTATCAATATTGAAGATACTACGTACACAATAGAAATAAAAAAAAAAACCTGTAAACCTTTACTATAGTAAGATAGAACTAATCGGTGCAAAAATATATATTAAAATAGATCCCGAATCAAATGTTTCCAAAAACGAATTAAACCAAACATACGTGAAATCATAAATATTGATTAGCTGTAGGTACGAAATAAAAACAAATACGAAAGTGCAAATCTATGAACGTACTCAGATCATGTCAGTTTATCACCTATAGTGTAAAGTAACTTGAAATCATATATATACGTAATTCACGCAATTTCGGAAAATCACCAAACATATGTACACGATTTATACATAAGTGCCGAGAAGAAAAGAAATGGTGTCCAACCGAATACTCAAAAGAAGATATCCAAATTACCTATAATCCGAATACATATAAATTTACATATATAAGTATCTAGCCAAAGGCCAGAATCGAAACCATAGTATACCTTTATATAGAGTAAAAAAGAGAAACGAGAAATTCTGGATAATAAACGAGTTTAGCACTGACTATAGCAGTTTACGAATTGTATATTAGTCATTAGAAGGAAAGATAAATTTTAAGTGCCACAAAAACTCGGAAATCATATGTCATCATAAAATATTTTACTAACACACACTCGATGTAAGTGTAGTCAACCCAAGCTATAATTTTATATAGTATATGATTAGTGTACAATAGGAACCTATTTTATGTTGCACAACCAGTATTTTAATGTAACTTATGCAACTGAGAATCAAGAAAACCACTCAAAAAAATATAATACAAAAAACTGCACTTATAAATCTTAGATTATAAAATTACTAGATTTGTAGTTGGATTCGGTAACCTCCAATACAACTAATTCGCAGAAAACCCAAATCGTAAAACGCTAGTTTCCAAAAATATCGGTGAGTAGTAAATCCAGTGAGTTAATGTCAAGCGAATAATTAAAAAGGGTACACTTCAAAATTTAAGTCGATGTATAATACCAGTTAGATTCAGAAGTAACTACCGAAATAAGTACGATCATTAAGGAAATTATATTAGAAAGTGAATGGTGTATATATGAAGACGAACTAGTTTGGACGAACGTATCCTTAATTGAATCTCTTGTTGTCAAACGGAAAACACTTAATTAAGTATATACATCAACACGAAAACATAATCAGAACGAGAGTAGAAATCCACTATATCAAAATCATACTCGTCGAATTGAGAATACTAGTTTGTCAAAATTATAGTTAACATAACACTTTCAATATCAAAATAGGCAATCAATAAAAAAAATACCATGGGGTTTTAAACGGAGTGAAAACGTAAAATCAAAATCAACCAATTCACAACGAAATCAAATATCAAAGCAATCAAATTTAGAAACGAAACAAGATCAAGAATCCCCATGGGTGAACACACCTATACTAAATCCATCTACCACCTACCTCACGTCTGACGCCAAACAAATCTCTTCTACAGACTCCACACATAGCCCTCTTCGAATCCCTTCTCGAACAACGAACTCTCGACTGAATCCCAGAATTTCCAAAATCAAATTAGAAAAGGAGAGAAGAACTCAACAAGAAAAAGAATAGGAATACACATCTACAAACCTCAAAGACCATTGACTGACGAACGGATCCACAAGAAAATAATTCCAATGATTTAGACTTGAGAGAGATTGGATGAGAAGGATGCAAAGGGAGGAACTTTACTTGGAGAGAAGAAACAAGGAGGAGAGGGAGAATGAGCGTTTAAAGTGTTGTCAACGCGTCAAAGAGGGGAGGAGGAAATAAAATAAAAAAAAACTAGAAACTCCCTTCAGTAACTTAAAATTAATAAGATAAAAGAAACAAGTAAGAATAATTAATTTAAATAGGGAAGGGAAGAAAAGGAAGTTAGTAAATCTTTTACTAACATAAATAAAATCAAACAACCTTCCTCTCGAAGCTAATAATAATAATTAGAATTGTCATAAACTCCTTTTGCAAATCAGAAACAAAATAATAATAAAAAAAAATTTGGGGCACAACACATACAATCACAGAGAAAAGACCACAGGGCATAACACCAAAATCAGCAACGCTGAGTAACTCCCATCACAACATGTAAAATACATTTTACTTTATAAAACTCCAAGATTACATAATCATAGCAACAAAGGTAGTGGAGCAATACAACCAAGACAACATGATAATAGCGTAGCACAACCACAATAGGGTTAACACATAAAACCACAGATTAGCACCACCTGTTGCTTACCTTAGCATAAAGTGCATAAATATCATTCAAACATATTACCAAGTATCATTCATCAAAATAATCAATATCAATCAACATGCAATATAGCCAATGTCAAGATCCACTGAGTATAACATTCAACACCATGATACAATTTCCATATGTCCTCGGGCAATCGGTCTTTCGACATGGAGCACTAACACTCTCGACCCCTCGGATAATTCACCTCACCCCATGTCCTTAAGTGTGCACACCCCCTATGAATCATCAGTCCATAGAGTAGATCATGATGGCTTAGCTCCAATACATTGGTAGGAGCAAATAATAAAAGACCCCAATACACTGGTAGGGGCAGTCTCATAAACTCCAATACATTGGCAGGAGTAATATTTCATAAACACATTACCACTTGGCTTAAGCACACCTTGCCTTACACCTCACTTCCATATTCATAAACACAAGATAAATCAACACATAAAGTCAATATAATCACTATAGTAATTGCTGGATAGAAATAGCATCACAACAGTAAACATCATTATCCACGGTAAACACCTGTACATTTAAGTATATCTTAACATAAACACCAAATTCATCAAGCCAGGTATTCATCTAGCTTCACTCAACCAATATAAACCACAATGGACTTTATGACACAAGAAAATCAATCCACACATAAACACACCCTTCTCGGTCAAACATAACAGCAATGGTAAATAATTACAGTTTTATTGTCGATTTTTAAGGTAACTAATTATCAATTACTTTAACAGATGGTTAGGCACTTCCTTGCCTCATCCATTAGTTCAGAGTCAATAAAATACAAACTATAGCATCATAAAAGGTCAGTACAACCAGCCAAAACATTCATTGAACAGAAACAATACAATATCAACCTTTACAGTTTACCACTTTAAGAATTTATAACATTTGTACTTTCAGGAAAATTCACTGAGTTTACCTAAACCAAATTGTCAATCAGCTTTATATAGTCATTATAAACCTCATTAATCTCAAGGACATAAAATTTTTACCCATATACGTACAACCACATTTGACTGTACGAAACAATAATACCGATGTTTATAGTTTTACAATCGGTTTTCTTAATAACTAGCCTAGGGATTCAACCATCTTTTTCCTTACCTCATGAGCACATATCACATGTTATTATACTTAATTAATCAGCAACCAACACGTTGGACAGAACCTTTTCAAGGCCGAACATACACAATGTTTACTGCAAACACATTTTCATTGTAAACTAATACATGTCCCATTGTAAATTTACTATACTCCTTTGTAGAATTAGGTAATTTTTCCAAGACAACCTAAAATCGATTTTTATCTAGCTTCACTTAACTCCTATAAACTTAAATGACCACTTAAACACAATTAATACCACTTCGTATAAGTTTTACTAACCGGTACACTAAGGTACCGATTTTATACAATTAATGTCGTCCATGTTATATTGCTATTATGTTAAGAAAAACTTAGTAGCCAACTTACGTACACAACATGAACAAGTGACCACTCTATTTACATCCTTTTCATGAGCTAAATAAGCCACAAAAACAGAAAACTTATTGAGCATATTAACACTAGTTACCGGTTATAATCTTTCTTCCTCCTTGTGAATTTGCTTCAGCACTTGAACTGACCCACTCCTTGAAGCTAGCGCAAAAACAGCCACCAGCGCTTGCTTGTTCACAGTAGAACTTCCAACTTCTACGGTAATTTATTTTGCAGCCTACTACTAGTTTACTACTATTACAAGGTGATTCACGTAAGTGTTCTGAGTGACAAGAAAGAGAGCTCCAGATTGAGGAGAAGTAACCGACATACACTAAATGAAAATGGAGTGAAGGTATCGTTTCAGTAAAGGAAATATATACATGTTATGACACCTCACTAGTTTGGTGTTAATTTTTCATTGGCTATGCTTTGTTGGTTTAATCAAATTATGCCACCGTTCCTTCTATTTGAACAAAACTAACGGCTGCATGTGGCCTAAGTAAATCAAATGGGTGGTAATGATTATAAGGTGACATAGGTTATAATTTGTTACAATATACATCCGGTAATATTGATATAAGGTGCGCTGGTTATATATATATGTTATCTTATTATATTAAGAAGAGTAGTTACAGCAAGGAAATAAGCCAGATTTCAACTTAACAACCAATGAAAGACAACAAGAAATCAATCCCATTTAAAACCGTAAAACAACACCATGAAAAAAATCAGATTTCAAAAGCTTGTTGATCAAGGTAGTTACCTGTTTTCTTCTAGTTATTTTATTGCTAAATATTTGAGGATTCTACTCGTAAATGATCCTCCTAAAACTTCCAGCACTTAAGCTTGATTATTCTCCTCTTACTCCTAGCGTAAACAGCAACAGCAATCAGCACTGTTCAGCACACGGTATACGCTAGTCTGTTCTAGTTGTTGATTTCCTTCCAGCTTTAATTTCCTTTTACCTTTTGGGACTTACGTGAGGGAAGAAACTGATGGGAGTTTCAGATGTGGGGAGGATTATTTTACCGACATCAGCTTCAATAAATGGGAGGATGATTCTCCATTCAGCCACAGTATGTGTTATGGTAATAAGATGTCACCTACTATTGCTGTTGTTTCATTCCTATTGGCTGTGGTGATTGGTTATATTAGGTAAGGCCACATAACATGGTGTTAAGCAAGAATGAGCGACAATGTACTGCTGGATGGAATTAATGTGGCTAGGTAATGATTACAACATGACAAGGATTTAATTGTTCAATATGTAACCGGTAATGTGCTAAATATATATATATATATATATATATATATATATATATATATTCATGGTTTGGTGGTACTACAAGGCTAGGATAATCTACTTTTGTTTTATGGATATATATAATCTTGACAATTTTGGCAAGGAAATCGGCAATATCATGCTGATACGTCTTGGTAATAATATAAGACACTATAACTAATTATATACATATTGTATCGGTAATATGCTGGAACGTATCAATATGATAACGGGTAATGTAAACTTAACATGTCACTGTTACAATAACACATTTTAACATTGCAGTCGGTAATATAAATTTAACATGTCACTGTAATAATGAAATATTTTAACATTACAGTCGGTAATATAAATTTAACATGTCACTGTAACAATGACACTTTTTAACATTACAGTCGGTAATATAAATTTAACATGTCACTGTAACAATGACACATTTTAACATTACAATCAACCACTTTTACCAATAAACTAGGATATAATAATAATGGATAAGACTAAAATAATTAAGCAGCCCATATACATATACTTAATCGATATACATAATCGATTTATCATGCAAGGTATACATATACGTAAGCAACGTGTATATATATATAAGCGATCTAAGCATTGTATACATATATATACAAACGATTTTGTAGGCAATGTATTCATATATATATATATATGCAGTTTAGTAAGCAATGTATATATATATAAGCGGTTTAGTAATGTACTTGTGCTAGCAAGTTTACTTCTTAAAATCTGTAGTTGTTATAATACATGTACACATGTCTACAATTTTCACACATAAAATAACAAGGAAGGTATATTTTGTAACTAGGATTTTCCAGGGTGTTTCAGTGCGTACCGATACCGGTAAACTCGATATGCGTACTAATTACTAGCTAACCAGTGTTAGGGTAACACACGAGAACGGTATACATGAAATACCCCAAACCTTTATATGTTGTTAAACATTTAAACTATGGTATGTAAAGGCCAAAAAGTGCCTTAGAAACATCAGTGAACAATTTAAACCATAGTAAAATGCAATAAAGCACTAGGATACAGTTTGAGCAAAAACATGCTTTAAGCTTGGAGTGAACTTGGTTAGGACCCAAAGAGCCTACCAAGACTTAATAATATTCAATTATGATTTAATAAGGCTAATTAAGTCCTTAGGAAATTTTGGTAGATAGTTAAACCAAATAAAACACAAGAATATACCTTAAAGTCGATATGAGCAAAAATGTGCTCTAAGCTTGGGATAAATTTGTATAAGACCTAAAGGTCATATTTATATCTTATAAATATGTTAATGAACATATTAGATCAATTACTAAAGAAAACCAAGCTTGAAAACAAGTTAAAACACAAAAAGTGCTTTAAGGAGTCTTAAAGCACGTTTTTGAAAAATGGTCTTGTAAATGAGTTTTGAATGGCTAAATGTCCATCATTACTCTTTAATTAACATGTGTACTATATAGTATCACATTTGGAAGTCTATATCAATGGGAAATCAAAAATTTCACAACTATGTGCCTTGTTTTAGTGAATAGTAACTTTAATAAGCTAGTTTGTAACATATGTTATTATAAGTAAGTTAATTGGTCAACAAAGACCAAAAAACCCTTCTAATTATATGGGGGCCGGTTTTATTATGTGGTGATCACCACCATGAGCTAGTAAAAATTAAAGAAAGAAGGAAAAGTAAGTGAAAAGTAGAAGTTACCTTTATAACATGTAAATATCTTCCAAAAGCAATTCCAATCTTCATTTTTCTTTCCCACTCATACCCACCGTAGCCTTCTTCATCTTCTCCCAAACTCCATCGGTTTTGCTACAGCAAACCATACCATTCTCCATCTTCTTTCACTTGTAACTTCTAGCTCCATGATCCAAATTTAATTTCAAGACCACCTTTCTTCTAGTTAGACCAAGCTCTACATTTCTACCTTTTCAAATCTTCAAGAACTCAATTTTTGTGCCATGGAGATTCACCATTGAAGGAGCTTGAGCTCACCTTTTCACATATTATTGTTCTCCTTTGCTTCAAGGTAAGGAAACTCAAAGAAAATCCATGTTTCCTCCATGTTTATATGATGTCCGAAAATTCACCTCACAATGGTGTTTTCACCTTGCTTGTTTTAGCTTCATTTGAATCTTCCAAGGGCTAGGAGGAGTCCTCTCTTGATACTTATTCAAGTTCTCTTCCAATTCCAAGGTAAAACAATTACCTTAATGTGTTAAAACAATATGTGTAACTAGGGTTTATAATGAGATGAAGCATAATGCTTGAATACTCATTCTATTATTTGTAATTGTATAGAAGTTGACAAACAACTAAACACCCTACCGGTTTACAAGGAAACAAGAAAGAAGTTTCTGAGGAAAAAGAGGTAAACAAGCTATCTCAATGTAGTTTAAGTGCCTTAGGAAAATGAGCTTGATTTGCTTAATAAAATACCTAAGGAGCCAATGGTGAAAGACCTAGTAAAATGTTCTTAAGGAGATTATTAAGGAGATATAAAGGGAATATGTGTTGTTGTATGTAATTGCAGGTCAAAGGCAATATTTATGGGAAATTCAGTGTTTAAAGTTTATGTTATTTAAGGGCCTAAGAGCCATGTTATTTAAGGGCCTAAGTGCCAAGCAATTTAAGTTTATGCACTATATTTGAAATACCCCAAACCTTAATATATTGTTTAAAAACCTAAATATGGTATATTAAGACTAAAAAGAGTCTTAGAAACATTAGTAAACAAATTTAAACAAAAGAAAACACAAAATGTGCTTTAAGGTCAATAAAGGCCAAAATGTGCTCTAAGCTTGGGGTAAGCCTGGCTAAGACCTAATGAACTTACCAAGATCTTATTTAAATACTAATGAACATATTAAACCAATTACCAAAGAAAACCAAGCTTGAAAACAAGTTTAAACACAAAATGTGCTTTAAGGAGTCTTAAAGCACATTTTTGAAAAATTGTCTTGTAAATGAGTTTTGAGTGGCTAGATGTCCATCATTACTCTTAAATACATATGTGTACTATATAATATCACACTTGGATGTCTATATCAATGGGAAATCAAAAATTTCACTTCTATGTGCCTTGTTTTTATGAATAGTAATTTTTACAAGCTATTTTGTAACATATGTTTGTATAAGTAATTAAATGTTCAACAAAGACTTGGGGGCCGGTTTTTAAGGTTGGTGACACACCACCCTTGTTAGCATGTTAAGAAAATAAAGAAGACTACTTAAGTTACCTTTTTACTTTATAAAGCATAAATATCTTCTAAAAGCAAGTTTATCTCATTCTCTCATTTCTTTCCTTCATTTCCCACGGTTCCAAACACCTTCTTCAACCTCTCTTCTTCATGCTCTCACGGTTTGCAATAGTACACACCACCACCTCCATCTTTGATCTCTTGTAAAATCAAGCTCACTTGTCCAAATCAAAAACAAACACCACCATTCTCTTCCTCTCATCAAGCTCTTCATTTCTATCTTCTCAAAACTTCAAGAGCCCCATTTCGGTGCCATGGAGTTCCACCATTGAAGGAGCTTGAGCTTGTATTTCTACATATTATTACTCTCCTTTGCTTCTAGGTAAGGAATCTCAAAGAAAAATCAAGTTTCTTCCATGTTTTTACCTTGACCGAAAATGCACATTAATGGTGCTCTTTGTGTGACTTTGTTCTAGCTTCATTCCAACCTTTCATGGACTAGGTGGAGTCCTCTCTTCATAGATATTCAAACTCTCTTCAAAGACCAAGGTAAAACAACTACATTAATGTTTTTGAAATAATGTAAGATTAGGGTTTACAATGAGATGAAGCTTATAGCTTGAATACTCATTATAATTTTTGTATATTGTTTAGAACTTGACAAAGAATCAAATACCTAACCGGTTTTATAAGGAAACAAGAAAGAAGTTGTTTGGAAAGAGGTAAATCTACTAACCTAATGTGTTAATGCCTTAGGAGAAATGAGCTTATAATGCTTGTTAAAACTACCTAAAGAGCAAATGGTGAATGACTTAGTAAAGTGTTCTCAAGAGCTTAGTAAAAGGCATATGTGTTGTTGAGTGTATTTGCAGGTCAAAGGCAAATATATTGTGGAAATTCAGTGTTTATGATTTATGCATCTTAAGGGCCTAAGAGCCATGTCATTTAAGGGCCTAAGTGCCATGCAATCTAAATTATGCACTATGTTGTGATGTGGTGCTATATGAGTGAAGTTTGTGTATAAGAAAGTGCTTGATGGATTTTTAGTGTTCTTGGTTGTTTGTTGGTGAAAACAATATGTTTTTGTTTAGTAATGTTCTAGGAGAACCTATGTCGAAATTTAGGTAATAAACGAGAAGTTCTAAGAGTTTAAAATGAGTTTGATAAGTTAAGAAGTGTTTAGAATGGTTAAGTGTTTTCCTTGTGAAAGAAACACGCATTAAGGTGATTTACGAGGTGAGAAGGACTTAGGCATGATCTTGAGGTTTTATTATGTACCAAAGTCATTTTGGACTTAGGTAAAGACTTAGGCAAACTTTGGTAAAATAAGGAGAAAGTGTAAACTTGAAAAAGGATTTCAAGAATGACATAAGGAATTAGTTGTGAGAAATGATGCTTGGGAGATGATGTTAAAATGAGGAGAAAGCATTTTGGGATAGTAGTATCATAGGTATAAACACCATTGGGAAAACTAAGGAGGAAATAACATAAGTGTTAGGAATTTCGGTATGAAATGAGTAAATGTTTAAGGTGATAGATAATGAGTTTCATGGATGTTGTATGTGGATATAAGTGTACCAAATGTTGTTAGGAAACATTAAGAGGCTTTAGGAGAAGTTTGGTGAAGATTTGACAAAGTTTGGGTAAGTTTAGAGGACGTCCGACCCAGGGGTCGACCCAAGTTTGGGTCGGACAGCCTCTGTTAGACGTCAGGAAATTGTTCTGGAATGGTCCGACCCTGAAGGTTGGGTCGGACATGGGTCGGACGGTCATGTTGTAAAGGACGGAAAATGTTCAGGAATGGTCCGACCCAGTCGAGTGAGTCGGACGTGGGTCGGACGGCATGTTTTGTAAGGCGGTAAAGGTTCTGTAATGGTCCGACCCAGTCGAGTGAGTCGGACGTGGGTCGGACATGTATGTTCTGAGGTCGATAAAATTCTCTGGAATGGTCCGACCCAGAAGGATGGGTCGGACAAGGTAAGTTTCTTCAGACCCGAAAATCACTGGAAGTGTCCGACCCAGTTGTGGGTCGGACGGTGGGTCGGACAGACCAAAAACTTATAAAAAAAAAGAAAGAATGTGACTTATGTAGTTAACCCTAGGGGGTATAATGAAGGTAACCTAGGGTAAGTTAGACATTTAAACATGTCAAATAATCATGTTAAACACTTAGTAAATTTGGAGGTTAAGTAAGTTAATTAACCGACATTCTTGAATCATGTATAGGAGTGACCTACGGTGGAAACAAATCAAGGCAAGGACCAAGGTATGGTTTCTTGTAGTCTGTTGTCTACCGTTTACACCGGCTTGTGTGTTGTATGTTTTTCTGTGTGTTTATGACGTTATAAGACTTAAACATGTAATGAGTTTACCGTTGTTCATATTATTGTGATGTCGTGATGTGACTCAATTCCCTTATGTGTGTCTAACATGACTTACCACTTATTGTGTATTGGTTGTTAAGTTCCACCATGAACTTCTAACAAGTGTAACTGGGAAGTGAGGAATCCGGTTGTCCGGTCATGCATGTAAGTTAAGAGTAGATATCTGAATCAGATTCGATCTTATGTTGTTAAGATTGTCCTCCTTAATTTGGCGTTCGATCTCCGCTAGCTTCCTCCAAAGCTTACCTATTCTGACTTATGATCGGTTTAGTGGGAACATGTGTTTGTGTGGGTGTTCGGGTCACTAAATCCGAACCATCTGTGACTTAAGTTACTCGTTCGACTAACAGAACGGTAATGAGTGTGTGTAACGAGCTTAACATGAGGGTGATTCATTCTCTAGGCTCTTGTGTTATTTGACCCTTGTGGTTTGTTATTGTGGAACGAAGATCCACTGTGTATGTGATGTTGTGTTGTGCACTATTGATGCTATGCCACATATTATGTTATGTTATGTATAAAATGAATGCCATGTTATCATGACAATTAGTTGCACGTATCCCGGTAGCCGATGGGCTGCGCGTTAACCATACCAGCCAAGGGTTGCTGACCCCCTCGGGGGATCCATATTTCTTTTACTGCAGGATGAGGATCGAAAAAGCGGAGTGGCTCTAGATCCTAGGATGTAGTTTACTTTGAGTACTTTTGGATGTTGGCTCGGGATGCGCCTGTGCTCCCGTGGTGTGTTATATATTTGGTTATGACAGTTTACAGTGACAGTATACAGTGAAGGACATATGTAAACACTCGGTATTTTGTTGATGTATATATGTGGTTGTTAGTTCTATGACCGGGAGTCTGATCATCAGACCGGTACACTTGTATTTATTCAGCCTTGTTAACCACGTGGGTGGTTGACGGCGTTGTAGCACCATTCGTTTAGTTACTGTTTAGTTGTTTATATACCGCTGCGATTTCAAGTATTGTCATGTGCGTAGTAGGGGTGTTACAAAAAGTGGTATCAGAGGGAAGTATCGCTCTGATGACTAGAATACCGAGCTAGGAAACCTAACTACAGTTACTTCTGTGAACATTATGGAAAGGTTAACCACTAACTAAGTGTGGAGATACCTTATTGTCGGGAAGCGATACAACCGTTGGACCGATAAGTGTGCAAGCATATTGCTAATGGATATTTATGTGAATTCAGATGGCAGGTAGACCGCGAGGTAGAGGCCGCGGAGGCGGTACTGGACATACGGGTGACCAGGGCGAGAATACTACGGACCAGGTTATGGCAGAGGCTGTAGCAGCCGCTGTAGCCCAAATGGTACCCCAGCTTGTAGCTGCGATTCAGCAGGGGCAAGTGCCCGGAGTTCAACCTCCACCGCCACCACCATGAGAGACCAACTGGGTCAAGGCATTGGCAGACTTGAGACCCCCTTCATTTCATGGGGAGACCGACCCACGTAAGCTGGAGGCGTACATCTCCGAGTTGGAGACCGCCTACGAGACCTTGGCTGTACCCGCAGAGGCTAAGGTCCGTCTTGCCGCTTACTACCTGAAGGGTTCGGCACAGAGTTGGTGGAAGCTAGTGAGGGAGGACCGGATGGCGGATCCTCAGTTTGGATGGAGGGAGTACATGGCTCTACTGCGAGCCAAATACTACCCTGTGCATGTACAAGAGGCCAAGCGCCTGGAGCTGGATAGTCTGAGGCAGGGGGACAAGGTGTCGGTTGATGAGTATTACACTGCATTCACCGGCCTTATCCACCTGTTACCGAACCTGGGATACTCGAACCGGGTGCTGGTAAACCGTTTTTACAACGGTCTCAGCCACCGTCTTCGCTATGGGATGGGGCCAGCTGAGTATACTACCTTGCAGGTAATTTAAATAAAGAGTGATGTGAATATGTGTAGTCTACAAGTGAGTATTAATGTGAGTTTGTGAGTATGTATTGCGGGGCATGACTGACATCCTAAATTCAGGAGTGCTATCATGCCGCTGCTAAGGTGGAGATCACCGTCCGTCTGAGGGGATGAGGAGAATGCGCACAAGCGCAAGGCCACGAGCGAGGGCCAGAGTCCGCAGGGTTACGGGGAGGAAAGAAGACGAAGAAACCTTATCCCCAGCCCCAGAAGAGTCAGCACCAGGGTGACAGGGGCCAAGCCCAAACCACCACAGCTGAGGAGCCACTGAAGCTCACGTATGCTTATGCGGCCGAAACCCCTACGCTCTTACCCACTAAGGGTAATTGTTTATCTTGTGTGATAAGTTGAAGTGTATGTGATAAGTTGTGAGACAAGTATTGATTGTGTATTGTGATAGCAGCTAGCACGGGCTCTGGACCGGAGCGCCACTATTACTGTAAGTGGTGCAATGGAGACCACCCCGGCAAGGACTGCAAGGGAAATGAGGTGCAGTGTCGTTACTGCGAGAAGTGGGGTCACCGTGACTACGAGTGTTACCGGAACCCCAACAGCAGAGTCAACAAGCCCAAGGGGCAGTGGAAGGGTAAGGCCACAGCAGCTATTGATGGCCCGAAGACGGCTAACCAGCCACCCACAGATCAGAGGCACACTGATTCCCAGAAGGGGAAGGGGTCGGGACCTAGCAAGGCCGCCCTGAATGTGGTGGACCGGTCAGAGGCGCCAGGGCCCTCTTCTAGACCAGGTTACCGCCTAAACTGTTGAATGTAATAAGTGATTGCCTACCGCATTTCATGCATGTGTGTATTAATGAGTCAAAGTGTATTATCATGTGAGTAAGGAGTTAAGTATAGTGTGAAAGACACCTAATTAGATAATTCTAAAATTAAAGGAACCTTCATATATGTTATCCAATCCCACCCACACCAAACCCTGAAGAAACCACCATCAACATCACCGACTTTCCAATGGAGAAATGTCAGGTTATCCAGCCAGGTATGATACTCTTAAATGGATACCTGACACCGGAAGCACAAATCCATGTCATCAGACGATGCGACGAACTTGGAGCTAAACCTGGAGGTTTCTACACACCCGAATACCCGAACGGATGAAGAATGCAATTGAAGATGATGTGCATGGGTAAGGACTGGAACCCTTACACCAAGTCATATCAAAAGTGCGAGCTGAAGATGGAGCAATAGTACCAAGTATACCTGAGGAGTTCCGTGCGGTCGTTAATCACGCCGTGGGAATTGCTCAACAAGTTGAAACGGATTCAATTCCAGATGTGAAAACAGATTTGTGTATTGTGAACTTCTACCAGAAAGGTGGACGTTTAGGTTTACACCAAGATAAGGACGAGTCACCCGAGTCTCTAAGTAAGGGAGTACCCGTGGTGTCTTGGTCCATTGGTGATACCGCAGTGTTTGTGTATGGCGAGCAGAAGCGTGCTGATCTCGCAGGAAGTTAATACTAAAGTCAGGAGATGTATTAATCATGGGTGGGCAGTCAAGGATGCTATATCATGGCATCAGGAAGATCAAACTGAATTCCGCACCGTCGGCAGTGATCAATGCCACACACATGAAACCCGGACATTTGAATTTGACCTTCAGACAGTTTTAAAGCCTTGTATAATTGTTAATGTGTTAAGCCAGTAAATGTTAAGGGAGTTGTGTATGTGTTAGTTATGTCAACCGTGTAAACCAACGATGTTGTAAAGAGAATGTGTTAATGAATAAAGTGGAAATATTGAAGTATATCAACCGTGTTGTTACCCAGTACTTATTAGTTTGCCAATGAATTAGGCTGTGCACTCGGAACGGGAGGTATACTGAGTGTCTGCAATGAGGCAGAAGCCGGCAAGAGTGGCACAATCCTCACCGGTACCTTTCCAGTGAATGGCGTGGATGCATCGATCTTGTTCGACTCTGGAGCCTCACACACATTTATTTCGCTATCTTTTGCGAAGAGGCTGGGGTTAGGCTGGGGTTACTCTCCCATCGAAAGAGCGGATCAGGTGTACCCGCTACCACCGAGGTGTTGTTGTACGAATCAGAGATGAAGAGTTTCCGATCGACTTGATAGAGTTCGACGGACTTGGCTTTGATGTGATTGTCGGGATGAACTGGTTGGAGCGGTACAAGGGCAGAATCCTGTGTGTCGAGCATCGACTGCTTCTTCAGAGTCCATCTGGGGTTACTATATCATACCGCCAGAGGCCCAGGGAGCCTTCGACTCAGATCATCACCGCCATGGCTATGTATCGTGAGTTACGACGAGGGAGTGATGTATACTCTCTGCTATGTCCAGGACATAGAGAGAGACCCAGAGTTTAGTTCTGATGTGCCGGTTGTCGGAGTTTCCTGATTTATTTCCTAAGGAACTGCCGGTGAAATACCCCGGATCTAGGAATAGCGATTAAATTACTCTAATATGATTATAAAAGGCCTAATGGTGCCTAAAGAGTATTGGTAAAAAGAATAAAACCAAAAGAAAAGAGAAAACGCTTGAAAAGCGAAAAACGCTAAAATACGCGTTAAATGAGTATAAGAGATATATGATCTCGAGAGGGTCCGAGATGGATTCCTAAGGCTTAGTTAGGCCTAATAAGTATACGGGAATGATTCCCGAAGAAAACGAATCCAAATAATGGATTAAAACGATAACGGAGTTTTAAAGCACGTTTTTTCGAGGAAACCCGAAACGTGACTTTAAGTGGTCAAATGGACCCGTAAAAATTAGTTGATTATATAACTATAATTAAGTATTAATGGAAGCTTAATAGCCATAAAAATAAAGAAACGAGAAAAATCCGAAAAACGGGCCCGGTTAGTGAATAGTGCCAAACCGGGTAAATTAACGAGCGTTTTCTGTAAAAATCGAAAACGCTCTCAGCCTATATTAATTAAGTGGGCCGATTTTTAGAGCATGAATTAGCTCTCTCTCACACTATATTCTAGCTAATTAAGTGGTGAGTCATAAAGCAAATAGTTAGAAAGTGAAAAAGTAAATAACTTACTTTCCTTCCTTCTTTCTCCTACTCTTTTCCTTTCTTCCATCGTGAGCTGCCTTCTCCTCCCTTCCTCTGGCGATTTGAGCTGCACCAAAGAGCTTCCATGGCTGCTCCTCTTCCCTTGCTTCCTTAAGCCACATAAATGCTCCAAATCAAAAACAAAACACATATTTGTGTTCCTCTCATCAAGCTCCACACTTCCCTCTTTTCAAAATTTGAAAAGGATGAATTTCATTTTGATGGGTGTTGGCCATTTGAAGAGAAAAGCACACCATTTAGAAGCTTGAAGCTTCCTCTTCCATCCGAGGTAAAAATATCCAAAGAAAATGGCATTTTTCTTCACCTCCTTTTGTTGGCCGATTTTGGCATGTGTTAATGCCTTGCTTCTCTTTGTTTTGAGCTACTCTTCAAGTCTCCAATGGTGGGTTGGAGCTCCTCCTTTGATTTTTGGGCAAAACCAATTCTAGGGTTTCTTAAGGTAATGTCCAATTCTATGCCTTAAGCCTTCTTTGAATTCATGAGTGGTTGCCACAACTAAAAGAGCTAACTTGTACTCCTCATGTCCAATGGTATATTGGTCTAGAGAATGGGGGCAAGTGAGTTGCCTAGACCGATTTTGGATGAAGAGAAGATGAGAAGAGGAGAAGTGTATTAACAGGAAACTTAAGAGAATTCAAGGTAAGAAACCAACCCTAAAGTATATTCTATATGTGTTAGAATTTGGGATGGGATAATTAAATGAATGAACCCCACATGTGTTGTGGTAGCAATGTGCTTGTATAAAAATAATGCAAGTGAGAAAACATTGTGAATTTAGTGTTCGATTTAAGTGTTATGCATTTTATGAATTATGCATTATATTGTATTTGGAGAATTGATGAGTATTGGTGAACTTGTGTGTGTGCTGGTAGAACCCTTGTGGTTTGGCTAGTTTTAGGATGAATAATGTGATGAGATGAACTTTGGGAAGTGTTAGAAAAGTAGCCAAGTTATGGCAAAATTGTGTAGAAACCTAAGTGGTTTAAGTGATGTTTTGTGTGGAGAATAACCTAGGGTTAGCTAGGTGTTGTTAGAGTTTGAATTGGGTAAATGATCACCCAAGAATATGGGAGGATGATTGTGGTGAGATGTGCAAAAATCTGTAGCAAAAGAGGTTGTGTAAGTGCCTTAGGAGTTTTTAGAAACCAAGGAAGATTTTAGGCTTTAAGAGTGGGTCTTGGAACTTGGAATAAGGTGTGCATTATCTTGGAAGTTTTGGAATGGTTAAATGAAGAGAGAGTAATAATGCAAGTGTTAAGAAAGGTTAGAAAATGCACAAGTGTGCATTAGTGCAAAAGGGGAGAATTAAGGAGTTTTTGGATGTCATTAAGATGGGTTTGAAGTGCCCAAATGAGGTTAGAACATATTAGGATATATGAGGAAAGGTTTGGAGTTGAAAGAACAAATTAAGAAAAAATCTGTAGTGGACCGACCCAGGGTCCGACCCAGTTCTGGGTCGGTCGGACCACGTTAAGCCAGCCAGAAAGCTTCGGCAATGGACCGACCCAGAGAGTTTTGGGTCGGTCGGCTTAGCTTTGGGGTCGGTCGGGCAAAATTTAACGAAGGAAAAAGTTTCGGTAATGGACCGACCCATAAGGATGGGTCGGTCGTGGGTCGGTCTAAGGTTTTTTCTGAACCAGAAAGTTACTGGGACGGACCGACCTAGGGGTTGGGTCGGTCGGTGGGTCGGTCGACCCTTAACAAAAAAAAAAGGAAATTTTAATTTCTAAGAATGTTAATTGGTATTAAGGTGTGCCATTAATAGGGTAGTGATGATTGGGACCCTAAGAACTTAAGTAATTAAGTTAAGATTAAGTATAAACCTTAATGCTTAAAGTTAAGATTATGAGGTTGTTAAGGATAAATTAAGTAAGTTATAATGGTGATTGAGTGGTAAGAAGTTGTAATACAAATGTAAGTTATAAAACTATCGAACGGGGTTAATCATGGGCGTATTAGTCGTTAAATAATTATGTTACCCCGATATTAATAAAGATAGTTATGATGTTACCAGTTGTACAAAGATTTCCAAGGAACATGTGATGGCACATTAGAGTGCATCTTCGGTGAAAGGTATGATTTTCTCATGCCCCGTATGCTAACCGAGTTACTCTGATTTGTGTGTTTGTGTGCCGGCTTAATCAAGATTAAAGCATGAAAATAATCCCTTGTTTGATTATGCATGCATTGTTGTATGTTGAATGAGCTAACATACTTATATGCCGGTGTGGTCTAACTTAGTGCATAGACCGACTCTTAGTGAGTACTGATTGACTAGAAACCCGTTGAACGGGTAGTCACATAACCAATGGTATTATGCAAACACACACAAGCTATCGATTAAAGTATAACGATAACACAAACATATGAACTCCCTAAAATGCGAGGAGATGTACGGGTTGAGTATATACCCGATAACGGTTAGAGAACCTTACTGAAACGATCCACGAAATAAATATGAGTGGAGAGATAAATGAACCTCCATCGAGAGGATTGAAGTTAATCCAATAATGTGAACTTATAAGGAAGGTAAATGAGACCTAGGGGATTAGTAACTCCCTTGAGACATGGTCGACCTCCTATAAGAGGGTTTACCCGGTATAAGATATAACCGAAAGTACGAGTATATGTACTGTAAAGGTAACTCTTAAAACCTAAGATTAACCAAACTTGAGTAATGTTCCCTAAGTCATTAGAAACATCGAGAGTGATGCTTCTAGACTAATATACATGATATAATTATAACTCCGAGAGAGGAGTATATGGGAATGTGAGTAGTCCGAGAGTAGTCGGACCTATGTAAAAAGAGTTAGGAACTAAGAGAGAGTTCCGTGAGCTAGTTGAACCTTCCCACCATGCTAGACCCAGAGTAGGGTCGAAACCGGGGAAGTAAGACTATGCTAGAGAGCCATGAGTTTTGGCTCAAGTATGTAATAAGAGTAACAAGCGTGACGTAGGAGACCTGTAGTGTCTCGAGAATCTACGAGAGCTTGAGTATAAATAACCCGAGAGAAAGGGTGAGTATATGTATGAATAACCCGAGAGAATGGGTAAGTATAAGAATGAGTAGCCCAAGAGAATGGGTGTGTAAACGAATAAGTAACCCGAGAGAACGGGTGAGGTATTAAATAAGTAAACAAGGCATAGTGAGGAATAACCCTCAATGCCTAAGGGTAACCAGTTACCACTAACAACATCGTTATGTTAGTTAGGAATCGTGTTCCGTGATTGGATGTAGATTCCTTGTGTGTTATACATATATATTGTATTGCCATGATGCATGTTGTTTGATTAAAATGAACTCCATGTATATCCGACCCAGAGTAGTCGGCGTACCGCGGTTAGCATGCGGTATATGCGAATTTCATGCGCAGCGAAAGCTGACCCCCTAGGGGGAACGTTTTTAGTGTGCAGGTACTTGAAGCTGGCCACCGTTCGAGAGAGAGTAGGACGGGGACTGCTGTGAGCATGGGTAGTCAGATTGTAGTTACTTATGCATTTGAATGAGGTGTAAGTCCGAGTATGTTATCGGCAACCGTATATTGTAGACTCGGTTTAGTAAAGAAGTGAAATGACTATGGTGTTTGTATGAAGTACTCGGTTGTTCCAGTCCATCAGACCGTTACTGTTTGTGAGTCAGGCCTGGTTAGCCACGAGGGTGGCTAACGGCGTTGTATCACCCTCTGTTGTATTTGAATTCCGCTGCGAGCTTAATGGTAAATTGTAACAGTCTAAGAGTTAATGATGAGATTAGCAGTTGGGGTGTTACAAAAATGGTATCAGAGCGAAGTATCGCTCTGATGACTGGAAATACCGAGCTTAGGAAATACCGAGTTAGGATATAGAGACTTAGGGCTAAGGGTTGAGTGGTAGCGTGAGAGATGCGCTAGTTAGGAACTTCCAGTGTGATCTGGATACCTACAATACCAGACCCGCCCTCCACAACCCCCGCATTAAAAGCTTGGGAAAGAACGCCAGAGAGACGGGGAAACCCAATCTGGCAGTTATTTAATATTTCATTCTGAACTAGAACCTGTCATGCGGTAAGTCCCGAGAACCGGAAAGCCCGGAGACGGATCCCGCTGGAATGACAATGACCGCACATAATGGCGAGAGATCGAGAAATCCTAATCCAAGGAGACCGAAATCTGTGGCAACTTGGGGCGACATGCTTAGCAGTCGCGAGAACCCAATAGGCCGAGTAGCAGTGAGAAGCATGCACCAACCGTGCAACAAGGCGGACACATGAGAAATAACGAGAACCGGGACACATGTCTACGGACCGCCATGATATGTAATACCCCTAAGGGTATACCAATCAATTAAGAACATAGTTGAGAGTTGGTACACCCACCCTGCCACACCCGAAGAGGTTGCAATACCTAACGGGCACAGCTTAGAGAGCTACAAGCATAACTACGGGATATACCCGAATAGGACTACAAAAGTAGTACCTAAATAAGCTAAACCTCGTAACCACAGTAAAGTCGTGGGAACGAGCAACGAGGTAAAGCATAGAATTAAAGTAATTAAGGAACTCCGAGAGTGGAGGAGCACCTAAATGAATGACAGTCATGTCAAGAGGAATGAGAAGCAGCTCCAGGAGCAGTTATCCAACTAGGGGATCAAGGAAGAGCCAACGAGGCTACCAAATATAATGTGAACAATACCGTGACCGGTATGAGTTAACCCAAAAACCGCCAGTACCGCGCACTTTGCCACGGCAAGTGCAGTAATAACGAGACCGTTAAGAGGAAGCTTAACAAATGACAAGTACTTAGCAAGTACCAAAGTGGCAAGAGAAGCCAATATAGCACCACAAACCTTAAGAATGGTGAAACGAAACCTTGGGAAGGCCTAACAGCCTAGTCACTGTATAAAGAACATACCGGCCAGCAAGAAGCTGGGCTGGATAAGAATCAGCCGGCATTGAAATGCCATGAAGAGCTATTTTTAAACCCGAATTTTCTTTCAAGCATGAATTTTCCAAAAACCCCCGAATTTTTTAAACCCAATCAGAGAATCACGGTAAGTCATTATAGGACCATATAAGAGGAGTTGGCAACAGAATACTTCACTTAGGCGTGACCGACACTACAAGTGTACACAAATGAGACATGGAATGACCGCACTCCAAAGGAGCTTGCGGGCCTGACAGACCAATTATGAGTTAGTTGGGTAAGTGGTAACGTATCAATAAGATACTCCATGTATGTATACAAGTAGAGTACGGTACACGGGAAGTAGCCCACTCCATACTACGGACGAAAGAGCCATCCAAACCAAGACAGTTGGACACCTCGAATGATCGAAGAACACAAGAAAGCTTACCAAGAATCCAGCAAGGTCACGGACCTAAGGATAAGGCGTTAGAAGAAGTGCGAGAAGCACAGAGTATTAAGTACAGACATTGGAAATGTCTCAGGAAATACCTAATAACTGGGTGAATACCAGTGTAAATAATACGGCGAATGCCTAAATGAACTTATTAATACGATAAACGGGATAGAATTCCCACTTTATACCTCACTGAAGAGAATAATGACCTAACCCAGAAGGTATTAGAAGGTACCAAGGATCTACCCAATAATGGGAGACACTACAACCCTAAACGGGATAGTCAAGGACATAGCCGCAAGGCGAAGTCACAACTGAACATAACCATGAGTACGAGCCAAATGTAATGGCATTACTCAGTAACACCCAGGAGCAATCCGAGAAGGGTGCCGGAATCAACAGTAGTTGAACGAAATATCGTGTTGAGAACACAAGAGTTTAAGCAAACACTCGGGTAGAACCCGAAGGGATCCCTCGTAACACGGGATACCCTAGACTGCCAGAGGGCATAAACAACTATCAAGTTACTTAAAGGGCCTTCCATGTATGGAAGAGTGTTGAGACAACCTTATCGGAAAACCCAGTAATACCTCCAAACCATTTAATGGTATACGGAGAAGCGGAAACCTGTATAAACAGCCCGCAAGGAGCATGGCGAGGCAATGTGGCATGTAAGCCGATAAAACCAACTACAATACGTAGATCCAAACATTGTAAAACATATGCATAAAGGCATAAGAGGAACAGTGGTGAATGAACCACTACCTTAGAGTGGAGATACCACTTGTGATTATGGGGCCTATGGAGCGGCATTTGCGTGAATCCTTCAGAGAAAGGCTACCACCTAAGTATGTAATGTGAAACCGCTAGAGCGGTGTAGTAAAACTTGAGCATGTGTATATTGCCAAGGAGTATATGAACTATAGTAGTGTGTAAAGAGGAACCTTGATGACAGTACAAAGCAGACTGATAGAGTAATCGGATGAGTAGTGAACACTGTATGTGTAACATATGAACTGCAGAGTAAGCAGTGCGCAAGTGCGCAGAGAGATTTAAAGAGTAGTGTATGTTGTTGAGCCACAGTGTAAATGGCGTGAACACCTAGGCGGAAGCTAAAGTAGTAGCGGATGCCATGAAAATGAGAAAGACCAAGGTACGCAGTGAGCGACCATTGTGAGAGTATATTCAGATAGTGATCAGAAGTGGATGAGAAAATGTGTTAAAGAACATGATCATTCCTATCTCATGAGAGATTCACTGTCAAGGGTTTACGCTTCTGCACTCTGTATGACTGAGTGTTTTGGTATTGCACTTGTGCAGTAATGATCAAGTGAGAGAGCCAGGAATTGAGAAATGTCAACAAGCCTGTTGAGTGAGAATTTAGAAAGATAACCGTGCGGCCATTGGCTAAAGATGCACAAATAACGTGGGCAGTAACCCACAGGGCCCAGGATCGATATGTGGAAAAATACAGAGTAGTATGAATGAAGAACTCTGGTACACACCAAGAAACAAACATAATCCATGAGCCACTATAAAACGAGGAAGCACTACATGTTAAGTAGTAGCTTGACCTCAACCGACAACAAGTCGGGAAAAATAAGTGAATAACCACGAAGGTATACAGAGTTATACAAATAGATTTCCAGAGAGTTGGAGAGAAAATCTATAACTCATCGAATTCGCATACGGTAAGAGATACCAAGCGACGATTAATATACATTGAGAATACCAAAGAGCGAATTAAGCTCTAGTTGTCAGGTCACGCAGCAGAAGCTTGTGGACCGTGATTCAGGGTTAAGAATATCTATACCATAAACCCCTTGAAGCCTTATAGGCTAGAACCGAACCCGGTTATGAGTTAATTAACCGTATTGAAGTTAAAACACTTCATAATACTCGAATTAATGAACCAATGTTCAGTGATAACATATGGTTGGTTACGCGGGCGTAACCCCTTTTAAGGGGGGTAGGGCGAGAAACCGCTTAGAGTATGTTTTACGTTTTGGTGCGTAAACTACTATGTGCATAGCACAAAAGAAAATTGTTTTGATGTTTGGACCTCATGTTACATAAACATGTCTACCCATTCATCGCGTAAGTATGAGTATTGTGCATGAGAGATGCGAGTAATGAGTATGTAATAAATATGAAAAGAGGAGTAGAGAAACTCCTGGGGAATGAGAATCCCTATAGTATATGTCTAGTGAGATTAGACATGAGATATGATGAGTATGAATCGGCATGAAACCGATATGTAACCTAAGAGGGAGTGAGTTCCCTAGGTGATTTTATTTGAGAATGATAGATGGAGTGAGTTCCATCCTTTGGAGTTGTATGTTATGTGTTTTTAATTGAGCAACAGTTTGAGTAAATGAAGCCATAAGTATGGAATACCTAGGTAAAGTGAAGCAACGAGAATCACAAATGACCTAAGTACTAGGAACTAGAGATTAATTGAAACGAATTGTTTCGTGAATACGATTAGAAAGAGTAAAAGATAGAAAACGAAAATGTTTGACTATCTGATTGTTTGAAACTGACGTGGGAGGTGGAACTTGATCTGCTAGCGATCAAGGGAAACCGAACACAAATTGGGGTGGAAGGATAGTTCAACACTGATGCTGATCACATCAGGGTTAGATGATTCCTGAAGCTCCCTATAGTGGTCACAAGTAATCACGCTAAGAAAGATACAACTACCATAAAATCTGATGTGGAGTTGTGTGATGTTTTAAAAAGAATTTTCAAACAGATTTTGAAAAAGAATTTCCTTCAAGTATGAAGATGGAAATGAAACTGGTTTTGAAACCGCTATCACCCGCCGATGGCTGAGCCTTAAGTCTTAATGACCGGTAGAACGGTGGGCGTGTATTAGTTTTAAAACCATTGCACCGTACGTGCGGCGGTCCTAAGTGACCGTTTGGGGCGGTGTCAGTGTGTGATTTTTCCAAAGGCAGCGGGACGGGGAGAGTACCCTGAGATGTTCCTGTGTTGAGTGAGTCAACCAGAGTGCCTGAGGATATGTATATGTGTAACGTTTTGATCAGAACCGAAGGGACCGTGGGCCAGAGAGAGTAAGTGCCCATTTGTCATGAAACGGCCGTGAACCAGAAAGAGTAAGTGTTCAACGTGACCGGTACCTGAGGGATCAGTAGTATATTACTCAATATGGATTCGAGGACTGTAGTGCCTTCTTGTCTTCGGACCGATTCCATGGAGAGAGTAAAAGAGTATTTTTGATTGCTATACATGCTGTGATATGTGTGTGGTATGTGTAGTATGAAATGAGACAGACTTGTGGAGTCTGTAAGGTTATACATGTACTATAACCTTGGCATTGAATGCCATGAGAGTAACCACCTAGATTCAGCAACTTTGAGGACAAAGTTCCTAAGGGGGTAGATTGAAATACCCCGGATCTAGGAATAGCGATTAAATTACTCTAATATGATTATAAAAGGCCTAATGGTGCCTAAAGAGTATTGGTAAAAAGAATAAAACCAAAAGAAAAGAGAAAACGCTTGAAAAGCGAAAAACGCTAAAATACGCGTTAAATGAGTATAAGAGATATATGATCTCGAGAGGGTCCGAGATGGATTCCTAAGGCTTAGTTAGGCCTAATAAGTATACGGGAATGATTCCCGAAGAAAACGAATCCAAATAATGGATTAAAACGATAACGGAGTTTTAAAGCACGTTTTTTCGAGGAAACCCGAAAACGTGACTTTAAGTGGTCAAATGGACCCGTAAAAATTATAGTTGATTATATAACTATAATTAAGTATTAATGGAAGCTTAATAGCCATTAAAAATAAAGAAACGAGAAAAATCCGAAAAACGGGCCCGGTTAGTGAATAGTGCCAAACCGGGTAAATTAACGAGCGTTTTCTGTAAAAATCGAAAACGCTCTCAGCCTATATTAATTAAGTGGGCCGATTTTTAGAGCATGAATTAGCTCTCTCTCACACTATATTCTAGCTAATTAAGTGGTGAGTCATAAAGCAAATAGTTAGAAAGTGAAAAAGTAAATAACTTACTTTCCTTCCTTCTCTCTCCTACTCTTTTCCTTTCTTCCATCGTGAGCTGCCTTCTCCTCCCTTCCTCTGGCGATTTGAGCTGCTGCACCAAAGAGCTTCCATGGCTGCTCCTCTTCCCTTGCTTCCTTAAGCCACATAAATGCTCCAAATCAAAAACAAAACACATATTTGTGTTCCTCTCATCAAGCTCCACACTTCCCTCTTTTCAAAATTTGAAAAGGATGAATTTCATTTTGATGGGTGTTGGCCATTTGAAGAGAAAAGCACACCATTTAGAAGCTTGAAGCTTCCTCTTCCATCCGAGGTAAAAATATCCAAAGAAAATGGCATTTTTCTTCACCTCCTTTTGTTGGCCGATTTTGGCATGTGTTAATGCCTTGCTTCTCTTTGTTTTGAGCTACTCTTCAAGTCTCCAATGGTGGGTTGGAGCTCCTCCTTTGATTTTTGGGCAAAACCAATTCTAGGGTTTCTTAAGGTAATGTCCAATTCTATGCCTTAAGCCTTCTTTGAATTCATGAGTGGTTGCCACAACTAAAAGAGCTAACTTGTACTCCTCATGTCCAATGGTATATTGGTCTAGAGAATGGGGGCAAGTGAGTTGCCTAGACCGATTTTGGATGAAGAGAAGATGAGAAGAGGAGAAGTGTATTAACAAGGAAACTTAAGAGAATTCAAGGTAAGAAACCAACCCTAAAGTATATTCTATATGTGTTAGAATTTGGGATGGGATAATTAAATGAATGAACCCCACATGTGTTGTGGTAGCAATGTGCTTGTATAAAAATAATGCAAGTGAGAAAACATTGTGAATTTAGTGTTCGATTTAAGTGTTATGCATTTTATGAATTATGCATTATATTGTATTTGGAGAATTGATGAGTATTGGTGAACTTTGTGTGTGCTGGTAGAACCCTTGTGGTTTGGCTAGTTTTAGGATGAATAATGTGATGAGATGAACTTTGGGAAGTGTTAGAAAAGTAGCCAAGTTATGGCAAAATTTGTGTAGAAACCTAAGTGGTTTAAGTGATGTTTTGTGTGGAGAATAACCTAGGGTTAGCTAGGTGTTGTTAGAGTTTGAATTGGGTAAATGATCACCCAAGAATATGGGAGGATGATTGTGGTGAGATGTGCAAAAATCTGTAGCAAAAGAGGTTGTGTAAGTGCCTTAGGAGTTTTTAGAAACCAAGGAAGATTTTAGGCTTTAAGAGTGGGTCTTGGAACTTGGAATAAGGTGTGCATTATCTTGGAAGTTTTGGAATGGTTAAATGAAGAGAGAGTAATAATGCAAGTGTTAAGAAAGGTTAGAAAATGCACAAGTGTGCATTAGTGCAAAAGGGAGAATTAAGGAGTTTTTGGATGTCATTAAGATGGGTTTGAAGTGCCCAAATGAGGTAGAACATATTAGGATATATGAGGAAAGGTTTGGAGTTGAAAGAACAAATTAAGAGAAAAATCTGTAGTGGACCGACCCAGGGTCCGACCCAGTTCTGGGTCGGTCGGACCACGTTAAGCCAGCCAGAAAGCTTCGGCAATGGACCGACCCAGAGAGTTTTGGGTCGGTCGGCTTAGCTTTGGGTCGGTCGGTCGAAAAATTTAACGAAGGAAAAGTTTCGGTAATTGACCGACCCATAAGGATGGGTCGGTCGTGGGTCGGTCTAAGGTTGTTTTCTGAACCAGAAAGTTACTGGGACGGACCGACCCAGGGGTTGGGTCGGTCGGTGGGTCGGTCGACCCTTAACAAAAAAAAAAGGAAATTTTAATTTCTAAGAATGTTAATTGGTATTAAGGTGTGCCATTAATAGGGTAGTGATGATTGGGACCCTAAGAACTTAAGTAATTAAGTTAAGATTAAGTATAAACCTTAATGCTTAAAGTTAAGATTATGAGGTTGTTAAGGATAAATTAAGTAAGTTATAATGGTGATTGAGTGGTAAGAAGTTGTAATACAAATGTAAGTTATAAAACTATCGAACGGGGTTAATCATGGGCGCATTAGTCGTTAAATAATTATGTTACCCCGATATTAATAAAGATAGTTATGATGTTACCAGTTGTACAAAGATTTCCAAGGAACATGTGATGGCACATTAGAGTGCATCTTCGGTGAAAGGTATGATTTTCTCATGCCCCGTATGCTAACCGAGTTACTCTGATTTGTGTGTTTGTGTGCCGGCTTAATCAAGATTAAAGCATGAAAATAATCCCTTGTTTGATTATGCATGCATTGTTGTATGTTGAATGAGCTAACATACTTATATGCCGGTGTGGTCTAACTTAGTGCATAGACCGACTCTTAGTGAGTACTGATTGACTAGAAACCCGTTGAACGGGTAGTCACATAACCAATGGTATTATGCAAAACACACAGCTATCGATTAAAGTATAACGATAACACAAACATATGAACTCCCTAAAATGCGAGGAGATGTACGGGTTGAGTATATACCCGATAACGGTTAGAGAACCTTACTGAAACGATCCACGAAATAAATATGAGTGGAGAGATAAATGAACCTCCATCGAGAGGATTGAAGTTAATCCAATAATGTGAACTTATAAGGAAGGTAAATGAGACCTAGGGGATTAGTAACTCCCTTGAGACATGGTCGACCTCCTATAAGAGGGTTTACCCGGTATAAGAATATAACCGAAAGTACGAGTATATGTACTGTAAAGGTAACTCTTAAAACAAAGATTAACCAAACTTGAGTAATGTTCCCTAAGTCATTAGAAACATCGAGAGTGATGCTTCTAGACTAATATACATGATATAATTATAACTCCGAGAGAGGAGTATATGGGAATGTGAGTAGTCCGAGAGTAGTCGGACCTATGTAAAAAGAGTTAGGAACTAAGAGAGAGTTCCGTGAGCTAGTTGAACCTTCCCACCATGCTAGACCCAGAGTAGGGTCGAAACCGGGAAGTAAGACTATGCTAGAGAGCCATGAGTTTTGGCTCAAGTATGTAATAAGAGTAACAAGCGTGACGTAGGAGACCTGTAGTCTCGAGAATCTACGAGAGCTTGAGTATAAATAACCCGAGAGAAAGGGGTGAGTATATGTATGAATAACCCGAGAGAATGGGTAAGTTAAGAATGAGTAGCCCAAGAGAATGGGTGTGTAAACGAATAAGTAACCCGAGAGAACGGGTGAGGTATTAAATAAGTAAACAAGGCATAGTGAGGAATAACCCTCAATGCCTAAGGGTAACCAGTTACCACTAACAACATCGTTATGTTAGTTAGGAATCGTGTTCCGTGATTGGATGTAGATTCCTTGTGTGTTATACATATATATTGTATTGCCATGATGCATGTTGTTTGATTAAAATGAACTCCATGTATATCCGACCCAGAGTAGTCGGCGTACCGCGGTTAGCACGCGGTATATGCGAATTTCATGCGCAGCGAAAGCTGACCCCTAGGGGGAACGTTTTTAGTGTGCAGGTACTTGAAGCTGGCCACCGTTCGAGAGAGAGTAGGACGGGGACTGCTGTGAGCATGGGTAGTCAGATTGTAGTTACTTATGCATTTGAATGAGGTGTAAGTCCGAGTATGTTATCGGCAACCGTATATTGTAGACTCGGTTTAGTAAAGAAGTGAAATGACTATGGTGTTTGTATGAAGTACTCGGTTGTTCCAGTCCATCAGACCGTTACTGTTTGTGAGTCAGGCCTGGTTAGCCACGAGGGTGGCTAACGGCGTTGTATCACCCTCTGTTGTATTTGAATTCCGCTGCGAGCTTAATGGTAAATTGTAACAGTCTAAGAGTTAATGATGAGATTAGCAGTTGGGGTGTTACACGCCGGGCATGCCGCCAGCATGAGAGGTTGAGTTTGAGATTGACTTGATTCCGGGCACCGGACCCATTGCGAAAGCACCTTATCGTATGGCTCCAGCAGAGATGACAGAGCTCAAGGAGCAGCTAAGAGACCTACTTGACAAGGGCTTTATCTGCCCTAGTGTTTCACCATGGGGAGCGCCGGTCCTCTCGTGAAGAAGAAGGACGGTAGCCTCCGCCTGTGTATTGACTATCGGGAGCTGAATGCTGTTACGGTGAAGAACCGTTCCCCTTTACCACGCATCGAAGACCTATTTGATGAGTTGAGGGGAGCATCAGTATTCTCCAAGATAGATCAACGTTCCGGATACCATCATATTGCCATCCGTGATAGTGATATCGAAAAGACAGCATTCAGAACTAGGTATGGGCATTATGAGTTCACAGTTATGCCGTTTGGCTTATCAAATGCACCAGCTAAGTTCATGGACTTAATGAACCGCTTGTTCCAAGATCAGTTGGACAAGTCTGTGGTAGTCTTCATTGATGATATTCTTGTGTATTCGAAATCAAGAGGTGAGCACGAAAGCCACCTGAGAGATGTGTTACAAACATTGAGGTGGAATCAGTTGTATGCAAAGTTTTCGAAATGTGAATTTTGGTTGAACCAAGTATCCTTTCTTGGACATGTGATTTCCGAGGCCGGGATCGTTGTTGATCCGGCAAAGATAGATGCAGTGCGCACCTGGCCTAGGCCGAAGACAGTTACCGATATCAGGAGCTTCCTCGGTCTGGCAGGTTATTATAGGAGGTTTGTGAAGGACTTCTCCAGTGTCTCGAAGCCGATGACTTCCTTAATGAAGAAGGATGAACCATTCGAGTGGACGGTCGATTGTGAGAGTTCTTTCACGAGTCTCAAGGATGCTCTGACATCTGCACCAGTCCTAACTCTACCAGACGGTCCAGATGGTTTTGAGGTCTACTGCGACGCATCAGGTAGAGGTATGGGTTGTGTATTGATGCAACACGGGAAGGTCGTAGCATACGCCTCCCGACAGCTGAAGAAGCATGAGGAGAACTACCCTACCCATGACTTAGAATTGGGTGCCATTGTCTTCGCATTAAGATATGGCGACATATATAATGAATGGCTACATTTCTTAATTGACTAATGGCATACTTTGACAATCATTCTGACCACAAAGCTTAAAGTACTGTTCACTCAGAAGGAGGTGAACATGAGGCAAAGAAGGTGGTGAATTTCTGAATGACTACGATATTAATCTGCAATAAAGAGGGTAGGCAAATGTGGTAGCTGACGCATTGAGTCGCCGAGCACACTCTCTCCATTCGCTAGTCTCTCATACTGGCTTGGTTGAAGAGGTGCGGAGTGCTCAGATGACGGATCAGTATATGCTGGAGATCCGGCAGAAGCTTATTGATGGCACATTCGAGGGTCAGAAGTACGACTTCAGACTCCACGATGATGACCTGATTAGGCTTAATGGCCGATTGTGTATACCTAAGAGTAGCGCTGAGTTGAAGGAGCGCATATTAAGTGAATCCCATTGTTCTACTACTTCGATTCACCCCGGAGCTTCAAAGATGTATAAGAGTATGAAAAGGTATTTTTGGTGGACTGGAATGAAAAGAGATGTAAGTGATTATGTGTTGAGGTGTCTCACTTGCCAGAAGGTCAAGTTTCAGCACCGACGGCCTGGTGGTATGGTACAGCCAATGCCAGTGCCTGAGTGGAAGTTCCATGATATCTCCATGGACTTCGTAGTAGGGCTTCCGCCTACAAGGGGAGGTCTGAATATGATATGGGTTGTAGTTGACCGACTGACCAAGGTGGCCCGATTCATTCCGATGAAGGACACCTGGAAAGTGGTAAGATTGGCACAACTCTTTGATAAAGAGATTGTAAGACATCATGGTGTACCGAAAACGATTGTATCTGACAGAGATACCAGATTCTTATCCAGATATTGGAAGTCTACACGAGAGGCATTGGGTACTGAACTGAAATTGAGTACAGCGTTTCACCCACAGACCGATGGTCAGAGTGAGCGCACCATTTATACACTTGAGGATATGCTATATGCATGTGCACTTGACTTTCAGACCAGCTGGATTGATAAGTTACATCTGATCGAGTTTAGTTACAACAACAGTTATCATGCTTCGATCAAGATGTCTCCCTTCCAGGCCTTGTACGGTAGACCATGCCGCACGCCATTATGCTGGTATGAGTCGAGTGAGACGGTCATCATAGGACCAGAGTATCTTGAACAAGTTCAGGCAGAAGTTCGCCAGATCCGGGCTAACATGAAGGCAGCTCAGGATAGACAGAAGTCGTACGCAGATGTGCGCAGACGTGACCTGGAGTTCGCCGTGGGCGATCAGGTATTTTTGAGAGTATCCCCCATGAAGGGAGTATTTCGTTTTGGCCAGAAGGGCAAGTTGAGCCCAAAATATGTGGGGCCTTATGTTGTGACGGAGCGGATCGGCCCGGTAGCTTACAGACTTGATCTACCGCCGAGCTGGGCAAGGTACATGATGTATTTCATGTGTCCCAGTTGAAGAAGTATATGTCTCATCCGTCTCATGTGCTTGAGCCTGAAAGGCTAACCTTAGAGCCGACCATGCGATCAGTGGAGACTCCGGTACGGATTCTGGATACTAAGACTCGAGACACTCGCCATAAGTCTGTGAGACTGGTGAAAGTTCTTTGGTCTAACCAGGACGTTGAGGAGGCCACTTGGGAGCTGGAAGATAAGATGAAGGTGAAGTACCCGTCATTGTTTACTTCTTAGTGCTTATGTGTATAGGGTACGGGCGTACCCCTTTTTAAGGGGGTATAGCCGTTTCGGTTATGATGTGTACGACGTGTATTTGAATACATCGTCTATGTTATGTTGTTATGTTACAGACCGTTGTGTCTGAATGATGTGGATGATGTTGTATGACCTTGTGTCCAATGTTATGTAAGTGTGTTGTTAATGATGTATGGAAGTATTGTTTATAAGTATTCCCGTGTTCTAATATTTAGGATATGTGGAAGAATGAACTTTGAGGACAAAGTTCTTTTAAGGGGGGTAGATTGAAATACCCCAAACCTTAATATATTGTTTAAAAACCTAAATATGGTATATTAAGACTAAAAAGAGTCTTAGAAACATTAGTAAACAAATTTAAACAAAAGAAAACACAAAATGTGCTTTAAGGTCAATAAAGGCCAAAATGTGCTCTAAGCTTGGGGTAAGCCTGGCTAAGACCTAATGAACTTACCAAGATCTTATTTAAATACTAATGAACATATTAAACCAATTACCAAAGAAAACCAAGCTTGAAAACAAGTTTAAACACAAAATGTGCTTTAAGGAGTCTTAAAGCACATTTTTGAAAAATTGTCTTGTAAATGAGTTTTGAGTGGCTAGATGTCCATCATTACTCTTAAATATATATGTATACTATATAATATCACACTTGGATGTCTATATCAATGGGAAATCAAAAATTTCACTTCTATGTGCCTTGTTTTTATGAATAGTAATTTTTACAAGCTATTTTGTAACATATGTTTGTATAAGTAATTAAATGTTCAACAAAGACTAAAATACCCTCATACTACTATTGGGGGCCGGTTTTAAGGTTGGTGACACACCACCCTTGTTAGCATGTTACAGAAAATAAAGAGACTACTTAAGTTACATTTTTACTTTATAAAGCATAAATATCTTCTAAAATCAAGTTTATCTCATTCTCTCATTCTTCCTTCATTTCCCACGTTCCAAACCTTCTTCAACTCTCTTCTTCATTGCTCTCACGTTTTGCAATAGTACACACCACCACCACCTCCATCTTTGATCTCTTGTAAAATCAAGCTCACTTGTCCAAACAAAAACAAACACCACCATTCTCTTCCTCTCATCAAGCTCTTCATTTCTATCTTCTCAAAACTTCAAGAGCCCCATTTCGTTGCCATGGAGTTCCACCTTGAAGGAGCTTAAGCTTGTATTTCTACATACATTTTACTCTCCTTTGCTTCTAGGTAAGGAATCTCAAAGAAAAATCAAGTTTCTTCCATGTTTTTTCCTTGACCGAAAATGCGCATTAATGGTGCTCTTTGTGTGACTTTGTTCTAGCTTCATTCCAACCTTTCATGGACTAGGTGGAGTCCTCTCTTCATAGATATCAAACTCTCTTCAAAGACCAAGGTAAAACACTACATTAATGTTTTTGAAACAATGTAAAATTAGGGTTTACAATGAGATGAAGCTTATAGCTTGAATACTCATTATAATGTTTGTATATTGTTTAGAACTTGACAAAGAATCAATAACCTTACCGGTTTTTATAAGGAAACAGAAAGAAGTTGTTTGGAAAAGAGGTAAATCTACTAACCTAATGTGTTTTAATGCCTTAGGAGAAATGAGCTTATAATGCTTGTTAAAACTACCTAAAGAGCAAATGGTGAATGACTTAGTAAAGTATTCTCAAGAGCTTAGTAAAACCATATGTGTTTGTTGAGTGTATTTGCAGGTCAAAGGCAAATATATTGTGGAAATTCAGTGTTTATGATTTATGCATCTTAAGGCCTAAGAGCCATGTCATTTAAGGGCCTAAGTGCCATGCAATCTAAATTATGCACTATGTTGTGATGTGGTGCTATATGAGTGAAGAATTGTGTATAAGAAAGTGCTTGATGGATTTTTAGTGTGTTCTTGGTTGTTTGTTGTTGTGAAAACAATATGTTTTGGTTTAGTAATGTTCTAGGAAACCTATGTCGAAATTTAGGTAATAAACGAGAAGTTCTAAGAGTTTAATGAGTTTGATAACATAAGAAGTGTTTAGAATGGTTAAGTGTTTTCCTTGTGAAAGAAACACGCATTAAGGTGATTTAAGATGTGAGAAGGACTTAGGCATGATCTTGAGGTTTAGTATGTACCAAGTCATTTTGGACTTAGGTAAGACTTAGGCAAACTTTGGTAAAATAAGGAGAAAGTGTAAACTTGAAAAAGGATTTCAAGAATGACATAAGGAATTAGTTGTGAGAAATGATGCTTGGGAGATGATGTTAAAATGAGGAGAAAGCATTTTGGGGATAGTAGTTATCATAGCTATAAAACACCATTGGGAAAACTAAGGAGGAAATAACATAAGTGTTAGGAATTTCGGTATGAAATGAGTAATGTTTAAGGTGATAGATAATGAGTTTCATGGATGTTGTATGTGGATATAAGTGTACCAAATGTTGTTAGGAAACATTAAGATGCTTTAGGAGAAGTTTGGTGAAGATTTGACAAAGTTTGGGTAAGTTTAAGGACGCCCGACCCAGGGGTCCGACCCAAGTTTGGGTCGGACAGCCTCTGTTAGACGTCAGGAAATTGTTCTGGAATGGTCCGACCCAGAAGGTTGGGTCGGACATGGGTCGGACGGTCATGTTGTAAAGGACGGAAAATGTTCTGGAATGGTCCGACCCCAGTCGAGTGGTCGGACGTGGGTCGGACGGGCATGTTTTGTAAGGCGGTAAAGGTTCTGTAATGGTCTGACCCAGTCGAGTGAGTCGGACGTGGGGCGGACATGTATGTTCTGAGGTCGATAAAATTCTCTGGAATGGTCCCGACCCAGAAGGATGGGTCGGACATGGGTCGGACAAGGTAAGTTTCTTCAGACCCGAAATCACGGGAAGTGTCCGACCCAGTTGTGGGTCGGACGGTGGGTCGGACATACCAAAAACTATAAAAAAAAAACAGAAAAGAATGTGACTTATGTAGTTAACCCTAGGGGGTATAATGAAGGTAACCTAGGGTAAGTTAGACATTTAAACATGTCAAATCTCATGTTAAACACTTAGTAAATTTGGAGGTTAAGTAAGTTAATTAACCGACATTCTTGAATCATGTATAGGAGTGACCTACGGTGGAACAAATCAAGGCAAGGACCAATATGGTTTTTCTTGGAGTCTGTTGTCTACCGGTTTACACCGGCTTGTGTGTTGTATGTTTTTCTGTGTGTTTACGACGTTATAAGACTTAAACATGTAATGAGTTTACCGTTGTTCATATTATTGTGATGTCGTGATGTGACTCAATTCCCTTGTGTGTGTCTAACATGACTTACCACTTATTGTGTATTGTTGTTAAGTTCCCCCATGAACTTCTAACAAGTGTTAACTGGGAAGTGAGGAATCCGGTTGTCCGGTCATGCATGTAAGTTAAGAGTAGATATCTGAATCAGATTCGACTCTTATGTTGTTAAGATTGTCCTCCTTAATTTGGCGTTCGATCTCCCGCTAGCTTCCTCCAAAGCTTACCTATTCTGACTTATGATCGGTTTATGTGAACATGTGTTTGTGTGGTTGGTTCGGGTCACTAAATCTGAACCATCTGTGACTTAAGTTACTCGTTCGACTACAGAACGGTAATGAGTGTGTGTAACGAGCTTAACATGAGGGTGATTCATTCTCTAGGCTCTTATGTTATTTGACCCTTGTGGTTTGTTATCGTGGAACGAAGATCCACTGTGTATGTGATGTTATGTTGTGCACTATTGATGCTATGCCACATATTATGTTATGTTATGTATAAAAAATGAATGCCATTTTATCATGACAATTAGTTTTCGCGTATCCCGGTAGCCGATGGGCTGCGCGTTACCATACCAGCCAAGGGTTGCTGACCCCCCTCGGGGGATCCATATTTCTTTAACTGCAGGATGAGGATCGAAGAAGCGGAGTGGCTCTAGATCCTAGGATGTAGTTTACTTTGAGTACTTTTGGATGTTGGCCCGGGATGCGCCTGTGCTCCCGTGGTGTGTTATATATTTGGTTATGACAGTTTCAGTGACAGTATACAGTGAAGGACATATTTAAACACTCGGTATTTTGTTGATGTATATATGTGGTTGTTAGTTCTATGCTCGGGAGTCTGATCATCAGACTGGTACACTTGTATTTATTCTGCCTTGTTAACCACGGGTGGTTGACGGCGTTGTAGCACCATTCTTTTAGTTACTGTTTAGTTGTTTATATACCACTGTGATTTCAAGTATTGTCATGTGCGTAGTAGGGGTGTTACAATATATGATGTAGTGTAAATTTGGTGAAGTTATGTGTGTGAGAATACTATTAATGGATTTAGGTGTTCTTGAATGTTTAATGGTGAAAACCATGAGTTTTGGAATGATGATGTGCTAAGAGAACCCATGGCAAAATTTGTATAATGTATAAGGAGTTGTAAGTGCTTAAATGAACTTTGGTGAACTAGGATATGTTAGGAAAGGATAAATGTTTTACTAAGGAAAAACATGTTTTTAAGGTGTTCTAAAGTGCTACAAGGACTTTGGTATTGTCTTGGAAGTTCTAGGAATTCAATGAGTGTTTTAGGATGTAATAAAGTCTTGGAGAAGTTTGTTTAAGGTTTAGGTAATGTTGATGAATAAGGAGGGAATGATGTTTAGGTAAGGTTTTGAGTAAGGAATTTTAAGAAGTTGTGAAAAGGAGATTTAGTTAGTAAGAAAAGAAGTTGAGAGATGATGTTAAGGTGTAGAGGAAACACCTTGGTGTAGTGGTCATTATTGGTGAACTACCACTTAGAAATCTTAAGGAGAAACATCCTAGTGCTAGGAATTTTGTAAGAAATTTGTGAATGATAAGATGGTTTTGGTGAGTGATTTAAAGAGTTTAGCACATGGCTAAAGGTGTGTTTGATGTGCCAAATGATGTTAGGAAACATTATGAGGCTTTAGGAGAAGTTTGGTGAAATTGGTTAAGTGCTTAAAGGCTTAGAAAGTGAGTGCTTTGCCTAGTCCGAACATCCGTCCGGACATGGACGTTCGGACAGGCCTGTTGCGTAAACATTTTCAGAGTCTCGACTTGTGTCCGACCTTGGGAAGTCCAGACACAAGTTCGGACGTACCTGCTTCTTCATTCAATTTTCCTCGACCCATGTCCGAACTTCCGAAGTCCGGACACAAGTTCGGACAGGCGTCTGTATTCAGTTTTGAGTCTCGACTTGTGTCCGAACTTGGGAAGTCCGGACACAAGTTCGGACAGGCCACTGTATGGACCAAAACTTTGTTTTAAGGTGGGAAAAGTTGCCTAAAAATGGTGATTACTAAGTAATGATGTTATAAGATTGTTAAGGACATGTTAAGTGAGTTATAATGACAATTTAGTGGAGGAACAATTGTATTAAAATGTAAAGTAAAACAAGTTAAAATGTGAAGCTATATGACTAAATTAACGGGGATAAGTTATAAGCATTAGACTTTAAACAATCATGTTACCCCGAAGTTAATAAAAGTACATGTAATGTTATCAGTTGTTTGAGAATTGCTCGAGGAACATAAGTGGATGTGGTAAAGTGGACTCCGGTGACAGGTATGGTTTTCTTGCAACCTGTGTCCTACCGGATTACACCGGCTTGTATGCCAACGTGTTTTTCTGTATGTTTGCCACATTGTAAGATAAAACATGAAATGAGTTTACAGTAATTCATTTATGTGGCGTGTTCAACTCCGACACCATTTAACCTCGGAAGTGTTAACCTTAGTTAACTGAGTCTAGGATCACATGAGAGTTCGGTATTCGGAGTAAACGACCCGAACCATGGGACGTTCTAACCACGGCTATGCGTGAGTTGATTATGTGATGTTGTGTATGTGAATGTAGGGATCTCCCTTGTATGTTTAACCCAGTTGTTATACTGTATGTGTGTAGATGTGATAGACTCCATAGTGGGGTTCTAACTAATATCTAAAGTAAGTATGTACTAACAGTGGTGTGGAATCCGGTTTGGCCGGTCGCGCGTTGTTTGGGAGAGGGTATCCTTCTTAGCCTTACCCTTCTCTTTGTTATGGTTGTTTCCCTCACGGGTTATGATCTCCCATTAGCTTATTCCAAAGCTTAGCTATTCTGACTTATGATCGGTTTAGGGGGAACATGTGTTTGTGTGTTGTGTTCGGGCCTCCAAACCCGAACCATCTTAACGTAAGTTACTCGTCCGACTATTAGGACGGTAATGAGTGTTGTTGTTATTGTATAACGAGCTTACTGATGAGTGTCCAAATGAGCATGTTTTAGGGGTGTATTTCATATGTTTAATCAACACTTTTCATGCTCATTTCTCCACCCTAGCTTGTTTTCCTCTAGTTTTGTGTTTCATTGGTGTTTCACACATTTATTGTTTAAACAGGAGGAGTAACATAGCTAGGAGTAAAGTAGACGAAGAGAGGAACGCGTGGGCGCAAACGGATCCAAAATCGGAGTTAAAACGAAGAAGATACAGCGTTTTGAAGTTATACTGACTCCGACCGACCTTGCAAGTCCGGTCGCAAGTTCGGTCGGGTCGAACTTTTGCCCAGATTTGCGTTTTTGCAAGCTACTGGAATCGACCGACCTTGCAAGTCCGGTCGCAAGTTCGGTCGAACTTAAAAACGCGTCCGAAAATCGCTACTGACTCCGACCGACCTTGCAAGTCCGGTCGCAAGTTCGGTCGGTCGTAAAATTTGCCCAGAAATCAGATTTTAAAAGGGGAAAGAAGAGGAAAGGAGGGGTATTCCACACAGAGGAGAAAAACGACGGAAAAACAAGAGAAAAAAGGGAAGAAGAAGAAGAAGGAAAGGAAGAAGAAGAAGAGAAGAAGGAGGAGAAGGCTCACCTCCATTGAAGCTCTTCTTCAACCTCCCATGGCTATTTCTTTTCCCTTCTCTTTCTTTTGTGCTTTAATGGTTGTGTAGTTTCCTTGTAGCTTGGGATGGGGATTTTGCCCCAAAATCCCTAAACTCCATTGTTGAATCTTGAACTTGTGTTTGTGCTTTATTTTAGTCTTTGAGCTTAATGAAGATGATTATTGAGTGTTTATGACTTCTAAACTCGTTGCTCATGATTTGGGGATTTGTTAAGGGTTTTGCTCAATTTGTCTTCTATTTGTTAAATTGGTTGGTTTGGCCTACCGATTAGTTGAGCATTATGTGGGATTCTATCGAAATGATATTCTGAGATAGAAACCTAAACCGTTGGGGACTAAATCAATGTTAGCCGATTTTCACTGATTTTGAGATGAGGTTCTCATTGCAACTTAGGGTAGATTTGTGCTTAATGCTTCTGATTGAATTGGGGATTTGAACGAGCATTCAATCCCCGTTAAATTGGTTAGGATTAATAGACCGGGATTTGGTTATTAATTAAATTCCTGTTGTTTAGCTATGAGTTCGAGGTTCAGCCATTGGTAGAAAGGGGATGACGGGTGCGAATATCCTATCCCGAGCTACACCTATCCTAGATTAGATAGTTTAGTGTTTATTGCTTTTTTTTATTTCTCCAGTTACAACCCAAAAACCCAAAACCCCTAATTTACAATTATGCACTTTTGTATATATCCTCTTGCACATTTACTAAGCTTATAATTAGCTAGACAGTTACGAAGTCCCTGTGGATACAACCTTGTTGTACTACAATGATTGGGTTCACTGCCCATAGTTAGCAAGAAAGTTTCAACACTATTTTGCCCAACAAATTTTTGGCGCCGTTGCGGGGGACTTCGGTCCAACTATCTGGTTTATTATCTGTTTAGTTTTTGTGCAGATTTTCATTTCATTTATTTGCCCATTTTGTGTATAAATTTTTGTTTCTTTTTTAGGTACTTAATTCTGATGGATGGTCACTACGATCAAGCAGGAGGTTGGTACGGTATTTACTCTTATGGCGCAGAGAATACAATCAATGGGATGTATGTCAAAGGTGCGGAGAGTACCATGAGAGCACCCAATGTCCAACAAACAATGGCAGAATTGAGAGCTTATGGAGGACCTCAACTCATATGTCTACGGAGGCTTGTGTGCCAAGAGTGTGGAGGAGACCACGAGAGCGTCACTGTCCTGAGATCACAGTAGATGTTGATTCACCCAGTTTGGAGGAGCTCATGTCTGATCTTATCTCTTCTTGCAAGCCTAACTCGACTATGCAAGATACTTTATCATGAAGCAAAATACCTTCAACATGAATGTTCAAGCTCATATCGATCAGATTGTGCAACAACTTGAGAGCGAAACAGTTCATGATGTGGAACAGCCTGCTGAGGACTTGAGCTACTCTCCAACTCCTCCCTTGTGCAAATCTGAAAGCCCAGTACCACTCCACCGCCGGCTAGACTATGAAGACACTTCATCAGAAGAGAGTCTCCACTCTGACTTCAAGGAGCTTTCTCCCTCTGAAGTCAGCTACCAAATTTCCCCGCCTTCTCCGTGCTCCATCAAGATCACGGATGCTCACATCCTCAACTTTGAGAAGGAGGAGACACTGTCTCCTCTGACTCCTAAGAGGAGAGTACCACCACCGACTTCAAGGAGCCATCCCCCTCTGAAGTTGATGTCCACCTCGGCTCTTCCCATGAGCCTCACCCCGAGGTCGAGGATGTCTACATCCTTGAATTTGAGGAGGAGGAGCCCACTAACTTTGATCTTCATTTGAAGGATCAAGGCCCCCACCCATGCACTAATGAAGTTGGGTGGAAGCTCAACGTACACCCGCTAAGTGTGGAGGCCACCTTCCCATTTGATCGGGGACCAGAGATAGAAGACAAAGTCCACCACGGAGTTCTCCCTGCACCGCTAAATGAAGTAAAGGATATCTTCATCCTTAAATTTGAAGAGGAGGCTCCACCAAAATTTGATCCTCGTACCAAGGATCACCCACCTCAACACTTCCACCTGAAGAACGATCGGTGGAGTTTACACTTCACATCCTAAGTGTTGAGGCCACATTTCCTTTTGATCCGGGTCGTTCTTCATTGCTAGATGATGCCCGCCCAATCCACCTGTTGAAGCCAACTTCAACGTTCATATTCGATCCCGGACGACTTCACGGTGGTATGGTCTAGCCAAAGACCTTAAAGAAGGGCCGCTTACCGGGAGGCAACCCGGATTTCATTTCGTGTCTTGTCTTTAAATTTCGTTAGTTTTGATTTTGCATTGTTTTCAACAATGGGCTATTTGGCATTCTTTGGACTTGCCCTTTTGCGCCCAATGGTGGCGTCTGTGTTGTGAATATTTTGGAAACAGGTAAGCCCCTCTGAAAAAAGGATGGAATTAGGAACAATTACAAAGGAACCTCTGGCGAAATTTTCCTAGAGGACCTTCATCTCCAACGATTGAAGGTAGCACCTCAACGACCCCTCCCACTAGCAAGTGTGCGGGCACCCTATCCTCTATCCACATCTTATCGGGGAGTACTCATTTCACCTATCCTTTATTACTTGCACACAATGACTCCACTATTTTTATTTCTTGTTTTGTTTTCGTTCTCCTTTGGTTTTGTTTTTGCTAACCCTTAACTTCAGTTGTAGTTTGGTTGCTTCTAGTGTTTTATGCAGGTGCAATTTCAATTCCACACCGCAACTAAGCTACGCTACTTGAGGCTGAAGCTCAAGTGTGGGGGGAGTTCTACAAACTGATAGAAATAGCAATCTCAGGGGAGTACTAGTTCCTTTTAGTTTTCGTTCTCTCTTCTCTAAATTTTGAATCTGCAAATCTGGGGATAGCTTCTGTGCTATACTGTTTGTTTGTGTCCCGTGTGATTTTCCTTTTGTCTGCTTCCCGCAAAGGTCTTCTGGAACCTTCCCCGGTTTTGATTGGTGAACAATGGGGACATTGTTCAATTAAGTGTGGGGGAGTGACCTTTTCGGTGAATTGTGTGCTTAAATGCTTAATACTTCATGCTTATCTTGCGATTTTCCAAAATAAAAAACTTGGACCCTTGTGTTGTGAGTTGTTCTCATTAAGAATAAATACTGTTATGAATGTGGGATAAATGCTTAAATTTTCATTTTGATTGCTTTTGAGGAGCATTTTACATGCGGTGTGGCCAAGTGATCTTATATGGTTGGATTTTTATTGCTTTGGGGTTCCTTCTGTCTTCTTTCTTTGGGATTGCTAAGGGGTGCTTCTTTGTGAAAATCCTTCAAGGGACTTGTGAGACGCCATTGTTAACCAACAATGAGAGTTGAGTGTTCTTAAATGCAAAGGCATGATGCCAAAATTTTATCTTCTCATCTCTTATGCAAAAGTGAAACAAATGCATAAATCTATTTTCCTTTTGTTTCTTCTCAATGCCCATTCTTGAGAGAAGTTGGACATGGTAAAAGCTCTCCAAGTCACCTAATCTTTAGAGCTTTGAAGCACTTCGGATCATACCCCGAAACTCTAGATTTTGTTTTGCCCTAAGCACACCCATTCCACCACTAAGAGATGGTTCACACTCCTCAAAGGTTTTAATCACTTTTTGCTTCTTCTTTTATCCTACAATTCATGTTAGTGTTTGTTAGTCTTGAGCATTCCTTACTTGCATGGGTGCTGGTTTTGCTTGAGGACAAGCAAAAAGGTAAGTGTGGGGGTGTGATGAGTGTCCAAATGAGCATGTTTTAGGGGTGTATTTCATATGTTTAATCAACACTTTTCATGCTCATTTCTCCACCCTAGCTTGTTTTCCTCTAGTTTTGTGTTTCATTGGTGTTTCACACATTTATTGTTTAAACAGGAGGAGTAACATAGCTAGGAGTAAAGTAGACGAAGAGAGGAACGCGTGGGCGCAAACGGATCCAAAATCGGAGTTAAAACGAAGAAGATACAGCGTTTTGAAGTTATACTGACTCCGACCGACCTTGCAAGTCCGGTCGCAAGTTCGGTCGGGTCGAACTTTTGCCCAGATTTGCGTTTTTGCAAGCTACTAGAATCGACCGACCTTGCAAGTCCGGTCGCAAGTTCGGTCGAACTCAAAAACGCGTCCGAAAATCGCTACTGACTCCGACCGACCTTGCAAGTCCGGTCGCAAGTTCGGTCGGTCGTAAAATTTGCCCAGAAATCAGATTTTAAAAGGGGAAAAGAAGAGGAAGGAGGGGTATTCCACACAGAGGAGAAAAACGACGGAAAAACAAGAGAAAAGAGGGAAGAAGAAGAAAGGAAAGGAAGAAGAAGAAGAGAAGAAGGAGGAGAAGGCTCACCTCCATTGAAGCTCTTCCTCAACCTCCCATGGCTATTTTTCTCCCTTCTCTTTCTTTTGTGCTTTAATGGTTGTGTAGTTTCCTTGTAGCTTGGGATGGGGATTTTGCCCCAAAATCCCTAAACTCATTGTTGAATCTTGAACTTGTGTTTGTGCTTTATTTTAGTCTTTGAGCTTAATGAAGATGATTATTGAGTGTTTATGACTTCTAAACTCGTTGCTCATGATTTGGGGATTGTTAAGGGTTTTGCTCAATTTGTCTTCTATTTGTTAAATTGGTTGGTTTGGCCTACCGATTAGTTGAGCATTATTGTGGGATTCTATCAAATGATATTCTAAGATAGAAACCTAAACCGTTGGGGACTAAATCAATGTTAGCGATTTTCACTGATTTTGAGATGAGGTTCTCATTGCAACTTAGGGTAGATTTGTGCTTAATGCTTCTGATTGAATTGGGGATTTGAACGAGCATTCAGTCCCCGTTAAATTGGTTAGGATTAATAGACCGGGATTTGGTTATTAATTAAATTCCTGTTGTTTAGCTATGAGTTCGAGGTTCAACCATTGGTAGAAAGGGGATGACGGGTGCGAATATCCTATCCCGAGCTACACCTATCCTAGATTAGATAGTTTAGTGTTTATTGCTTTTCTTTATTTCTCCAGTTACAACCCAAAAACCCAAAACCCCTAATTTACAATTATGCACTTTTGTATATATCCTCTTGCACATTTACTAAGCTTATAATTAGCTAGACAGTTACGAAGTCCCTGTGGATACGACCTTGTTGTACTACAATGATTGGGTTCACTGCCCATAGTTAGCAAGAAAGTTTCAACACTATTTTGCCCAACACTTACCATGAGGGTGACACCATTCTCTAGCTCACCAGTGAATTAGCTATGTTTGGGTCGGTTCCAAGAGGACCGTTCCCGTATGTTATGTGATGTTGTTGTAATGCAATTCCTGTTGCGATGTTATCATGTGCACGTCGAAACGTGAGGAGTGTTGTTATGTTTTGTTATGTGAGGGATGTTATATGTTGTAAAATATGGAGTGTGTGGATCATGGAAATGAATCCCAGTTTGTGATGAGAGGCGTTTAAGGATAACCCGATTTAAGGGTAAGTGTCGTCTATTAAGGAAGTAGCTCCATTAGAGGAGGAACACTCTAGGGATAATGAATACCGTGAGTGACTTATTAAGTAAAGATATATTATCCGTTTGTTGAGCCCATTGAGGCGAGATGATTATGTGTGTGTGTTTACAGTTGCATGCATGATTTAAAGATAATCAATAGCATGCTAAGTCGACAATTAGTTGTGCGTGGCCCGGTAGCATGTGGGCTGCGGGATTACCATACCAGCAAAGGTGCTGAGCCCCTTGGGGGCCACCCTTTCTCTTCTTTTCCTATTTCAGGTACAAAGAGCTGGAGCCGTTCGAGAGTAGGACGGGGTAGTCGTTGTACATGGGTAATCGTTTAAGTTGTATATATACAGTAGGTGTAGTAAGACCGAAACTGTTATCAGCATCAATTTGTAAATACTCGGTACCGTTGGAAGGCTTTTGTATGTTGTTTTGTTAATGAAAAGGGATAATAACGTGTAGTTGCTCAGGAATCTAGTCCATCAGACCGGTACAATGTTTATGTAATAGCCTTGTTAGCCATGTGGGTGGTTAACGGCGTGTAACACCAACGAGTTAAGTTATTTGATGAGGTGTGTATTCCGCTGCAGATTGTTGTTATGTGTTTGTTGTTGGATGGGGTGTTACAAAAGTGGTATCAGAGCGAAGTATCGCTCTGATGACTGAATTACCGAGCTTAGGAAGTACCGAGTTAGGATTTAAGTACTTTGGGTTAAGGGTTGAGTGATAGCGTGAGAGATACGCTAGTTAGGTATTACCAGTGTGTACTGGAAACCTACAATATCCATCCCACCCTCCACAATTCCTGTTTTATAACTTGGGAAAGAATGCCAGAGAGATGGAAGTCCTCTCTTACTCGGGAATACCCGATCTGGCTGTTATTAAGTACCTCTAAAGGTACGGAGAACCTGTCATATGGTAGATCCCGAAAGCTGGGAATCCCGAAGACGGTTTTCTATCTGAACAGTGTTAATCGCATTAATAGCGAAGAATGAAGAATTTTGTGTATAAGAGAATAGAATTTCCGGCAACCTGGGTCGACATGCTGAGCAGTCGAGAACAACCAGCTTGCAACGCACCGACCGTGCAACAGGCAAGAAGTGGATTAATACAACCCGAGACGAGTGTCTACGGGACAACAGTTGATAAATAATACACCAACGGTATACCAACCGACAAAGGAACTACAACGTAGTGCCCAAACAAGAGACAAGTCTCAGTAACCACGACAAATACGTGGAACGGGCTACGAAGAGGAAACAATACAAAAGAAAAGGGGGTCTCCCAGAATGGGAAACACCCTAGTTGATGATTATCATGTGAAGACAGTGAGAAGTCACCTAGAGGAGTTATTATCAAGACAGTAAGATCAGTGAGGGCCAACAAGGCCACTGATGACAGTGCGGGTGAAAACAATGCCACAACCGGTATGTGTTAAACCGATAGCCAGTTAGCATGGCGCACTTGCCATAGCAAGTGCTGCTATAAAAGGCTGTTCGGGAAATTTATAACCACTACAAAGTACTTGGTAAAGTACCATAAAGTTAAATGTGATCGTCATAACAGTGGAAGGGCCTGTTAGCCTAACCTCTATGTAATTGTAAATACACCAGTCAGCAAGAAGTTAGACTTGGTTAAAGTAAGAAGATGTTGTGAAACCATGAAAATTTTCTTTCAAACTCAGATTTATTTCAAACTCTTTCCTTTCAAAACCAAATTTTCTTTCAAACCAATACTTCTTTCTAACCTTCTTCTAAACCAAACCAGTAAAACCAAGGGCAGTTGATAAAGATACAACAGTGGATAAACTTTCCCTCAATTAAGTTCGGGAAGCACGGAATGTATATTGTCAAGGGACAATATAAGGGAGTTGACAACATAATACTTCACCTAGGCGTGTGACGGACACTACGAGTGTACCAACTGTAACGTGGGACGACCGCACTCCGATAGGAGCATGTGGGCCTGACAGACCTACTTATGGGTTAGTTGGGTAAATAGCAATGTATCAGTATGGTACCCCACATATGTATACAAGTAGAGTCCGGAACACGGGAAGTAGTCGACTCCGTACTACGGTCAAAACAAACAAGAGCTAAGGATTACCAAGAATGGTTGAACTTAAGGAACTCAGTTAAGTTAACGAGACTAAAGGAATTAGTGAATTCATTTCAAGGAAATGTTTAAGAGTCAGGAGGTGCGAAGTGCACTAACTGTAATGTAAAGACATCGCATATGTCTTAAGGATCCTCAGGGATAAACATGATAGCTGGAACGGAGACCCAGCCTGTACATGGCAAGGCAGATGCCTAATGTGGACACATTAATGTTCAATGAACGGGATGAAACTTCCAGAATGAGTACCTACACTACCAGGAAATGTTGATCTTCACAGAAGAAGATAATAAGCCAGTTAAGAACGCAAACAGCGTGGCTAACTGAGTATACCAATAAGCGCGAACCAGATGTAAGGCATAACTTAGCAACACCCAGGAGCAATCCTTGAAGGGTGTTCACAATCAAGGATAATTGTATGAAACGAAATGACATGATAGAAGCATAAGGGTTGAAACTAACACCCAGTTTAGACATAAGTTGTCAGGAGACGGACTGACAATCCTAAGGGGCATCCCATGAAAGGAAACGGAATGCAACGACCTTGTCATGGAGCTCAATATAATATCCAAACCATGTAATGTTGTATAGAGAAGTACATGTGTGTGAACCATCCACAATGGACAGAGCTCGAAGCAGTAAAGCTCTTAAGCCACAAATAAAATGTGTTATGTAAATTAGATTGATTGCAGAAGTTTATGTTATATAAGTGAATAGAGTGGAGAACGAACCACTGCATTAAGAGTGGGGATACCTCTCGATATTGTGAGACCGCAGGAGCGTAGTAGTTATGTGAATCAAGCTCAAGAAATATGTTAAGGATGGACGATATTATTATCCAAAGAGAGCAGTTAGCTTAGTAGTATGTGTGTATAAGTGAAACACCGAGCTGAATAATGCCGGCTTGTGACTCGAATGATCAATGCCCAAGGAGCATTCAGTAGTCATCCAAGTGAGTGATGAACCATAATACCAATGATGTAAGTATATGTGTGGAAGTTAATGTGACAGTAAATAGACCATGCAAGTTAGTGTTATGTTATACAAAGAGCACGGTGCGCAGCAAGCGACCGTTGTATAAGTGTTGTTGAATGATGATATGGCAGAGAAGAGCGGTTATGAATTAAACTCAGTGGAGATGCAAGGTAAGTGATGTTAAACAGACTGGTCAATAAGCCAGTGGTAGGTACTATGTGATGAGGAACTCAGTGTGAATTCCATGGCGAATCGCATAAGGGATTTACTGTGAAGAGTTTACGCCTCTGCACTCTGTATGACTGAGTGTTTGGTATTGCACTTGCGCAGTAATGATCGAGTGGGATAGCTAGAAATTGGAAACATGTTAAAGGTGGAGGAATGATGTTGTAATGGCCGATGCATAGGAAATGCAAGGCCGCACCAATAAAAGAGTACTTGTACAAAAACCAAATGTGGAGACATGATTAACAGTAAGTGACTACAGTAGCACTAACTGCCAAATATCGGTATGGAATATACCCCAAATGTTGTAAATAGTTGAGAGAGCACTACACTCTAAGTAGTAGCTCAATCTCAACCGACAGTAAGTCGAAAGGGAACAAGTCAATCAGTGTGGAATACATAACTGTATACACAGTAAATTGATATGGAAGTGGATAGAAAGTTTATAACTCACCGAATTCGCTAACGGTAAGAGATACCACGCGTCGGTTGAGAAACCATTGTTACCAAGATGAAGGTGACAATTGGGGATGTACAATACAGTAAGAATAACAAATGGGGCAATTAAGCTCTACGGTTATTAGAGTTTCACAGTGGAAACTAGTGAGCAGTGATTCAAGTGTTGAATGTACATGGTGAACATGAGTGAATGGCTAATGATTAAAGCCTAGAAGCCTCACAGGCCAGAACCGAAACCGGTTATGAGTTTAAGCAAACTCCAATGAGAATTTTTTATTTAGGGACTAAACCGCCAATATGGTTAAGATCCTCTAATCTGAATCCATTGTGTAATAGACCGCATGGAAGTTAAAATACTTCACGATGGCAGAACATTTTAAGCCAATGTTCAGTGATTGATTACGTGGGCGTAATCCCTTTTAAGGGGGGTAGAGCACAAAACCACTTAGTGTGTATTACCGTACAAGTGTACGTGATTTATGTTGTGCATAGCACAAAATAATTTGTTTGATGATGGGTGTGTGTGTGTTACGTAAACATACACATTCAGTCATGGTTTAATTGGGGTAATTGCGCACAGAAGATGCGAATACCATTGTGGTAAGTGTGTGTATTTGTTAACAATTGTGTGTGATAGTACAAGTGTGGGAGTAGAGAAACTCCCGGGGGAACAAACCCCGACAGTGTATAAATGTGAAACTGTGTGTGGTATTTTGATAAAATATATGTGTATATATATTATATAGTGACTCATCAAAGGTAATGGAACCGACATAGAACCTAGTGAGAATAAGATTCCCTAGGTAACAACATTAAGGCAAATGAAAATAACTGATAGACGGAGTTCTATCCCTTGGAGATGTTATGATCATGACTAGAATGATTTAAAAGATAGAAAATTGGAAATGAGTGATTTATTGATGCTTGAAAATGAAGTGGGAAGTGGAACTTGATTTGCATGCGATCAAGGGAAGCCGAACACAAATTGGAGTGGAAGGATAGTTCGACACTGATGCTGATCACATTAGGGTTGAATGACTCTTGAAGCTCCCTATAAGTGGTCACAAATAACCGCGCTAAGAAAAGAAGCAAAAGCATAAGTTGGATTTGGAGTTGTATGTGTTTTCAAAAGGATTTGAATTGGTATTTATAAAACGTCGATAGATACTTTACATAATTAAAGTTCTCTTACTTAACCTCACAAGGAAAAATTTCAAATTTAAGTGATTGTTTTGATCTCCCAAAGGAACGGGGACCAGAAGGTGTCCATCGCGACCTGGTTCTACGGGATCACAGTGTATATCAAAGATATTTTTGATTGCTATACATGCTATGACATGTTGTGTGGTATGTGTAATAAATATTATTTTGATCTTGAGTTCCTAAAGTGTATGCTATTAAGACCTATGAGTCTAAATGTGTTGTGCTACATAGACCTATGTGTCTAAAGGCTGTTATGTTATCAAGACCTGTGTGGCTAAATGTTGTTATGTTACCCAAGACCAGAGAGTCTAAGGGTTGTTATGTGTGTAAATGTTGTTAAGATACCCGGACCATTGAGTCCGAGGTTATCAAGTGAATATGTTATGTTATGTATGGATGTGAATGTGTTACCCGGATCATTAAGTCCGAGGTTGTGATGTAAAGTGTGTTTGGTTATGGAAGTTATTTCTATAAGTAATCCCCGTATTCTAATCCAAGATGTGTGGGAAGTGTAAACTTCGAGGACGAAGTTCTTTAATGGGGGTAGATTGAAATACCCCAAACCTTTATATGTTGTTAAACATTTAAACTATGGTATGCAAAGGCCAAAAAGTGCCTTAGAAACATCAGTGAACAATTTAAACCATAGTAAAATGCAATAAAGCACTAGGATACAGTTTGAGCAAAAACATACTTTAAGCTTGGAGTGAACTTGGTTAGGACCCAAAGAGCCTACCAAGACTTAATAATATTCAATTATGATTTAATAAGGCTAATTAAGTCCTTAGGAAATTTTGGTAGATAGTTAAACCAAATAAAACACAAGAATATACCTTAAAGTCGATATGAGCAAAAATGTGCTCTAAGCTTGGGATAAATTTGTATAAGACCTAAAGGTCATATTTATATCTTATAAATATGTTAATGAACATATTAGATCAATTACCAAAGAAAACCAAGCTTGAACACAAGTTAAAACACAAAAAGTGCTTTAAGGAGTCTTAAAGCACGTTTTTGAAAAATTGTCTTGTAAATGAGTTTTGAATGGCTAAATGTCCATCATTACTCTTTAATTAACATGTGTACTATATAGTATCACATTTGGAAGTCTATATCAATGGGAAATCAAAAATTTCACAACTATGTGCCTTGTTTTAGTGAATAGTAACTTTAATAAGCTAGTTTGTAACATATGTTATTATAAGTAAGTTAATTGGTCAACAAAGAAACACCCTTCTAATTATATGGGGGCCGGTTTTATTATGTGGTGACTCACCACCATGAGCTAGTAAAAATTAAAGAAAGAAGGAAAAGTAAGTGAAAAGTAGAAGTTACCTTTATAACATGTAAATATCTTCCAAAAGCAATTCCAATCTTCATTCTTTCTTTCCCACTCACACCCACCGTAGCCTTCTTCATCTTCTCCCAAACTCCATCGGTTTTGCTACAGCAAACCATACCATGCTCCATCTTCTTTCACTTGTAACTTCTAGCTCCATGATCCAAATTTAATTTCAAGACCACCTTTCTTCTAGTTACCATCTACCTTTTCAAATCTTCAAGAACTCAATTTTGGTGCCATGGAGATTCACCATTGAAGGAGCTTGAGCTCACCTTTTCACATATTATTGTTCTCCTTTGCTTCAAGGTAAGAAAACTCAAAGAAAATCCATGTTTCCTCCATGTTTATATGATGTCCGAAAATTCACCTCACAATGGTGTTTTCACCTTGCTTGTTTTAGCTTCATTTGAATCTTCCAAGGGCTAGGAGGATTCCTCTCTTGATACTTATTCAAGTTCTCTTCCAATTCCAAGGTAAAATAATTACCTTAATGTGTTAAAACAATATGTGTAACTAGGGTTTATAATGAGATGAAGCATAATGCTTGAATACTCATTCTATTATTTGTACATTGTATAGAAGTTGACAAACAACTAAACACCCTACCGGTTTTACAAGGAAACAAGAAAGAAGTTTGTGAGGAAAAAGAGGTAAACAAGCTATCTCAATGTAGTTTAAGTGCCTTAGGAAAATGAGCTTGATTTGCTTAATAAAATACCTAAGGAGCCAATGGTGAAAGACCTAGTAAAATGTTCTTAAGGAGATTATTAAAGGGAATATGTGTTGTTGTATGTAATTGCAGGTCAAAGGCAATATTTATGTGGGAAATTCAGTGTTTAAAGTTTATGTTATTTAAGGGCCTAAGAGCCATGTTATTTAAGGGCCTAAGTGCCAAGCAATTTAAGTTTATGCACTATATTGTGATGTAGTGTAAATTTGGTGAAGTTATGTGTGTGAGAATACTATTGATGGATTTAGGTGTTCTTGAATGTTTAATGGTGAAAACCATGAGTTTTGGAATGATGATGTGCTATGAGAACCCATGGCAAAATTTGTATAATGAACTTTGGTGAACTAGGATATGTTAGGAAAGGATAAATGTTTTACTAAGGAAGAAAACATGTTTTTAAGGTGTTCTAAAGTGCTACAAGGACTTTGGTATTGTCTTGGAAGTTCTAGGAATTCAATGAGTGTTTTAGGATGTAATAAAGTCTTGGAGAAGTTTGTTTAAGGTTTAGGTAATGTTGATGAATAAGGAGGGAATGATGTTTAGGTAAGGGTTTTGAGTAAGGAATTTTAAGAAGTTGTGAAAAGGAGAATTAGTTAGTAAGAAAAGAAGTTGAGAGATGATGTTAAGGTGTAGAGGAAACACCTTGGTGTAGTGGTCATTATTGGTGAACTACCACTTAGAAATCTTAAGGAGAAAACATCCCAAGTGCTAGGAATTTTGTAAGAAATTTGTAAATGATAAGATGGTTTTGGTGAGTGATTTAAAGAGTTTAGCACATGGCTAAAGGTGTGTTTGATTTGCCAAATGATGTTAGGATACATTATGAGGCTTTAGGAGAAGTTTGGTGAAATTGGTTAAGTGCTTAAAGGCTTAGAAAGTGAGTGTTTTGCCTTGTCCGAACATCCGTCCGGACATGGACGTTCGGACAGGCCTGTTGCGTAAAAATTTTCAGAGTCTCGACTTGTGTCCGACCTTGGGAAGTTCGGACACAAGTTCGGACGTACCTGCTTCTTCATTCAATTTTCCTCGACCCATGTCCGAACTTCCGAAGTCCGGACACAAGTTCGGATAGGCGTCTGTATTCAGTTTTGAGTCTCGACTTGTGTCCGAACTTTGGAAGTCCGGACACAAGTTCGGACAGGCCACTGTATGGACCAAAAACTTTGTTTTAAGGTGGGAAAAGTTGCCTAAAAATGGTGATTACTAAGTAATGATGTTATAAGATTGTTAAGGACATGTTAAGTGAGTTATAATGACAATTTAGTGGAGGAAAAATTGTATTAAAATGTAAAAGTAAAACAAGTTAAAATGTGAAGCTATATGACTAAATTAACGGGGATAAGTTATAAGCATTAGACTTTAAACAATCATGTTACCCCAAAGTTAATAAAAGTACATGTAATGTTATCAGTTGTTCGAGAATTGCTCGAGGAACATAAGTGGACGTGGTAAAGTGGACTCCGGTGACAGGTATGGTTTTCTTGCAACCTGTGTCCTACCGGATTACACCGGCTTGTATGCCAACGTGTTTTTCTGTATGTTTGCCACGTTGTAAGATAAAACATGAAATGAGTTTACAGTAATTCATTTATGTGGCGTGTTCAACTCCGACACCATTTAACCTCGGAAGTGTTAACCTTAGTTAACTGAGTCTAGGATCACATGAGAGTTCGGTATTCGGAGTAAACGACCCGAACCATGGGACGTTCTAACGACGGCTATGCGTGAGTTGATTATGTGAATGTAGGGATCTCCCTTGTATGTTTAACCCAGTTGTGATACTGTATGTGTGTAGATGTGATAGACTCCATAGTGGGGTTCTAACTAATATCTAAAGTAAGTATGTACTAATAGTGGTGAGGAATCGGGTTTGGCCAGTCGCGCGTTGTTTGGGAGAGGGTATACTTCTTAGCCTTACCCTTCTCTTTGTTATGGTTGTTTCCCTCACGGGTTATGATCTCCCATTACCTTATTCCAAAGCTTAGCTATTCTGACTTATGATCAGTTTAGGGGGAACATGAGTTTGTGTTGTGTGTTCGGGCCTCCAAACCCGAACCATCTTAACTTAAGTTACTCGTCCGACTATTAGGACGGTAATGAGTGTTGTTGTTATTGTATAACGAGCTTACCATGAGGGTGACACCATTCTCTAGGCTCACCAGTGAATTAGCTATGTTTGGGTCGGTTCCAAGAGGACCGTTCCCGTATGTTATGTGATGTTGTTGTGATGTTATCATGTGCACGTTGAAACGTGAGGAGTGTTGTTATGTTTTGTTATGTGAGGGATGTTATATGTTGTAAAATATGGAGTGTGTGGATCATGGAAATGAATCCCAGTTTGTGATGAGAGGCGTTTAAGGATAACCCGATTTAAGGGTAAGTGTCGTCTATTAAGGAAGTAGCTCCATTAGAGGAGGAACACTCTAGGGATAATTAATACCGTGAGTGACTTATTAAGTAAAGATATATTATCCGTTTTTGAGCCCATTGAGGCGAGATGATTATGTGTTGTGTGTTTACAGTTGCATGCATGATTTAAAGATAATCAATAGCATGCTAAGTCGACAATTAGTAGTGCGTGGCCCGGTAGCATGTGGTTGCGGGATTACCATACCAGCAAAGGTGCTGAGCCCCTTGGGGGCCACCCTTTCTCTTCTTTCCTATTTCAGGTACAAAGAGCTGGAGCCGTTCGAGAGTAGGACGGGGTAGTCGTTGTACATGGGTAATCGTTTAAGTTGTATATATACAGTAGGTGTAGTAAGACCGAAACTGTTATCGGCATAAATTTGTAAATACTCGGTACCGTTGGAAGGCTTTGTATGTTGGTTGTTGTTAATGAAAAGGGATAATAATGTGTAGTCGCTCGGGAATCTAGTCCATCAGACCGGTACAATGTTTATGTAATAGCCTTGTTAGCCACGTGGGTGGTTAACAACGTGTAACACCAACGAGTTAAGTTATTTCATGAGGTGTGTATTCCGCTGCAGATTGCTGTTATGTCTTTGTTGTTGGATGGGGTGTTACAATACGGTTATAACGTATCCAACCTAGGGAGCGTTCTACCCACGGCTATGTATGCATTGGTTGTGGATTACATTAACGACTTATATCTCATCTCCCTTGTGTGTGTGTCTAACTGGACCTATGCACCTATTGTAAATTGTTGTGTTAAGTCCCGACAATGGGACTTCTAACAAGTGTACTGGGGGGTGAGGAATCCGGTTGTCCGGTTGCGCGTGTATGTACGGGAGTAGATAGCTTTATCATATTCGACTCTCTTAATGTTAAGGTTGTTCTCCTTCTTGGCGTTCGATCTCCCGTTAGCTTCATCCAAAGCTTACCTATTCTGACTGATGATCGGTCTAGGGGGAAATATGTGTGTTTGTGGTGTGTTCGGATCACTATATCCGATCCATCTTGAGTTAAGTTACTCGTTCGACTAACAGAACGATAATGAGTTTATGTAACAAGCTTAACATGAGGGTGAACCATTCTCTAGGCTAATGATGTTGACTAACCATCTCGGTTTGTTTACTAAGTGAAGTGTTCTCACTATGTATGTGTTGTGGTGCTAAGCAATGTTTCTTGCTATGTTATATTCGTTGTATGTTAAAAACCAATGCCATGTTATCATGACAAATAGTTGCGCGTATCCCGGTAGCCGATGGGCTGCGCGTGAACCATACCAGCCAAGGGTTGCTGACCCCCTCGGGGGCTCCATATTTATATTCCAGGATGAGGATTGAAGAAGCAGAGTGGCTGTAGATCTAGGTCATGTTATACTTTTGGTTATTTTGGATGATGGGCCCGGGTTGCGCCTGTGCTCCCGTGGCGTTATGTTTTGGTTCCGTAGTTACTACAGTGACGGTATATTGACGGTTTACAGTGATGGAATGTAATTAAATACTCGGTATTGTATATGATGTATTATGGTTTTAGTTCTATGCTCGGGAGTCTGATCATCAGACCGGTACAATGTGTAAGTATTCTGCCTTGTTAGCCACGTGGGTGGCTAACGGCGTGTAACACCGACCCGTTTAGTTATTGGTTAGTTGTTTAATTCCGCTGCGATCCCGTATAACTGTTAAGTGCGTAGTAGGGGTGTTACAATAATGTATCATAATACATAGTCTTAATTCCTTTCTTTATTAAATTACAAAACTAACCTTATAACTTCGGTAATTACAAGTTGAACACATTAACTTTTATAAATTACCAAATAACCATATAACTTTTATAATTTACTAATTATCCATACTAACTTTCAGAAATTGTAAAACAAATATATTAATTTTTTATAAATTAACAAATGACCACAATTATTTTCGGTCTTGACATATACCTTTCCTTTATTTACAATTTAAACCCAAAACTTTATATAAGTTACATATTAACTTATGAACTATAGTTTTAATATTTTTTTTTAAATAACCGAAACAACCCTATACTTTTATAAATTACATTCTCGCCCCTTGTTTAATTCGGTTTTACATATTAATTTTTATAAATTACATTTTCACCCCATAACTTTTATAAACTTAATATTTTATGTCATAAATCATTTTAACCCAATGTTTTTGGTTAACACTTTGACCAAGACTTAATTTCATAATTAATACTTTAATATACCCATAAAATCATCAGTAATTCGGCTTGCACCCTATATTTTCCATAAATTACAAAATAGCCCCAAAACATCGTTATTTTAACACTTAAACATATGTTTAAATTTACTCAAATTCATAATATTATTTCCTACCTTATATTATATCATAAATATACCAAATAGACCCTCAAGCTCTCGGCTTTTATTATTTGTACACTAAACTTTACAAAATTTACATTTTAGTCACATAACTTTATAAACTATCCATTTAAATACTTGTAGCTATTTTTAATATTCCCAAAATTTATAATATAAGCTAATACACTTATATACTTCAAATATCACCAAATGAACCATATTATTCTCGGTTTTGATTTAATTTTACCATATGGTTTTAAAACATGATTTATACCTGATAATAAATACATATAAATGTATATAAGTCATATAATGTAATACTCCGCATTTTCGTTTTTCAGATTTCATGACATTTCGGTTTATATCTTTGCTTATGTATGTGTTACTTTGGATAGCTGATGGGACACCGGAGTCTTTAAATTAAAAGACGGGGGCAAGGAGGTCGCTTCCCCTCTTTTATTTTTGGTAAGACTTATTAAGGTAGATAGCATTTATTTTACATTCCAATCCACGATCAATTTACAAACCGTGCGTTCTCCCTCGCGACAGTTCTGCGCTCTCCCTCTCTTCTACTCCATTTCTGTGCTTCTGAGTTCGTGTGGATCTTTGCTGCGTTGGTGGTCGGTTCTGCTGCTACTTCTGTTCAGATTCTTCCCCTTTTGCTGTTTTGGAGAAGCGGTTTTCTGATTGTGCATTCTGTTTTGGGGGCTGTTCTCTGCAAATTCAGTGGCTGGTTACGCTGTTCGGGGTTGCAGTGTGTCGGGTCTTCGCTCTGCTTCAGATTGGTGCAACCTTCTCTGCAATTCGAAGTAAGTGGGGGATGGAATCGGGGTTGTTTGCTCACCCTCGGGGGACTGTTTTATTCTAGCTTTTCTGGTTTGCAATTGTGTTGTGATTGTGTGCTTTCTCATCGGTTTTGTGTTGTTAATCGATTGGCTAAACCCCCGAGGGTACTGATTTACCATTCTATGAGTTTTGTGTGAGTTTTTGATGTTTTTGGATGGGTTTCTGCGCGTCTGTGCTTTCTGGAATTCGACAGTTTTGCACTGTCCGAACGTCTGTCCGAACTTGTAAGTTCGGACAGGTCATCGGGCGCGTTTTGTTTTTGAAGATTTTGGAGTGTCCGAACATCGGTCCGAACATGTAAGTTCGGACCTGACGCAAGGACGAGGCTCCGTAAAAGTTTCGAAGTGTGTCCGAACTTGCAAGGTCGGACGCAAGTTCGGACACGAGGATTGTTTTGGCTTCTGAGTCTCGACTTACGTCCGAACTTCGACGTCCGGACGTAAGTTCGGACTTTGGCATTTCTGTGACTTCTGATTCTAGGCCTCTGTCCGAACTTTGAAGGTCGGACGCAAGTTCGGACATGCCACTGTTTTGAGCATAACTTCTTCGTTTTAGCTCCGTTTTGAGTTCCGTTTGCGGGGTTGAATTCCTCTATCTGTGTACAAGCTTCTTATGCTGTTTATATGCATTTTTATGCACTTGAGATCTGTTTTGTGAGCTTTTGGTTTTGGGACCTAGTTACTTTGCTTCTGAGCCTTGGATAGTCGGGTCGGGCTGTCCCGTAGCATGCTGCGCAGGAATTCCTTCTGTTTATACTCCTTAGGGTCTCCCTTAGGACGTTGTTTGACCGATGGGTCTGTTAGCTGTCTCTACGACTTCTGTTGTGGAACCTCGGATCCATAGGACCTTATGTGAGTCCTTCTGTTGTGTTAGCTTGTTTCTAGTGTCCCAATCTTATGTTCTGATCTGAAAGTCCGACTGTGTTTTGAAGTGATATTCCGTTCTGCTCCGCCTCTGTTTTGTGGTTTCTTTCTGTCAACTTATATTGACTCCGCTATCCTCTCTGTTTATAGTATTGCTTCTGTTTTGAGTGGGCTTCCTTGAGGAAGTCTTCTGCTTGCTGGGCTGTTTAGCTCACCCCCTTTACTTTGTTGCAGATTGAGCTCGTGGGATCTTCTCTCTCTCGTCCCCTTCTAGAGCCTGTTTATTTCATGTTCTTTAGACTTTGTTGCTTGGCGTTGGGCGCTTTAGTGCTTTGTGTAGCCTTCGGGCCTCTTCCTTTGTATTTGACTTATTAGTTTGGATCTTGTAAACTTTTGGTATTTATACAAGTTTCTTATTCGGTTTTGGGATTCGTTTGCATAGAGCCTTGCGACGTTAGGTAGTAGACTCGCGGCGTGTAACGGCCCTAACTCCTAGGGGTTTGGGGTCGTTACATTAGTGGTATCAGAGCCAGGTGTCGTTCTTTGGTGTCTGTGGGGTTGTCTGCATGTGTGGGTGTCTGAAAGGTCTGCTGTTTGATGCTTGATGGTTTCTGATAAATTTTGATGTTGTATCTTCAGTATGCCTCCCCGACGTTCAGGACGTGTAGCTGCAGGCGATGCTCCCCAGGGGGACATTGCAGAGATTGTGCAGCAGGTGGTGACCCAGGTGCTGCAGACTGTAGGGGCCACTGCTGGTCAGGCGGCAGGAGCCGGTAACGCGGGGGGCAACAACGTGAAGGCGCTTCAGGAGTTTCTGAAGCTGAAGCCACCTTCTTTTGATGCTAGTGGCGACCCACAGGAGGCGAGCCACTGGATCACTGCCATTGAGGACCTTCTGCGGGTCATGGGATGTGAGGAGGATCAGAAAGTCGGATTCGCTACCTTCATGTTTCAGAGTGAGGCGAAGGAGTGGTGGAAGTCGGTCGAAGGGAAGTACCCCCACCCATGGACATGGGAGCAGTTAGGGGCTGCTTCAACCAGCAGTTCTATCCCGACGTCTTTCGTGATCAGAAGATTGTAGAGTATGGGAGACTTCGCCAGACGAAGGAGATGTCAGTAGACGACTATGTGAGGAAGTTTATTTCCCTTTCGAAGTTTGTGCCTGAGCCGGATGATAACCGGAAGGCTAGGAAGTTTGAGGCTGGGTTGAGGGGTGACATTCGAGCTGCTGTGGCACCTTTTCGCCACAAGACCTTCAGGGATGTGGCCGATGTGGCGTTGGTAGTGGAGTCTGAGCTGCAGGCTAGGCAGCGGTATGAGAAGAGGGACCAGAGGCCCGATAAGGGCAAGGACCAGAAGAGGAAGGGTCGTGTGGAGGAGCCCGAGAGGCGTGAGCAGACTTCTTCTCAGAAGAAGAAGTATAGAGGAGACCGGGGTTCTTCTTCATCAGCATCCCCTGCTGTGGAGAAGTGCGCGGAGTGTGACCGTTTCCATCCTGGGCGGGAGTGCTACAGGAAGTCCGGGGCGTGCTTCAAGTGTGGTTCGCTAGACCATCGCATTGCCCAGTGTCCACAGGCTAGAGGTGGAGGTAGCCGTGGCGGTTCTGAGGGCCGAGGTGCTGGTTCAGGGTCCGGGCAGAAGACTGATCAGAAGAAGCCCCAGACCCAGGCTCGTGTGTACGCTCTAGCGGGTGAGCGAGACTGTGACTCAGGCCGAGTAGTGTCAGGTATTCTTCAGATCTCTTCTCAGCCAGTTTTCTGCTTGTTTGATTCAGGAGCTACCCACTCCTTTGTGTCTGCTGATTTAGTGGGTAGTCTCGGGTTGTCTGCTGTGCCCTGTGATGTGGATTTGTGTATTTCTAGCCCGCTGAGTGGCGTACCTGCTTGTGTACTTGATTCTGTGTGTAAGTCGGTTCCGGTAGTGATTATGGATAGGAACTTGTCTGCTGATTTGATCCCTATGCATATGTCTTGCTTCGATGTGATTTTGGGCATGGACTGGCTAGCAGAGCACCATGCCCATATAGATTGTGTTTGATAGACCGGGTGAGACCCGTTTTGCTTTTGTGGGGAATTCCATTCCTTGTGCTCCTGTGTTGGTGTCTGCTATGCAGGCAGTCCGTTCCTTGAGGAAGGGCTGCCAGGGTTTTCTCTGCTTTGTACCTGAGGTTAAGGAGGGATCCCGGTTGGAGGATATACCCATTGTGTGTGAGTTTCCTGAGGTGTTCCAGGACGATGTGCCAGGACTACCACCTGATCGTGAGGTGGAGTTTTCTATTGAGTTAGCGCCAGGGACTCAGCCTATCTCTAAGGCTCCCTATCGCATGAGTCCGGCAGAGCTTAAGGAGCTGAAGGTGCAGCTGCAGGATCTTCTGGATAAGGGCTTCATTCGCCCTAGTGTGTCTCCATGGGGAGCACCTGTATTGTTCGTGAAGAAGAAAGATGGCTCGTTCAGATTGTGTATTGACTATAGGGAATTGAATAAGGTTACCATCAAGAATCGGTATCCTCTTCCCCGCATTGATGATCTCTTCGACCAGTTAGCAGGGGCGACAGTCTTCTCGAAGATCGACTTACGTTCTGGATATCATCAGCTGAAGATTAAGGCCGAGGATGTGTCTAAGTCTGCATTTAGGACCCGATATGGGCATTACGAGTTCTTGGTCATGCCTTTTGGTTTGACCAATGCCCCGTCGTTCTTCATGGATATGATGAACAGAGTCTTCAAACCTTTCTTGGATTCTTTCGTAGTTGTGTTCATTGACGACATCTTGGTGTACTCCAAGAGTGCTGAGGAGCATGAGGAGCATCTGAGGATGGTTCTACAGACGTTGAAGGAGAAGGAGCTGTATGCTAAATTGAAGAAGTGCGAGTTCTGGTTGGATAGAGTGGTGTTTCTTGGCCACGTGGTTTCGAAGGATGGCATATCAGTGGACCCAGAGAAGATTAAGGCAGTTATGGAGTGGGCGAAGCCCACTAGTGTGTCTGAGGTGCGCAGTTTTCTGGGATTGGCTGGGTATTATAGGAAGTTCGTGGAGGGCTTTTCTAAGATTGTATCCCCCTTGACTCGTCTTCTTAGGAAGGATGTCAAGTTTGATTGGAGTGAGGCGTGCCAGGAGAGCTTTCAGGAGTTGAAGAAGAGGTTGACTTCGGCTCCGATTTTGACGTTGCCTTCTGGGACAGAGGGCTTTGAGGTGTTCTGTGACGCTTCCCAGAGGGGGGGTGTGTTCTGATGCAGCAGGGAAAGGTGGTAGCGTATGGGTCACGACAGTTGAAGCCGTATGAGAAGAATTACCTACCCATGACTTGGAGCTAGCTGCTGTGGTCTTCGCCTTGAAGATCTGGCGGCACTATTTGTATGGGGTGACGTGTAAGGTCTACACGGATCACAAGAGTCTCAAATATCTGTTCACGCAGAAGGAATTGAATTTGAGACAGCGGCGCTGGTTGGAGCTGTTACATGACTACGATCTGGAGATCCTCTACCATCCGGGTAGAGCGAATGTGGTGGCTGATGCCTTGAGCCGTAGGGGTGCTCCTGGACTTGCTTGTTCGTTGTCAGGGGTTCAGAGGTCTGCTATTGAGCTTCAGCGTATGGGGGTTTGGGTTGTTCGGTCGACCGTGCTGGGATGATTGCTTCGATTCAGGTCCAGTCTACTTTGATTGAGCGGATCAGAGAGGGTCAGAAGGCTGATGCTGAGTTGTGTAAGATCAGGAGAAGTTGGCAGATGAGCAGGAGTCAGAGTTTTCTGTGTCCAGCGATGATTGTCTACGCTTCAGGGGCAGAGTTTGTGTGCCTAGTGGAGGCGACCTTAGGCGGGAGATTATGCAGGAGGCTCATGGAGCCCCTTATTCTGTACACCCAGGAGGGGTGAAGATGTACCGGGATCTCCGGGATCCTTTTGGTGGGCGAATATGAAGAGGGAGATTTCTGATTTTGTGGCTCGTTGCCAAACCTGTCAGCAGGTGAAGGCTGAGCATCAGCGACCTGCGGGTCTTCTGCAGCCTCTTCCCGTTCCTGAGTGGAAATGGGAGAGCGTTGGCATGGATTTCATTGTGGGGTTGCCTAGGACATCTTCTGGGTTCGATGCGTTGTGGGTGATTGTGGACCGGTTGACGAAGTCAGCTCATTTCTTGCCTGTGAGGAAGACCTTCAGCCTTGAGCGCCTGGCTCGGCTGTATGTAGATGAGATTGTGAGGTTGCACGGTGTGCCGGCGACGATCGTTTCGGACAGAGATCCGAGATTTGTATCTCGCTTCTGGCGGAGCCTGCATAAGGCGTTAGGGACGAATTTGGCTTTCAGTTCGGCTTATCATCCTCAGACGATGGGCAGACGGAGAGGACGAATCAGATTTTGGAGGACATGTTGAGGGCTTGTGTGCTCGACTTCGGGGGCAGCTGGGATCAGCATGTGACATTGATTGAGTTCGCCTACAACAATAGTTTCCAATCGAGCATTGGGATGGCTCCATATGAGGCGTTGTATGGTAGGCGCTGTAGATCTCCTATTTGTTGGGATGACCTGCGAGAGGGCGATTGTAGGCCTGAGTTGGTGCAGGGAGCTGTGGACAAAGTCAAGACTATCAGGGAGCGTTTGTTGGTTGCCCAGAGCCGGCAGAAGAGTTATGCAGATCAGAGACGCCGTCCGCTTGAGTTTCAGGTGGGAGACCACGTGTACTGAAGATCTCTCCAGTTCGGGGTGTGTTCGTTTTGGGAAGCGGGCAAGCTGAGTCCTCGGTTCGTAGGGCCTTTTGAGGTGCTTGGGAAGGTTGGGCCGGTGGCTTACAGATTGGCATTGCCACCAGCTCTAGCAGGAGTGCATGACGTGTTCCATGTGTCGATGCTCAGGAAGTATCTACATGATCCTTCGCATGTGATTGACTATGGTCAGCTTCGACTCAGAGATTTTTCACTTATGAGGCAGTTCCGGTTCGTATTTTAGCACGGGATGTTCGTCGGCTTCGTAGCAAGACATGCCTATGGTTAAGGTGCAGTGGTCTGATCAGTCCGAGCGTGAGGCGACGTGGGAACTCGAGGAGGAGTTGCGTGCCAAGTTCCCTTCCCTTCGAGCAGTAGGTATGTTGAATTTCGAGGACGAAATTCCTTTTAAGGGGGGAGTGATGTAATACTCCGTATTTTCGTTTTCAGATTTCATGACATTTCGGTTTATATCTTGCTTATGTATGTGTTACTTTGGATAGCTGATGGGACACCGGAGTCTTTAAATTAAAAGACGGGGGCAAGGATCGTTTCCCCTCTTTTATTTTGGTAGACTTATTAAGGTAGATAAGTCATTTTTTTTACATTCCAATCCACGATCAATTTCAAACGTGCGTTCTCCTCGCGACAGTTCTGCGCTCTCCCTCTCTTCTTCCCATTGCTGTGCTTCTGAGTTCGTGTGGATCTTTGCTGCGTTTGTGGTCGGTTCTGCTGCTACTTCTGTTCAGATTCTTCCCCTCTGCAAATCAGGTAGGTTCGTTGGTGATTCGGTAGTCTCTTTGCTGTTTTGGAGAAGCAGTTTTCTGATTTGCATTCTGTTTTTGGGGGCTGTTCTCTGCAATTCAGTGGCTGATTACGCTGTTCGGGGTTGCAGTGTGTCGGGTCTTCGCTCTGCTTCAGATTGGTGCAACCTTCTCTGCAATTCGAGTAAGTGGGGGATGGAATCGGGGTGTTTGCTCACCCTCGGGGACTGTTTTATCTAGTTTCTGTTTGCAATTGTTTGTGATTGTTGCTTTCTCATCGGTTTTGTGTTGTTATCGATGGCTAAACCCCCGAGGGTACTGATTTACCATTCTATGAGTTTTGTGTGTTTCTGATGTTTTTGGATGGTTTCTGCGCGTCTGTTTTTCTGGAATTCGACAGTTTTGCACTGTCCGAACGTCTGTCCGAACTTGTAAGTTCGGACAGGTCATCGGGCGCGTTTTGTTTTTGAAGATTTTGAGTGTCCGAACATCGGTCCGAACTGTAAGTTCGGACCTGACGCGAGGACGATCGTAAAAGTTTCGAAGTGTGTCCGAACTTGCAAGGTCGGACGCAAGTTCGGACACGAGGATTTTTTGGCTTCTGAGTCTCGACTTACGTCCGAACTTCGACGTTCGGACGTAAGTTCGGACTTTGGCATTTCTGACTTCTGATTCTCGGCCTCTGTCCGAACTTGCAAGGTCGGACGCAAGTTCGGACATGCCACTGTTTTGAGCATAACTTCTTCGTTTTAGCTCCGTTTTGAGTTCCGTTTGCGGGGTTGGATTCCCCTATCTGTGTACAAGCTTCTTATGCTGTTTATATGCATTTTATGCACTTAAGATCTGTTTTGTGAACTTTCGGTTTTGGGACCTAGTTACTTTGCTTCTGAGCCTTGGATAGTCGGGTCAGGCTGTCCCGTAGCATGCTGCGCAGGAATTCCTTCTGTTTATACTCCTTAGGGTCTCCCTTAGGACGTTATTTGACCGACGGGTCTGTTAGCTGTCTCTACGGCTTCTGTTGTGGGATCCTCGGATCCATAGGACCTTATGTGAGTCCTTCAGTTGTGTTAGCTTGTTTCTAGTGTCCCATTCTTCTGTTCTGATCTGAAAGTCCGACTGCGTTTTGAAGTGATATTCCGTTCTGCTCTGCCTCTGTTTTGTGGTGTCGTTCAGTCTATTATATTGACTCCGCTATCCTCTCTGTTTATAAGTATTCTTCTGCTTCTGTTTTGAGTGGGCTTCCTTGAGGAAGTCTTCTGCTTGCTGGGCTGTTTAGCTCACCCCTTTACTTTGTTGCAGATTGAGCTCGTGGGATCTTCTCTTCTCGTCCCCTTCTGGAGCTTGTTTATTTTGTTCTTTAGACTTTGTTGCTTGCGCTTTGGACGCTTTAGTACTTTGTGTAGCCTTCGGGCCTCTTCCTTTGTATTTGACTTATAAGTATTTGGATCTTGTAAACTCTTTTGGTATTTATACAAGTTTCTTATTCGGTTTTGGGATTCGTTTGCTTAGAGCCTTGCGACGTTAGGTAGTAGACTCGCGGCGTGTAACGGCCCTAACTCCTAGGCCGGTTTTGGGGTCGTTACATATAACACTTAGATATTTCGGCCTAGATATATATGTATCATAAATTATTTTTGTGACACCAATTTATACCTTAAGGTAATAATCTTACCTTATAAGTAAAAATTATTTTCTTGACATTATAACCCAATATTTTCGGCCTTAATATTACTAAGGCTTATACATAATTTTTATACCAAAGTTTTAAGCTTAAATCAAACTTAAACATAATAAATCTTAATTATAGAAACTTACTCCTTAAATCAAGACAATTCTTGTAGTTGATTTCTCCTTGAATCCCAAGCTCTTCCAATGCTATTTTGATGAAGAGTATTCGGCCTCCATATGTAGATTTATGAGATCCATGTGTTAGACTTCTAACAAGGATTTTTGAATAAGATTTGGAGTGGTTTTACAAGAGTTTACCTTAGAAGCTTGTAATTTTTGGTAATGACTTAAGGAACTTACTTAGGATTTTCAACATGAAAATATACCTTAACTTGTTCTTGTTGTTCCTTATGTTGTTGTTGAATCAAGGAACCTCCTTGGAGAACTAAAGCTTGGTGAAATCTTGGATGATTGCTTGGTAGATTCTTGTTTCAAGACTTAGGAGATTTAACTAGGAATTTACATAGAAATGATGTTAGAGCTTAAAACACCATTAATAGAGCTTGGAAGCTCTAAGGAATTAACTAGCAAATGGAGAAACAAAAGAGAGGAAATGAGACTTACCAATTCGGTGGAGTGAGGAGCAAAAGAGTTTGCTAACTCACGTAAGAAGATAAGGGCTTGGCTAGGATAGAATTGTTTTGACACAATAATTGTCAAATTGTTTAATCTTTCCTTTGTTTATTGATTGATTGTTTGGCTCAAGAAAATGCCCATAATTGAGGCTAGGTTTCGGCTGATTGACAAGGGAATAAGAGACATTGATTGTCAATGAGAACTAGAAGACAAGAGCTAAGGTAGAATACTATGTCAATTGTTATCTTCTTTCCTAGTCATTTACGGTAATGTAGTATAAGTGGGCAATTGATTTCTTTGTCTTTTGAAACATAAGAACATGCTAGGTTGCTAGGTGTCTTATTTGATTATTTTAGAGCAATCAAACTTGTTCTTTTCCCCCCTTGAAATCGGCAACTATAGGCTAAACAAGCCATTTGATTTTTGTTTATATTGAACATAGGCATGTGCTTAGTTAGGTTTATGTTTTGTTGACTAATTAATGAGGCAATCAATCCCCCTTTCTATTGTACAAAATCGGCAGCCACATGCTAGGAATGGGTAGGTTTCATTGTTTATAGTCTTGTACAAAAGTAGATCTAGCTTTTCCTTATTTAATTGCATTGTTTTTTCATTTCTTTCCTACCCTATTCTCTTTGTTGTTTTTCTTGCAGGTCATACGGTAATGGAGCTTAATTTGACTGCAATTACTTGATACATTATCATATGGTATGTGATAAGATGTGTCATCATCCCTAAGACAAAATTTTAGTTAATCTAGTCCAAAATCACCTTAAATGGCCACACCACATAGGGGACCAAATGGGACTGATTTTTAATTTGATTCATGTCACACTATATTTATTAAGACCATATTATAACATGTAATAGGTTCCAGCATTTATTTGGTACATTTATACTAAGGTAAAAGATGAAAGTTCTAAGGTAAAAATGGTGATTTTAGGTACCTTTTTTATCTAAAAATTGACCCTGTTTGCGCTATGTGTTTAGCACTGGCTTTAATTGATTTAATGGTCAATTCATCCCCTTTTAAGATTATCAACTCATGGCTCCTCAAAAGCTTCAAGGTAATTGCGTAAAACGCGTTTTTATGACACCCGAAGGTGCGTTTTTTGTGCTTTAAGAATATTCTGGAAAATAAGTATTCGCCATGAGTTCCAAGTGTTTATAAACATCATTTATAGTCAATAATAATATGTTAAGGTGTTACATTGAGTTATATGGGGTTATATCTGAAATACCCCTAACATTTAAATAATTAAATAATGGTAAACCTATATATTATTTGGGGGATTATATATGTTATTTAGGGGATTATTAAACCCTAAAAAAGTATATAAACACTTGGGCGTTAAAACGCACCTAAACTTCTTAAGGTCAAAAACGAGGGTTAAAGCCCGACCTTAAGATAAACAAGTTATATAAACTATAAACCTCATATGAAGGTAACCTAGGATCATTATATGACCCTTAGAATGTAGGACCTCATCTAGAACTGAGTAAAAATACAAAATGCTCGAGAGTTCCCTTAAAGGCCCTTAAGGCCCAAAAGTCCCGGAAATACTTTATAGGATGAAGTAAAGCATTACACTTCATTCCAAATGCACCATAACACTTTATTAAACATATAAGATGAATTTCTCATGGTAGAATTTCAATTTAACGAAAAGTGCTAGGAGTTGCCTTATGAGGGTCCCATAAACCCCCGGGAATGCCCCGGAGGAGTGCCGAGGTGGCACAAAGTCCTATATAAATCATTCTTAGAGTTCCTAACATCATTATTCAACATTCTAAAGAGAATTCTCAAGCCACTTTCTCAAAAATAAACAAATTTCTTGGACTAATTTCTTAACGCTCCTTTTTGCCCCAGGAGGTCCCCGGAGCCCGAAAATTTGTTACGGTTTATAAACCCCATATAACGCAATGTAACACCTTAACATATTGTTGATTGACTATAAAAAAATGTTTATAAAGCACTTGGAACTCAGAGCGACTAATATTTTCCAGAAAATCCTTAAAGCACAAAAACGCAACTTCGGGTGTCATAAAAACACGTTCTACGCAATTACCTTGACGTTTTTGAGGAGGCAAGAGTTGATAATCTTAAAAGGGGATATATTTACCATCTAAATAAATTAATGGCAGTACTAAAATCATAAGTACAAGTGGGGACGAGTTTTGGGTCAAAAAGGTACCTACAATCAGCATTTTTGCCTTAAAACTTTCATCTTTTACCATGATATAAATGTACCAATTAAATGCTGGAACCTATTACACATATTAGTATGATCTTAGTACAATATAGTGTAACAAAAATCAAATTAAAAATCAGTCCCATTTGACCACCATTTTGGGCGCCATTTTAAGTCCCTTTTGACTTGATTTTGGCTAAAATAAGTATCTTATGGAATGATGACTCACCTAGCACATGCCATGCGATAATGCCAAATAAAAATCAGTCAATTAAGGCTACCATTACCGATTACCTACAAGGAAAAACAAGAAGGGATTAGCTTATATAAAAACAATAGAATTAAAATACCAAAAGTAAGGTACTAGATCTAGCTCTTTTATACTAGGCTATAAACAATTGAAACAGCCATGTTACTAAGCCATGTGCTGCCAATTTCAATCTTGAACAAGGGGAATGATTGCTGTCAAATTGGTCAAGGGAGACAGCTACCTAACAATGCATAAATCTAAGTCAAATACAAACAAAATCAATTGTCTTATACAACAATTGTGGCCGATTTCAACAAGAAAAAGAAGGCTTGTTGCCTTATTAAAATCATGCTTAATTGTCTACCTACCTAGCCATGATATATGGTCTTCAATTATCAAAGAAATCAGCCTCCTATATGCACATATAATACCATAAGATACAAAGAAGAACAAAGACAATTCAACATAGAAAATTCTAAAAGAATACCTTACCTAAATTCCTAGCACTCTTGTCTTGTCTTCTTCTTTCAATTATCATACAAAGGCTCCATTATTCTTGTCAATCAGCCGAATTGGTGCTCAATTATGGGCATATTCTTGAGCCAAACAAACAACTAATAAACAAAGAAAAGACTAAACAAATGGATAATTATTGTGTCAAATAATTTTGTACTTGCCAAGTCTTATTCCTTACATGAGTTTAGCTCATTCTTTCCCTTGCCATTCTCCATGGCCGATTGGTAAGGCTTCTCCAACCCTCTCTTTTCTTCTTCATTTGACAATTAATTCCTTAGAGCTTCTAAGCTCCATTAATGGTGTTTTAAGCTCTAACATCATTTCTATGTAAATTCCTAGTTAAATCTACTAAGTATTGAAGCAAGAATCATCCTAGCAATCATCCAAGTTTTCACCAAGCTTAAGTGTTCCAAGGAGGTTCCTAGATTCAACAACAACACAAGGAACAACAAGGTCAAGTTAAGGTATTTTTCCATGTTGAAAATCCTAGCAAAATGCTTAATGTCATTTCCGAAAATTCAATTTTCTAAACCAAGGTTCTCTTCATCATTTCATGAAGGAAATCTAGATCTACAACCATCTCAAGGTCTACCGAAAATTCCTTGAAAAATTCTAAAGGTAAACTCTTGTAAAACTACTCCATATCTTGTTTATAAATCCTTGTTAGAAGTCTAACAAAATGGATATCCTAAATATGTACAAGGAGGCCGAATTCTTTTCGTCAAGATAGCATTTGGAGAGCCTGGAATTCAAGGAGAAATCAAGTACAAGAATTATCTTGATTTAAGGAGTAAGTTTATTTTAATTAAGGTTTATTAAGTTTAAGCTTGATTTAAGCTTCAAACTTTGGTATAAAAATTATGTATAACCTCTAAATAAATCAAGGCCGAAAATAATGGGTTATGATATCAAGAAAAATAATTTATAACATATAAGGTAAGATTACTACCTTAAGGTATAAAATTGTGTCACAAAAATTAAATGGGATACACACATGTACCAGTCGAATTATCTAAGGATATATGTTCTATTTTGAGTTTATAATCATTCTAAGTCATTAGCATAATTTTTAGAAGTGTTATATGGCTTATATACATTTATATGTATTTATTATAAAGTTTAAATCAAGTATTAATACTATATAATAAATGTTTATTAAAGCCGAGAGCTTAATGAGTTATTTGGTGATTTTTGAAATATATGAGTATGTTAGCTTATATTATAAATTTTGGAAGTATTAAAAATAGCTACAAGTATTTAAATGGCTAGTTTATAAAGTTTTGTGGCTAAATTGTAAATTTTGAAAAGATTGGTGTATTATTTATGATTGCTGGGAATTTAAGGAGCTGTTTTGTATAAATATAATATAATATAAGGTAGGAATTAATATTATGAATTTTGGTGAATTTAAATAAGTGTTTAAGTGTTAAAATAAGAATTTATAAGGTTTTGGGACTATTTTGTAATTATTGGAAAGATAAGAGGTGAAACCGAATTACTTATGATTTTATGGGTATATTAAAGTATTAGTTATGGAATTGAGTCTTGGTCAGAGTGTTGACCAAAAACTTTGGGTTAAAATGAATTATGACATAAAATATTAAGTTTATAAAAGTTTTGGGGTGAATATGTAATTTAAGAAAATATATTTATGAAACCGAATTTGACAAGGGGCGAAAGTGCAATTTGTAAAAGTATAAGGACCTTTTCGGTATTTAAGGAAAATTAAATATTAAAACTATAGGTTATAAGTTAATATGTAACTTATATAAAGTTTTGGGGTTAAAATGTGAATAAAGGAAAGGTATATATTAAAACCGAAAGTTTAAGGGATTTAATTGTAATTTATAAAAATTAGTATATATATTGGTAAATACCGAAACTTATGGGGTTAATTAACAACTTATAAAAGGTATGTGGTCATTTGGTAATTTATAAAGATTAATACAATTGTTTGCAATTTCCGAAAGTTAATATGGGAAATTAGTAAATTATAAAAGTTATATGGTTATTTAGTAATTTATAAAAGTTGGAGTATTTGAATTGTAATTACTGAAAAGATATATGTGGTTATTTGGTAAATTACAAAAGTTAATGTGTCCAAAATATAAATACCGAAATTATAAGGGTAGTTTGGTAATTTAATAAAGAAAGGAATTAAAGTTAAGTAATGTGATATATTGTGGGGAATAATATAAGGTTTATGAAATAATTGTAATTATGATAAAAAACCAAGAAAATATAATATATAGATGAAATAATTGTGGTTATAATAAGATAACCAAATTATATTGGTATAAGAATAAGAGGAAATAATTATAGTATATTATGGGCATAAGTAAAGTTTAAAAATAAAGGTGGTTATAATAAAAATGACCAATGGTAAATATAAAGAATAAGTGGAAACAATTATGAGTATATAATTAATGAAGTAAGGATATACCATATAATGGGAATTCATTATCACATGTGAACACCACATAAAATAATGAACTGATGAACTACCTAGAACCACTGTTAAATAAACCGGGGGGAAATAAAGTACATACAGAGTTAGTATACTACGAGTATAAACTCTACAGTAACAGTACTGTAATATTTAGTAAATAGTTATATTAATATTACCCGTTACTGCATGTTGATATAACAGCGTACGGGAAGGAACTACTGAACATGAGTTTGTCAAGCTAGCAGTTACTTGGTGAACGGTATGTTAATTGTGTGGTCTGAATGTCCTAAGGATTTTCCTAAGGTCCAGACGTTGTGTGTTTAATTATTAAGAGCGATATCTGTGATTTTATGTATATGATATTGTGTACCGTATTGCTCGACACCACTACGTTTTATTTATACGTGAACGTCTTATGACTGGAAGTTTATACATCTGAACTGGAACAAGACTAACTGACCTTTAGGTATTATTGAACCTAACAGATGGTCAACAATTATAGTCTTAACTCAAGGATTGGTTATTGTATCACTGACTAAAGGGCTAACTTATAAAGAGAGGAATCGAGACTGTTTCGACTTTCTAGTTGCGCATCGTGATCACTCCGAGAGACTTCAATGGGGAGTCACCCAAGGGAATCCATCAGCCACATTCGGGGATGGCGGAGGGCACTGCCGTTGGTGCACAAGTTCAACCGGATCGGTCTTATATTTATCCAGGGCCATAAGGTCAGCCGGTAACGGTTCCATTGGAACCCAGGGGACTATCGTCCATTAATGAGTTATTAAGGGTTGTCTAGACATGACGCCTGAGGTGGAATTTAATTGGAAAAGGGTAAGTGATTGTGAAATACCCCTAACAATTAAATAATTAAATAATGGTAAATATATATTTTTTAGGGGTTATTAAACCCTAAGAAAGGATATAAACACTTAGGCGTTAAAAACGCACCTAAACTCCTTAAGGTCAAAAACGTGCGTTAAAGCCTGACCTTAAGCTAAACAAGTTATATAAGCTATAAACTTCATATGAAGTTAATCAAGGATCATTATATGACCCTTAGAACACAGGACCTCATCTAAAACTGAGTAAAAATACAATATGCTCGGGAGTTCCCTTAAAGGCCTTTAAGGCCCGAAAGTCCAAGAAATACATTATATAATGAAGTAAAGCATTACACTTCATTCCAAATACACCATAACACTCTATTAATCATATAAGATGAAGTCCTCAAGCTAAATTCTCAGTTAAACGCAAAGTGCTAGGAGATGCCTTATGGGGGCCCCATAAACCCTTGGGAATGCCCAGGAGGAGCGCCGAGGAGGCACGAACTCCTATAAAATTAATTCTTAGAATTCCTAACATCATTATTCAACATTCTAAAGAGAATGCACGAGCCACTTCCTAAAAAATAAACAAAGTGCTAGGACGAATTTCTTAACGCTCCTTTTTGCCCGGTTAGCCCGGGAGTTGTGTTTAGAGTTGATATAACCCCATACAACTCAATGTAACACCTTAACATATTATTATTGACTATAAACAATTTCAATAAACACTAGGAACTCATAGTGACTAATTATTTTTCAGAAAATCCTTAAAGCACATAAACGCACCTTCGGGTGTCACAAAAATGCGTTTTACGCAATTGCCTTGAAGTGTTTGAGGAGCCACGAGTTGATAATCTTAAAAGGGGATAAATTTACCATATAAATCAATTAATGGCAGTGCTAAAATCCTACTAGAAGTGGGGGCGATTTTTTGGGTCAAAAAGGTACCTAAAATCAGCATTTTTACCTTAAAACTTTCATCTTTTATCTTAGTATAAATGTACCAATTAAATGTTGTGACCTATTACATGTTATAATATGGTCTTAGGACAATATAATGTGACAGGAATTAAATCAAAAATCAATTCCCATTGGACACTAAGGAGGGCGCCATTTTGGGTGTTTCTAACATAGATTTTGCCTTTAAATTGTCTAGTAGACATGGTGACTCATCTTATCATGTATTATATGTTAATGTATCAACTAATTGCAGTCAAATGAGGCTCCTCCACCGTATGACCTGCAAGGAATCAAGAAAAAATTAGTTAAACAAAGTTATAGGAATTAAATTACATAAAATAACAAAGCCTATATCTACTTTAGACTAATGTAATGAAATCAAATAAAACAACCCATGTTACCAAGCATGGGGCTGCCGATTTCTTACATAAGAAAGGGAGAATTATTTCTGCAAAAGTAGTCAAGAAAGACAACTACCTAGCAATGCCTAATCCATTGCCTAATACAACAAAAGTCCATTGTCTTATACAACTCATATGTGTCGATTTTATGCAAGAGAATGAGGCTCAATTTGCCTTATAAAAATTCAACTAAAATACCTAGCTAACCTAGCATGTCCCTCTTGTCTTCTATCAAAGAAATCAATTGTCATCTATACAGCACATTACCGTATAATATAAGAAGAAAGAAGGAACAAATCAACACTTAAAATTCAAGGGAACATATACCTACCTTGCTTGTCTTCTTCTTTCAATTATCAAACAAGACTTCCTACCTTATTAGGACCCAGCCGAAAGTTAGTCAATCATATACAATTGTATTGAGCCAAACAATCAAATTAATAAACAAAGGAGTGATTAAGCAATTTGACAATTATTGTGTCAAATAATTCCAACTTTGATTCCTTGCCTTTGCCTACCTTCTTAGTCATACGTGACTTCTCATTTCTTCCTTGCCTTCCTTTGGCCGATGGGGTAATGAAATACCCCAAACCTTAATATGTTGATTAATTATGTAAATATAATTTTCTAAGGCTAATTAAGTCCTTAAGATCATTGGTGAAGAAATAAAAAACCAAAAAGAAAAAGAAAATGCGTGAAAGTCACAAAACGAGAAAACACGTATTTAATTATTGTAGGAGGTATATAACCTTGACTAGGGTTATAAATATATTTTTATACCCTAATTACACACTAGGGTCATGTGGGAAAAATTCCGGAAGAAAACGGATCCAAATAATGTGTTAAAACGCTAACGGAGTCTAAAGCGCGTTTTTCGAGAAAACCCAAAAACCTGACTTTAAACAGTCAAATGACCCCGTAAAAATTATAGTTGATCATATAACTATAAATAAAAATTAATGGGAGTATAATAACCATTAAAATTAAATAAACGAGAAAATTCCGGAAAACGGGCCCGGTTAGTGAATAGTGCTAAAACCGGGTAAATTAACGAGTGTTATTGGTAAAAGACGAAAAACGCTCCAGTGTGTATATATTAGTGGGCCGGTTTTATTAATGTAGACAGCCCCTCACACATGACTAGTTAGCTAATTAATTAAGTCAAAAGAGCCCAAAAGCAAAAAGGGTACAAGTACCCATTTTTCCCTCTCTCTCCTCCTTTATTTCTTTTCCTTTTCTCTTTCCTCTCTTTCTTCTTCTTCCATCTTTTTTCTCCTCCCCTCTGGTGCCAAGCGATTTCTCTCCTTCCTCCCATGGCTACTTCACCTTCTAGCTCATGCCCAAGCTTTATTAAAGCTCCAATCACAAAAATAATTACATATTCTTCATCTCCTCATCATTCTCTATCATTCCTTCTTTTCAAAATTCGAAAATGAAGAACTTCATCTCCATGGGTTTTCCCCATTTGAATACAAAATAGCACCAATGTGTAGCTTGGAGCCTCCTCTTTCTAACAAGGTAAAAATCTCTATGAAAGACCTCACTTTTCTCCACCTCTTAAGTATGGCCGATTTTGCCTCTCTCTCTTACCTTGTTTTTCTTCTTGATTTTGAGCTCCATTTCAACCCTCCAATGGTGGAACAATCCCCTTCTTGATTCAAGGGTGAGAACCCCTCTTAAAAGGTTTCAAAAGGTAAACCCTAACTTGTGCTCTAAGCCCCTTTTTGTTGAATTAAGATTTCCTAAGGGTTTAGATAATTAATGGAATGTACTTTGTGTTTTTTTTTTGAATGTTGGGATGGAGTTTGGAAACTCCATTCCCTCTTGACCGATTTTGAGGAGATGAGGAGCAAGAGGGGAATTATGGAGAGACTTGTGAATTTAAGGTAAGAAAACTACCTTAATACTATCTTGGTTGTTTAAGAATTTGGGAAGGGTGAAATTAATAAAATGAACCCAGACTATGTGAATTAATGTAGTTGATGGAAGTTGAGGGTGATTGAGAACTTGTGTTGATTTAAGGGCCTAAGTGCCATGGTATTTGAGATTTGAGTTATATTGTGGTTTGGATAATTTTGAGGATCCATTATGTGCTGGTAGGACCCTTTAAGGGTGTGGCTAGATTAGGAATGTCAATTGATGTGAATTGATGGTTTGGGAGATGTTAAGTTTATGGGGAGGTTATGGCGAAATTTTGGTAGAAAATGAGTGCTTTGATGATGGCTTGGTGAATAGGAGAACCTAGGTGTTTATGGTGTTGTGTAGAGTGGATTAATAACCTTGGAATGGTGAATTAAGGATGGGTTTAAAATATGTAAAATCTGTAGCATAGGTGTAACAAAAACTGTTACATGTGTTGTAGAAGAAGTAAGAAAATTGTGTAAGTTGTTTGATGAATTAGTAATGGATTTGGGGGATGAATTAAGGTATTTTAGGAAGCCTAAATGGTACTAAAACCTGTGGGATTACATGTAGGAAGATTGGGGAAGAAATGGGTAAGGACAGAAGTGAAAAACAAAATCTGTAGGCAAGTTCTGGAACGGTCCGACCCAGGGGACTTGGGTCGGACATGGGTCGGACGGGAACAGACCACGGAACCAAAACTACTGGAATGGTCCGACCCAGAGGTGTATGGGTCGGACGGAACAGTTCTGGGTCAGATGGGACCATTTCAGAAGACGGAAAACTTACTGGAATGGTCCGACCCATAGGTTGGGTCGGACGGTGGGTCGGACGGCCCCAACTTATATAAAAAAATAATAATAATAATAATAATAATAATAATAATAGTAACATGGTAATCATATGTATGTGTATATGTAGGTAAGTACATAAGTAAAGGACCTTAGTAATATACCATTAATGTGACACCAATGGTATAAGAACATTAAGTATACCGGGATAACGAGGAAAATACGGGAGTAACAATTGTGTACCTACCGTAACGCTTTGATATTAATTGAACCCTTTGACATGTAAATAGTGGTTCAAGAATAAGTCATGAGGAACAAGTGTGAACCGAGTAACGTGAGAACACCCGCTAAGCGATTCCCCGCGGTGACAGGTATGGTTTTCTTGCAACCTGTGTCCTACCGGGTTACACCGGCTTGTATGCCAACTTGGTTTCCTGTGTGTTTGCCACCTTGCAAGATAAAACATGAAATGAGTTTATAGTAATTCATTAATGTGGCGTAAATAATTCCGATATCGTTTAACCTTATTTATGTGTTAAACCGTAGCTAACCGACTCTAGGATCACGTAAGAGTTCGGTATCCGGATTAAACGTCCCAACCCACGGGAACGTACTAACTACGGCTGTCCGTGCTTTAGTTGTATAATGTGGTTATGTGTGTTGTGTGTTGCCTTGTTTAATGTATAGTCGTTAACGAAGGTTGTTGTCCATGTTTGTCGAATGGGATGTTACCTCCCTTGTGTGTGATTAACCAAACTTGTAACACCAAATGGTGCATGTATGTGATAAGTTCCATAAAGGAATTTCTAACTAATATGTATATATTATGGGGGATATGTGTATAATGTGTACGGTTCTACATTAATACTGGTATAGCTTAACCAAAGCTATCTATCTGACTCACGTCGGACTAGGGGGATATGTGTATAATGTGTACGGTTCTATATTAAGACCGGTATAGCTTAACCAAAGCTATTTATCTGACTCACGTCGGACTAAGGGAATACGTGTATAATGTGTACGAGTCTATATTAAGACCGGCCCATCTAAGTAAAGTGAATATGTACGGTGTGCGGACTTACATTTAGTCCGACACACCCTAAGTAAAGTGTACGTTCTCTAAGAAGAACGGTGGTGTGTTATGTATGTGCTGTTACGGGATATGTGCGGTGATGTTGTGTAAATTGATAACCAAAATCAACCCAACATCAGTGAAAGAAATAATTGTAGCCCGATCAATTCGGGGAGTGTTGCTTAGTAAGAATTAAGTCCCGTTAAGGTAGAGCCCTCAAGGGACAAGGAGTACAATAAGGTGATCTAACCAATGTGATGTGTGAATGTTATGTTTGTACCCTTCTTAATGGATGTGTGTGCTTATAAGTATGTTGTGTATTTATAGTATTCTTGCATGCTTAAAATAAAATAATCTGCATGCTCACTCGATAATTAGTTGTGCGTGGCCCGGTAGCATGCGGGCTGCAGGATTACCATACCAGCAAAGGTGCTGACCCCCTTTGGGGGCCCCCATTATTTTTCAGGTACAAGAAGCTGGTAGCCGTTCGAGAGTAGGACGGGGTAACTGTTTATGTATGGGTGGTTATTTAGGTAGCGTAATATCGTCGATGGAATGTATTAGACTCGGTACAGTTGTAATGAAAATGTATTTGTATTCAGTTGTAACGGAGTTGTAAAGTGTGGTGCTCGGTGATCTTGTCCATCAGACCGGTACATTGTGTAAGTAATAGCCTTGTTAGCCACGTGGGTGGCTAACGGCGTGTAACACCCATTGAATTAGTCAGTGTTTATGAGGTGATATTCGCTGCTAAATGTCGTTAAGTATGGTGTTTGTAGTTGGGGTGTTACAAAAAGTGGTATCAGAGCGAAGTATCGCTCTGATGACTGGAAATACCGAGCTTAGGAAGTACCGAGTTAGGAGTTTAAGACTTTGGGTTAAGGGTTGAGTGATAGCGTGAGAAGTACGCTAGTTAGGAATTACCAGTGTGCACTGGATACCTACCTCATCCATCCCGCCCTCCACAATCCCTATTTTGTAACTCGGGAAAGAACGACAGAGAGATAAAAGTCATCTCTTACTCGGGAAAGCCCGATCTGGCTGTTAATAAGTACCTCTGTAAATGCGGAGAACCTGTCAAGCGGTAGATTCCAAGAACTGAGAATCTCGGAGACGGAGCCTGTTTGAACACCTTTACCCGCACAAGATAGCGGAAGATTAAGAATCCTATCTGTAAGAGACTGAAATTTTCGGCGACCTGGGTCGACATGCCTAGCAGTCGAGGTAACCCAGTCAACAAGAAAGGAAAGCACTAGCTGTGCACAGAGGCGGACAATGAAGGAGCAACAAACCCGAGGCACATGTCTACGGGACCACAACTGTTAAGCAATACCGACAATGGTACAATAACCGACTAAGGAACTAGTCAAGGTTGGAGAATTCCAAACCTACAACGCCAAAGTGCTGTAATACCCGATTATCCTAGTTTAGACCAATATGGGAGTATTAGTGAAACGTACTGCAATAGGACTACGAAGTAGTACCTGAACAAGAATCAAGTCTTGGTAACCACGGCAAACGCGTGGGGTGAACATTAAGGAATAATACGGAGTTAAGTGAATGGGGAATCACCCTAGTTAACGACTACCATGTCAAGATCGATGAGAGTCGCTCGAATGTTCTATTATCAAAACTGTAAGGTCGAAGAAAGATCCAACGAGGATACCGAATACGGAGTGATACAAGTAGTATCGCAACCAGCACATGTTGAACCGATAGCCAGCCAGCATGGCGCACTTGCTATTACAAGTGCTGCTATAACGGGGCTATTCGGGAAAGTTTTAATGACTATAAAGTACCTAGTAAGGTACCGTATTGTTGAAGGAAGTGATTGTAGAACCAAGAATCCAAGGATTTGAAGAGTGAAACCTGGAAAGGCTTAGTGGCCTGACCATTGTATGTGAAGATGTACCAGTCAGCGGGAAGCTAGACTTGGTCAAAGCGTGAAGACATTTTAAATACCGGGAAGAATTTTCTTATAAACCCAGTTTTCTTCTAAACTTAGATGTATTTCAAACCATTTTCACACCCAAATTTTCTTCCAACTCATGTTCATTTCAAACCTTTCTTCAAGCCTAAAATTTTCTCAAACTGTAAATCTTCTCTAAAACCAAAATCAGAAGACCTACACCGGCCTCAGCGCCACATAGTAGGTAAGTTATACATAGTTATACGCAGAAGGGAATCGGATAACCCGAGGGAATGGATTGAGTTCATACTAAATACGACAGTGGATAGAGTTCCATTGATTAAGTTCATGAAGCATGGAATGCATATTATCGTAGGACGATATGAGGGAGTTGACCGCAGAATACTTCACCTAGGAGTGTGACGGACACTACGAGTGTACAAACTGAAGTGTGGGACGACTGCACTCCGATAGGAGCTTGTGGGCCTGACAGACCTTCTTATGGGTTAGTCGGGTAAGTAGCAATGTATCAGTACGGTACCCCACATATGTATACGAGAGGAGTCAGGAACACAGGAAGTAGTCGACTCCATACTACGGTCAGCAGTAAAAGTTAAACAAGAGCAACGGATTACCATCAAATGATTGAAGTGCAAGAGCCCAGTTAAGTTAACAAGACTAAAGAAGTTAGTGAACTCGTTTCAAGGAAATGCTTAAGAGTCAGGAAACACGAAGTGCACTGACTGTTATGTAAAGATATCATATATGTCTCAAGAATCCTGAGGGATAAACATGATAGCTGGAACGATGATCCAGCCTATCCATGGCATGGCAAACGCCTGATATGGACATGTTGATGTGCAATGAACGGGATGAAACTCTCGGAATGATCACCTGGGCTACCAGGGAATATCGATCTTCATTGGAGGGGATAGTTAACCCAGCTAAGAACACAAACAGCGTAGTTAACTAAACACACCAATAAGTGCGAGCCACATGTAATGGCATAACTTAGCAACACCCGGGAACAATCCTTGAAGGGTGTTTGGATCAACAATTCTTGGACGAAATGACGTGACAGGAACGCAAGAGCTGAAACTAACACTCAGTTTAAAACATAAGTCGTTAAGAGGTAAACAGACATCCTTAAGGGGCATCCCATAAAAGGAAGTGTGATGCAATGACCTTGTCAGGGAGTCCAATACAACCTCCAAACCATGTGATGGTGTACGAAGAAGTAAAATTGGTGTGAATGGCCTATAGTGAGCAGAGCTCGAGCAATGAGGCTTATAAGCCACAGACCAAATGTGTTATGCAAATTTAATTGATGACGGGAGTTATGTTGTACAAGTGAATAGAGCGGAGAACGAACCACTTGTAACACCCCAACTCAATCCAAATGTGGTCTCGCAACTTAACAGCATATATATATACATGTCACAGCAGAATTCTTTACACTCCAGGACCTTGCCACGGTCTGACTACAGAATATACCGAACAATAGTGCATTACAACCTTAACCAAATACATAATCTTCTACAATCCCCTCAGATCCTATACATCTTACTAACTCAATTGTCATACGAGTGTACACGCACAACTCGTAGGCCACACTTAACCCTTAACACTTGTACTCCTTCTTACTCTCGCGACGGCCACCTCCTGATGTTTACCTGTGTAGTAAAAACAGCCCCCAAAGGGGGTCAGCACGAATGCTGGTACGATCCTCTCATGGCCCCCAAGCTAACGTGGCTACGACGACTAATTGTCGATAGCATGGAGGTTGATTAGATGCACAACATAATAGTAAATGCTGTAAACAACAATCCAATATGAACAATTAAAGTTCACACACAATGAACGACTTAAATGTGTTCCCTCAATTAGAGAGTTAATTGTTTAACTCCTTAAGTTATATTTCCTCTTAATCTTAGTCCATCCTTATCTCACCTCAATCTTAATCTTATCTTAATCTTAGAAACAACCACCCTTTAATAAGGAGTGGATGTAGCTTATCTTAGCCTTAATAATACAAACCATCCTTTAAAAAGGAATGGTTGCAACTCATCTTAACCTTACCTTATGTATGCCAACCGTTCTCTCATTGGGAACAGGTTAGCCCTTAGTTCGTTGTTTATTTTTGTAGGGCTTGGTTAACCCTAGCCAGCAGCAGGACACTTACCGGCAATAAACAACATTCTTAAATTATTGGGGATATAGGCTTGATCCCCCATGCCATCTTAAAGCCACCTACCTTGGACTGGATGTCCAATGTAGCCGAGCCGGCCAACCGACCCAAGGCTACTAGTCCGAGGACTAGTCCTTAATCGGAAGTCGAATCTGCTATAGATACCGACCCCCTTTCCTTAGCATGCATGACCGGAGATCGTTCCCGGGTTTCCTCACTCAAGTTCCAGTTAGTAATAGTCTCAAGACCGTGTTTGTTGGTTAACCTCTTTCGGTTTATATCAACCCATATTAGGGAGCATTCCTTAGTCTCACTCAATTCCTTACTAAACGTTGGTTAGTAAGTTCTCACGATATGTTGTGTTAGTTTTCAAACATCACGCAACAATACCATAATCATAATATTTCGGTTGCAGGCTTTATCTTGTTTAGTGAGCACACAAAAACAAATAGCACACAAGCCGAGGGACACCTCGTTAGCAAGCAGGTCACAAGAAGAACTGTACCGTTCACCGTCGGTCGTTCGGTTGCTTACTCTCTTCCGGAGTCCAAATACTCAAGCCCTAAAGCATTCATTCAGTTTTAGGTTATTAATCACTTATCTTAATTCAACTTATTCAACTTGCTTAACCCATAATGATCCCCACCTAACACCTCTTAAGTTTTACAACTTAATCTTACAACTTAACCTTAAACTTTTAAGTTTATACTTATCTTAATCTCTTAGGTCTTTACACCTCTAATCCTCAATGCCCTCTAAAAGGGGTACCATTAATACCACTAAACTTCCTTAGGGTTTCTCTTTTTTTTTTTTTTTTTTTATTTTTAGGGTCGACCGACCTTACCGACCGACCTTACCCAAGGTCGGTCCATTCCAGAACTCATTACCGTTTGAAAATTTCACCCCGACCGACCTTGCAAGTCCGGTCCCCAAGGTCGGTCCATTCCCGAGAGCTTCCCCGTGGGATATTTAAGCCCGACCGAACTTGCCAAGTTCGGTCCCATGTTCGGTCGATTCCAGAGACTCATTTGGTACAACAAATACAAGCCCGACCGAACTTGTAAGTCCGGTCCCCAAGTTCGGTCGGTTCCAGAAACTCTTCCCGGTAGTGTAAACTGAGCTCGACCGACCTTGCAGGTCCGGTCCCTAAGGTCGGTCGGCTGCAGAACCTTGTTTCTAAATTCCCATTTGACTCCAAACTTCTCCACAAGTTCCCCCATGTGTCCTAATACCATTTAGGCACTTAAACTCACCTTAGAACTTCCACCAAACTCTTCAAAACAACTTCCAAAGATCTTCTTAAACATTTACTAAATTCTTGCAAAAACTCCTAACACTTGTTAGTTAATTCCTCATCTTTCCAACATGTACATTTTATCTAAAACTTCAACTAACCAAAGTGTTTCTTTCCTACCCATATAGCTCCTTCTTAACATCACTACATTACATCTTTGCTTTGCTCAATTTCTCACCATTCTCATGACCTTACGCTCTTATACATTCCTAGTCAATATACAACATTCTCCTTCAATCTTCACTCCCATCACCTAAGTCCACTCATTACCATCTAACTAAAACCTTATTGTTCCACTACTAGCATCATCACTACTTAGACAAGCTTCCCAAGACTTTCATTGATATATTTCCAAGTTCATACCTAAATCACCTTAAGCATTATACACCTTCTCCTTCAAACTTATGCACCAGTCTTACATTCCTCATATCTTGGTTTTGGTGTGTTTAATACTCTCACCAATTCTCTAATTCCTCCTAGACATCTCTAGGTCATTCTAAACCTCAAGAACTCCTTAGTTAACTCATTTCCACTCAAATTCCTTTTATGCTCCCTAGTAAACCCTAGGGCATATTAACTCACCACCACCACTTAAACACTTTGTTTTCTATTCAAGTTTCGCCATAACTTCTCTAGTATCTTATCATGCCCAAACACCTCATTTTCCTCATTCAAACATCTCACACACATCCAATTTTTCCTCATCATATCTCATCACCCAAACCAACTCATCACAACAAACTCAATATATTGCAATAATCTTAAATTGCACAGCACTAAGGCTCTTAAATGACATGGCTCTTAGGCCCTTAAATGACTTAAACTTAAACACTGAATTTCCCACATATATAAGCTTTCAACCTGCAAATACACCCATCATTCTCATAGTAGTTATAATGCTCTTAAAATCCATCTTAAACTTATATTACTCACTCATTCTCATTGGCTCCTTAGTCACAAGTTCACAAGCTTGTTTAAACACTTTTTCCTAGGTTATACAACCCATTACCTAATGTAAGCCCTAGGCTACATTGGTACTCATCTAAAACTCATTCCTTAAACCTTAAACTACCATTAGGTAAGTAATTTACCTTATTTTCTCAAGCTTATCTTATCTTCCTCCTTAGACCTTCTTCTTGCATGAATCTCGGCCACCACTTAAACTCCCCTTGCCAATATTCTAATCAATATACATTGGCTCTCATGAGTGCTAAATGATACATTAACCTTAAGGAGTAAACCCTAGGTTAAAAAAAATGTGTTCTAAGGCATAAAAGTGGATGATTACCTTTAAAGTCTCAAAGTAGACTTGGGCATTGAATGAAATAGGACCTCCACTAGTCCTTGGTGAATAAATCAAGCTAGAACAAGGCATAAAAACAAGGCCCCATGAGTAGTAATTTTCGGCCATGTAAGGAAGTGTTGGAAACTTGGTTTTTCTTACATTTTCCTTACCTTGAATGAATGGAGAACCAAATGGGCTCTTCAAACTTGATTTTCCTCCATCAATGGAGTTTCCTCTTGGCACCAAAATGGAGCTTTGAAGGATTTGAAAAGATGGAAAGATAGGTCTTGGCCTAACTAAGAGAAATATGTGTTTAGTTTTTGATTTGGAGCTAAAATGAGTAAGTTGTTGCCAAAGCAAGGTGGTGGTGCCATGGGTGCTGCTCCTACGTGATTGAAGGGAGGAAGAAGATGGTGAAACCGTGGGAAGAAGAGAAATGAAGAGAGAGAAGAAGAGAAGGTAGCTTATAAGAGATATTTTGCTTTTTAAAGCAAATAGTAACTTCTTACTTTATCCTCTTCTTTATAACATTATTTGACTACTCATGGTGACTCATCCTCCCTTAGAAAACCGGCCCCCTATTAATTAAGGCAAGTCATGGTCTTGTTTGACCAACTAATTAGACTTAAGTGATTAAAGACCAAACTAGTCACTATTTGGCACTATTCACTAATTAGTGCACATATTCGTGAAATTTTTGGTTTCCCATTGATTTAGACTTCCTAATGTGATACTAATTAGTACACATGTTGATTAAGATGTAATCATGGGCATTTAGCCTCTCAAAACTCAATTCTAAGACAATTTCTCAAGCTTAGTTTTCTTTGGTAATTTGTTTAAAATGACCATTAGAATATTACTAAGGTCTTATCATGATATTTGGGTACTCACCCAAGTCTCTCCAAGCTTAGAGCACATTTTTGCCCTAATTTCCCGTAAGGCACTTTTTGTGTTTTCTTTGGTTTAAATTGTCTACCAATCTTTCTAAGGCATATTCTAGCCTTACTACATCATAATTTGATGTTTAGTTAGCATACTTAGGTTTGGGGTATTTCACCACTGCTTTAAGAGTGGGGATACCTCTCGATATTGTGAAACCGCGGGAGCGGTGGTTATGTGAACCAAGTTCAGGAAATATGTTAACGATTGCCCAAGTTGTTACTACCCAGAGTGATTTGAATAAGAATAATACGAAAAGAAGTGGTGTACCAGTTGTGGAGACCGGAGGAGTGATAAGTCTAATAGCAACCACCATAGGTGCACGATGCTAAATGAAGAGTGAGCAACGCTCAAGGAGCATAAAGACTTGAAGGAATAGTGTATTCAGTAGTCATCCTAATGAATGACGAACCAAAAATACGAATGATGGGAGTACATGAGCAGAAGCTAATATGAGAGTGATGCCATGTTAGTGTTGTACAAGAAGTAAGAATACGGTGCGCAATAAGCGACCGCTGTATAAGTACAGTTAAACGAAAGTATGGCAAATAAGCAGAATTATGAGTTAAACTCAGTGGAAATACAATGTAAGTGATAACAAATAAACTAGGCAGTAAGCCAGTAGCCAGTATTATGAGATAAACATCTTAGTGAGACACAGTGTTCATTCCTATTACAATCCCATAAGAGAGTTACTGCCAAGAGTTTACGCCTCTGCACTCTGTATGACTGAGTGTTTTGGTATTGCACTTGTGCAGTATTGATCGAGTGAGATAGTTAGGAATTTGGAAATTGTTGATTGTGGTAGAAGTAAAAAAGAGACTTATAATGCCATAAGGACCAAGACATAGGAAATGCAAGGTCGTACCAATGGAGGAACATTTGTACAGAACCAAGTGTGGAGGCATGAATAGGAATAAGTGACTACAGTAACACTAAATACCAAATACCGGTATGGAATATACTTTAAGTGTTGGAAATAACCGAGGGAGCACTACATATTAGGTAGTAGCTCAACCTCAACCGACAACAAGTCGGATGAAACTAAGTGAATGATCACGAACTTACACAGCTGCATATGCAGTAAGTTCACTAAACAGTGGATGGAAAGTTGCAACTCACCGAATTAGCACACGGTAAAAGATATCATGCGTCGGTTGAGAAACCGTGATTCACAAGATAAAGGTGATGAATCGGTGAGTACATACATTAAGATAATGAATGGAGCAAACTAAGCTCTAAGTTATCAGAGTTGCGCAGCAGAAGATAGTGAGCTAATCATTCAGACGTTGAATATGCATGGTAAATACGAGAAATGGCTAAATTCTGACAGGCCAGAATCGAAACTGATTTTGAGTTAAACAAACTCCAATGAGAATTCTTGGGTTGGGGACTAAACCGCCAATATGGTTAAGATCCTCTAACCACAACACATTGTATAACAGACCGCGTAGAAGTTAAAACACTTCACGATGGCAGAACATTTCAAACCAATGTTCAGTGATTGATTACGTGGGCGTAATCCCTTTTAAGGGGGGTGTAACACCCCTACTACGCACATAACTATACTTGGAATCGCAGCGGAAAATAAACAACTAAACGGTAACTAAACGATTGGTGCTACAATGCCGTCAACCACCCACGTGGCTAACAAGGCTGAATAAATACATATGTACCGGTCAGATGATCAGACTCCCGAGCATAGAACTAACAACCATAGATATACATCAACATAATACCGAGTGTTTACAAAATCCTTCACTGTATACCATCACTGTAATCCACCATAACAAGTGTATAATACGCCACGGGAGCACAGGCGCAACCCGGGCAATATCCAAGTACTCCAAAAGTAAAATACTCTCTAGGATCTAGAGCCACTCTGCCTCTTCGATCCTCATCCTGCAATAAAATATGGAGCCCCCGAGGGGGTCAGCACCTTTGCTGGTATGGCTAACGCGCAGCCCATCGGCTACCGGGATACGCGCAACCAATTGTCATGATGACATGATATTTTTTAAAACACACAACACATACAATATAACATAACACAGGTATGGTACACATCATAACACACATCACAAACATACAATTCCTTTTAGGAAGAGAACCAACACAGTTAGTCCCCATTGAGAGCCTAGAGAATGTTGCCACGCTCATACTTAGCTCGTTACATAACTCGTTACGTCCGGTTAGATTGAACGGTTAACTTAACACAAGGTGCCTCGGATATAGTGATCCAAGCACACCGAAACAAAACACATAGTATGCCCTGTGGCCCGACGTGAGTCAGTAAAATAGCCTTGGTTAAGCTAAAGGGAAGGTTAGAAACCAAATTGGAAACTTAACCATAACATACAGAGAGAATCGAACCGGTTATGACATCGACTCCCATACTCACACGCGTGGCCGGAACAGACCGGACTCCTCACTTCCCCCGTTAGCCCTTGTTAGTAGTTCATCATTGAACACACACACAATTCACAATCATAGGTCAAGTCTTGTTAGACCCACACAAGGGAAGAGAGAGTCACACTTAACAACATAATAATATTAACAACTGTAAACTCTTTACATGGTTTAAATCTTACAAGGTCATAAACACACAGAAAAACAAACAACACACAAGCCGGTGTAAACCGGTAGGCAACAGACTGCAAGAAAACCATACCTTGGTCCTTGCCTCGACTGATTTCCACCTTGAGAGAATCCTAAACACATTAGTAACGTCGGTAATATTTATTTAACTCCAAACTTACTAAGTATTTAACATGATTGTATGACATGTTTTAATGTCTATCTTACCCTAGGTTACCTTCATTATACACCCTAGGGTTAATTACGTAAGTCACATTCTTTTCTGTTTTTTTTTTTTACAAGTTTTGGTCCGACCGGACTTGCCGACCGGACTTGTCCATGTCCGGTCGATTCCAGAGAGTTTCTCCCCTTCGGAAATTCAGCCCGACCGGACTTGTCAAGTCCGGTCCCATGTCCGGTCGATTCCAGTAACTCAATCCGTACCAAATTTTCTACTCCGACCGGACTTGTAAGTCCGGTCCTATGTCCGGTCCATTCCAGAAACTAATTCTCGCAGGGTAAACAGGTCCCGACCGAGCTTGCAAGTCCGGTCGCAAGTCCGGTCGGCCCCAAATCTATGTTTCCTTTTACATTCAACTCCAAACTTCACCCCATATAACCTAGTACTCTCTAACCTCATTTGGGTACTTTAAACACAACTTATGACATCTTTAAACACTTATAAAACTCATTTTCTAATTCCTTAAGCCTTTACTTATTTCTTCACAAAATTCTTAATACTTACAATATTTTCTCCTAGTTTTGCAAGTGGTGTTTCATACCTAAGATAACTACTATCCCCAAAAATGCTTTCTCCTTATTTTAACATCATCTCCCAAGCATCATCTCTCACAACTAACTCCTTATATTCATCTTAACAATTCTTTTTCCAAGTTTACACTTTCTCCTTATTACCAAAGTTTGCCTAGGTATTTACCTAAGTCCCTAAGTGGCTTTGGTACTTACTAGAACCTCAAGATCATGTCTAAGTCCTTATTACACTCTAGAACACTTCCTAGTTCATCAAAATTCCTTTAAAACATCATGAACTCCTTATTCATTTCCTACATTTTCTAACTCACCAAACCCTTATGTAAATACTTAGAACTCTTACTTCTTACCTAAATTTTGGCATGGATTCCCCTAGAACATTACTAGGCCTAAACACTTTGCTTCTCCATTAAACACACAAGAACATCTAGAATCACCAAGAACACTCTCATATACATCTTCACCAAATTCACACTACATTACAATATAGTGCATAACTTTAAATTGCATGGCACTTAGGCCCTTAAAATGCATGGCTCTTAGGCCCTTAAAGTGCTTAAATCATAAACACTGAATTTCCACATTATATGCCTTTAACCTGCAAATACACTCAACACACACATATGCCCTTTACTAGTCTCTTGAGAACACTTTACTAAGTCTTTCACCATTTGCTCTTTAGGTAGTTTTGATAAGCATTTATAAGCTCATTTCTCCTAAGGCATTAAACAACATTTAAGTTAGTAGATTTACCTCTTTTTCCCAAACACTTCCTTCTTGATTCCTTACAAAACCGTATGGTATTTTGGTTCCTTGTCAGTTCTAAACAATATACAAACATTAAAATGAGTATTCAAGCTATAAGCTTCATCTCATTGTAAACCCTAATTTGACATTGTTTCAAAAACATTAATGTATTTGTTTTACCTTGGTCTTTGAAGAGAGTTTGGATATGTAACAAGAGAGGACTCCACCTAGTCCATGAAGAGTTGGAATGAAGCTAGAACAAGGTCACACAAAGAGCTATATCAATGTGTATTTTCGGTTAAGGTAATAACATGGAGGAAACATGATTTTTCTTTGAGATTCCTTACCTAGAAGCAAAGGAGGTCAACAATATGTCAAAATACAAGCTCAAGCTCCTTCAATGGTGGAACACCTTGGCACCGAAATGGAGTCCTTGGAGTTTTGAGAAGATAGGAATGAAGAGCTTGATGAGAGGAAGAGATTGGTGGTCTTTGTTTTTGATTTGGACAAGTGAGCTAGATTTAGCAAGTGGTCAAGTGGAACTTCCATGGTGGTAGTAGTATTACCGAGAGAGAGAACAAGGAAGAAGGAAGAAGAGAGGGGTGGGAAACCGTGTGAATGAAGGAAAGAAATGAGAGGAAGATAGGATTTGCTTTAAGGAGATATTTATGCTTATAAAGTAAAAAGGTAAGTTAATTAGTTTTCTTTACTTACTTATTATTATCAACTAAGGAGTGGTGAGTCACACACTTAGAAACCGGCCCCCCTTTATTAGTATGAGGGCATTTTAGTCCTTGTTTGTCAATTTAATTACTTAATACAACATATGTTATGAACTAGCTTATAAAAGTACTATTCACCTAAACAAGGCACTTAGAAGTGAAATTTTTGATTTCCCACTAATATAGCCACCCAAATGTGATACTATATAGTACACTATATATTTAAGAGTAATGATGGACATTTAGCCATTCAAAACTCATTACAAGACAATTTTTCAAAAACGTGCTTTAAGACTTCTTAAAGCACATTTTGTGTTTTAACTTGTTTTCAAGCTTGGTTTCTTTGGTAATTGGTTTAATAAGTTCATTAGTATATAAATGAGGTCTTGGTAAGTCATTAGGTCTTACTCAAGTTTATCCCAAGCTTAGAGCACATTTTAGCTCTTATTGACTTTAAAGCACATTTGTGTTTCCTTTTGTTTAAATTTGTTTACTAAGGTTTCTAAGACTCTTTTTAGTCTTATTACACCATATTTAGGTGTTTAAACAACATAACTAGGTTTGGGGTATTTCAATCTACCCCCCTTAAAAGAACTTTGTCCCCAAAGTTCATACTTCCTCATAACTTAAACATTAGAACATGAGAACACATATTAACAACACTTCTATATCACATTAACAACATCTTACATCATATCGGACACATGGTCCAAACAACAAAACATCACAATATCATTCAGACTCAGTGGTCTGTAACATTAACAACATGACAACACAACACAGACAATGTATACAAATACATGTCATACACATAACTGAAACGGCTCTACCCCCCTTAAATAGGGGTACGCCCTGTACCCTATACATACAAACACTAAGAAGTAAACAACGACGGGTACTTCGCCTTCATCTTATCTTCCAGCTCCCAAGTGGCCTCCTCAACGTCCTGGTTAGACCAGAGGACCTTCACCAGTCTCACGGACTTATGGCGAGTGTCTCGAGTCTTAGTATCCAAATCCGTACCGGAGTCTCCACTGATCGCATGGTCGGCTCTAAAGTTAGCCTTTCAGGCTGAAGCACATGAGACGGATGAGACATATACTTCTTCAACTGGGACACATGAAATACATCATGTACCTTGCCCAGCTCGGCGGGTAAGTCAAGTCTATAAGCTACCGGGCCGATCCGCTCCGTCACAACATAGGGACCCACATACTTCGGGCTCAACTTGCCCTTCTGGCCAAAACGAAATACTCCCTTCATGGGGGATACTCTCAAAAATACCTGATCGCCCACGGCGAACTCCAGGTCACGTCGGCGCACATCTGCGTACGACTTCTGTCTATCCTGAGCTGCTTTCATATTATTCCTGATCTGGCGAACTTCTGCCTGAACTTGCTCAAGGTACTCTGGTCCTATCACGACCGTCTCACTCGACTCATCCCAGCATAATGGCGTGCGGCATGGTCTACCGTACAATGCCTGGAAGGGAGACATCTTGATCGATGCATGATAACTGTTGTTGTAACTAAACTCGATCAGATGTAACTTATCAATCCAGCTGGTGTGAAAGTCAAGTGCACATGCACGTAGCATATCCTCAAGTGTCTGTATGGTGCGCTCACTCTGACCATCGGTCTGTGGGTGAAACGCCGTACTCAATTTCAGTTCAGTACCCAATGCCTCTCGTGTAGACTTCCAATATCTGGATAAGAATCTGGTATCTCTGTCGGATACAATCGTCTTTGGTACACCATGATGTCTAACAATCTCTTTATCGAATAGTTCTGCCAATCTAGCCACTTTCCAGCTGTCCTTCATCGGAATGAATCGAGACACCTTGGTCAGTCGGTCAACTACCACCCAAATCATATTCAGACCTCCCCTTGTGGGCGGAAGCCCTACTACGAAGTCCATAGATATGTCATGGAACTTCCACTCCGGCACTGGCATTGGCTGCACCATACCACCAGGCCGTCGGTGCTCAACTTGACCTTCTGACAAGTGAGACACCTCAACACATAGTCATTCACATCCTTTTTCATTCCAGCCCACCAGAAATATATCATACCTTTATACATCTTTGAAGCTCCGGGGTGAATCGAAGTAGTAGAACAGTGGGATTCACTCAATATGCGCTCCTTCAGCTCAGCGCTACTCCTGGGTATACACAATCTGCCATTAAGCCTAATCAGGTCATCATCGTGGAGTCTGAAGTTACTTCTGACCCTCGATGTGCCATCAATAAGCTTCTGTTTAATTTCCACCATGTACTGATCCGCCATCTGAGCACTCCGCACCTCTTCAACCAAGCCAGTATGAGAGACTAGCGAATGGAGAGAGTGTGCTCGGCGACTCAATGCGTCAGCTACCACATTTGCCTTACCCTCTTTGTAAAATTGATGTCATAATCATTCAGAAATTCAAACCCACCTTCTTTGCCTCATGTTCAACTCCTTCTGAGTGAACAAGTACTTCAAACTCTTATGGTCAGAATAAATCGTTACACTTACCCCATACAAATGATGTCGCCATATCTTCAGTGCGAAGACAATGGCCCCCAATTCTAAATCGTGGGTAGGGTAGTTCTCCTCATGCTTCTTCAGCTGTCGGGAGGCGTAAGCCACGACCTTCCCGCGTTGCATCAACACACAACCCATACCCCTGCCTTATGCGTCGCAATAGACCTCAAAACCATCTAGACCGTCTGGTAATGTCAGAATCGGTGCAGATGTCAGAGCATCCTTGAGACTCGTGAAAGCTCTCTCACAGTCGACTGTCCACTCGAATGGTGCATCCTTCTTCATCAAGGAAGTCATCGGCTTCGAGACACTGGAGAAGTCCTTCACAAATCTCCTATAGTAACCTGCCAGACCGAGGAAGCTCCTGATATCGGTAACTGTCTTCGGCCTAGGCCAGGTGCGCACTGCATCTATCTTTGCCGATCAACAGCGATCCCGGCCTCAGAAATCACATGTCCAAGGAATGATACTTGGTTCAACCAAAATTCACACTTCGAAAACTTGCATACAACTGATTCTTTCTCAATGTCTGCAATACATCTCTCAGGTGGCTTTCATGCTCACCTTTCGATTTCGAATACACAAGTATGTCATCGATGAAGACTACATGATTTGTCCAACTGATCTTGGAACAAACGGTTCATTAAGTCCATGAACTTTGCTGGTGCATTGACAAGCCAAACGGCATAACGTTGAACTCATAGTGCCCATACCTAGTTCTGAAAGCTGTCTTTTCGATATCACTGTCTCGGATGGCAATCTGGTGATATCCGGAACGTAGGTCTATCTTGGAGAATACTGATGCTCCCTTAAGCTGATCAAATAGATCGTCGATGCGTGGCAAAGGGTAACGGTTCTTCACCGTAACAGCATTCAGCTCCGATAATCAATACATAGGCGGAGGCTACCGTCCTTTCTTCACGAAGAGGACCGGCGCTCCCCATGGTGACACACTAGGGCGGAAAGCCTTGTCGAGTAGGTCTCAGCTGCTCCTTGAGCTCTGTCATCTCTGCTGGAGCCATACGGTAAGGTGCTTTTGCAATGGGTCCAGTGCCCGGAATAGATCAATCTCAAACTCAACCTCTCGTGCTGGCGGCATGCCCGGCAGTTCCTTAGGAAATACATCAGGAAACTTCGACACTACCGGCACATCTGAGCTAAACTCAGGGCTCTCTCTATGTCCTGGACATAGCAGAGGTATACATCACTCCCTCGTCGAACTCACGATACATGGCCATGGGGTGATGATCTGAGTCGAAGGCTCCCTGGGCCTCTGGCGGTAAGATATAGTAACCCAGATGGACTCCGAAGAAGCAGTCGATGCTCGGCACACAGGATTCTGCCCTTGTACCGCTCCAACCAGTTCATCCCGACAATCACATCAAAGCCTAGTCCGTCGAACTCTATCAAGTCGATCGGAAACTATTCACCCTGATTTGAACAAATAGCACCTCGGTAGTAGCGGGTACATCGGATCCGCTCTTTCGACAGGAGAGTAACCACGAAGTCAGGCATCTCTTCACCGTCTAACCCCAGCCTCTTCGCAAATGATAGCAAAATGAACGTATGCGAGGCCAGAGTCGAACAAGATCGATGCATCCACGCCATTCACTGGAAAGGTACCGGTGAGGATTGTGCCGCTCTTGCCGGCTTCTGCCTTATTGCAGACACTTAGTATACCTCCCGTTCCGAGTGCACAGCCTAATTCATTGGCAAACTAATAAGTATTGGGTAAAAACACGGTTTATATGCTTCAAACAACTCCACTTTATTCATTAACACACTCCTTTTTACAACATTCATTGGCTTTACTGTCGCCATGATTCACTTACAACATCCTTATTACATACTGGTTTGTCACATAATATACAAGGCTTAAAACTGTCTGAAGGTCAAATTCAACAAAGTCCGGGTTTCATGTGTGTGGCATTGATCACTGCCGACGGTGCGGTATTCAGTTTGATCTTTGTGATGCCATGGTAAGCATCCTTGATTGCCCACCCATGATTAGTACAATCTCCCGATTTCAGCAGTAACTTCTTTGCGAGGTCATCACGCTTCTGCTCGCCATACACAAACATGCGGTATCACCAATGGACCAAGACACCAGGGTACTCCCTTACTTAGAGACTCGGGTGACTCGTCCTTGTCTTGGTGTATACCTAAACCGTCCACCTTTCTGGTAGAAGTTTACAATGCATAGATCTGCTTTTACACTTGGAACTGATTCCGTTTCCACTTGCTGAGCAATTCCACGGCGTGGTTAACGACCGCATGGAACTCCTCTGGTATACTTGATACTGTTCCTCCATCTTCAGCTCGCACTTCTTGATATGACTTGGTGTAAGGGTTCCAGTCCTTACCCATGCACATCATCTTCAATTGCATCCTGCTCCGTTCGGGTATTCGGGTGTGTAAAACCCTCCTGGTTTTGCTCCAAGTTCGTCGCATCGTCTGATGATATGGATTTGTGCCTCCGGTGTCAGGTATCCATTAAGAGTATCATACCTGGCTGGATAACCTGACATTGCTCCAATGGAAAGTCGGTGATGTTGATGGTGGTTTCTTCAGGGTTTGGTGGGGTGGGATTGGAAACTATATTGAAAGTTCCAGTTTAGAGACTTTAATTAGGTAAATCTCACACTATACTTATTATTTACTCACATGGTTGTTTATTGAAGCTCACTCACACACATGCATGAAATGCGGTATGCAGACACTTATTACATTCAACAGTTTAGGCGGTACCTGGTCTAGAAGAGGGCCCTGGCGCCTCAGACCGGTCCACCACATTCAGGGTGGCCTTGTTGGACCCCGACCCCTTCCCCTTCTGGGACTCGTGTACCTCTGATCTGGGGGTGGCTGGTTTGCCATCTTCTGGCCATCGGTGGTCGCAGTGGCCTTACCCTTCCATTGCCCCTTGGGCCTGAAGTTCCTACTGTTCGGGTTCTGCCAGCATTCATGGTCGCGGACCCATCTTCTTACAGTACCGGCACTGAACATTACCCTTGCAGTCCTTGCCGGGGTGGTCTCCGTTGCACCACTTGCAGTAATAGTGGCGCTCCGGTCCAGAGCCCGTGCTAGCTGCTATCACAATGCACCATAATACTTGTTCCAACTTATTAACATATACTCTAACTTATCACACAGGATTTGACAATTACCCTTAGGTGGGTAAGAACGTAGGGGCTTGGCCGCATACGCATAGGTGAGCTGCAGAGGCTCCTCAGCAGTGGTGGTCTGGGTCTGGCCCTTGCCACCTTGTTGCTGTCCTTTCTGGGACTGGGGGTATGATTTCTTCTTCTTCCCCCCCACTGCCCTTGCGTGCCTTGGCCCTCGTTCTGAGCCTTGCGCTTGAGCGCACTCTCCTCGTCCCTCAGACGGACGGTGATCTCCACAATAGCAGCGGCATGATAGCACTCCTATATTTAGGGTGTCAGTTATGCCCCGCCAAATAAACTCACAACACATTAACACTCGTACACACTTATTCACATTACACTGTAGTTCTTTACCTGCAAGGTGGTATATCCAGTAGGCCCCATGCCGTAGCGTAGGCGATAGTTCAGTCCGTTGTAGAAACGGTTCACAAGGATCCGGTCTGAGTAACCCAGATCCGGTAGCAGGTGGATAAGTCCGATGAAGGCTGAGTAGTACTCATCTACCGTCATCTTATCCCCTTGTCTCAGGTTGTCCAACTCCAGGCGCTTGGCCTCTTGCACATGTATGGGGTAGTATTTGGCTCGCAGCAGAGCCGTATTACTCCCTCCATGGAACGTCGGATCAGCAACTCTACCCTCGCGCACAAGCTTCCACCAGTTTTGTGCCGAGCCTTTCGGTAGTAGTAAGCAGCAAGTCGTACCTTGACCTGACTCAGGTGGTGCTAGGGTTTCGAAGGCGGTCTCCATCTCGGAGATGTATGCCTCGAGCTTACGGGGATCGGTCTCCCCACTGAATGAGGGCGGCCTCAGATCAGCCAACGCCTTGACCCAATTGGTCTCTCGTGGCGGTGGTGGCTGAACTCCGGGCTGTTGCCCTTGCTGTATAGCAGCAACTAAATCGGGTACCAGCTGAGCTACGGCGGCTGCAACTGCCTCAGCCATGGTCTGTGCCGTAGTATCATCACCCTGGTCACCCATACTTCCAGTACCGCGCCCGCGGCCTCTACCTCGTGGTCTACCTGCCATCTGAATTCATATGAACATCTCATTAGCATTATGCTTGCACACTTATCGGTCCAACGATTGTAACGCTTCCCAATAATAAGGCATCTCCACACTTAGTTAGTGGTTAACCTTTCCAAATCTGTTCACTTAGGTATCTGTAGTTAGGTTTCCTAACTCGGTATGTCCCTAAGCTCGGTATTCTAGTCATCTGTCGCTCTGATACCACTTTTTGTAACACCCCTACTACGCACATAACTATACTTGGAATCGCAGCGGAAAATAAACAACTAAACGGTAACTAAACGATTGGTGCTACAATGCCGTCAACCACCCACGTGGCTAACAAGGCTGAATAAATACAAATGTACCGGTCTGATGATCAGACTCCCGAGCATAGAACTAACAACCATATATATACATCAACATAATACCGAGTGTTTACAAAATCCTTCACTGTATACCATCACTGTAATCCACCATAACAAGTATATAATACGCCACGGGAGCACAGGCGCAACCCGGGCAATATCCAAAGTACTCCAAAAGTAAACTACTCTCTAGGATCTAGAGCCACTCTGCCTCTTCGATCCTCATCCTGCAATAAAAATATGGAGCCCCCGAGGGGGTCAGCACCTTTGCTGGTATGGCTAACGCGCAGCCCATCGGCTACCGGGATACGCGCAACCAATTGTCATGATGACATGATATTTATTTTAAAACACACAACACATACATATATAACATAACACAGGTATGGTACACATCATAACACACATCACAAACATACAATTCCTTTTAGGAAGAGAACCAACACAGTTAGTCCCCATTGAGAGCCTAGAGAATGTTGCCACGCTCATACTTAGCTCGTTACATAACTCGTTACCGTCCGGTTAGATTGAACGGTTAACTTAACACAAGGTGCCTCGGATATAGTGATCCAAGCACACCGAAACAAAACACATAGTATGCCCCTGTGGCCCGACGTGAGTCAGTAAAATAGCCTTGGTTAAGCAAAAGGGAAGGTTAGAAACCAAATTGGAAACTTAACCATAACATACAGAGAGAATCGAACCGGTTATGACATCGACTCCCATACTCACACGCGTGGCCGGAACAGACCGGACTCCTCACTTCCCCCGTTAGCCCTTGTTAGTAGTTCATCATTGAACACAACACACAATTCACAATCATAGGTCAAGTCTTGTTAGACCCACACAAGGGAGAGAGAGTCACACTTAACAACATAATAATATTTAACAACTGTAAACTCTTTACATGGTTTAAATCTTACAAGTCATAACACACAGAAAAACAAACAACACACAAGCCGGTGTAAACCGGTAGGCAACAGACTGCAAGAAAACCATACCTTGGTCCTTGCCTCGACTGATTTCCACCTTGAGAGAATCCTAAACACATTAGTAACGTCGGTTAATTATTTATTTAACTTCAAACTTACTAAGTATTTAACATGATTGTATGACATGTTTTAATGTCTATCTTACCCTAGGTTACCTTCATTATACACCCTAGGGTTAATTACGTAAGTCACATTCTTTTCTGTTTTTTTTTTTTACAAGTTTTGGTCCGACCGGACTTGTCCATGTCCGGTCGATTCCAGAGAGTTTCTCCCCTTCGGAAATTCAGCCCGACCGGACTTGTCGAGTCCGGTCCCATGTCCGGTCGATTCCAGTAACTCAATCCGTACCAATTTTTCTACTCCGACCGGACTTGTAAGTCCGGTCCTATGTCCGGTCCATTCCAGAAGTTTATTCCCTTTGTAAATTTAGCCCGACCGGACTTGTCCATGTCCGGTCCTATGCCCGGTCCATTCCAGAAACTAATTCTCGCAGGGTAAACAGGTCCCGACCGAGCTTGCAAGTCCGGTCGGCCCCAAATCTATGTTTTCCTTTTTACATTCAACTCCAAACTTCACCCCATATAACCTAGTACTCTCTAACCTCATTTGGGTACTTTAAACACAACTTAAGACATCTTTAAACACTCATAAAACTCATTTTCTAATTCCTTAAGCCTTTACTTATTTCTTCACAAAATTCTTAATACTTACAATATTTTCTCCTAGTTTTGCAAGTGGTGTTTCATACCTAAGATAACTACTATCCCCAAAATGCTCTCTCCTTATTTTAACATCATCTCCCAAGCATCATCTCTCACAACTAACTCCTTATATTCATCTTAACAATTCTTTTCCAAGTTTACACTTTCTCCTTATTACCAAAGTTTGCCTAGGTATTTACCTAAGTCCCTAAGTGGCTTTGGTACTTACTAGAACCTCAAGATCATGTCTAAGTCCTTATTACACTCTAGAACACTTCCTAGTTCATCAAAATTCCTTTAAAACATCATGAACTCCTTATTCATTTCCTGCATTTTCTAACTCACCAAACCTTATGTAAATACTTAGAACTTCTTACTTCTTACCTAAATTTTGGCATGGATTCCCCTAGAACATTACTAGGCCTAAACACTTTGCTTTCTCCATTAAACACACAAGAACATCTAGAATCACCAAGAACACTCTCATATACATCTTCACCAAATTCACACTACATTACAATATAGTGCATAACTTTAAATTGCATGGCTCTTAGGCCCTTAAAGTGCTTAAATCATAAACACTGAATTTCCACATTATATATGCCTTTAACCTGCAAATACACTCAACACACACATATGCCCTTTACTAGTCTCTTGAGAACACTTTACTAAGTCTTTCACACATTTGCTCTTTAGGTAGTTTTGATAAGCATTTATAAGCTCATTTCTCCTAAGGCATTAAACAACATTTAAGTTAGTAGATTTACCTCTTTTTCCCAAAACACTTCCTTCTTGATTCCTTACAAAACCGTATGGTATTTTGGTTCCTTGTCAAGTTCTAAACAATATACAAACATTAAAATGAGTATTCAAGCTATAAGCTTCATCTCATTGTAAACCCTAATTTGACATTGTTTCAAAAACATTAATGTAGTTGTTTTACCTTGGTCTTTGAAGAGAGTTTGGATATGTAACAAGAGAGGACTCCACCTAGTCCATGAAGAGTTGAAATGAAGCTAGAACAAGGTCACACAAAGAGCTATATCAATGTGTATTTTCGGTTAAGGTAATAACATGGAGGAAACATGATTTTTCTTTGAGATTCCTTACCTAGAAGCAAAGGAGATCAACAATATGTCAAAATACAAGCTCAAGCTCCTTCAATGGTGGAACACCTTGGCACCGAAATGGAGTCCTTGGAGTTTTGAGAAGATAGGAATGAAGAGCTTGATGAGAGGAAGAGATTGGTGGTCTTTGTTTTTGATTTGGACAAGTGAGCTAGATTTAGCAAGTGGTCAAAGTTGGAACTTCCATGGTGGTAGTAGTATTACCGAGAGAGAACAAGGAAGAAGGAAGAAGAGAGGGGTGGGAAACCGTGTGAATGAAGGAAAGAAATGAGAGTGAAGATAGGATTTGCTTTAAGGAGATATTTATGCTTATAAAGTAAAAAGGTAAGTTAATTAGTTTTCTTTACTTACTTATTATTATCAACTAAGGAGTGGTGAGTCACACACTTAGAAAACCGGCCCCCTTTATTAGTATGAGGGCATTTTAGTCTTTGTTTGTCAATTTAATTACTTAATACAACATATGTTATAAACTAGCTTATAAAAAGTACTATTCACCTAAACAAGGCACTTAGAAGTGAAATTTTTGATTTCCCACTAATATAGCCACCCAAATGTGATACTATATAGTACACATATATATTTAAGAGTAATGATGGACATTTAGCCATTCAAAACTCATTTACAAGACAATTTTTCAAAAACGTGCTTTAAGACTTCTTAAAGCACATTTTGTGTTTTAACTTGTTTTCAAGCTTGGTTTTCTTTGGTAATTGGTTTAATAAGTTCATTAGTATATAAATGAGGTCTTGGTAAGCTCATTAGGTCTTACTCAAGTTTATCCCAAGCTTAGAGCACATTTTAGCTCTTATTGACTTTAAAGCACATTCGTGTTTCCTTTTGTTTAAATTTGTTTACTAAGGTTTCTAAGACTCTTTTTAGTCTTATTACACCATATTTAGGTGTTTAAACAACATAACTAGGTTTGGGGTATTTCACAGACGGTCATACAAACATGTACATGTGTTCATTAAAACATATACATTCTCATAATTGAAAATGTACATTCTCACATTTGAACATGTACATCGTCACATTAAAACATGTACATTCTCACATTAAAATATGTACATACGTCCTCACATTAAAGTATAGAACGGCTTCCAAATAGATTACCCTAACCCCACGCACCCTAAAACCCACCCTAGGAAAGCTAAAAAACGTCGAAGGCATTTTTAGGGTTTGTAGTGGCGGGTTTAGGGTCTAACGACCCTAAACCCACGACCACAAACCCTAAAAACCTGTCGAGTTAGTTGCTACAAAGTATAGAACAATTTCCAAATAGATTACCCTACCCCCCAAAACACCCAAAAACCACCCTAGGATAGCTAAAAACGTCGAAGGCATTTTTAGGGTTTGCAGTGGCGGGTTTAGGGTCTAACGACCCTAAACCCGCTACCACAAACCCTAAAAACCTGTCGAGTTAGTTGCTATAATATAAAGTACGAAATAAATTCCAATAGATTACCCTACCCCAAAACACCCCAAAAACCACCCTAGGATAGCTAAAAAACGTCGAAGACATTTTTAGGGTTTGTAGTGGCGGGTTTAGGGTGGACATACAAACATGTACAAATGTTAATTAAAGAACATGTACATTCTCACATTTGAACATGTACATCGTCACATTAAACATGTACATTCTCACATTAAAATATGTACATACATCCTCACGGTAAAGTATAGAATGACTTATATGTAATAATAATTTTTTTCAAAGTTGTCAAAACATATCAATGACTGATCTTATTTTGAAGAGTTTGAATTTAGATGAACAATGATATAATTGTTTTTCATTTTGAACTTATATATTAAAAGTTATGACAATTTAAAGTTTTTGTAATAAAAACAATAAAAAAATAAAAACTAAAAAAAATGAAAAAAAAAAGCAAATCGATCGGATGCGCGCATGAAGAGAAAGAATGAAAAAAAAATCAGAAAAAAGCAAATCCTTGCCGCGCGTGCTCACTCTCCATCTACATCTCTCTTTGTATGTAGCCATCCTGGCTACAGTGACATGTAATCAAGAATTCGCGTTAAAATAAGGGGTACTTCTTTTTCTCTTTTTTGAAAAATTTATATGCTTATTACAAAGAAGACAAGGAAGCTAGAAAATAAGTAATCTAATTTCCCATCCACGCCAGCACCGTATCAATCCATGCTCGAAAAATATCTAATGGTCCCTTAAATACATGTCACCTCCACCCGGTCATAATCTTAATATCAGTGAATTACTAGACAAGTATAAAATTGAAGTGCATGACTTTCATGACAATCCACTCTATAACTTAGTTCAAAAGCCTTGTGAAACAAAAGCATGAGGAGCTCAAGTTATTGTTAGTAGTCTCTCACTAACGAGAGGTTCTAGGATAGTGTTCATCGTTTTCTCCTATCCCACCCCAGGTAGCATCTAAGTGATGTGTTGCTCTTCTTTTGTGCTATCTTCAAAGTGGTGTTGTGTTGGGAAATGGGTATCACAATTAGGTTATGCACGTGGGAATGGGTTTAGGTTTTATACTCTTCCTGCTTTTCTCCCAACTAACTCTGTTCGTCTTCCTTCTCTTCGGTCCATCTCTTTTCTCTTCTTTTCTTTTTCTTCTTTCCTTCTACCATCTTTCAAAATAAGGCTAAACCCTCTATGCATGCACTAGTGGATGAGCTAGCTTCTCAAAGTGCCTAGCTTTCCCTTACGAAAAAGGAAGGAGAGACCACAACCATAGATGTTTTAGTTGATGAAGGTCAAGTTCTTCCCTTTGATTGTTGCTTACTCTGTAAACTTTTCTCCCCAAAAGGCATGGATGTCTGAGTGATGCAGATCACACTTAGTAGAGTTCGGAAGATGGAGAGTGAACTCAAGGTTCAAAACGCTGGGAAGGGTTTGCTTCTGTTCGAGTTTGCTAAACCATATACGATGCATGTAGTCTTGGATTAAGGTGTCTGGTCCTTCGATGGCCCTCTCCTGGTTTTTCAGTAGATTGACAAGATTAAGGCTCTGAATGACCATGAGTTTTGTTGGATCCCAATATGGGTATGGCTCCACGATGTCCACTTTCTCTTTCAGCACGGGATTTTGCTCATCGACTAGGTAATAACTTTGGAAGCTTCCCGGAGTATGGCGTTGATGACGTTCGAAAAGGTGGTGAGTACATGGGGATTAATGTTTTTTTGGATATATATATACCAATATTAAGATGTGTTAACGTCTCAATGGATGGATGTGATTCAATCTTAAGGGTTACCTATGAAAGAATGTCTACTATCTGCTTTCGTTGTGGTATGTTTCTGCATGAAACAAATGATTACTCCGATCAAATTGAACCTAATTTGGGTGTGTTCCCCTATGACCTTTGGTTGAGTGCTTCTGAGCTTTGTTTTGGACGAAAGGCTCAAACTAAGGATAATTGTGAAGTTTAGAAGTATATATGCATAGTCGTAGGGATAACACCTACACCTGAGGCAGGACTGTACACCAGAAGTTAAGGAAGTGTGAGTAAATATGGATAAATGGGAGGAACTGGTGCCCTTTAGCCCGATTCAGTTCGAGCTTCTAATCTTGATGTTGTTGCTATGCTGGGGAAGAGCTGAAAGACCTCTCTGTTTTGATGAAAGTTGAAGAACACACATCCATAACAGGTGGGAGGGAGGAGTTTTTTGATCAAATCATTAAGAATGGTATGTTTGAGGAAGTTTGGACCTTTTACAAGACTAGTCCTTATTTCAAGAAGGGTAAAAAAGTTCATCCTAGCAAGAAAGCTTGCTTAGTGATTTACATGGGTTTCATCAAATGGAGCCTGCTCAACCTGTTGATAACACACCTGATGTGGCGGTAGTCCCTGAGGTATCTGGGGGCTACCGGGAAAAATGATGTTCAAAACCAATGACTATCGGAAAGGGGCATTGCAACACCCCTACTTAATGTCTCCTAACTACCGTCCAATCGTCATACTTAAATAAACGAAATCGTAGCGGTAAATAAAGGTTATCGAATCTAACGGTGTTACCATTCTCACCCGCCCCTGCTAGTGGTAACGCATCCAACTTAAACAATCACAATACAAAACATTTTCCCGCAGTGACAACAAGAGATAGATCTAACTTTCCGTTCCAATCCAAAACACAATAACTAGTGAGCATTCTAATATTCAAACCCTGATACAACATCCTTACAATACAATTGTATTACAATGGCATAATCTTAAATCGATGGCTATCTATCCATCATATTCCGCAATGTGCCGACAACGAAAGCTGTATACTTGTAAATGTTTGTTTGTGGTATGGAATCAGCCCCTGCTGAGTATGCTACTATATGACTATCATGCCCCCTCAAACCCCTAGTTAATTGGTCAAAAGCATGCAGTTCATTTTTCATGCAATACCGGTTTAAATATAAAACTGTAAAGCAATAATAATATTACACTAACTCCAAATAACACTCAAGCCCCTGGCTTCATTTACCTTATCAGCAATAAAACAACCAAATACATAATAATGCATATATGAGTATAATAACTCAACTCAAATAATCTACAGATATTTCATATAAGTCATGTTGTTCCCATAACATACAACACTATAATATAAGCATACTAAACAACGAGCGAGATAGTACGAGAATTATGAACGTTCAATTTATTCTCGTCTTGGCCTTAAGGCCCCAAATGATTCTTGCCAATAATAAGATCTATCTAGCTGTTCGTATATTGTTTAGTCTCATGCCTATGACAACGTCTCATTAAACCGATGTGTCTCTAACCATACCCCTATTTAAGGCGGGTCACCCACGGCAGTAGCCACTTCCAACGGCAGAGTCTCCGACCGATGAACCATCTTAGTTCATTGGAATTTCTTGATCCGTATGGACCCTATGCGGACATCCTAGTATCATTTTTGTGATCACACGCACGCACCAAGAGCCACATCCTCTTGGATTATTCATACCATCATTATACATTTTTCAGAACACTAATGATTAAGGTCTCTAAATCTAATCCTATGTATATCAACTCGGGATACAGTGTAATATTTCGAATAGTGCCTTAATAAGGACTTATACCTAGTATCTCAGGTGATTTATACCATTAGAATATAATATACGAGAGTGGCGTTAACTAGGCCATTGCTCTCGTATATAAGTCATCTCCTAGATGTCTCGGATAATATATCTTATTATCCTATACTACAACGTTTTCTTACATTTCTTATAATAACATATAAGGTAGCATCGTTTGCCGCTAGTTCGTGTTATATATATATATATTCATAGATACAAAACAAATTGTTATCACACAATCAAATAGTAAGGCAACAACAATACATAGTTCATGCGCGCATATTAATTCACACAATCATACAATTATCTTATCACAAATTTTTCATACATGTCTGAACTGAGGAAATCTTCCAAAGACAATCAAGCCACTTAATAACATACTGTTCATCGAAATCTACGCTAGCGTAATGTATATCATGCTAATCCGATGCTCCTCGAGAACCTCTTCGAATCTGGGATACATGTCACCTCATGTATTAATACTACACTCGTATTAAAGGTTGGTATTCACTACGAGCGCTAATCCCTCCCGGTTTTCTATCCTCGTCTTTAACAGTTCATCATTATTCGTTTTTGTTTTTAGTCGGGATTAGTTATGTTACTGTTATAGTGCATGTGTCAATGTATTGTACATTCCAAACTAAGATATAATTTGCTAACAACCTATCATCTTTATTATAGGTTTGCTCTATACATTTATACTTATGTATATTCAAATGTACAATACTATATAAAATGCATTCATATATATAATGTCACTATTATTTTATATACAACTTGATCTTATGTAATACATTTCTCCTAAGTATTTTCTCACTCAAGAGTTGGTCAATTGAGTTGACCAAGTCAATATAGTTGACTTTACTTATTTGTATTATCTTGGCTAGTTTATCCAAGTATACAAATTTATATAATTCATATTAAATACCTTATATTATATGATTCACACCATTGTTACATAGTTTACTCCTTAACATTAGAACTCTTTATCTAAATTTTTTACAATTATATCTTCTCATCTCATGATATCGCACTAATAATATTGTATGGTTGTCCAACCATATTGTAATTTACTCCATATCATGTGTTTATTTATACATATGAATTAAAGGACCATTTATTAAAATAACATCCTTATAATATATATTCGTTCTTCCTTAATGAATATTATTATCTTATAATTGCTATAATATTTATAACATTACAACCATATTATAAACTTCATTTCATAATCCTAAAATTCTGTAACAGCCCTACCATTTTTGTTATTTACAAGTCTACCACATTAATTAAATAATGTTACATTATAGTCATAATATATATGTTGTGATATTTATACTCTTATACTAAGTATAAGACATGGTTGTAACAGCTTTTAATAATTCCGAACAGACCCTAAGTCTTTCAGTTTTTATCATTTTCACCCATTCTTTGGAATTACTAAATAACCCCCAATGTTTTACATTGTTACAATTTTTGATATATCTTATATTATGATATTTATACCCTCATATTTGTATACCTATGGTTATAACACCCCCATTTATATTCCGCACATACCCCTTACTTTTCCAGATTATATCTCAAATCCCACCAACTTTCTTTATTTACCAAATAGCCCCTTTTTTTATTACCCTTTAATAATGATATAGTAAACTATATATTACACCTATTTCATTTTAACTCCAAAACAAGCCCCATAAATTTCCAAAAATCTTCCAACAGACTAGGTCTATTCTAAATTTCATTTCAACCCAGAATTTTTGGTTATTACAATTCCACCCCCAAATGTTATTTAATTTTTACAATTTAATACATAACTTAATATAAGTTGGTAATTAAATTACTTAAAATCAACGCCTAATTTGGTCAAAGTCTCTTATATGGTCAATGTTTGACCTCTAAACATAGTTTTGACCACCAGTTTCCGGTAATAACAAGCCTTACCCCAATTTTTCTTTTAATTACAATTTACCTCAAAATTTTATAAAATCTTATCATTTTCATTTAAACTCCTTTTAAACCCTAACTTTTGGCCACAATTATGTATAGCCGTTATATTTGTATTTATTTATGTTTTTTGCCACAAAATTTATAATAAGTATTATAATTAATTTAAATGTAAATAAAATATTAAATAACTTTATAAAATGGCCTAATGACATGGCCTTATTACAACTTGAATTTGTAACATAAAATTACACTTAAATATCTTAAAAAATACAGTAAATTCTTAGCCTCACTCCGATCTTTTCGGTAATACATACTTTACCCCAAATGATTTAAACTTGACAATTAAGTCATTAAATCCTTAAGTGACTAGCCAATGTTATCTATGACATTTCCTAGTCATTTTTAGGTAAAAATTGACCATTTAGCTTAGTTTCACTCACCGTAATAATATTGGCATATACTTAAGATCATGTTAACATAATAAAAATGACATTAAGGTGTTTTATACCTTGATTTATCAATGTCAAGACCTTGTTTGGCCACGGAAGCTTAGGGAAATTTTCCACACCTTCTTTAACATGTTTAAATTAGTAAGACAAGGATATATTTTAAAGTTTAAAACATGAACTAACCATAAGAAGAATTATAAGTCATTTAAACATGGATTTCACCTTAGAATTCCATGCTTGTACAAGGATTTTTGGCCCTATTTTTCTGAGGAACAAATAGTGTTAAACCCACTCTAAATACAAGCCAAATTGGGGATTAAATCACCATGACACAAGCTAGAATACTTACCCTTTGGAAACACCTAAAATGGTGTTTTTTTGGTAATTCGGCAACCCTTGAGAGATCTTGATGGATTTACTGAATAATCATGATAAGGAGTAGATAATGAGTATATAAACTCAAGGAATACAACCATCAAAATGTAATGAAGGTGAAGGCTTAAGGTACATTTTTACCTTAAAGTTGATTTTTGGCTAACTTTGCCCTTTGATCTGATTTCAGCCAAGAATAACCCTTCCTTCACACACCACCAACTGAGGATGGAGCCATGAAAACACATGGAATTAGTTCATTTTATATCCCTTGAAGGGAGGAGGAGACAAAGCTATTTTATGGACTTAAACCATTACCTTATGAGGTGGGAGTTGGTTTTCTTGTGAGATAGCTCAAGAACACTTCAATGGAGAGCTCAAGGAGGAAATAGGATGGCTGGAACATGTGGAAGGAAAGAGGAAATCTGATTTGGCTTTAAGTAAAGGATAGGTAATGAAATGAATAGTAAAATGATGATCATCACTTTTAAGAGATTTTTGTTCAAGAGTGCAAGGTTTCCTCCTCATCCCTTAATTCTACCGCCCCTAATTTAGTCAAGGATGGGTCAAGTGTTGACCATTGACTTTATTAATTAGTTAAAGCTTAATTTGACACTATTTGGCTATTATTCACATTTTAGTGCAAACTTTGGATTTGTTTTTTGTAAATCTTTGGATTCAGAGTTACTAATGTGATATTAAGTAATAAACATGTTTATTAGGGTGTATACAAGGCAAATTAGCCATCCAAAGTCAATTTTTGAACATGTGGAAAAAATGTGTCTTAAGGGGTTTTAGTGCTCCGTTTTGTGTTTTAACTCTTCTAGAGTTTGGTTTGCTTTAACAAATGGTTTTTTTTTATATTCATGCCCTAGTTATAAGGCTTAGGAATCCACTTTGGATCTTAGTTAAGGTTATACAACCTTTCAAGTTCATTAAGGCACATGTTTGCCCTAAATGGTCATTAAGCATAGTTTTGCTTGTTAATGACTTTTATTGTTTTGAAATAATTTTTAAGGCACGTATAAGTCTTAAAATATATGTTTATATTTTTAAAAACATGTTTTAGTAATTAGGGGTATTTCAGGCATAGCTCTCGTGTGGCCATTGTTTTGTTTTCGTTCTTCGCGCTGCTATGCCACTTTTGAATGAATGCTTGGTTGTGTTGGAGGTGGGTGGTACCTATTATGGATTATGTACTTATTTCCCCTTTGGATCTTGCTAGTTTCCTTGTCAATTTTTCTCTACTGATGCTTTAGGATATTTAGCTGGGTTATGTTTTTTGATGTTTTGATTATATAATATATATATATATATATATATATAATTTTAACGGCGTTTTATCCTATGGAGCGCCTTTTTTATTAGAATTTATTTTTGCTATGACTTTATTCTATGATGATATAATGAATGTCGGGGGGGTACTATCTATTTCTCTATTAGTGTGAATCGTACTTTAGCTTGTAGGTACTCTCCAGGCTTTGGATGGTGGGTCTACCACTTCTGTTTATGACAACTTATTACAATTAGGGTCTGTCAGAATCTCGACTATATATATACCATTATATCACCTTATATGTTAATAATAGATGTTTTTTTCAAAAATAAAGCATGAGGAATCATGGCACAAAGATACTTAGATGTTGGTTTTTTCAAAAATAAAGCATGAGGATCTCATGGCACAAAGATACTTCTTCACCTATGATTAAGGTCTGATTATTTTTGGATTATCAGCTTCAAATGAGCTTATTTGGTAAGTTAATTGACACAACCTAGACCTGATACATTGTTCTAATATTGTCAACTTTGCATTCAGACAAGAGACAAGCTTATGGTATATTGAAATTTCCTTCTCTACGTTGGACATACAAAATGTAGTGATTTGTTTTCATCATATGTTGCTCCCATGGGCATATAAATCCTTGTTTCCAAACAAAAACAACAGTTATATTTATCCCCATTCCTCTTGTTGGTAGTTTACAACTAAAACAACACAAGCAAGCAAACTTCAGATTGACTATTGGAGCATCAAACTACCAATTCAAATTTATTCTTCGTGTGTGGTGGAAGATTTCTCCAAGACTGAACTGTTTTTAAAGAAATCCATATGTCCAGGATTTTAGTTTCTATAAAAATATGGATAACTCTCTCGTGTGTTTGAATCTTCTTCTTCATCTTTGTAAATGTAAAGTGCCAACAATTGTAGCTTAGTTTTAGCAAAACTTTCTCCTTTTGATTCCTATGTTAATGATTGAGGAAGAAAAAGCTTTTACTTGGCATTCATATTGAAGAATTTATCTTAACTAACTCTATACACCCAACACATAAGGCCAAGATTGAATTATGTAAAAATGACATTTTTAAAATCTTCTTCTATTATCAAATCCATGGAGTGAGCTAATTAATATGTACTTGTACTATCCACTTCCACAAGAAATGTTCTCGTCAAATTCAATTCAAAGGTACTATCCTGTTTATCTTCAAACACTAGTTTAGATAAGTAGTGCTTCCACCTCCTTCTATTTCTCCTCTTAGCAATTTCCCTTTTGTTGAGTATCGAGTAGTCAATAATGATTCAAACTTCCTATCCTAGATCACCAATTTGAGAATACTAGCTTTGGCCAGGTGATTTACGAAAAAACCCCACCAAACTAATAGTACCAGATACCAAAGATTGAGTAAGAGTTCCAAACTCACCTCACTTTTTTTAAAGTAACTTGATATCTCACATAGCAACAAAAGAAGAAAAAGTAGAGGAAACATCATGTTAGTGCAGTGTGTTCCATGTTCAAAGTACAAGCAAAATCACCTTGGAAGGAAGACAAGGTCCATCACAGGTTAATATATACCTCTAAAGGGGAAACATTAAACAAGCCAACTACCAAAATACTAAGAAAATTATCATATATTGAACTACAACTAAGATCAAGCATTATGAAAGTGCAACATATAGGTTTAATCATATTACAATCTTCAAACCATCTAGAATTTCTAGGGACATCATTCACCAGCATATCCATTATAATCCAGTCCTGCAAATTATCAAAGCTAATGGTATATGAATACATACACTGAGTGCAAGTTCCTTAGCAATTCAAACAATCGAGATATTTACTAACTACACTTAATAAAAAGTGCTCTTCATATTCTTTTTGAAGCCAAGACAGAAGTACCATTACATTTATGAAGCAAACCACTCACATTTAATGGTAAATCCTTTCATTTTCTTTATCAATACCTAACTACTTTTTGTAATAAGGTAGAGCACTAACATTGTGTAGGTTTATGGTTAGTGAGCAAACATCAAAATCTAATACGAATAGATGAAAGCTATGATAGCTTCAGTAAGAGGCCACTATGAAATCTAAGGGTTGTACCTTGCTCTATTCCTAACATCATATCTATCCCATAACAAGAGAAAAGTAGGCTATTGTCGTGTTGATACTTTTTGACATAACCAATCAATGAAAGCATTATCTTTATTCATGGGAAGGTTTTTAAAGAAAATAGAGCTCTAAATATCTACAATTGTATAGCGTCACACACTGTATTATCAATCTGACCACAAAAGAAACAGCGGGACTGACCACCCGCTCTCTTAGCAAAATTATCCTGATATGAGTGGCACCTTTTAGCAGTATCCAAAGGGACAATTTAACTCTGGTGAATGAAGACAACGCAGATTTATGCTTTCTAGAAATTTGAGTACACATTAAGAGTAGCAAAAATAGATTTGATTGATGGCATTACTTGAAACCTATATCCAATCAACTTAACATATCTTATTTGAAGCTTTTAACCAATACCAAATCAAGGAAATCCCGGGAAAATATATTCAAAGGAGCCTCTTAATAAAATCAACATCAAAGGGCAAAACTTCTTATAGAGTAACACCAATTCTAAAATTTGAGATGAAGCTTATAAAAGATGTTACCATGCAATATCATATAGCACTTGAAGGCTTAAAGAAACGAAGTATAAAAGTTGGTTGGTCTAGGAAGCCAAGGGAAACCCAAAGTGGAGTATCTGTAACACCCTATAATAATAAAACAACAGCGGAAAATAAACTAAAGGTGCTACAGACCATCGGGCTCCAAACCACCCGTACCAACCTCACCAATTACAACCATTACAATTAACTAAGTTACGGTCCAACTTTGGAAAAACTTAATATAAACAAAACAATAAATAAATACATTCACTCCCCATATAACCCTAATCCCATCCCAATCACTCATGCACTTCGTGGCCACCTGTAAATCCATTTATACCTCAAGATTGAAACCAAGCAAGGCCCACCCCGAGAGGGGTGAGTCGTTCCCTGGAATGAACTGGTACAATTCTCCAAAACAAACTTATAAACATAACTCTTCAAAATAAACAGTAACATGAAAACAAAACTCTTAAAAGTAAACAGAGATAAAGCACATCAAAACAACAAGTTAAAGAGAAAAGAACAAACAAAGACTAGAGATAAAGAACTTCCAAACCAAGTCATCCACTTAAGTAGTCACACCACATAGTTAGCAAGCATCCATTGTTGTGTAGAACCAATTCCCGTTAGGAGTAGAAAAACCCAGATAGCCACAAAGGACTTAGGAATGAAAGTAGATCCAAGAACCAAGAAATCGAGAGTGGAATAATTCAACTGGAGAGATGCCCCCCACCGCCCAATCCACGTCCTTTTAGGACAGGGGATATCACAGCCCCTCACTGTTAATATCAATGCCCCTATGGGCGAGGGATATACAGCCCCTACTGTCAAATATCAATGCCCCTATGGCGAGGGATATACAGCCCCCTACTGTCAAATATCAATGCCCCTATGGGCGAGGGATATACAGCCCCCTACTGTCAAATATCAATGCCCCTATGGGCGAGGGATATACAGCCCCCTACTGTTCACATTAAAACGCGCGCACGTCGAAAGAAAGATTTCCAAGATTGACCTTTTCCAAAAATCCCGCTAGATCACCAACTATCCAGAGCAATACCAAAACACTCAGTCCTACAGAGTGCAGCAGCGTAAACCCTAAGCAGCCAATGTCTAACGGGCAACCAAGTAGAAGAAACCAATACCCAAGTGAGTTCCACATCCAAGGTCAGTTAGTCACACAAGCTGAGTTAGTCACACAACCATTTTTTTTCTTAGAAAATCCTCTTAAAGTCAGTTAGCGTTTTCCAAAACATTCCACAAGTCAACCATTAAAAATATCGGAGTACGAGAAATCGTACAACACATTCCATAAGTCCAAAACACATCAAGCTGAGTACGAGAATCGTACAAACATTCCATAGAGTCCAAACACAACAAGCTGAGTACGAGAAATCGTACCTGGGTAACGTTGTAGCAGTTCTAATCTACTTGCGCAAACAATCAACAGTACTCTGAAGAATATTCAGATAACTTACTATCATAACCCGTACCCTAAGCAAAACTTAAATGAATTCTTCTCTCTTATCTCCAAATCTCAATTATCTTATAAGCCCTCGCTTAAAATGTTATGTATAACCTTTGACTTATTTTAGAAGTTGTATAGCCCAAGGTTGTAGGATCAAGGAATGTATTTTATTACACCTGCTAACTGTCCACTCCATCCACTTAATTCATATTTAACCACAATCCTCACATTCAAGACTTTGAGACCTTAATAACATAAATGTGTTTTTAGTATATAATTATCTAGAATTTCAATAATACTTAAGCTCAATACCTTATTCTTAATTTAGAATAAACATTGTGTTATGACCAATGATGGGTTTATCTTAGAACTAACTATTATCTCAAATATAAAGATTATATATTTAAACAATTTTTCTAACTAACACCCCTTATGATTAAGTTTTTCCCTTAACTTAATTAAGACCTACATCTGTATATTGAAATCGTAGTGTTGTAGACGCATTTTAGTATAACTTATTGAGCTACTAACTCAATTATCTTATCTTTAGTTCAGAATGGCTTTATTACAACATCTATTAATCTTGTCATAAGTTGTTAAATTACTTTTCATCTTGAAATAACCATATTATAGTTAACTCAACTTATCGAACTCTCACATTTAGTATCCACAAGGTTTATTATTTACTTAACCATATCTTTATAATAAGGTGTCTTAAGATAACTTTTATGTATCCTTACTTACATTTAATTCCCTAACTGTTTTTACTTTTACACATATTCTCTCTATAGACCATGTATAATCCTTTTACATTAACTTCGTTAAACTCAAGTCTTAAATACATTCTATATTGTTTACAAAACCTAAAGTTTCACAAGAATAACTTAATAAATCAATTCCCTTTATTGTATTTAGGATGGACATTATATCTTAGCATGAGGTAGAATTATCAAAGAATTAAATTCTGGTTCGTAGTGAAATTGTCAATTACTTAATAAGATAATATATTCTGAACAATCTCCATCCTTATATTCAAGTGACACATTAATATTTCCAGTGTCAAAAGGTAAAACAATATAATCTCTTATGTAAACCTAATTTCATCTAATTAAAGGTTTAAAGATTTAAGTATCTAATTTCTATTTACAAACCTCCTTATAATCTAACTACTAAATACATTACTTAATATATAACTCACAACCTGAATATTGGTGTTAAATGTATTTATACGGCTTAACTAGTTGTAAGAAACTTAAGGATTATTATTTTAATTAAATTCCTAATCATAGTTTAATGTAGTTTTATATCATAATCCTTTTTAATGATTTTATCTTAAAATATTAAGTTATTACTCAATACTATAAATATTAAGAAATAATTAAATCTAGACTTATTTATCCTCTTCACATTTAGATGTAAAAGTAACTCATTTATTTTATTATTGTTTATATAATAAGAACATTTAAATGTAAAGTATTTCATTCATTTTATTATTAATTATATAATAAGATCTATTTTGTTTAACGCTTTACGTAAACCAATTCCAAATATTCTAAATTCAACTTATTAATTTCTTAACCAAATTATAGATTTACACTGTGGTCATTGACTAAATATACACGTATATTTGAATACTGTTTATATAAATCTTAGAAATTCAAAGATAACTAAAAACTCAACCTATAACCATAAATTAATACCACCTCATATAATATTCTTTTATTATATCATGTAGAGGTTTAGTTTAACTCATTAATTCCTTCATATCCTATTTCCATAAGGATTTTATTCCTTTTATTTATTTATTTATGTCTATATATATAGAATAATCCTTCCTATATATTTCTCACAAGGAATGTTATTTCCTTCATCTATTTTTATTGTATTTTTATATATATATATATACATATACCTACATATATTAAGATTTATCAGAACATTCTTTAAGAATTCTATTGTATTTAATTATATCTAATATCTTTTAGACATATCCAAACTGATTTATGGTTTATAAAATAGAGTATTTCCCCTTAGTTTTAGTTAAACATATTAGCTTCCATATTATATATAATAAATAAAATGTAGTTTAGTTTAAATTCCTTGATTTATATAAGTTTCTATTTATTTCTTCTCATAAAGATATATATAAATATATGTAACAATTTTTTCTTCACTTAAAGTTAATACCCAAAATATTTATAAACTACTGTATTAAATGTTAATTAGTCTTATTATATTTTCCCCAACCTATAAAGTTCATTAATCAACTATACTTTAATTTTTGATTACATTAAAAACTATATTTATAAGCTATTCTTATGAAAAACTCACAAACACAATTTTTAAAACCTTTTCCTGTTGCCCAACAATTCCCAAAATTAATACACAGTAACTATAACATTTTAGACATATTATAAAATTTTTATTTCATAAAAATATCTTTTAATTTAACCAAATAATTCCAGAAAACCCGTAACTTGTAAAAATCATAACTTATGTTTAAAAAAAACTCCAAAACCATATTAATTTACATCAAAATAAACTAGATTAAATAAGGAACATATGGTTAAAATTTCAAGTCAAAATACCTTCGGAAGGCCATTACTAAATTCAACAAGTTCGGGTTTAATTCTGGAAATAATATAAAACTTATACTTTTAAAATCGTCTTTTAATCGTGGCCGTCCATCTTTATTAACTGAGATCGGACGGCCTACAACTCTCGAGTTCATCAGCAGGAACAGCGCAACACCGAGTACTAATTCGTGGATTTCTCTCGACTCACAGAATGAAATTCGATGATTCTGGTTTCTATGGATTCGTAATAAAATTTCTTTCGGTTCCAATGATGCTAATTTCCCCAATTTTAATGCAGAGTTCCCCAAGATTCGAATTTGATTCGAGAGTTAGGGTTCTTAAGGTTACCGAATTCAATTCTGTCAAATTCTCCTAATCTAGAGCGTAATAGGTTAATTACAACATGGGTTAGATCGGAATTGTAAAAACCGGTTAGAATAATCAGAGGAATTTGAAGAAAACTCACCGGAATTGCTCGAATCGAAGCGATTCAAGATCGGGTTTCTGAAAACTGTTCGAACTTGAACGTTTGGGTAGCCTACTTTGCGACTCTATAACTCGAGTTACAGATTGAGTTAGACTGTGTTCTTTGGCTCAATAGAAACATGGGACATGTAGATCTACACAATGATAACAATCACTCAATCTAATCTGCATTTATACATAAAGAAAATTGACCCAAAGTTTCGAGTTTACCTGTCGTTTTTCTACGATTTATGTGTCTGAAAAATCCAAGCTTTGGGCGACTATATCTTCCAAACGGTTAGAATCAGGCTTGGGAATAAAATGAAAGTTGTAGATGGATTAGAGATCTACACAACGGGCTAAAGAAATCGCAATTTGGTGAAAGACGAGGAAGTTATGGCAAGACGAACTTTACCTGAAATCGAATGGAAAACTGGAATCTGGGTTACGAACTTGAAAAGCTGGCAACTTTGGATCAACTTTCCCGTCGATGTAGAATGAGTTAGGGCTTGTATAAGTTATGATTGTAAAGAGGGAATTAAGAGAAAATAATAGAGAAGACGGCACTGGAAAATTCGAAGTAACGAGTGAGATATAGCCGTCAAAAGTTGGGTCAAATCGGGTGGTTGTGGAGAAAAACAAGGAGATAGATCGACTAAGTGTTGGGCGCACGAGAGGCTGTGCACGTGGCAGTTATAAAATTTTGGCTCTAAACTTAAAACTAGCATAACTTTGGCTAGGATGATCCGTTTTTGACGTTCTTTTTATCAATCTTCATGTTTTTCATAACCTATTTATTGGTATGGTTTCATGGCCTGGTTTGACCATCTCAAAAGTCAACTCTAGCAAGGCTTAATAGCTTTAAGGTTTCTAGAATTTTATATTGACTTTTATGTTTCAAACAATGTTCCAACACTTCCTAAATCTTTATAATATATTTGGAGTGTTTAATAATTTTCCCAAGATTTTGACTTATAAATCTTATTATTAAATTCAAAATACTATATAATAATGTATATAATTAGGTTAAATAGGAGAAAACCCCTAAATAAATTTCATAATTCCATATAATAATCAATATTCATAATTACATAAATAATTTAATATTCCTCATTCCATATAATAATTTAATACTTAATAATATTATTAAGGTTTAATAAAAAAATCCCCTAAATTAATTTAAATTAATTTAGGGGTATTTCAGTCCCCTACAATTGTCTACCCTTAACTATAGACCCCATGATGTGATCATCAATACTAGTCCACAAGGGACTTCAAGATAGGACTAACATGGTTAAGAGAACTAGCCTTTCCTAATACAACAATCATCACAGTAAATATTCTTGAGGACATTAGCAACGCGAGAGTGTGGATTCAAAAGTAATTCCACAATTGCTTAGTAATGAAGACCTCATTAAAACTTTAGATAGACCTAATCAAGCCCATACCACCTTAATCAAGATGCTTATAGACATTTGACCCAATGCAACAACTATGAGTCACTTTTATGTCCTAAAGAAAAGGATAACTGATTTATAATGAGTCTTTAGAAAGTTGAAAATGGACATTAAAAGAGAGATTGAAGCATACTAGACACTGTGATTAATTATAGCTCTGTGTTTATGCCGTTTAGTCTAGGACTTGAGGTTTACAAAGTTCGACATTTAAAATATTTAGGGTTTCAAAGTTTAAATTTAGGATTTAGGAAGCTTTAGTTAGTAACTAGTAAAATTCATTAGATATATACTAGTATGTGTGATTTTTTTTTAAGACCTCTCATAATAACATAGTGTAATAATAAAATCAATGATCCACTAACTAGCCAGTAGTGATATACAGCTAGATAGCTTAGTTAACTGCTGAAGTCACCAACTACCGCAACTTAAATTACAATACTCATAACCAAAAAGTAGATATTCCTTTAACTAATTGTTTTATTATACAAGTTGACGCAACAAGTCGTCAACTTGTAACCAACTTGATAACTTTGATTCTTTGAATTGTGCATGTCTCTCTCACTAAACATTATTTTATTCTCCCAAAATATACATTTAGATTTCAAGCAATTTAGTTTTAGATTCGGTATGAAGTAATAGAATAATCTAATATATCACTGTTTCCGTAAAGATTCCAACCCTAATTTCACGAGAATGCCGGAACCCTAACTACAAGCTATACATATTAAATTATCAATTAGCCAACCGGAGTATGCATATTAACGGAGGATCTGATACAATTACCAGCTCATATACCACCACCATCACCGCCGGTCGTTTGTACGATTCGATTAGTTTATTTTGGATTACTACTATCTGTTGGGGTATGAACCAAACAACAGAGGGAATTGTTTCCCGATCAATCGACAAGGCACTGTATCGAGATGAGATCTAATTAGTTTAAAAACTTGAGTTGAGTCCAGCTGCATGCAGTTGACAGCTTGATCGATGTTTGGTGATACTAAGATTGAGGAGTACGGAGACTAACTCATTGGTTATGAAATGTCTCAAGGTTAAATATATAGTAGCTCTTTTTTCAATAGAGTGACTGTGTTTGTATAAATAATGTAAAAGGTAGTAGTAGTAGTTTAATTATCTGCTTCATTTTCGAGAGAGTCAGTCAGTAATTAAGATGAAGATCTTCCATTCATGTACGCATCATTAATTAATGACTGACTATATACTAGCATACGTGTGCATTCCACTGTCACATATACTACTTATTACTAGTATCACTTTGCTTGGTAGTGTGTTTTAGTGCATTTAATTCATTACTAATATATAGTTCATAGGTATATAGCTTTAATTCAGATCGTTTCACAATAGGTAAGTTCTTTTAATTTTTTTTTTCTCACAAACTATAATGAGATATATGTGCATAAACTACTTAAATAACATATTAAATTTTGTTTTAGATTATACTTAAAAAAATCATGGATGATGACTCCCCACCCCGGTTTATAAAACAAATTCGGATTTTCCACCTTGGTTGGCCGGAAGCCAAGGTACGTAGTTTGCCATAAGTCACAGACGATAGCATGACAGTGATGCCTACTTTATAGGAGAGAATCAACATTAAGATGATTTAACATGATTCCATCAGACATTGCATGTATGTAGGTCCAGTCAGCCATGTTTGTTAAATTATTAAAATTTGTCACCTAGCTATTCTTCCCCAACTCTTAACTTTATTACGTACAACCGCCCCAACCCCGCACAATTATTTTTGTAGTAATATTTCTCCCCAAATGCGTGGAAATAGATACAACTACTAGCTAGTAGTATTATTGGAGGACCCACTCATACTCTCAGCAAGTTGAATCTGACTAGACCAGGGTTAAGATTCTCTCTGAGGTCAATTAGTGCGGACCCCTCCACACAACTAATCATACGCAAGCAAAACGTTCTCCAATTTCGATTTTCTCCCTTTCTTCTCGGTTTTATGTGGTGTTGTTGATGAGTTTGAACTATTACTGTAGGAGTATGTAAAACAACAGTGTTTTTTTTTTTTGTGAAAAGACGAACAACAGTGTTGAATATGAGGTGGTGGTAACGGTTTTTAGTTCACTGTTGTTAGTAGTGTGAGCTAATGCATTAGCTAGCAGTGTTTTTTTGAAACCAAAAGCACTGCATATGTGGTTTGGAATTCGCGATCATATCAACCAGACAATCAATCAATCAAGAGCTTATTTATTTCGTTCAATAATTGGATGATTGAGAGAAAAAAAAAAAAAATCGCGCGCTGGACCATTGATATCCACTGTGGTTCAAAACAATGTTTCTGTTATGGTACCTGCCCCGTTCATGTCTAAAAATGTTGCACCATGTCTTACCCTTTTTTTTACTAAACAGTACTGTAATATGCAGTCTTCTTCCAGCTGTTTGACACCAAGTTTTCAAATAAAAATCGAATGAATTAAAACCCGACTCTTTTTACTACTAGAATAATAATAATAATATAATAATTCATATGAGTCCGATTGTTTCAAAATTTGACTTCAACACTAGCAGTGTATTATTTTGGCGTCCGTTGATATTCGTAAGAAAGTGAGTGGAGTAGACAATCACAAATGGCAAGGATTGATAGAAATAGAAAGGGAGAGAGAGATACGAGAGAGACGAAACATAACGCTAGCTGGCTGGCCCATCCATGTAGTGCAAATAATTAATTCGACGACCCAAAAAATAGGACCAGATATTGATACTCCATTCATTAATTAAGACAAAAGATGGTGGAAGGAGAGAGAAGAGGAGGAGGAGGGATTGAATATTAAATTCATCATCCAACTTAAACACACGACTGGGTGTAGATGGTTTGGAGTAACACAATAGTAGTAGGAAAGATTAATCAAAACTGCACATGGTTGTTGCGGTTGTCGCCGTAGTTGTAACCATCTCGCCTATCGCGAAGACGTGTTTTCGAGGTGCTGATGAGGAAGGGGAGGAGGGAGGAAGAGTAGATGACGACGAAACGGCGGTGGAGATGTTTTCTTCTTTAGTGTTAAGGAGGATTTCTCCTTCTTGTTGTCTTGAGTTATCTGTTGCTGGCGACACTCTGAGCTACAAAATGCCCTGTCACCCCTGGAAAGTAACGAAGAAATAACGAATTGAGTTTATAATTGGTAGAAAGTTTGATTAAATCAATACTAGCAAGTATCAGAAATAAAATGAAATGATCAAAGAAAGATTCACTACGAGAAATAGCATAATTAGTGATCATGAAATAGAAAGAGAATAAAATAACATGCATCCGAAACGAATAATAATATATCAAACACATATGGATTAAATAATCTCAATGATTCAATAGATGTTAGATCCGTAACGAATCTCTTTTTCTTTTCTTAGCCTTGCTAAAGATTTTGGTGACTCGATGCATCGAAATAAAATAGCGAAGGTTTTGTTGTTTATTTCAGCACACACACACGCAGCACATCATCAGCATCAGTATTCATTCAGTAGCGCGCCGGTAAAGAGAGCCTCAAATCCGGGAATACAATCAACTCCTACTGAATTGATTGAACTCCAATATCAAATTAAATAAAGCATTCACATGCATTAATTTGACGAAGTACAAGAACAATATCAGTCAAATCAAGTCAAGTATTCTTTAATTACCTGTACATATAAATGTCACGGCCGGGGACAAGACGGCGTTTACAGAGTGAACAATCTCTGAGGAAGTGAGAAGCGATTTGATCTTTCGTATTAACATCGAGACTTTGAGCGAAATCTGCGGAGTGCCTTCTATTCATCAGCTGATGATGGAACTGTCCTCCTCCTCCTCCGCCAACGGAAGCTCTGGGACACATCAATTCCGAGACAGTGCCATTCCACGGATCCTCCGGCTCGCAGACAACGGACGAGTTGATCTGATTATCAGACGGCTGATGAACTGTCGCGCCGTCGCCGTTCCCGACACCGGCGGTTATGATCTGATGATCGGCAGGTGTTGCATGGACATCGACGGAGGCGGGATCGAAGGTAAACTCTAACAAGCTTGTGGTCCTCTTCACCGAGTTGTGACGTGACCTCTTCCGAGCATCATCTTCCTCGATTTGTTGTGTTATATCAATCAGTAGATTGATTGATTGCTCGATCTACGAGCGCGGAAGAGAGAGAGAGGAGAAGGAGAGAAGTGATTGGGAAGGGAAGGAAGAAGATGATGAAGGAGGAACAGAGTCTGCTGAATGAATGAGAGGTATGGTAGTATGGAGTCTTCTGGACTATTGGGAGCAGAGAGGGAGGGAGAGGAGGCGTAGAGAGGTAGAGAACTGTGTGAAGGAGGGTGATGAGAGCAATGACCAAGGAGAGAATCTGGGCCGTTGGGGATGATGGAAATGGAGAGAAAGTTAAAAGCTTAAGAAAGCAATTATTACGAGGAGACACGTCATGTCTTTGTCTGTATTTTACTATTTTTTCTGACAAATGGAGTGAAGTTGAATGACAACCAACCAATCATAGAGGTGCGAGGGTGGCGCTGATTCTTTCCTATCAAAATACACACTCGAGTGAGTGGACTCTGCTGTGGGTGCCGAGGATTCTGTCTTACTTTTTTACTTTACCGTCATGGGAGGGAGTGGGTGAGTGAGTAAGTGGTTAATTTCCCGCCAACAAGGAATGATACAAATGCTGTTTACTTTTTATCTCACTTTTTGTACAATCTGTCGCGCAATTTATTGGTTAGTTAGTTAACTTGTTCAATTTGGGCTGCTAAGAGGGAAAGCCCAACGTTCAAAGCCCTATGAAAGATGGGCCATCAGCGATAGTTTTAAAACGTCAATTTGGTGAGACCCTTCTCTACCTGATTCAATTCATTGAAGTCCATTCATATATAAAATACCCTAATGTTAAAGTTGTAAAGTTCGTTGACAACGTGACGTGCCAATCATGATTCTTTTTTTTTTTTTTTTGAAAACAAAAACCACTCCATTAATTAATCATCCAGCCAAGTCTTAACAACAATCGGGATATTGTTCAAAAAGGAAAAATCTCTCCCCTCCCTGACTCCGAACTTTACCAATCTATGAGCAAGAACATTTTCCTCTCTCCTTACGTAGAACCAGTCAACCGAGTCAAAAAAATTCAACAGCCACAATCTATCTTCCAGAATAGCACCTGCCTTCCATTCGATGTCCTTTTCACCTTTCAGATGCTCAATAATACTAAGGTTGTCCGACATTATTGACACCTTCTTCCATCTCAATTTCTTCGCCAACATTAGCCCTAAGATAAGAGCCTTCGCTTCCGCCATAATCGGGGATAGATTCTCCTCTCCCCCACTAAAATCCGCCCCCACCGTATTACCTTGCTCATCAATTGCTATCGCCGCTGCTCCATAACCCCGGCTTGGTTTTGCACTTCCGTCTACCCAGACCATATTCCCATTCCGCTCGCCCCCATTTTCCTTCCATTGGTGAACATCTCCATCGAGGTTGCTTGGCTGCGATGCCGTTTCCATAAACGCCTCTGCCTGGTCCAAGCCCCATTCTACTGAGGCCGCCGATCCGTTCAGAAATTGACAGCGAGCAAACCAGCATCTCCACATTCCGGTAAGATCTCTTTCAGCTTTTCTTTGGATTCCTGCAAGGCAAGTTTGAGAAAATAGTCATAAAAAACTGAATCCAATTCTGATCCAACTTGTATGCGATATTTTGACCTCGCCAGTAATCCTTAAAATGGGGCAAAAAATAGGGCGTGGGAAATAGAGTCCCAGCCCCCGCATATCGGACATTTCGGATCCTGTGTGACATTTCTCTTTGTTAAGACTGCTTTGCATGGTAGAATTCTGTGGATAACTTTCCAGGCAAAGATTTTAACTCTCGGGTGAAGATGCAGCGCGTGAATTAGCTTGCTGATTCTTGGGATTAGCCCAGGTTCAGATGTTGTTGGGTAATCTCTTTTTTTCCGTTGCATTGCTAGATGATATGCTGATTTAACAGTGAACACCCCCCTTTTGTCGAAACCCCATATCCAGTAGTCATCCCTGTTGAGCCTATTGAGTGGAATATTAAGGATCATTTCTGCGTCACTTCGCTCAAAACCCTCCAGAATCCGGGCTGGGCTCTGTTCCACTGATTGTTTTGCTTATCAATCAGCAACTCAACCTTGCCACTTTGTCTCACATCCTGAGGGATCGCCCACATCCAAGGTCTTGCCCCTGGTTTATCTGCAATCCACGGATCTCCAATGTTTGTGCCTTTTCCATTTCCAATTCGTTTTCGGGCCCCCCCTGGATCAATCCAACCGTACTATGTAGAGCTCTCCAAATTTGACTGGGTTTAGCACCAAGCTGTGCCTCCCATAGACTCCCATCCCTTGCATATTTTGCCCTGAGGACCCTAGACACCAGGAGAGTTGGATTCTCCACAACCCGCCATAACTGCTTGGCCACCAAGGCTTCATTGAAGGCCTCCATCGATCTAAATCCCAATCCACCCTCATTAATCTTTGAGCAGACCTCCTCCCATTTGATCCATGCCAAGGCTTTATTTCCCAAGGTCCCTTTCCACAATAATTCCTTATCATCTTCTGCACATCATGAATAAAACCTTTGGGAAGCCTGATAATCGACATAATATAACATGGAATGGCTTGCAGGATACCTTTAATCAGAATCAATCTCCCGGCCTGTGACACTTTCCCCTGCCAGGTTTGAATTCTTTTTTGTATCCTCTCCTTTATGAACCCCAAAATGGAGTTCAAGCATCTCCCTAATTTACTTGGGAATCCCAAGTACATCCCCATATCCTCTACTTCCTTTATACCCAGAACACTACAAATCTGATCTCTTAAGTAGATAGGAACACCTTTGGAAAATATTAACCCGGACTTATCCAAATTGACAGACTGCCCCGATGCCTTAGAGAAATCATCTAGAGCCTCCTTCAGAATTCTCGCATTAGTGACCTCAGCTCTTCCAAACATAACACAGTCATCAGCAAAGCATAAACAAGGAATTTCTGGAGCCGAATCTGCAACCTTCATACCTTTAAACACCCCAGCTTGCATCATAGTTTTAACACTGGAAATGAGAGATTCCATCACCAACAGGAATAGGTAGGGAGATAGCGGATCCCCTTGCCTAATTCCTCTACCAGGTTTAAAAACCTTCCCCGGATAACCATTCACCATGACTGCCATTGTTACCGAGGAGACACACCTTTTAACCGCATCTAACCATCTCCCACTGAATCCCATACTCTCCATGACCTCAAACAGAAACCTCCATTCGACTTTGTCATATGCCTTTTCCATATCGACCTTAATGGCAAAGGATCCCCTCATTTTAGCCTTGGATTTGTTCATAGTATGTATCATTTCGTGGGCCAGTATAATATTATCAGAGATCAACCTTCCAGGAACAAAAGCTGCCTGTTCCGGGGAAATCAAATCATTTATATACCCTTTCAGCCTGTTGGCTAAAATTTAGCCGCCTACTCTGTAGATAGTGTTACACAGGGCTATTGGTCTAAAATCCCTCATCCCCCTTGCATCTTTCTTTTTTGGTATAAGGACCAAGTGGGTGTGATTGACCCCCTCAGGAATAATTCCCTCATTCAACAGCTGCAGAATAGTATTAACAAAATCATCTTGTATAATGTTCCAGTAAGAGATCAGAAATTTACCATTAAGTCCATCTGGGCCAGGGGCTTTCGCCTGGTTGAGGTCCTTGATCACCTTGATTATTTCATCTTTGAGGAATGGCTTGTTTAACTCTTCATTGACTCCTTGATCCAGCCTCCCCTCGACAGATGCTAGGATATGGTGATCCACAGTGGGCCTAGAGCTGCAGAATAAATCCTCAAAGTATCCCCTTGCGGCCTCTTCTATGTCTTCCCACGTACTCACCACCTTCCCCTCATGATCCTCCAGCTGCCAAATTTCATTTTTCCTACTTCTTGAGTTAGCTCTGGAAAAGAAATACTTGGTATTTCTATCCCCTTCTTTCAGCCATCTGGTTCTTGCTCTTTGGGCCCACCGAACTTCTTCTTCAGCTTGATCTGATCAATAATTTTGAGCAAGTATTTCCTCTTCTCCCCATCATGAGACTCCTCCCCTCTGTCAATCATATTCTGCAGCTGCTCATTGCTTTCCTCCAACAATCTATTCTCCTTATAAATCCTTCTGGCCCCCCATCTCTTTAGGTTCTGTCCCACCCTAAGCGCCTTATCCACATAACCATCACTATTGTTCCCCCCTTCCCAGCACCTCTTGATTATGTCCCTGCATTCTGCCTGATCCACCCCAGCAATTTTCGAACCTGAAAGGTTTTGGTCCTCTCTTAGTTAGAGGGTTGATGATCATCTTGATAGGTCTGTGGTCAGACCTACCCCATTGTAGATGCACAACTCTAGCCTTAGGGAAGGAGGCCATCCAGTCGGAGTTTGCTACAAATCTGTCCAGTCTACACTGCGTATTGTCCTCTCCTCCTCTCATGTTAGAGAACGTGAATTTGCTCCCAACCCAATCCAAGTCTTCAAGCTCACACTCTTCCAGGCAGAGTCTAAATTCCTCCATTTGTTTCTGATTTCTTCTTCTCTTGCTTTTATACTCCGACTCATACAGAACCTCGTTAAAATCTCCACAGACCACCCATGGTCTGTGCGAGTGACTTTTTAACTCTTTCAACAGCTTCCATGATAAATGCTTTTTGGAATACTCTGGCCACCCGTAAAAACCCGAACACCTCCACCCATCACCCATAACACCACCCTCCACCCAACCGTCAATGTGGTGACTTGAATAGGAAACGATTTTGAACTAACCTCATCTTTCCAATACATAGCTAAACCACCCCTTCTCCCAGCACTGTCTACTGCCAGCCCCTGGTACCCTTTCAATTTCCTTTCCACTCTTTCTCATTTCTACAGCAGCAAGTTTAGTTTCTGATAGAAAAACTAAACTGGTGATTCCTCCTGGATCAACTCCAAGAGCCAACGAACTGCCTGGGGCTCACCCAGTCCCCGGCAGTTGACCGCTAGGCAAGTCATTGGTGTAGGCAGCCTCGGGGGATTCCCGAGGGTGCCTCTGGTAAATGAGTATTTTGTTGCCTGCCCCCACTTCCAACTCCAGCTTCCTTCTGCGAATCACATCCAGCCTCCACCCCTTTGCCCTTTCTTCTATCTTTCTCCTCCTTCTGCATTTCCCATATTTCCTCCAAAGAGCTACCATCCTGCATGACACCAAGCTTCCTTTTCTTAGTCAGTGGGTTATCTTGCGTAGGTTGCCACTGCAGCAGGACTGGCATCTCAGAGTCATCTGCTCCCTGATTGTCCCCTATCATATCCCCCTCCTTTCCAGTACTCTTCCCCTCCTTAACTTCATCCTCTTCCTTATCTTGAGCTACCTCCTTTCCTTTAAAGAACTCCCAAGGAAACTCATCCTCCTGTTTGGACTTCCCTCCTTTGGTCCCTTTAGCCCTCATCCAAACACCATACGGCAGTATCGAAACTCCACTCATATTCGGATCTGGGCATTCCTTTGTACCATGGTCCAGCTTTCCACATTTAAAGCATATGGCCGGAAGTTTCTCATAAGATAATCTCAACATCCTTTCTTTGCCTTCCATTACTACAATAATGCACCTTTGCAATGGGACAGATACATCCACTAGGACTCGGATCCTAAGGAAGTCGCCATTCACTTTCCCTCCCTCCTCTTCAAATTCCAAGAACCTCCCAATATTGTTACCCAACCTTTTAGCAAAATCCAACTGATAGTAAAAAAATGGTACCTCATGGACCCTGATCCAGAAGGGGATCCACTGGAATGTATGGTCCTTCGGGGCCTTCTTTTTATCAACCTTTTGAAAGGCTAGTAAAGAACCGTCAAAAGACCACGGCTGCCGGTTGAGGATGTGCTCCACCTCACTCTCTGTCTCGAGCTGGAACAGATAAATATTCTTCCCCAGGTTCTTGATCTTTAAGTTAGATTTCAACTGCCAGACTCTGGCCATCGTATTTCCCATCGCTTTGACATCAGCTGTTTTCGTAGCAAACAACTTTGCTAACAAGCATAGATCATAAGGGACGGGTAAGCTCCCATCCTTTATGTCATCCACATGAATTTTCTTCTCTTCCTCTCTGGTAAGGGACATATTGGCACACTTTTTGGTGATTTCTTCGATGCTTGTTGAGCCTTTTTCCATTTTGGTTTCCACACTCTTGAGATTCTTGGGGGCAGTTGTTTTGTGTTTGTTTAGGATCTCACTCCAATTTTTTGTTTGTTGTAGGAACTTTTGGATCAAGCTCGCATACAGACTTCTGGAGAAACACACAGAATATTCTGGATTTAAACTAATCCTGCTGTCCACCAAGGGGAATCGAAACGTCTTTGGCGTGGTGGTTGGCATATCTGCGCAATGAGTACTACGGCTGCAACCACCCGGGGAAGTCACAGAGCCACCGTAGACTTAGTTACTAACGAGAGGAAAAAAGAGTTTTGGGAAGTGCACTGGCCTAGCTCCGCCTGATAGGAGAAAAAGCACTCTCGCTTTTTTTTAGAGAGAGGAGAGAACCCTCGCTTAGAGAGGGCGCCTTGCCGCCGAAGTTAAGTATGAGATACGGGAGACAAAGGGATGATGATACGGGAGAGCGGGAAGCCGAGGGGAAAGATGGGGTGCGGTTCTGACAAGTCGTTTTACAGTATGTCTGAGCTACATCTGCACGTAGGCATCGTAGCTACATCTGCTATTTTTTTACAAAAAAAGTAAGCAGTAACTAGTCCGGCTAATTTCAAATGGGAGAACTCTTGGTACGGGACGCCGCGCGCGTCCGTTTTCACTTTTCTTTTTTTCTTTTTTTTCTTTTATCATAAAAACTTTAAAGTATTGTAATTTTTAATATATAAGTCCAAAATGAAAATAAATTATATCATTGTTTATCTTATTTCAAGCTCTTCAAAACAAGATCAGTCATGGATATATTTTGACAACTTTTAAAAAAAATTATTTTTACATGTATAGTTCACAGTACATAAAATAAACTTGTTAAGATGGTCATACAAACTTGTACAAATGTTCATTAAAAACATGTACATCATCACGTAAAAACATGTACATCATCGCATTAAAAACATATAGATAGTTATATAAACCTGTACGAATAATTAAATATGTATATCCTTAAATTAAAACATGTACATATAAGGAAGAACACGTAAAGACGGTCATACAAACATGTACAAATGTTCATTAAAACATATACATTCTCATAATTGAACAAGTACATTCTCACATTTGAACATGTACATCGTCACATTAAAACATGTACATCGTCACATTTAAAACATGTACATTCTCACATTAGAAATGTACATTCTCACATTAAAGTATATAACGGCTTCCAATAGATTACCCTGACCCCACACACCCTAAAACCCACCATAGGAAAGCTAAAAAACATCGAAAGCATTTTTAGGGTTTATAGTGGCAGACCCTAAACCCGCGACCACAACCCTATAAACCTGTCGAGTTAGTTGCTACAATGTAAAGTATAGAACGATTTCCAAATAGATTACCCTACCCCCCAAAACACCCAAAAACCACCCTAGGATAGCTAAAATGTCGAAGGCATTTTTAGGGTTTGTAGACCCTAAAACCCGCTACCACAAACCCTAAAAACCTGTCGAGTTAGTTGCTACAATATAAAGTACTAAAAAAATTCCAAATAGATTACCCTACCCCCAAAACCCACCCTAGGATAGCTAAAAAACGTCGAAGGCATTATTAGGGTTGCAGTTACGGGTTAGGGTCTACCACAAACCCTAAAAACCTGTCGAGTTAGTTGCTACAATGTAAAGTATAGAACGGTTTCCAAATAGATTACCCTACCCCCCAAAACACCCCAAAACCACCCTAGGATAGCAAAAAACGTGGAAGGCATTTTTAGGGTTTGTAGTTGCGGGTTTAGGGTCTAACGACCCTAAACCCGCTACCACAACCCTAAAAACCTGTCGAGTTAGTTGCTACATATAAAGTACGAAACAAATTCCAAATAGATTACCCTACCCAAAAACACCCCAAAACCCACCCTAGGATAGGTAAAAACGTCGAAGTTAGACCTAAACCCGCTACTACAAACCCTAAAAACCTGTCGAGTTATTGCGATGATGTACAAGTTTTTACGTGTGGATGTACATGTTTTTAATGAACATTTGTACAAGTTTGTATGACCATTTGTACAAGTTTTTTTTACATTTTGTGCACTATATATGTAAAAATAATTTTTTTCAAAGTTGTCAAAACATATCCATAACTGGTCTTGTTTTGAAGAGCTTGAATTTATATGAACAATGATATAACTTTTTTCATTTTGGACCTATATATTAAAAGTTACAATAAGTTTTAGATTTTATGATAAAGTAAAAAAATAATAGCAAAAATTGAAAAAAGAAAAAAAAAAGAAATGCGCTGCGCGCGTGAAAAAAGAAAAAAAAAAATCCACCCTCTGGCTGTTCTCCATCCGCGTAGGTAGACTCCGTCTTTGGTATGTAGCCATCTACATACATTTAGTGTAGGCAAGATTTTGCTTTTAGAAAGGCATATTCTTGCCTACAACTGACTGTACACATCTGGCTACATACAGAGAGAGAAAAAGGAGGAGCATGCCGCGCGCGCAACATATTTACCTATGACCGTGCGCAACATATTTGCGTTTTTTTCTTTTTTTTCCTTTACAGGCGCGGTGCAACTGTTTTGATTTTTTTTCTTTTTTCTTTTTCCTTTTTTTGTTTTTTGTTTAAAGATTTTATTCTTTTTATTTTATTATTACAAAAACTTTAAGTTGTTGTAATTTTTAATATATAAGTCCAAAATGGAAAAAAATTATATCATTGTTCACCTAAATTCAAGCTCTTCAAAACAAGACTAGTCATGGATATGTTTTGACAACTTTTAAAAAAAACTTATTTTTACATGTATAGTGTACAAAACATAAAAGAAAACTTGTACAGATGGTCATACGAACATGTACAAATGTTCATTAAACATGTACATCCTCACATAAAAACATGTACATTATCGCATTAAAAACATATAGATAGTCATATAAACCTGTACGAATAATTAAATATGTACATCCTTAAATTAAAACATGTACATAAGAAAGAACACTTGTACATACGGTCATACAAACATGTACATATGACCATACAAACATGTACAGATGTTCATTAAAAAACATGTACATTCTCACATTGAACATGTACATCGTCACATTAAAACATGTGCATTTTCATATTAAAATATGTACATACATCCTCATATTAAATATCATGGTATATATGTAAATATAATTTTTTTAAAAGTTGTCAAAACATATTCATGACTGGTCTTGTTTTGAAAAGCTCGAATTTAGATGAACAATGATATAATTTTTTTCATTTTGGACTTATATATTAAAAATTATAACAATTTAAAATTTTTATGATTAAGTAGAAAGAAAAAAAAATTAAAAAAACAAAAATCATCACCCTACCATCGCGCGTATGCAAGGAAAAGGAAAAAATATATAAAAAAAGAAGTAAACTGACGCACACCGCTGCTCCCTTCTCCTCCGTATGTAGCTATGTCTAGCTACAGTAACATGTAGCCAAGACTCACTGTTTTAGAAATTCCGTTCAGGTAGACTTCTGTACTATCGATCTTCCCATTCGTGTGTTGTAATGTGACGACATGCATATATTCATGTGTTGATCTTCATGTATTTTTATACAAATTATGACCCAATCGTATCTGAATCTTGGTTCACTTCAGTCATTCACACATATTGTAAAAGGAACATTCATTGAACCAAAAGCTTTAGTAAGCCTATTCTTCACTTTATCTTGAACTATGCAACCAAGGTCTTCTAGTGCGGGCAGGTGATACTCGATTGAGTGCTAATGTGATCCTCGGGAGTGTATGTCCTTGCATATATATCCAAGCAAAAACCCCGTCACTTCTGATTCCCTTGTATTGCCTAAAGCACTTCCTCGACTTCATCCTTGAAGAATAAAAGAAAAAAAAACATTACGAACTAATATAAATTGCAAAGAACAACTGTGATCGACAAATGGTGATTCATTTAACTTACTATTGACATATACTGTTATTGTGTTTCTTTAAACTCTGCGTTTCTTCTATTTCTTCTAGCATGTTCTTATCTTCTATCATATAAAAGCTCAATGTAATAGTTCTCTTCTTAGTCTGTTAAGTTGAGCATCGCTCTCTCAATAATACGCTCTCAGAGAATGTTCTCTGTCGTTCACTTTCAATATCCAGATCTTGTGTCTTTATATATGGTATCAGAGCAGGCCAATCCTGCACATCTTCTTTCTTGATCTCATCGTCTGGAAGATTGAGCGATGACGACAGAAGATGCGCCGCTGACATTGCAGAACTTGATGCAGCTCTTGACGACTGCGACTGCAAATGCGGGAAGTAACTCAGACATGTCCGATCCTCTGTACATTCACCCCAGCGATCATCCAGGTATGGTCATAGCCACTCAATTCACTGGATCTAATTTCCATACCTAGAAGCAATCAGTGATATTGTCTCTCGAATCCAAAAACAAGATCGGATTCATAACTGGTGATGTGGAAAAACCAACTGATAGTGAAGATAAGATTAAAAGGTGGAAAAGATGTGATAGCTTGGTCAGATCATGGATCTTGAACGCTTTGAAACCTTCGGTAGCACAAAGCGTCATGTTCGCACTTAGCGCCAAAGAGTTATGGGACGATCTCTGCAGCCGTTATGAGATAGCTAATGGTGCTCAATTGTTTCAAATCAGGCGTGAAATCGCAACTATGAAACAGGAGAACGAGAGTGTTACGGAGTACTATACTAAAATGAAACGGTTGTGGGATGAATTTAGGCTAATGTGCAAGTTACCAGGCTGTTCTTGCGGTTTTATAAAGGAATGGGAGAAACTTTTTCAGAATCAAAAGTTGCTGGAGCTTTTGATGGGATTAAACGATAGTTTCAGGCATGTTCGCGGCAACATATTAATGATGTCCCCTCTTCCAAGTGTAGAACAGACTTACTCTATCTTAATCCAAGAGGAAAAGCAAAGAGAAGTTTCTACAGGAGGAGATAAAACTCATACAGAGGCAATGAGTTTTTCTTATAACTCAAGTAAACCTGGACAAGAAATGAGATGGCAAAATGATGCAGAAAGGAGAAGAGATCTTCGCTGTTCCTACTGCAATAAGAAGGGTCATGCTATTGAGACGTGTTATGCCAAACATGGATTCCCTAAAGGTTTCAAGCATGACAAGAATAAAAAGAATCAAAGTTACAGTAATTCTTGTGTGGCTCCAGAAAATTTCAAAGGGGAAGAGTCAGCAGAGATCAGTATGCCTCAGAATTTAGGCTTCAGCAAGGAGCAGCTTGACTTCCTTACAGCCAATTTTGTTAAAGAAAAGAGAGAAGAAACTGCACTTTGCAGTTTTGCAGGTATGGAGGAAGTTCATTACTCTCATTGCCTAAGTACTTTAAAAACTGATGCTTCGTACAAGAATATGTGGATTCTTGATTCTGGTGCGACTGATCACATCTGTTGTGATATTAAATTCTTTACGAAATGTGGACCTGCAATCCAACAGAGACGTGTTAGGATGCCAGATGGTCACTTCCAAGATGTTTTAACTGCATGAGATGTTGTTAACAGATGGTTTCCACCTCAAACATGTTTTGTTTGTTTCAGGATTTCAGTTCAATCTAATTTCTGTAAGCAAATTAGTTAAAGAATTGCGAGGTCTTATAAGTTTCAGTGATGATCTTTTCTATTTACAGGACCATTCCTTGATTCGTCATAATGTCATAGGACATGTGACACATGGTCTATACGTTTTGGATAAAGCGTTGTTACAGAAGACCTTGGATCAGTGGAGAAGCACCAGATTTCAGGAAGTCCATCAGATTGAAGAATTGCGTGCTTGCAGTGTTACTTTTGAAGAGTGGCATCACCATCTCGGGCATATGCCAACTTCAAAGATGAAAACACTGAATTTAATAAAGGAATCTGATTTTTTTATCAGATTTTGTTTGTGATTCATGTAGAAAATCCAAAGGACATCGTCTCCCTTTTCCAGATAGTGTATCTAAATCAGAAGCAGTTTTTGATTTAATACACATAGATACTTGGGGACCTTTTAAGGAAACAACTTATGATGGTTATGTTTACTTCCTCACTATTGTTGATGATTATAGTAGGAGTACTTGGGTTCAACTTCTCAAACAAAAAGAAGATGCTTTTGCTGTTCTTAAATCATTTATTGCCATGGTTAAAAATCAGTATAATGCTATTGTTAAGACAATTCGCAGTGATAATGCCCTAGAGTTGGGTTCAAGCAATGAAGGGAAAGCATACTTTAACAGTCTAGGCATCATACATCAAGTCAGTTGTCCTTATTCTCCACAACAAAACAAAGGGAAAGTGGAAAGGAAACATCGTTTTCTTCTCGAGACAGCAAGGGCCCTAATGTTTAGAAGCAATCTTCCTATCTGTTATTGGGGTGACAGTGTTTTACATGCTACACACCTTATTAATAGAATGCCAACTCGTGTCTTTCAAATGAAATCTCCTTATCAGGTTCTTTTTCAGCAAAAACCTGATTATCACTTATTGAAGTCATTTGGTAGTCTCTATTATGCTACCGTTGTTGGGCAGAAGGGTGATAATTTGCACCACGGTCTCAAGCCTGTGTTTACCTTGGTCAGCCTCCACATCAGAAGGGCTATAAGTTGCTAAACTTGGAGACAAGACAGGTTTAATCAATAGAGATGTTGTCTTTTGTGAATCTGTTTTCCCTTTAAAAAATCTCCAAGTTATCTTCAGCAGGATCTTTCTCACTTGATTCGACCTGAAGAACAACTTCTTTTTCTTGAACAGACTGAGTATACTGTCTATGATGATCATCATGCTCCTTCTGTTACCCCCAACTGCTGTTCCTGCTGCTCAACAATCTGATACTGCTACAGATTCTGATAATGATCTTCTTAATACAGATAATTCTGTTACAAGTCAAGATCAAACAGACAGAGATACATCTGCTATTTCTTCAACCAATTTGCACCCAGTCAGAAGATCTACTCGCACCACCAATCTACCATCTTATCTATCTGACTATGCTTTACAGAATCATGCTTGCTTTTCTTCCTTGGTTACACTCACCGATGTTATACCATCATACTGCTTATCCGTGTTATCTACTTCACCATCTGTTTCGGATTTCATTGAACCAAGCAGTTATGAGAAGGCTTGCACAGATGCTCGATGGGTTGATGCTATGCAAAAGGAGCTTTCTGCCCTGGAACTAAATAACACTTGGGAGGTCGTTCCTAAACCCACACATAAAAAGCCTATCGGAAGCAAGGGTATAAGGTGTATAAGGTCAAGCTCAAGCAGATAGGAGTGTTGAGCGTTTTAAAGCTCGACTGGTGGCTAAAGGTTTTTCTCAGAAGGAAGGGTTGGATTACCAGGAGACATTTTCTCCCGTGGTCAAACTCACTACAGTCAGAGCACTTCTTATTATTGCTATAAAGAAAGGCTAGCTTGTTTCACAATTCGACATTAATAAGCATTTCTTCACGGCACACTAGAAGAAAGTGTATATGTTTGCCTCCCAAAGGGTATCTCTCACCAGGAGACACACGAGTTTGCAAGTTACAGAAGAGTTTATATGGTTTGAAACAGGCATCCAGACAGTGGTACTCCCGCCTGTCTGCCTTTCTCAAAACCCTTGGCTATAAACAGTCTCTGAATGACTATTCATTATTTGTTAAAATTTCTGGGTGAAACACAACATATGATTGTATATGTTGATGATATTCTGGTCACAGGCAATTGTCCAGCAGAGATTTCTTTTTTAAAAGAAGCTCTTGACTCCCAGTTTAAGATTAAAGACCTTGGCACGATCGGCTTCTTTTTGGGGATGGAGTTCTTACCAACTGCCACTGGTTATGTGGTATCTCAGAGAAAGTTTATGATGGAAACTTTATCTGAATTTGGCAAGTCAGAATGGAAGCCAGTTCGCGCTCCCATAGAAACTGGATATCAAACTTGCACCAGACCAGGGTGTTCTCTTATCATACCCTACTTTGTACAAAACAAAATGTGGGTAAACTTAACTACATAACTACTATGACACGGACACGGCCTGATTTGTGTTTTGCGGTCCAACTGTTTGAGCCAGTTTATGACTAAGCCTACAGATCTACATCTCAAGGCAGCTTATCCACCTTTGAGTATGTAAAGGGTCCCCTTGGCTATGGTTGTTATTGAACAATTCAACCTCAACAGATCTTATTGGCTATTGTGATGCCAACTGGGCATCTGCCCTACAACAAGACGGTCTGTTTGTGGTTTTTTCATTACCCTTGGTGGCAGCCCTCTTTCATGGAATCTAAAAAGCAAACTACTGTTGCTTTATCTTCAGCTGAGGCTGAATACCGTTCTCTGAGGCGCATCACTACCAAAATTGCTTGGCTTAGCAGACTTCTACATGAGTTGGGTTTGGAACACATTGAGCCCGTTGTTGTTCATTGTGATAACAAGCTGCAGTTTACATAGCTAAAAACCCCGGTTTTCCATGAGCGAACAAAGCACATCGATTTAGATTGTCACTATGTTCGTGAAAAGTTACAACCAGGGTTAATTTGTGTGAATCATGTTCCTTCTCGAGCAGCTAGCAGATCCATTAACCAAAGCTTTCCAGGACATCAATACTTATCTCTGTTTCCTGGATTTAGTCTATTGAAATACCCCAAACTTAGATATGGTGTTTAAGTAACAAACTAAGATATAAGAAGGCTAAATAATGCCTTAGAAACATTAAGGAAACACCAAAAGAGCAGTTTAAGCAAAAACATGCTCTAAGCTTGGAGAGACTTGGGTGAGCACCCAAATATTGTTCTAAGACCTTAGTAATATCCTAATGGTCATTTTAAACCAATTACCAAGAAAACAAGCTTGAAAACAAGTTCAAACACAAAATGTGCTTTAAGGAGTCTTAAAGCACATTTTTGAAAAATTGTCTTGTAATAGGTTTTGAGTGGCTAAATGTCCATCATTACTCTTTAATTAACATGTGTACTAATTAGTACCACATTAGGAAGTCTAAATCAATGGGAAATCAAAAATTTCACAATTATGTGCCTTGTTAGTGAATAGTAACCAAATAATGCTAGTTTAAGACATTAGTCAAAGTAAGTCAATTAAATGGTCAACAAAGACCACAATCTACCTATTTGACCAAGGGGGCCGGTTTTTAAGTGTGACTCACCACACTTATCTATCTAAGTAATGAATAAAGCAAAAGTAAGTAAATTCACTATTCACCTTTTAACATAATATCTTACCTTTAGTAGTCCTCTCTCCTCCTTTCTTCCTTCATTCTTCATTTTCTCCATCGGTTTCTCTTGCTCTCTTTCCTATCTTTCACGTAAGAAGACAACTCCATGCTTGCTCCATCTTCTTTTGCCCACATCTTGCTCATTTAAGCTCCAAAATCAAAACCAAGTACATATATCTCTTAGTTAGCTCAAGCTCTTCCTTTCTATCTTTTCAAAACTTCAAGAGCCTCATTTTGGAGCCAAGTCAAACCACCATTAGAGGAGGAAACTCAAGCTTGGAGACTCCATTAGCTTCTCCATTCTCTTAAGTAGAGAATATGTAAGAAAATCTAGGTTTCCCTCATTTTCTCTCCATGTCCGAAAATTATCACTCATGGGGTTCCATTTTTATGCCTTGTTCTAGCTTGTTTTCTACTCTCCAAAGGATAAAGGAGGTCCTTCTTGCTTCATATCCAAGCTTGTCTTGAGAAACCAAGGTAAAACAATCAATTTAATGCCTTAAAAAACACATTGTAACCTAGGTTTTTATTCCTTAAGGTTAGTGTGTTGTTTAGTACTCATTAGAGTCATTGATTATTGGTTAGAACATTGGCAAGGAGAGTTTGATTGGTGATCGAGATTGTTCAAAAAAACCTAAGGAGAAAGTTTGTGAGCTTGAAAGAACAAGGTAAATGTCTTACCTTAAGGTGTTTAATGCATTAATGGGTGGGATTTAGGTATATGATGAGTGTAGCTTAAGGTTTACATTAGAAAAGGGCTATATATAACCTAGGAGAAACAATGACTATGTTTGAGAACTTGTGACTAAGGAGCCAATGAGAAAGAGATAGTTAAACAATGTTGAGATGAATTACAAGAAGCATTTTATTTCAATGGGAGCCTTGTTGTGTGTATTCGCAGGTTAAGGCAAATATATGTGAAATTCAGTGGTTAAGATTATTGTCATTTAAGGGCCTAAGTGCCAAGCATTTTAAGTTTATACACTATATAATGATGGTGTAGTTTTGGGTAAATTGTGTGTTAAGATGGTAATGAGAATTTGAGTGATCTTGGTTGTTTGATGGTGAAAAACCAAGTGCTTAGGTGTAACAATATGCTAGAGAACCCATGTCAAAAATTGATGAAGAAACTTAGTGTTTTAGATGTTCTAAGAAATTTCATGACTAGGATAGTACTAAGAAGTTTAGAGGTTGTCTTGAAGGAAAAAGAATGAGTTTAAGGTGTTCTTGTGAGTTAGAATGACTTAGGCATTATTATGGAGGATCTTGGAATCAAAAGAATGTTTAGGTATGCACCAAAGGCAATTTGAGAATGTGTTTAGGAAATATGCAATCTTGTTAGGAAGTAATGTGTTTAAAGGTGAAGAGACTTCATGTAGTTACATAAAGGAACCTAGATGTTGAAAGATGCTTGGGAGATGATTTATGGTGGTAAGGTAACATTTTGGCATAGTGGTTATGATAGGTATGAAACACCACTTAGAAAACCTAAGGAAAATATTACAAGTGTTGAGAGATTATGTAAGGAATTGGGTTATAAGGCTAGAGATGGAGATGGGCAAGTTTAGGATGTTATTTTGGTATTAGAATATGCCTAAGATCATGTGTGAAGTTTGGGTGATTTATGGATGAAGAGAACAAGTGTAACAACACTTAGAACAATGCAAAAGAAAGAAATCTGTAGCAGGTCCGAGACTTAAGTCCAGGGTGAAGTCCCAGACCAACCTAAAATTTCTGCCGAGAGTTGCTTCAACCATAGGGTCCGGGACTTAAGATTTGTAAGAAGTTCCGGACCACCCCCTAATTTACCCCCGAGGATTTTAGTTTGCAATGGTCCGGGACTTAAGTCCCATACAGTCCCGGACCACCACATTAAAATAGCCGAGATTTTGAACTAAGTATAGGTCCGGGACTTAGTTGAGGACAAGGTCCCGGACCACACTAAAATCATGTTTAAGCTTGGAAGTGTTAGGAAATGGTGGGAATGATTTTGTATTGATGTTACAAGGTTATTAAGGGCATGTTTGGTGGGTGTAATGGTTATTAAGTGGGTGAACAAGTATATAGATAATGAAGAAGCGATGCACTTAGAGTTAAGTTAAAAACCATAAGGCTTAGTGAAAAACAATGGGAAAAAAATTGATGTCTAGGGAGGTTAAGTAATTGTATTAAGTTGAATTGAATAATAACCTAAAACTGAATGAATGTTTTAGGACTTGTGAATTGGGACTTGGAAGAGATAAACCAAAACAACAATCGTCGACGGTGAACGGTACAGTCTTTCTTGTGACCTGCTTGCTAACGAGGTGTCCCTTGGCTTGTGTGCTATCTGTTTATTTGCTATGACTAAGACAAGATAAAGCATGCAACCGGATATTAATGTTCTCGTTGTGTTTGTGTTTTCTTTACACTAACCCACGAGGCTTAAGGATAGCTACTAACTAAGCTTGATACTTATTAAGTTAAGAAGAGGATTTGTACATTGGGTGATTGTGGTTAATACCCGTCAAGGTTTAACTAACACTTGGTATTAAGACTTTCACTAACCGTAACTTGGGTGGGAGTGAGGAATCCGGAATGGTACCGGCACATGTGTATTGGGGGAGGTCGGTATCTGAATCAGATCAAACTTCCAAACAAGACTTGTCATTAGACTCGTCGCCTAGGGTCAATAAACCGCCCGACCCACCACGGACTACTGTTTGAGGTGGGAGGCACATTAAGGATGGCGTGGGGGGATCAAGCCTACATCCCCAACAAATTGAGAAAGGTCGCTTATTGCTGGATAGTGCACTGCTACTGGCTAGGGTTAACCAAGCCCTACAAAAGAAGCAACCAATTAAGGGCTAACCAATCTAATAGTGGAACGGTTGGCAAATATAAGATTAAGGAAGATTGTGGATCTAAGGAGTTAAGAACTAACTCACTTATTAAGAGAACGCCTGAGTCGTTCATTTGCATTGAGCTATTTATGTTCATTGTGGTTTGTTGTTTTATTGCATTTCATATTATGATTGTGATGCTAATCAACTTCCATGCTATCGACAATTAGTCGTCGTAGCCCCGTTAGCTTGGGGGCCACGAGAGGGTCGTACCAGCATTCGTGCTGACCCCCTTTGGGGGCTGTTTTTACACTTGCAGGTAAACGGCCGATGAAGTCACACCACGAGAGTAGGAGCGGGTAGCCCTAGGTGGGACTTTATTTTGAGTACGGGTAGCGCTTGTGCACCGTCTGTTAGTAGTTGAACTTGAGATATTATGTGGTTTTGAAGATACTTAAAACTCGGATGGTGTATGTATTTCGGATGTACGGTTGTAAATATTTAAGTAACGGTATTTCTTGTTGATTAGACCGTGGCAAGGTCCTGGTGATAGATTATTTCCGCTGCAACGTTAAAGTATTATTTGTTAAGTTGCGATAACCACGATTGGCTTAGGACGGGTGTTAACAAAAAGTGGTATCAGAGCGTAGTTACGCTCTGATCAAGAAATACCGGACATAAGAAACCACCGAGCTAGGATATGAGTTAAGAAATAAGTGACGGGTTAAGGGTATGAGTTGTTAGTGTGAGTAGAGTCAGATGACCACTAATAAGTGTGGATCGTCTTTACCGTCTATGGACGTTATGAATTCATTAAACTGAAACAGTGGTGGATACGAATCTAATGTGAGTTATGATTGTTCAGATGTCAGGAAGGAGAGGCCGAGGCCGTGGTCGAGGCGACGAGACTGAGATACCGGAAGGGCAGACGATAGCAGAGATCGTAGCTGCCGCCTTAGGGCACATGGGCTATCAGCCTGGTGTGGGTGCACCACCTCCACCGCCACAACCCCGGGAACCGAATTGGGTGAAGAGCCTTGCAGACCTTCGACCCGCACATTTTAAGGGGGAGACCGATCCCGCCATGCTCGAGGCGTACATCTCCGAGCTGGACCGCCTTTGAGACCCTTGACGTCCCTGCTGGATCAAGGTGCGTCTAGCTACGTTCTACCTGAAGGGGGCAGTAGGCGATTGGTGGAAGCTGGTGAGGGCCGAGCATGTGGCCAATCCAGAGTTCGGCTGGGAGCAGTACACCGCCTTGCTACGAGCAAAGTACTATCCCGCCCATGTCTAGACGAAGAAGCTCCTACAGTTGGATGCGCTCAAGCAGACCGACAAGATGACGGTGGACGAGTATTACATAGAGTTCACCGCGCTTGCTCCGTCTTCTGCCAGGTCTTGGGTATTCAGACCAGATACTGGTGGACCGCTTCTATGGCGGGCTTAGCCATCGACTCCGCTACGGCATGGGGCCGACGAGTTAACCGCTGCTAAGGTTGAGATAACCGTCCAACTGAGGGACGAGGACAATGCCAAGAGAAAGAATGCTGGGAAGAGTACAGAACACCAAGGGCAAGGTGGGTACAAGAAACACAAGTACCAGCCTCAAGCCCAAAAGAGCCAGAACCAAAAAGGAAAGGAGGAAAAGGAGAAGGCTACTGATGAGCCACTGAAACTGACTTATGCTTATGCTGCTAAGCCCCTGCGCTCCAGGGCGCCAAAGGGTAAGGAAATACATCTTGAGTAAATAAGAATGGTTAACAACATTGAGACACAATCACTGATGTGATACGTAATCAGGTACTGAGACTGGAAAGGAAACCGGAGGTGGCTACCAACGACACTACTATTGCCAGAGGTGCAAGGGGACCACCCCGGAGTTGACTGCAGGGGGAATAAGGTGGAATGTAACTTTTGCGGAGTACTCGGGCACCGGGCATATGAGTGCTATGGGAACCCGGAGAGTAAGAATTACAGACCCAGTTTTAATTAAGATTAAGACTAGGACCGATCAGGGAGCTGGTTCTGACGGTCAGAAGGGGGCGCTGATAAGTGTCCAAATGAGCATGTTTTATAGGTGTATTTTATATATAATATTAGCACTTTTCTTGCTCATTTCTCCGCTTCGGTTAGTTTTCCTCAAGTTTATGTTTTATTGTTTATCTCACAAAAATATTGGTTTAACATGAGGAAAACCAAGCCGGGAGTGAAGTAGACGAAGAGACGAACGCATAGACGCAAACGGCTCAGAAAACGGGGTCCAAACGAAGAATCTAGAGCCAGTCGAAGTTTGAAGGAAATAGGTCACGGTCACACTTGTGACCGCCTAAGGAACCGCCTATACAACCGCCTGAACAGGGCGGACGTCTCACAATTGCAACCGCCTGAACAGGGGCGGACGGCAGGGGACTCCAGGCGGACATCAAGCGGACGACAGGCGGAAATCAAGGCGGTGGACTAATGTAACCGCATGTATTGAAGCGGTTGTTCAGGCGGACAACAATAGAACCGCCTAGTTTGAGGCGTTGTCCAGGCGGTCGTGACTAAAATCGGTCACGAAACAGTTTTCTTCTTCGCTCGTCGACTTCGCCCGTCGACTTCGCCCGTCGACCTGTCTGCAACTTATCCATCTACTCTGCACACGCTCTGTCCCCTGCAATAAATGAGCAATCAGTGAACAAATCCCTTCACGCGTGATCCCCAACTCTTTCTTCATTTTCTCTTCTTCCTTTTCCTATATAAACACACGTAACTTCTGCTTCCTGGGACACACACATCTACCACCCATAAATCCATCGACGACCCAACATCCACTTCGCCACACATCATCCCATTTCTCTTCTCCCGCCTTCTCCATTTTATTTATTTCTACATTCCACCATATCCACCTCTAGTCCTACGTATACAAAATAGCAGAACGAATGCAGGAGTGACTACAGATGATTTCTACTACTCTTGTTTCTGTTTATCTATTTAATATGTTAGGCTAGAATATTTATACTCTGGGAACGGTATTATGTGTTTGTATTAATTATGCAATATTTTGTTTCCGGTTTTAATTATATACAGTTTGTTGCGTTTTAAAGCTTATCTCTCGCCCTTTTTAATAAATGTCATGAGTTTATTAAATTGCTTGCTAAGTCTATTTTGATCAAACCAGGTGATAAATAGATAGGTTAATTAAGCCGTAAATTTGGAGAAAGCTTATTATGATTTAATAAGTTAGTATTTTCAGATGCATAAATAATTTCTCATATCTAAACCGTCCGTTTACACGTATTGTGCTTGAACCTTGATTAGAACCTTGCATTTTCAGGTAAACGAGTTCTTTTGAGGCTATGATTTAGTCCTTAAGATAATAAGAGGAATTTTGCCAGACATTATAATTAAACCAGTAGAGATAGCATAATTAATCTGATCATATAACCTGAACCAGAGTCCCGTTTAATTTATTTATTAACTTAGTTTATTTATCTTCCCTTTTTATTTATAATACAAGTCAATTAATTCCCCCTTTTTGTGACACGCTTAGGTACTATTATATGTATATTAGTCCCACGGTTCGACATCCGGTCGCTTACATTACACTATACTACTACGACCGGGATTTGTTTGCAGCCCGACGTTTATTTTGAGTTTTTAATTTCTTTTCTTTTAATTTTACACCAGTTTAACCACTCACTTTATAACGTCTGCAAAATGGCGCCGTTGCCGGGGACTAGTTTATTCTAGTCCCTAAGCCCCGGATTATTCACTTGTTATATTAGAATATTTTGTTTATATTATTTTTGTTTGTTGTTTATATTAATTATCTTTTATATTTTGTTTATATATATATTGTTTATATATATTTAGTTTATATTATTAGTATGTGTGTTTCCTAATTTGTTATTGTTTCAGTAGTAGCGTAATCGAAAAAAAAGAGCAACAGAGGCGTGTCGCCTGTTTTGACGCGGACAGACACGCGGTCAGGCAAGCCGTGTCCGCCCAACCTGGAGCGGACGTCCGAGCGGACGTCAATAAAGGTGCGCGCCACTGATCCCCCTCCTGTTCGCCTCTTTCGCCGCGGTTTGTCCAAGCGGACGCACTAGCCTTGTCCGCCTCAAATGAAGCGGACGTCCAAGCGGACGCCCCATTTTATTTTTTGCTAAAGACGCGGCGTTTTCAATTTCTGTTCTTCCCCAACTTCCAAACTGCTCCCAGCTCGACCCGAAGAAGAAGAACAAGCTCGCAACTCCAGTCCATCTCCAAACCACTTATTATATTATTTAGTTTGTTTCTAATCATTTTATTTTCTAATCTGTTTCATCGTTTTATATACAAAACACCAAAAAAAAAGATCAGTACGCAGCAGATGGAGGTTGTTTCCTAACAAGGTTTTTGCTATTCACAGTATTATACTGCTCCTATGTGGGGGAGCTCATGATTATGAGGATTGTCTCATATTACAAGAGCAACTCTGGTTAGAAGATCCAACCAGACTACCTGGAGAGACTCGCTCAACCAGAACAGCAACCAAAGAGCGAAATAATTCATGAGGTAGAACACCCCCCTATGGATGTAAGTTATTCTCTTCCCTCTATAGTCGCCTACCGCCAGTTTTCCATCCTTCTCTGTGCTCTATCCAGAAAATGAGGATACTTACATCCTTGAAAATGAAGAGAAGGAATTGCCATCACCTCCCGCCAAAATATCCAAACAAAACGCCACTATCACCTTAAATAATTAACCTTATCTGAATGATATCGATCAGCGTTCTTTCTACGAGCCTCCCTACAAAAGGATGATGTTTACATCCTCCAATTTGAGGAAGAAAATCATCACCACCCCGGGTCTTCTGTTAGAACTATGTTCCCGGCAATACCTCCTCCCCAAACCCCAGATTTTGTGGAGTATTAATTTTCTTATTTTATATCCGAGGTAGACGTTTTGTTTTGATCCAGGATAACGAAGCAGGCGTCTAGCCAAAGACTTTAAAGAAGGGCAGCTTCCCGGGAGGCACCCCGGATGTTCTTTTAGTTTATTTTGCTTTTATGCTCTTTTAATTTTCAGGTTCTCTTTAAATTTTATTTTTGCTAACTTTGAACCACCCGTTTGTAGTAATGGTTGCTTCTAGTGTCTCATGCAGGTGCACCTTCATATCCACACTGCAACCAAGCTACGCTACTTGAGGCTGAAGCTCAAGTGTGGGGGAACTCCTATAAACGCGAGCAAAAATAATATCAGGGGGTACCCTTGTTCTTTAATTTTGCTTTATTTAAATAAAAACTGCAGATAGGACGTTTATGTGCTTAAATGTTTATTTGTGATCTTTGTGTTATCTCTATTTATCTACTATCTTACCGAAAAGGTCTTCTGAACCTTCCCTTGTTTTTCTGGTGAACAATGAGGATATTGTTCAATTTAAGTGTGGGGGAGTGTGCCCTTTTCGGTGACATTTTGTGCTTAATGTTTAATCTCTCTCCTTATCATGCGTTTTGTCCAATTCAATATTGTGACCCTTTATATGTGGGTTGTTCTCTTTAAGAATAAATACTGTTATGAATTGTGGGATAAATGGTACAAATTTTAAAATTTTGATTACTTTTGAGGAGCATTTTATATGCGGTGTACCAAATAATCTGCAAATGGTTGGATTTATTGCTTAGGGTTCTTTCTCTGTCTTCTCTCTTAGGGATTGCTAAGGGTGCTTCACTGTTAAAAGAAAGAAAGAAGAATACAGAATAATAAGGGACTTGCGAGACAACCATTGGTAACCAACAAAAGAAGTTGAGTGTTCTTAAATACAAAGGCGTGATGCCTACATTTTCTCATCCCTTATGTCAAAAGTGAAACAATGCATGAATCTATTTTTCCTTTTGTTTTCCCTCAATGCCCATTCTTGAGAGAAGTTGGCATGGTAAAGTTCTCAAAGTCACCTAAAAGAAGCATTGAAGTACCTTAGATCATACCCGGAACTCTATATTTTATTTTTACCCTGAGCACACCTTTGCCACCCCAGTTAATTTTTCACACTCCTCGATAAGTTAGAAGATCATGTTTATCCTACCCTTCATAATAGTATTTGTTAGTATTGAGCATTCCTTACTTGGGTACATGATTTTGCTTGAGGTCAAGCAAAAAGATAAGTGTGGGGGTGTATATTGTCCAAATGAGCATTTTTAATAGGTGTATTTTATATATAATATTAGCACTTTTCTTGCTCATTTCTCCGCTTCGGTTAGTTTTCCTCTAGTTTATGTTTTATTGTTTATCTCACAAAATTATTGGTTTAACATGAGGAAAACCAAGCCGGGAGTGAAGTAGACGAAGAGACGAACGCCAGACGCAAACGGCTCAGAAAACGGGTCCCAAACGAAGAATCTAGAGCCAGTCAAAGTTTGAAGGAAAATAGGTCACGGTCACACTTGTGCCAAGCCTAAGGAACCGCCCTACACAACAGCCTGAACAGGGGCGGACGTCTCACAATTGCAACCGCCTGAACAGGGGCGGACGGCAGGCGGACTCCAGGCGGACCGTCAAGCGGACGGCAGGCGGAATGTCAAGGCGTTTGACTAATGTAACCGCATGTATTGAAGCGGTTGTTCAGGCGGACAACAATAGACCGCCTAGTTTGAGGCGGTTGTCCAGGCGGTCGTGACTAAAATCGGTCACGAAACAGTTTTCTTCTTCGCTCGTCGACTTCGCCCGTCGACTTCGCCCGTCCTCGCCCGTCGACCTGTCTGCAACTTATCCATCTACTCTGCCACGCTCTGTCCCCTGTAATAAATGAGCAATCAGTGAACAAATCCCTTCACGCGTGATCCAGCTCTTTCTTCATTTCTCTTCTTCCTTTTCCTATATAACGCACGTAACTTCTGCTTCCTGGACACACACATCTACCACCCATAATCCATCGACGACCCAACATCCACTTCGCCACACATCATCCCATTTCTCTTCTCCCGCCTTCTCCATTTTATTTATTTCTACATTCCACCATATCCACCTCTAGTCCTACGTATACAAAATAGCAGAACGAATGCAGGAGTGACTACAGATGATTTCTACTACTCTTGTTTCTGTTTATCTATTTAATATGTTAGGCTAGAATATTTATACTCTGGGAACGGTTATTATGTGTTTGTATTAATTATGCAATATTTTTTACTGGTTTTAATTATATACAGTTGTTGCGTTTTAAAGCTTATCTCTCGCCCTTTTTAATAAATGTCAAGTTTATTAACTTGCTTGCTAAGTCTATTTTGATCAGACCAGGTGATAAATAGATAGTTAATTAAGCCGTAAATTTGGAGAAAGCTTATTATGATTTAATAAGTTAGTATTTTTCAGATGCATAATAATTTCTCATATCTAACCGTCCGTTTACACGTATTGTGCTTGAACCTTGATTAGAACCTTGCATTTTCAGGTAACGATTTCTTTTGAGGCTATGATTTAGTCCTTAAGATAATAAGAGGAATTTTGCCAGACAATTATAATTAAACCAGTAGAGATAGCATAATTAATCTGATCATATTAACCTGAACTAGAGTCCCGTTTAATTTATTTATTAACTTAGTTTATTTATCTTCCCTTTTTATTTATAATACAAGTCAATTAATCCCCCCTTTTTGTGACACGCTTAGGTAACTATTATATGTATATTAGTCCCACGGTTCGACATCCGGTCGCTTACATTACACTATACTACTACGACCGGGATTTGTTTGTAGCCCGACATTTATTTTGAGTTTTTAATTTCTTTTCTTTTAATTTTACACCAGTTTAACCACTCACTTATAACGTCTGCAGGCGCAGTAATCGGCGAGCAAGAACCCACGGGTAGCCCAGAAATCGGGACCCACACTACACTTGGTGGACCGGGACGATGAGCCTGAACCCTCATCGAGGCCAGGTCCGCTATAACCATTTAGTAATAAATTGCCTGCTTACCGCATTACATGCACGCTTAGTGAATAAATAAGATAAGTGAGAACAAGATAAATTAGAATATAAGTAAGATATAACCTACTACCACTTTAGGAAGCTTCAACATCTGCTATCCAATGCCTACTACACCTAACCCGGAGTACACCAACATCGAAACCATAGACTTTCCAACCGAGCAATGTCAGGTTATCCGCCCAGTATGATTTTATTAAGGGGATACTTGACCCTGCAGCACAAATAGCCATCATCAGGAGGAAATGCAGACAACTAGAATGGGATCGGGAGGTTTTTATACACCGGAGTACCCAGGGGGCAAGAATGAAGCTAAGATGATGAGCTTAGGCAAGGACTGGAATCCGTATGCCAAGACCTACCAGACCACGAGATGCAAGATGGAGTCTCACCACCGGGATACCCGAAGAGTTCCATCCGGTTTATTACGCAAGTCTTGGAGATCGCTCAGCATTGGAAGTTGAACCGATTCCAGACATACAAGCACATTGGCATTGTGAACTTCTACGAGAAAGATGGGAGACTTGGACTACACCAGGATAAGACGAGACAAACGAGTCTCTCAAAAGAGGGATACCCGTAGTGTCTTGGTCCATAGGAGATGACGCTGAATTTTTTGTACGGCGAGCAGAAGCGTGCAGACCGTGCTAATAAGTTAATACTTAAGTCAGGGGATGTATTAGTTATGGGAGGAGAGTCAAGGATATTATACCGTGGGATTAAGAGAATCAAGCTGAATACAACACCGTCAGCAGTGATTAATGCGACGCATATGAAACCAGGACGGTTAAACCTAACTTTTAGACAATATTAGCTATGTAACATTTTAGTGTGAGATAAGGAATGAAATGTAAGATCAAAGCACATGTTGTAAACAGGATGGTTATGAATAAAATAACAGTGTTGTTCATATAAATTGTTACGACTCTTGTTATACCATCAATTCATGAAGCTTATGAATACAATTAGGTCATGGACTCGGTACGGAAGGTGCGCTAAGCATACTTACAGAGGCACAGGCCGACGCCAGCGGTACTATCCTCACTGGCACCTTTCCGATTAATGGGATTGAGGCATCAGTTCTCTTCGACTCAGGGGCCTCGCATACCTTTGTCTTGGCATCTTTCACGAGCAGGTTGGGGCTAGACGCTGATGAGCTACCCGATTTCACGGTTACGCTCCCGTCAAAGAAGAAGGTTCGTTGCACTCGCTACTACCGAGGAGCCATTGTCAGTATTAAGGGGAAGACTTTCCAGTCAGTTTCATTGAGTTCAGGGAGTTGGGATTTGATGTTATCTTCGGGATGAACTGGTTGGAGCGGCACAAGGGTCGTATCCTCTGCGCCGAGCATAGATTGCTGCTCAGGAGCCCGTCTGGGTAACAATATCATACCGCCAGAGGCCTAGAGAGCCTTCGACTAAGATCATCACCGCCATGGCAATGTATAAGGAGTTGAGGAGAAAGGAAGAAGTGTACCTCTGGCACCATACCGCATGGCTCCGGCAGAGATGAATGAGTTAAAAGAACAGTTAAAAGATTTGTTAGACAAGGATTCATCAGACCAAGTGTGTCACCATGGGGAGCGCCAGTTCTCTTCGTGAAGAAGAAGGACGGTAGCCTCTGCCTCTGCATCGACTACAGAGAGTTGAATGCAGTGACAGTTAAGAATAAGTACCCACTACCCTGCATTGACGATCTGTTCGATCAGTTGAAGGGAGCATCTGTGTTTTCCAAGATTGATCTCAGATCGGGGTATCATCAGATAGCCATAAAGGAGGGAGATATTGAGAAGACAACATTCTGGACACGATACGGCCACTATGAGTTTACAGTGATGCCGTTCGGTTTGTCGAACGCACCGGCGAAGTTTATGGATCTGATGAACCACTTGTTCCGGGAGCAGCTGGACAAGTCGGTTGTGGAATTCATCGACGACATATTGATATATTCGAAATCTAAGGTTGAACATGAGGAACACTTGAGGAGAGTATTGGAGTTATTGAGGGAGAACCAGCTATATGCTAAGTTCTCCAATGTGAGTTTTGGCTTGACCAGGTCTCTTTCCTAGGTCATGTCATCTCGGATGCTGGGATCTCTGTGGATCCAGCGAAGATTGATGCCGTACGTACTTGGCCAAGGCCGAAGACTGTTACCGACATCCGGAGCTTTCTAGGTCTGGCAGGTTACTACAGGAGGTTTGTTAAGGATTTCAGCAAGGTCGCGAAACCGATGACCAGTCTGATGAAGAAAGATGCACCATTCTTATGGACGGCTGACTGTGAGAGATCATTTCAGAGTTTGAAAGACTCACTGACCACTGCACCGTTTTGACCATTCCAGACGGTACAGAGGGCTTTGAAGTTTACTGTGATGCATCCGGCAGAGGGCTGGGTTGCGTGCTCATGCAACATGGCAAGGTGGTGGCATATGCCTCACGCCAGTTATTGAAGAACATGATGAGAACTACCCCACACATGATTAGAGCTGGAGCTGTAGTCTTCGCTTTGAAGATATGGCGCCATTACATATACGGGGTTAGTGTGACGATCTACACCAATCATAAGAGCTTAAGATACTATTTACTCAGAAGGAGTTGAATCTCAGACAGAGGATGGTTAGAATTCTTGAAAGACTATGACATTGACCTCCAATACAAAGAGGGGAAGGCCAATGTTGTAGCAGATGCCCTGAGCCGTCGAGCACACTCACTCCATTCGCTAGTCTCTTTCTCCAGCTTGGTTTATGAGGTGCGAGAGGCTTAGAGGAAGATGAGTACATAAGAGAGGTCAGACAGAAGCTGACAGATGGTACCTTTGAGAGTCAGAGATATGACTTCAGACTTCACGACGATGATCTGATCAGACTTAAGGGCCGATTATGCATACCACGGGGCAACACGGATCTGGAAGACCGTATACTTAGGGAATCACACTGTTCTTCAGTTTCCATCCATCCGGGAGCCTCTAAGATGTACAAAGACATGAAAAGGTACTTCTGGTGGTCGGGATGAAGACAGATGTTACCGAGTTCGTCTTGAGGTGTCTCACATGCCAGAAGGTGAAATTCGAGCACCGACGACCGGGCGGAATGGTACAATCGATGCCAGTTCTGGAATGGAAGTTCCATGATATCTCCATGGACTTTGTAGTTGGACTTCCACCTGCTAGGGAGGTCTCAACATGATATGGGTGGTGGTGGATCGCCTTACCAAAGTAGCCCGATTCATACCGATGAAGGATACTTGGAAGGTGACCAAATTAGCTGAGTTATTTGAGAAAGAAATAATGAGACATCACGGGATACCAAAGACCATAGTGTCAGATAGAGATACCAGATTCCTTTCGAGGTACTGGAGAGCTACTAGAGAAGCGTTGGGTACAGAACTCAAGCTGAGTACCGCGTTCCATCCTCAGACAGATGGTCAGACTGAGCGTATTATTCAGACACTCGAGGACATGCTGAGGGCATGTGCCTTAGACTTCCAGGGCAGTTGGATTGACAAATTGCATCTGATCAAGTTTTCATACAACAACAGCTATCACGCTTCGATCAAGATGGCACCTTTTCAAGCGTTGTACAGTAGACCATGTCATACACCGCTCTGCTGGGATGAGTCGAGTGAGACGGTCATTATAGGACCAGAGTACTTAGAGCAAGCTAAGGCTGAATTTCAGTAAATCAGGGAGAACATGAAAGCTGCTCAAGATAGGCAGAAGTCATATGCTGATGTTCGACGACGAGACCTGGAGTTCGCAGTGGGCGACCGGGTATTTCTGTGAGTTTCACCAATGAAGGGTGTATTCAGATTTGGGCAGAAGGGCAAATTAAGCCCGAAGTTTGTTGGTCCTTATGCGATTACGGAGCGTGGGGGCCGTTGCTTACAGGTTGAATTTACCTGCTGAACTGGGTAAAGTGCATGATGTTTTTCATGTTTCACAGCTAAAGAAATACATGCACCACCCCTCCCATGTGTTAGAACCTGAGAGGTTGACTTTAGAACCGAATATGAGATCCGTGGAGACTCCCCAGAGAATCTTGGACAGTAAGACTAGGGACACTCGCCACAAGTCAGTGCGACTGGTGAAGGTTCTCTGGTCTAACCAGGATGTCAAAGAGGCCACGTGGGAATTAGAGGATAGATGAGGGCAAAGTACCCTTCTTTATTTACTGACTAGATCGTCTGTATAGGGTACGGTGCGTACCCCTTTATAAGGGGGGTAGAGCTTCCTCGCTTTTGAGTTGGGAAACGAACATGTTTGTCGTTTGTTTGGTTGTTTAAGATGTGATTTGTGTAAGTTGCTACACCTTGGTGATAAGTTTGAGTTATGTATAATACTTATGTATTGTATTTGTGATTGACCTTCGAGTCTTGAGATGTGTGAATGAGAATATAAGATGTGGTGTTAAGATTAAGAGAATTGAGTACCGTGAATGGTTAAGCATATATGTGAACTTTGGGGACAAAGTTCTTTTAAGGGGGTAGATTGAAATACCCCAAACTTAGATATGGTGTTTAAGTAACAAACTAAGATATAAGAAGGCTAAATAATGCCTTAGAAACATTAAGGAAACACCAAAAGAGCAGTTTAGGCAAAAACGTGCTCTAAGCTTGGAGAGACTTGCGTGAGCACCCAAAACCCAAATATTGTTATAAGACCTTAGTAATATCCTAATGGTCATTTTAAACCAATTACCAAAGAAAACCAAGCTTGAAAACAAGTTCAAACACAAAATGTGCTTTAGGAGTCTTAAAGCACATTTTTGAAAAATTGTCTTGTAAATAGGTTTTGAGTGGCTAAATGTCCATCATTACTCTTTAATTAATATGTGTACTAATTAGTACCACATTAGGAAGTCTAAATCAATGGGAAATCAAAAATTTCACAATTATGTGCCTTGTTTAGTGAATAGTAACCAAATAATGCTAGTTTAAGACATTAGTCAAAGTAAGTCAATTAAATGGTCACAAAGACCACAATCTACCTTATTTGACCAAGGGGCCGGTTTTTAAGTGTGACTCACCACACTTATCTAGCTAAGTAATGAATAAAGCAAAAGTAAGTAAATTTACTATTCACCTTTTAACATAATATCTTACCTTTAGTAGTCCTCTCTCCATCTTTTCTTCATTCTTCATCTTCTCCATCGGTTTCTCTTGCTCTCTTTCCTCTCTTTCACGTAAGAAGACAACTCCATGCTAGCTCCATCTTCTTTTGCCCACATCTTGCTCATTTAAGCTCCAAAATCAAAACCAAGTACATATATCTCTTAGTTAGCTCAAGCTCTTCCTTTCTATCTTTTCAAAACATCAAGAGCCTCATTTTGGATCCAAGTCAGACCGCCATTAGAGGAGGAAACTCAAGCTTGGAGACTCCATTAGCTTCTCCATTCTCTTAAGGTAAAGAATATGTAAGAAAATCTAGGTTTCCATCATTTTCTCTCCATGTCCGAAAATTATCACTCATGGGATTCCATTTTTATGCCTTGTTCTAGCTTGTTTTCTACTCTCCAAAGGATAAAGGAGGTCCTTCTTGCTTCATATCCAAGCTTGTCTTGAGAAACCAAGGTAAAAGAATCAATTTAATGCCTTAAAACACATTTTAACACTACTAAAAAACAGCCATTTAGAGACGGAAATTGAGACGGAAATTTTTCCGTCTCTGTATTGAGACGGAATAGAGACGGATTAGAGACGAAATAAAGATTAAAATAATTGAGACGGAATAGAGTTAGAATGGAGACGGATTAATGCGGGAATCAGAACGCGGGCTGTTTTCATATTTTACACTGAATATAGAGACGAAATAGAGACGAAAAATATTGTCTCTATATTAGAAAAAAATAGAGACGGAATATTACTGTCTCAAATGGAGACGGAATTAAATTTCCTCTCAAATAGCGACGGAATGTTAAATGCGACTCTATTTGGAGACGACTATTTTGTCGCTAAATTATAACCCTAACTCTAACTCTAACATTACCACCACTCTATCTCTTTCCATCTTCACTTACGGTAATTTTTGCAATGGTTCGCTGGCGAACTCATCTTCACTCACGGTAATAGCTCACCATCTTCACTCCTGAATTTGAGCGTGATTACTGTCTTCACTCGCGGTACCTGGTGAACAAGAACATCTGTCTTCACTCACGGTAGTCTTTGTTGTTGTTACTTCTTGATATGATTCAAGTTCTCAATCTTCACTAACTGTAATTTTGCAGTGTTAACTGGAGGACAAACAACCGGTTTCTCTGCGCCAGCCATTGAAGGAACATACTTGCTCTGTCCTGACTGAAGATCGAAAACTACACTCACGGTAATGTGTCAATCCTAACTCACTACAGTCACGTAATTCTGCAATCCTCTGTAATTTTGCAACCCCTGACTGGCGAAGATGAAACACTCACGGTAATTTTGCTGCAGTCACGGTAATTCTGCATCCATTGGAATTTTGCAACCCCTAACTGGCGAAGAGGAAACAGACTCACGGTAAGCTCGCTACAGTCACGGTAATCTGCAATCCTTTTACACCTGATTGAGAAAGAAGGTTTGGCGGCCATTGATGCGGATTTGGAGGTCCAAGCTGGGAAGCTGTGGTGCGGATGATGATGAGTAGTAGTCTTCTTCTGCCATGAGAGAATTTATTAGTTTATTGTATCCCTCGCAACCAAAATCAAACTCACTGACTAAGTACTCGATCTTCTCGCTTTGACAGGGTAATTTTGCAACCACTGACTGGCGAAGATGAAACACTCACGGTAATTTTGCTGCAGTCACAGCAATTCTGCAATCCATTAGAATTTTGCAACCCCTAACTGGCAAAGAAGAAACATACTCACGGTAAGTTCGCTACAGTCACGGTAATTTACGCATTCCACTGTAATTTTGCAACCCTTGAATGGCGATGAAGAACTCACGTCAATTCTGATAACTTTTTTTTTTATTATTGAATCACACAGCAAAAGGGAAGTGAAAAATGTATTGGAGACTTGACGCTTTTGTTTTTATATGTTAAGTTAGACTTTTGGGGGCAATAATGACTAGTAATCAAAGTCTTCAATAGATAGATAATTGGCTACATTTCACCTCCCCTCCTCGAATCTTATCGATTATATATAAGTTAGAACTTACTTATGTGAATTAGTATTTCATTATTATTTCTCGAATTAGATCTGATAGCGATAAGAAGCAAACCTAGAATCAGAAGATTCTTCGACGAACATTAGAACAAAAGAGTATTATATTTAGATAGATAGTAGTCGGTAGAGATGGTGACATTTAGTATTACTATGAGAGGAGGGTTCTTTGTAATTGTATGGACCAGATGATATGATATAATATTATATCCTACTATGGTTTAATTATTCATGATGGTCCATCTCAAGATTCAAACAAAAATATTAGAGGTGTACGTATTACTGTAATGATGATATGTAAAGGAGACAAACTAAGAGCGGTTAATTTTACCAGTAGTAGCAGCAGTAGTGGAAGGACAGACAGAGGCATAGCAACATGTTACAGATCAAAAGTGGAACATGAATCAGCCAACTAGCCATCTCAGCCTGTCTTGTCCTCCAACAGAAAAGATAGAATATCAAGAGGGGAAAATTAATGAAGCTAGTATGTGGGTTATAGCAGGAATCTTCAAGTATAATAATAATGTTGTAAATATTAGTATTGTGGTGGTGGTAAAACAAAGAAGAGGCATAATCTAACCCATGTGTTGTAAATACTACTTTCCCCATCTTGTTCATAACACCATGCTTCCCGCTTTTCCATTACAAGAATATTTTCTTGACATTTAGGCTAGCAATAAACTAATATTTTTATTTATATGATTCTGTTCCGTCTTTAAAACCAATTTGAAATTTTTTTCTAACTAGCTTTGATGCTTTATGATAGGAATAATGGAATCGGACCCTATATGGTAGTGAGTCCACGCTGCCCGCCATTTCATAAAGGAAAATGGAATTGAATGCGCATCTGAATGAGAATTCCAGAGATTAATTGATAGATTAAGAAAAGAAACATCACGATTGGTGATGAAAATCAATGTGTGTTGTGCATCCCCTCAGATTCAGCAACGATCCATTAGATTTTCTGTAGATTATGCTAGCAAATGAATGACCCAGTTGAATATCTGATCTGATTTCGGCCATTTCCTGTTTTCATCCCCACATAAATTGAGCCCAGAGTCACTTAGATACATACAACACAACATGACCAGTTAGAATAACTTTGCGGTTTTCTACCCATTTCCTGCTATGCCATCATTCATTCTTTGCTGATTACGCTTTTTGTTTGGGGTGATTTATGGCAACTGTTACTTTTGTTTTGCAGGAGAATTTTCAAGCGTGCTAATTATGCTATCCTAACTGGCGATACCAGGAACATTCTCACGGTAATCTTGCTACCCTAACTAGTGATACCTTCTTGATTTTACTAACGCTAATTTTGTAATTCTAACTAGTGAATTGGGTGACTGCAGTACATGTTAATTTTGCACTCCTGACTGCAAAGAAAAAGAAGGGAATTTTCACTTTGCTACTCTAACTGGCGATATCAGGAACATATTGACGGTAATTTTGCTACCCTAACTAGCATACAACAAGCAAAATGTTCACAACTCAAATGTTTCTGTTTGATTCTTTCTTACTCAATTCTCTATATATCCTTACGATATGGGTTCAAAACCAAGTTAAAAAAACTCTGTCTGCTCAAAATAAATTATACAAACTATACAGAGGCAATAGATTCTTTGAAAATTCAATTGTATATTATACTTGAACACAAACTGATTAGAACCCAATTTCATTTAGGAATAGAGGCTGAAAAGGGAAAAGGTGTTAAATAGTTTGGGAGTCTTGTTTTGTAATTCTAAATCGTGGAAGTTTATGGGACTCGAGTTCTTTTAATTTGACTGGGATTATTTAGTACAGTTGCACTTCCTATTTGACTATTGTTTCTCTTCTGTAATCAGGAGGATTAACTTAAATATAGATAATAAACTTATACCTTGGGCAGGGTTATATGTTTCGTTCATATCTTGTGAATATGTGGGAAGGGTTTTGAACTACATTTCCTTATTTCACATCCTTGTGCCAATTTCCCTACTACTTCAAGCCCTGAATATAGTACTGATGTTCGGTTTTGTCGTTAGTGCTGTTTTTGTCATTCACCACCACAATGAAACACAAAATATATACTACTCCATAGTAGTGGAAACAAAATTATACACAACTACCCAGAGTAATAAGTAAATAGTACCAGATGTGGTTGTAATAGTGGGATAGCTTTGGCATATTAACGAATTTTGTGGTAGCGCATAAGTTGCCGCTGAACTAGTCAAGCTGCTGAAAAATAAGTTATTGAGTTATTTGATGAGTTCTTACAAATACGACAAACAAGTTTTGTTAATATTTATAAATCTTGCCACTGACTCTTAACTTACTTTTATTCTTGCCAACTCACCACCTAGCAGCTAGCATAACAAGCTGCTGCACGATCAGCTCGTAAACAACAACTAACAATTTGAGATAATGTAGGTGTATAAGGCGTCATTATGTAAACTTATATAATTTGATATTGACTTACTTCTATTTGAATTTGATTAGTTGATGAGAGAGAATGGTGGTTGCCTTTTACAGTTTGATATTGATATGGTTATTATAATTAGTCTAGATATGCAGACTGAAAGAAAGTGGATGTATGAGGGAAGAGTGGAGAATGGTAAAGTAAGTCGACAATGGTTGAGAAAGATGGAAGGGTTCGTTGATTTTGCCCTTCAACATCCAGGTGCATAGTCAATGGCAAAATTAAGTGCCCTTGCATAATGAAGAAGTGCATGAACAAACAATATCTTGATCCGGAGACTGTTAAACTCCATCTTGCTCAGAAAGGGTTCATGTTTGGATACTTTCACTGGAAGTTTCATGGCGAAGATATATTTGCAAGTGCAGATGATTTCACACCTACAGTTGAAACTACTAGTTTGGATGACATTGACACTTATGAGAGAATGATTATTGATGCTATTGGGTGAATCCAGGGAGATGTCAAATGAACTGGATGTTGTGATAGAGACTGATGAGGAAGTAGATGACACACCAAACCCCGAAGCTAAGCAATTCTATGAGCTAATGGAATCTGCTAGAAAGAAGTTGTTCAATGGAAACCATACCTTGTTATCAATTACCATTGAGTTGTTGAAGATCAAAACTGACTTCAATGCACAGCAAGGGTTGATTGATCGATTTTGTCAGACATATCATGACCTTTTCCCGAAAACAACAACATCCCTAAAAGCTTTTATGAGGCTAAGAAATTGTGCGTGGGTTGGGATTGCCGGTTGAGGAAATACATTGTTGCGAAGAACTTTGCATGATATACTGGGGAAGATATTGAGCTTGATAAATGCAAGTTTTGTAACCACCCAAGATATAAGCCGGTACGTGAGGGGACAAAGCGAAGGAAATCTAATGTTCCGTACAAGAAGATGCACTACTTCCCTCTCATTCCTAGGCTTAAAGGCTTTATGCTTCTCCTGCAACCGCCAGTGAGATGAGATGGCACCAGAACAAAGATGGAAGAAGACAAAATGTGTCATCCATCTGACTCTAAGGCGTGGAAACATTTTGATAGTGTATATCCTGATTTTTCTTCTGAGGCCAGAAATGTCAGACTTGGATTATGTACTGATGGCTTTCAACCTTTCACAGCTTCGGGTAAACAATACTCTTGTTGGCCGGTCATAGTCACACCATACAATCTACCCCCAGGGATGTGTATGAAGGATGAATTTTTCTTTCTTACGGTGTTAGTTCCTGGACCAAAAACCCGAAAGGAAAAATTGATGTCTTCTTGCAACCCTTGATAGATGAACTGAAGGAGTTGTGGAATGGTGTCCCTACTTACGATTGTGTCACGCAAGAAGAACTTTCAGATGCGAGCAGCATTGCTTTGGACAATTAATGACTTCCCTGCATATGCAATGCTATCTGGGTGGAGTACTGCAGGAAGGTTGGCATGTCCACAATGTATGGATGATAGTGATGCTTTCACTCTACGTTGTAGTAGGAAGCAGTCATGGTTTGACAATGCTAGAAAGTTTCTCCCATTGGGTCATAAGTTCCGTGCTGACAAAAGATCTTTTAAAAAAGGTCATAGGGTGATCAAGCTAGCTCCACCTAGTAGAAGTGGTGAAGAGATATTGTCAGAGTTGGATCGTTTAGGTTTGAAGAAAGTAACTGAGGTTGGTTCGGATGTAGTGAATGCTCAGATTGTTAGACTTTTGGTTGTGGGTTGGACTAAAAGAGTATATTTTGGGATTTATCGTATTGGAAAGATTTGCTAATCAGACACAACCTAGATGTCATGCATATTGAGAAGAATGTCTTTGAAAACATATTCAACACAGTTTTGAATGTTAAAGGGAAAACCAAAGACACCATCAAGTCACGAGAAGAGCTGAATGACTATTGTCACCGTCCAGAATTGGCACTTGATTTAGTACAACACCTATCCAAAAGCTAAGTATGTTTTGGATAGAGAGTCGATAAAAATCTTGTGTGATTGGGTGAAAGACTTGAAGTTCCCAGATGGTTACGCATCTAATATTGGGAGATGTGTGGATATGGCAAATAGGAAAATGTTCGGAATGAAAAGTCACGATTGTCACGTCTTTATGCAAAGGTTGATGCCCATAGCTTTCCGACATTTACTTGACGAGAAAGTATGGCAACCAATTACTGAGCTATGTATCTTCTTCAAAGACTTGACATCCACATCACTTGTGGGTTCTAACCTTCAACAAATGAATGAAGACATTGCACTTATTCTATGTAAGTTGGAGCGAATATTCCCCCCCAGTCTATTTGATTCTATGGAACATCTTCCTATTTCTAGCTCACGAAGCAAGCTTAGGAGGTCCAGTTCAATACAAGTGGATGTATCCCTTTGAGAGGTATATAGTTAACTATATCGGTTTTTCTATATCTATTATTATGGTATTAACTACCTGTAAAACTAAAAGGATGTGTACAAATTTTTAGGTACTTGGGGAAGTTGAAAAGGCACATTAAAACAAGAACAAGGTCGAGGGCTCGATTGCTAATGGATATCTTTTACAAGAGATCACCAAATTCTCCAAATTTTACTTTGCTGATGGGGAACCGACATACTCTTACAAGCTTGGCCGCAATGAAGTGATTGTTGATGATGTTGATGACAACCCTCAAGACTTTCAATTTTCAAAACCTGTGGGAACCGATTGGGAAAGGGACTAGAAGAGAGATGACAAGTCGTGAATTAGCTGCTGCACAATCATATGTTCTCCTGAATTGCCCTGAGCTAGAGCCATATTTCGAGTAAGTTGCACTTGTAACATTAATTTGTGCACATTTATTAGCATAAACAACCGTGTTCTCACAAGTATGCCCTTTTGTTGTTACATGTGCTAGAATGTATGCACAACAACTTCGTCAGGCCGACCCAACAATTAGTGATAACACCATCAATGAACGTATGGATAAGGAGTTTGTCGATTGGTTCCCCTCTTATGTAAACTCATCATATGGAACTCATCATACCACCCTCAATCCATTTATTTGTAGCTTGGCACAGGGTCCACTTAATGTGGCCACATCGTACAAGGGGTACTTTGTGAATGGTTACAATTTCATACAAATCGCACTCCGAAGGTCGTCCAACAACTAATAGTGGGGTTTGCATTTCTGGGTCAAACTACGCCGAGTCGGAGTATGATTATTATGGGGTGTTGGATGAAGTAATTGAAATGGAGTATCCTGCTTTGCCTGTGAAGAAAGTTGTCTTGTTCAAATGTCATTGGTTTGATCCAGTAGAAAAAGAGGAGTTCAAAAACATCCAAAATATAAATTGGTTGATGTTAACAAGACACGAAAGTTTGACAGGTATGAACCATTTGTGTGGCGAACCAAGTGCAACAGGTCTACTATTGCTCATATCCCTCAAAAAAAAAGAGACAGAAATGATTGGTGGGTTGTCACTAAGATAAAACCAAGGAGTGGCTTGGACATGCCCGAGTCAACAACATACGAAGACGATGTACAACCACTGCAAGATGATGTTGAAACTGCCAATCGGATTCAGAATTCTGTGGATGATGATGATGGGCCCATTGACTTGGTGGACACTATAAATGTTGAAAATACTTTAATTCATGATTTGGAGTACTGTTTTGATGTATGATTGTTTGTTACCTTATTTTATTATGATAAATTCCAATGATTATGTGTCATTGTGCATATAATAATTGTTTGTTTTTCTTTTTTAATTTTGTAGTCATGGTTGGAGGTAGGAGTTTTTGGAGAGCAGGATCAAGGGTAGATAAAGGCAGGGGGCCGGCTACAGGGGGTACTCTTCTCCTCATGACCCTCTTGACGAGGAATCGGAAGGTCCCCATCACAAGCCTCACAAGGGGGTTCAACTCAGAGACTGATGAGAGCGCCCATAGAGTCTACTCAAGTCCCAGAGACCCAAACATTGGAGGAAGATACTAATAACACTAGCACTTCTTTGACTCCTACTGGAAGAAGTGCCTCTGCTACGACAAATCACACCACCCTCAATGCTTCACACGATGCTAGTGGTAGCGGATGTGGAGACCGCCGCACTTATGTCACCGTTAGTGGAGAGTACGCATTTCTAATTATATTTAATGTTTTAGTATGTGCACAATTTTAATTTTGTTGCATTATAATGATTCTTGTTATGTTCACTTGTAAAATATTAGACATTTGCTACCTTGTCATGATGTCGGTCAATCGTTCTTACACTGCTTTGAGACAAAGTGGTTTACTGAGGGTTATAGCTGGAAAACTTTGACTGAAGCTCAAAAACGTCATTACTTTGATGAATTAAGGTACTTTATTTGTGTAGGTGTTTATTCTTTTTTTTTGTAAATAATAAATAGAAATTGGTATTTTAATGTGTCTTAATAATATGTTGCAGAAGCTATTTCGTTGGGATCCAGAAGATGAGACGATTGTGTACAATAACTTTTGTACACTTGCTTCAAAAAGGTACTCGGATACACTCAACAAAATGAAGCGAAACAATAAACCAAGAAGAACTGTGAGCCCTGAGATCTATCGAAGTTGGGAGGAAATGTGGCGTACTCCCAAGTACAAAATGATTAGTGAGACAAACTCCAAGAACCGCAGGTCAGAGCATGCACCTGGGGCTGGCATGTCTAACCATGCGTGTGGCTCACGTTCTATTTTTGATCACAAAGCTGATTTGGTAAGTTCCTTAATGTTTGGTAGACTTGTCATTTGAGATGAATATTAGTTCAATAGTGTTGTAAGTGTTAATCATTCTGGATATTTGTTGTGGAACAATGTGTTGTCCACCTTTGAGTGGAATTGTGATTGAAATTGTGGATTGAAATTGTTTATTAGGAAACTTGAAAGCAGGGAATTGTGGATTAGAAACTTGGGAGTTGTGGATTAAAAAAACAGAGGAGATGCTGCCGAAATTTTCCAAGAGTCTAACTTGACTCCAACATGTCTATGTGTTTAATTATAACATTTTGCGTGACATTGGTTTGTTGACTGTTTAATTTATACTATACAGACTCAAAAGAATGGTGGGGTGGAACCTACACCCTATGAGCTTTTTGTATACACTCACTCCACGAAGGACGAGCGTGGTCAGATTGTGCCTGTTTGTCAGAAAGCCAGAGACTATTCCGTAAGTATTTTATTTTAACTGGCATCTAAAATTTCATAAATAGAAGTTCTAACTAATTATTTGTTATGACTGATGTAGGAGACATATGAACAACTGCTCGAAACTGCTACTCAGGCTATAGAGAATAACACAGAAGAAGGCACATCTGAGAATGCACAAGTTGATCATGCAAAGATTTTTTATGATGCAGTAAAGGGTAAATCGGCTAAAAAGAGTCTACGGATTGGGTGACTGCGCTTCACTGTATTATCCTGACTCCTGTAAAAGCTCTGCTAGGAACCGTACAGCTGGCATTGATCAAGCCGTGTATGAAAGATGAGATCTGATATAGAGGCAGAGATGACTCAGAAATTTGATCAGCCTGCCGGGACTACGAAGAGAAGATGACGGAGAATGTGCAGAGAATAGTTCAGGAGCAATTAGCACTGATATTGCGTGGTGGCTCAGGTAACTGCAATCAAACGCAGGATGCAAACTCTGGTAGCTAGTCTTGTGTCGTCTTTAGTAGACTATTTGAATGATGGTGTGGGGTGTTTAGATCATGAAACTTCTTTGCTAGATAATTTTTGGTAGAATGCTGAGGTTGTGCCACTCATTTGATGATATGTAGATAGGGGTGAAAATTTTGGAGCTCACCATTTGGCTAGGAAAGGGGTAGGAGCTGATGTTGGTTGTTTTTGGGGTACTAAGATACTAACTGATGTAATGGATCTTTGAGCACGATCCTATGTTATCTATGATTGTGGTGATGTTATAACTTTTGTGCTTGGGTTGAACTTCTGAAGCTTGTGACAAATTCTATAAGTTCAAATTTGTTATATATATAATATATATACATATATTATCCTATTTAGACATTTAATCTCGTTATTTCATTTTGGTATATATAAATATAAAAATTTATATGTATTGATAATGATAATAATTATAGGTATTTAGTCGAATAAGAATGATATATTACAATATGAAATTTATAATATCTATGAAATAAATAAAAACATATTAGAGACGGAATTGAGAAAGAAATTCCGTCTCTAATGTTGATTCTGGATATAGGATTTGAGACGGATTTTATTCTTTCTCCAATTGAGACGGAATAGAGACGGATAATTCCGTCTCGAAACTCTGGGCGGGTTGTAGAATTCCGACTCTATTAGAGTCGAAATTATTCCGCCTCCATTCCGTCTCTATTTATTAAATAGAGACGGAATAAGTCGTCTCCATTCCGACTCCGTTTAAGACGGAAGTGAAGATTCCGTCTCCATTTAAATTTGCGACGACCCGTATCGAGACGGAACGATTCCGTCTCTATTCCGTCTCTAAACTCTTTAGAGACGGAATCGTCCGTCTCTAAATCCGTTTTTTTAGTAGTGTAACCTAGGTTTTTTATTCCTTAAGTTAGTGTGTTGTTTAGTACTCATTAGAGTCATTGATTATTGTTAGAACATTGGCGAGGAGAGTTTGATTGGTGATCGAGATTGTTCAAGAAAAACCTAAGGAGAAAAGTTTGTAGAGCTTGTGAAAGAACAAGGTAAATGTCTTACCTTAAGGTGTTTAATGCATTAAGGGGTGGGATTTAGGTATATGATGAGTGTAGCTTAAGGTTTACATTAGAAAAGGGCTATATATAACCTAGGAGAAACAATGACTATGTTTGAGAACTTGTGACTAAGGAGCCAATGAGAAAAGAGATAGTTAAACAATGTAAGAAGTTCCGGACCACCCCCTAATTTACCCCCGAGGATTTTAGTTTGCAATGGTCCGGGACTTAAGTCCCATACAAAGTCCCGGACCACCACATTAAAATAGCCGAGATTTTGAACTAAGTATAGGTCCGGGACTTAGGTTGAGGACAAGGTCCCGAACCACACTAAAAATCATGTTTAAGCTTGGGAAGTGTTAGGAAATGGTGGGAATGATTTTGTATTGATGTTACAAGGTTATTAAGGGCATGTTTGGTGGGTGTAATGGTTATTAAGTGGTGAACAAGTATATAGATAATGAAGAAGCGATGCACTTAGAAGTTAAGTTAAAAACCATAAGGCTTAGTGAAAAACAATGGGAAAAAAAATTGATGTCTAGGGAGGTTAAGTAATTGTATTAAGTTGAATTGAATAATAACCTAAAACTGAATGAATGTTTTAGGACTTGTGAATTGGGACTTGGAAGGAGATAAACCAAACAATCGTCGACGGTGAACGGTACAGTCTTTCTTGTGACCTGCTTGCTAACGAGGTGTCCCTCGGCTTGTGTGCTATCTGTTTATTTGCTATGACTAAGACAAGATAAAGCATGCAACCGGATATTAATGTTCTCGTTGTGTTTGTGTTTTCTTTACACTAACCCACGAGGCTTAAGGATAGCTACTAACTAAGCTTGATACTTATTAAGTTAAGAAGAGGATTTGTACATTGGTGATTGTTGGTTAATACCCGTCAAGGTTTAACTAACACTTGGTATTTAAGACTTTCACTAACCGTAACTTGGGGTGGGAGTGAGGAATCCGGAATGGTACCGGCACATGTGTATTGGGGGAGGTCGGTATCTGAATCAGATCCGACTTCCAAACAAGACTTGTCATTAGACTCGTCGCCTAGGGTCAATAAACCGACCCGACCACCCGGACTACTGTTTGAGGTGGGAGGCACATTAAGGATGACGTGGGGGGATCAAGCCTACATCCCCAACAAATTGAGAAAGGTCGCTTATTGCTGGATAGTGCACTGCTACTGGCTAGGGTTAATCAAGCCCTACAAAAATAAGCAACCAATTAAGGGCTAACCAATCTAATAGTGGAACGGTTGGCAAATATAAGATTAAGGAGATTGTGGATCTAAGGAGTTAAGAACTAACTCACTTATTAAGGGAACGCCTGAGTCGTTCATTTGCATTGAGCTATTTATGTTCATTGTGGTTTGTTGTTTTATTGCATTTCATATTATGATTGTGATTCTAATCAACTTCCATGCTATCGACAATTAGTCGTCGTAGCCCCGTTAGCTTGGGGCCACGAGAGGGTCGTACCAGCATTCGTGCTGACCCCCTTTGGGGGCTGTTTTTACACTTGCAGGTAAACGGCCGATGAAGTCACACCACGAGAGTAGGAGCGGGTAGCCCTAGGTGGGACTTTATTTTGAGTACGGGTAGCGCTTGTGCACCCGTCTGTTAGTAGTTGAACTTGAGATATTATGTGGTTTTGAAGATACTTAAAACTCGGATGGTGTATGTATTTCGGATGTATGGTTGTAAATATTTAAGTAACGGTATTTCTTGTTGATTAGACCGTGGCAAGGTCCTGGTGATAGATTATTTCCGCTGTGACGTTAAAGTATTATTTGTTAAGTTGTGATAACCACGATTGGCTTAGGACGGGGTGTTACAACAGCGCCTTGATGATTAATATTCTTTTGCAATCCAGGCCTTTGTTTTCTCTTCGGTCCAGGATTGAGGGGGAGTATTGACATATACTGTTATTGTGTTTCTTTAAACTCTATGTTTCTTCTATTTCTTCTAGTATGTTCTTATCTTCTATCATATAAAAGCTCAATGTAATAGTTCTCTTCTTAGTCTGTTAAGTTGAGCATCGCTCTCTCAATAATACGCTCTCAGAGAATGTTCTCGTCGTTCACTTTCAATATCCAGATCTTGCGTCTTTCTATACTTACATCATCAATTTGGATTTTTGTTTCACCCACTGTTTTCCCCTTACTTGTTTATGTGTGGGATGTACTCATACAAAGTCTACACTAAGGGTTTAGTGCCATGTTGCTCTATGTTTATTAATGAAAACACCCATTAAAAGTTATTAATTAATCTAGAACTATATATACAACCAAATTCGAAATTAATTACCCCAAAATTTAATTTTCGTGCTTTAGACCTTAAAGCATAATTTTGGTAGTTTTTTAGGGTAATATTGGAATAAACCCTTTAAAGAAGTGGTATGATGTGTTATGTGTTGGGTTTAAAATGTTCTTTTCCTTAAGTTGAGTCAAAGGGGTATTTTGGTCATTTTTCCCAAAAGCTGAAATTTGAAATTGGGTTGATTTATAATCATTATTTAAGTACGCGAATGACTTCATAAAGTTTTAGGTAAATTCGAGTTTAACTCCAATTAAAATTATTGATTTACTCACAATGCGTACAAAATATCATTTTTGACCTTAGGTGATGTTTTAATCTTTGGAATACATTTTCTGCTGATGCACGACCCTTCCCTCGCTAATAACTTAGGAAATTTCAAATTTAAAGTTACCTACACCTTCTCTTCAGCCTTTACTAAATTATACTTTTCAACTCCCTTAGTTCACCTAAATTACTTATTTTTTTTTATTTACTCCCTCTCTCATCTCTTATTACGGCTGCAAGGCTGAAAATTGACGTATTTCTCTCATTCTTCCTCCTTTGTTGGGCCCCATTGCAGCACTTACAACGGTTAGAATTTCATCATTCTTCCTTCATCGATTCTTGCCAATTTGTGCTCTATACTATTCTTGTGTTTTCTAGTTGTGATTTGAGCCTCATATCCCTTCCCATTGGGCTTGAAAATTCTAGAATGCTCTTGATTCATCCATTGTTTCTGGATAAGTTTTCTCTTCTCTTTTTCTATGGGTTTTAAAATACATGCTATCTCTTAAATCTCTTCTTATAGTGGTTGTGGGAAATTAGAGGACGGGCTAATGTGATTTGGAAGGGTTTTGATGGGAGGCAAATTGGGTAGGGTTCTGCCTGATTTTTACAAATTTTGAGGTTTTTGACTTGGTATCGATATGTTTTTGTTGTTATTAAATCTTGAAGGTTGACTGACCGTTTGTTCGTTGAAAATGCTCATTGTGCCCTTGTATTCAAAGAGAAGGTAACCTAGCCATCTAGTTATCCTTAGAGGATGACTATACTAGTTGTATATGTTGGATTATGTGCTTAACTATTGTGATATCTTGACACATGATTGATAAGACATTGGTCCAAATTTGTTGAAAGGCGTAATACATGGTAAGTGATTGATTGCATGGTATGGAGTTTGAGGTAATGGAATCGTTAAAGGTAAATTGGATAATAGATGTGGATTTCAATATGGTAAAGCATCATTGTGATTTTGTCTTAGACTGGATTTGGAACGTGATTAATTTGGTTGGTTTGGACTCAGGTCCCAAGGGGCCGTATATCATATAATTCTTATCATAAGACCAGTGTGCCCACGGTATTTATGAAAATTTATGGACTCAATAGAGTCTTTTACTCTTGTTTTCTCACCTATTAAAGCTGACGAACTCTTGGGGATATGCACTGTGACATCGATTTTTGAACCTTTATCCTATGTTGATTCAGATTGATTTAAGATCTGATCAAGTTCTAGGTCCACTTATAGCCTAATCCTAATAACTATGTTATAAAACATTAATTATTAAAAACCTAGGCCAGCTTTTCCAGGTTCAAATTAGTTTCACTACCCTTCTAAGTTGTTTTCCTCTAGTTATGTCGTTTATCGCTAATTACAAAGTCAGTTTATCCTAAGTGCACACGTTTATGATTTTTTAAATTTTTTAACACTTTTTGATTGAAAAAATAAAGTGGAAATTGAAATTACCCAATCTAAGGTTGCGGGATTCGAATTAGGTCAAATTTTAAATGTGTGTGGGCACGAACCTAATGTCTGAACCCATGGACCCTAGATAACCTAATTATGCAGAAAAGTTGATTTTGCAGGAAAAATAAAATCTTAAAAAGTCCGAGGCCTTCCGTGGGCCCGGACATGTGTTTAGAAAAACCTAAGAATTTGAAAATTAAATCCTGCCACCACTGTCCGGAAGTGTCCGTGGTTTGAGACAGGGCATCCGGGACCCCGGATGTGGCGTCCGTGGGTACGAACCACCCTCGGATGGCGGCGTTTAGGTGGTTTTTGGCGGTGTTTTAGCTCAAATTTTATGGATACATAGTTTGAAAGATTCTAAACACGATAGTAATTAATAAAATTAATTTAATCTCGAATTAATGAAGAAACTTAGCAAACATGTTTTTAGGCATAAACGAAAAACAAAATTTTATATTTCAGGAGGCGGGAAAAGTTGGTTCGATCCCAAACTTTAAGAGAGGGTATATTAAGTCAAAACAAGTTAGAAACCTGAATTCTAACCTGTTTTATGTTCGGTATTAGGGAGTTCCTTCACATCGGGAATCCTCTGAAGCTTTGTTGGCGGTAGTCCCGAATTGAGTTTGACCCGAGCTTCTGACCCTTGATTGTTAATGATGTAATTCATGTTTTGGTGGTGGTTTGATGGGTGTTTGATGATTGGGGTGGAAATGGGAGTTCAAAAACTAGTTTGTGTGATGATTTCAATGGAATTTCGGTGGAGTTTTGGTATTTGTTTGGAGCTCAAGAGTTTAAAAAGTGGGAAATTGAAGAAGGCTGGAGATTTATGACTTCTTAGGGTTCTAGATCATCTCCCTAAGTCAAAGGAACAGAACCGCTATATAGACATCACTAAAGATAGAGTAAACGCGGTAAAGGAGCGAAGTTTACCGGGATTTGGTCGGGGAACTTCCAAAAGAATCTGACTATGGTATTTTTCCAGCATGTAAAGGAAGATATTCTGATTTTTTCTAATTAAGAATTGGAATTTTTGGATAAAAGGAAAATTTTTAAAATCAATTTTCATTAGATCTCATCAGAAATTAATAAGAAATTATTGGTAATTCAAAAATTCAAAATTCTAAAGCGATTATGCTCTAAATGTCATCCTTTATCACATGTTAAAATTTTAAAGTGTTTCAAGTTGATTTGGGTCATTTTTGGAGGAGAGAGAAAGTTTACAAGATTGTTAACGAGCCCTAGAAATTACGAAAAGGCTCCTCGTGATGGCTATGCTGTCACCATTACCCTGAGACATGCCAATCAGCTCAGGATTTCATGCCCTTTGACCATATTACCCTTTGTAGCACTTGTGTTCTTGAAGACCCTTTTCCGGGGGTCAAAATTTTGGGTATAATAAATTTCCCCATTTAACTAGACTTTACGTAGAAGATGAAAACTAGTTGATGCTTGAGTGATACCTCAAAATTTTGAACAGTCTTAGATAAGTTGCTCTATTTCCTATGTTTCTACCAAAAATCCATTGGTAGTGCCAAGATATTCTAAGGCACTGGCTACCTAAAAGGAGAGTCCAAATTTGTTGGGCTATTCTGAGGCCCCAACAAGCTAAAATGTGAAAAGCAAGCTGAACTAAGAAAGAGTACACTACACCGAACATTTAAGGTGACGGAAGAGAGTAAAAGACTAAACTATGGCCATCATCTAAAGTGTTAGGAACCTGTAAAAGATAAAACTACGTCAAGCATCTAAGGTGTCCTGAACCTGTAAAAGACTAAACTACGTAGAACATTTAAGGTGTCAGGAACCCGTAAAAGACTAAACTACTCCTAACATCTAAGGTTTGGGGAACCTGTAAAAGACTAAACTATGCCGAGCATCTAACTTTTGGGAACCTATAAAAGATTAAACTACGCTGAGCATCTAAGGTATTGGGAACCTTAAAGACTAAAGTGCGGATGCGGATGATATGCGCATAAAGATGACGAGCAAATGAAGAGAGTACGTAAGTGCAAAATGATATGCGAATGATATACAAATGAGGATGATATAAGGATGGCATGTAGATGATGCTCGGTGCATCTGGGGACTAAAACCGGTGCTAATGCTCCTTGTTGGACCCTATATGGACTTATTACCATTACCCCCCCCAACCGGTGTGCAGTGATAACTCCTAGTATACACCCCGGGGACTTATTGTTATTACCCACCATTCATTCATCATAAAATAAGGTAACATAACAAAGGAAGATTTATTGCCATCACCTCATCAACTTAGCCAGGGCTTATGCGTGCTTGGATGCAAGACAGGGCTTATGCATGCCTAAATGAATGATATGGATGAAATGCTTCATGATGCAATGTGTTAGATGTGACGATGAACGTTGGTAGAGCTTATGGGTGCCTAAATGAATGCAAAGTAGGGCTTATGTGTGCCTGAATGAATGTAGGGTAGGGCTTATGTGTGCCTGGATGAATGTAGGTAGGGCTTATATGTGCCTGAATCAATGTAAGATAGTGCTTATGTGTGCTAGAATAAATGTAGGTAGGCTTATGCGTGCCTGGGTGAATGTAGGCAGGGCTTATGTGTGCCTGAATGAATGTAGGGTAGGGCTTATACGTGCTTAAATGAATGTAGGTAGGGCTTATGTGTGCTCGAATGAATACAGGGTAGGGCTTATGCGTGCCTGAATGAATGTAGCTATGGCTTATGTGTTCCTGAATGAATGTAGGGTAGAGATTATGTGTGCCTGAATGAATGTAAGGTAGGCTTATGGTTGCCTGGATGATTGCAGGGTGGCGCTTATGCGTGCTTGAATGAATGTAGGTAGGGCTTATGTATGCCTGAATGAATGCGGTATAGGGCTTATGCGTGCCTGAATGAATGCAAGGTAGGGCTTACATGTTCTTGGATGAATGAAGGTAGGGCTTATGTGTGCTCGAATTAATGCAGGGTAGGACTTATGCATGCCTAAATGAATGTAGCTATGGCTTATGTGTCCCTGAATGTATGTAGGGAAGAGATTATGTATGCCTGAATGAATGCAAGGTAGGGCTTATGGATGCTTGGATGAATGCAGGGTAGGGCTTATGCGTGCTTGAATGAATGTAGGTAGGGCTTATGTATGCCTGAATGAATACGGTGTAGGGCTTATGCGAGCCTGAATGAATGCAAGGTAGGGCTTATGGGTGCCGGGATTAATGTAGGGTAGGGCTTATGCTTACCTGAATGAATGCAAGGTAGGGCCTACGGGTGCCTGGATGAATGTAGGGTAGGGCTTATGCGTTCCTGAATGAATGCAGGTAGGGCTTATGTGTGCCTAAATGAATGCAGAGTATGTCTTATACGTGCCTGAATGAATACAAGGTAAGGCTTATGGGTGTCAGGATGAATGTAAGTGGGGCTCATGGGTGCCTGGATGAATGTAGGTAGGGCTTTTGGGTGCCTAAGTGGTGGTGGTGCTTAATGCTTGTGATGGGCTTAAGCTTTGGATTTCAATTTGTGTTTTCATAGCAATTGTTGGAACTAACAATTGCCCCCAATATTTTTCTTTAAGACAATGTGAGCTAGAGTTCATGGCAATCGATCCCTTCGATCGATTGCCCCATAGTTTCTTTGATTAAATGTGTGAAAAAATTCTCGTTCTCACATGATTAAGGCTTGTATTTAATGTGGTGCTTCCTAACCTACACTCAACGTGTTTGGGGTTCGCGCTCGTTTCTTACTTTCAACCAAAACGTCCAAACCATTGAATTCTATATTTGTTAGATTTACGTGTTCGATCTGCTACTTAAACAAGATAAGATTAGAATATAAGTAAGATATAACCTACTACCACTTTAGGAAGCTTCAACATCTGCTATCCAATGCCTACTACACCTAACCCGGAGTACACCAACATCGAAACCATAGACTTTCCAACCGAGCAATGTCAGGTTATCCGCCCAGGTATGATTTTATTAAGGGGATACCTGACACCTGCAGCACAAATAGCCATCATCAGGAAATGCAGACAACTAGGAATGGGACCGGGAGGTTTTTATACACCGGAGTACCCAGGGGGAGCAAGAATGAAGCTAAAGATGATGAGCTTAGGCAAGGACTGGAATCCGTATGCCAAGACCTACCAGACCACGAGAATGCAAGATGGAGTCTCACCACCGGGGATACCCGAAGAGTTCCATCCGGTTATTACGCAAGTCGTGGAGATCGCTCAGCAGTTGGAAGTTGAACCGATTCCAGACATACAAGCAGACATTTGCATTGTGAACTTCTACGAGAAAGATGGGCGACTTGGACTACACCAGGATAAGGACGAGACAACGGAGTCTCTCAAAAGAGGGATACCCGTAGTGTCTTGGTCCATAGGAGATGACGCTGAATTTTTGTACGGCGAGCAGAAGCGTGCAGACCGTGCTAATAAGTTAATACTTAAGTCAGGGGATGTATTAGTTATGGGAGGAGAGTCAAGGATATTATACCGTGGGATTAAGAGAATCAAGCTGAATACAACACCGTCAGCAGTGATTAATGCGACGCATATGAAACCAGGACGGTTAAACCTAACTTTTAGACAATATTAGCTATGTAACATTTTAGTGTGAGATAAGGAATGAAATGTAAGATCAAAGCACATGTTGTAAACAGGATGGTTATGAATAAAATAACAGTGTTGTTCATATAAATTGTTACGACTCTTGTTATACCATCATACTCATGAAGCTTATGAATACAATTAGGTCATGGACTCGGTACGGAAGGTGCGCTAAGCATACTTACAGAGGCACAGCCGACGCCAGCGGTACTATCCTCACTGGCACCTTTCCGATTAATGGGATTGAGGCATCAGTTCTCTTCGACTCAGGGGCCTCGCATACCTTTGTCTTGGCATCTTTCACGAGCAGGTTGGGGCTAGACGCTGATGAGCTACCCGATTTCACGTTTACGCTCCCGTCAAAGAAGAAGGTTCGTTGCACTCGCTACTACCGAGGAGCCATTGTCAGTATTAAGGGGGAAGACTTTCCAGTCAGTTTCATTGAGTTCAGGGAGTTGGGATTTGATGTTATCTTCGGGATGAACTGGTTGGAGCGGCACAAGGGTCGTATCCTCTGCGCCGAGCATAGATTGCTGCTCAGGAGCCCGTCTGGGGTAACAATATCATACCGCCAGAGGCCAGAGAGCCTTCGACTAAGATCATCACCGCCATGGCAATGTATAAGGAGTTGAGGAGAAAGGAAGAAGTGTACCTCTGCTATGTATAGGACATAGAGAGACCCCGAGTTCGACCCCGACTTACCGGTAGTGTCGGAGTTCCCCGATCTATTTCCACCACGGGAACTGCCCGGCATGCCACCCACTCGAGAGGTAGAGTTCACCATCGAGCTGCTACCTGGTACCGGACCGATAGCCAAGGCACCATACCGCATGGCTCCGGCAGAGATGAATGAGTTAAAAGAACAGTTAAAAGATTTGTTAGACAAGGATTCATCAGACCAAGTGTGTCACCATGGGGAGCGCCAGTTCTCTTCGTGAAGAAGAAGGATGGTAGCCTCTGCCTCTGCATCGACTACAGAGAGTTGAATGCAGTGACAGTTAAGAATAAGTACCCATTACCCTGCATTGACGATCTGTTCGATCAGTTGAAGGGAGCATCTGTGTTTTCCAAGATTGATCTCAGATCGGGGTATCATCAGATAGCCATTAAGGAGGGAGATATTGAGAAGACGGCATTCTGGACACGATACGGCCACTATGAGTTTACAGTGATGCCGTTCGGTTTGTCGAACGCACCGGCGAAGTTTATGGATCTGATGAACCACTTGTTCCGGGAGCAGCTGGACAAGTCGGTTGTGGTATTCATCGACGACATATGATATATTCGAAATCTAAGGTTGAACATGAGGAACACTTGAGGAGAGTATTGGAGTTATTGAGGGAGAACCAGCTATATGCTAAGTTCTCCAAATGTGAGTTTTGGCTTGGCCAGGTCTCTTTCCTAGGTCATGTCATCTCGGATGCTGGGATCTCTGTGGATCCAGCGAAGATTGATGCCGTACGTACTTGGCCAAGGCCGAAGACTGTTACCGACATCCGGAGCTTTCTAGGTCTGGCAGGTTACTACAGGAGGTTTGTTAAGGATTTCAGCAAGGTCGCGAAACCGATGACCAGTCTGATGAAGAAAGATGCACTTTCTTATGGACGGCTGACTGTGAGAGATCATTTCAGAGTTTGAAAGACTCACTGACCACTGCACCGGTTTGACCATTCCAGACGGTACAGAGGGCTTTGAAGTTTACTGTGATGCATCCGGCAGAGGGCTGGGTTGCGTGCTCATGCAACATGGCAAGGTGGTGGCATATGCCTCACGCCAGTTGAAGAAACATGAGGAGAACTACCCCACACATGATTTAGAGCTGGGAGCTGTAGTCTTCGCTTTGAAGATATGGCGCCATTACATATACGGGGTTAGTGTGACGATCTACACCAATTATAAGAGCTTAAGATACATATTTACTCAGAAGGAGTTGAATCTCAGACAGAGGAGATGGTTAGAATTCTTGAAAGACTATGACATTGACCTCCAATACAAAGAGGGGAAGGCCAATGTTGTAGCAGATGCCCTGAGCCGTCGAGCACACTCACTCCATTCGCTAGTCTCTTTCTCCAGCTTGGTTTATGAGGCGCGAGAGGCTTAGAGGACAGATGAGTACATGAGAGAGGTCAGACAGAAGCTGACAGATGGTACCTTTGAGAGTCAGAGATATGACTTCAGACTTCACGACGATGATCTGATCAGACTTAAGGGCCGATTATGCATACCACGGGGCAACACGGATCTGAAAGACCGTATACTTAGGGAATCTAACTGTTCTTCAGTTTCCATCCATCCGGGAGCCTCTAAGATGTACAAAGACATGAAAAGGTACTTCTGGTGGTCGGGGATGAAGACAGATGTTACCGAGTTCGTCTTGAGGTGTCTCACATGCCAGAAGGTGAAATTCGAGCACCGACGACCAGGCGGAATGGTACAATCGATGCCAGTTCCGGAATGGAAGTTCCATGATATCTCCATGGACTTTGTAGTTGGACTTCCACCTGCTAGGGGAGGTCTCAACATGATATGGGTGGTGGTGGATCGCCTTACCAAAGTAGCCCGATTCATACCGATGAAGGATACTTGGAAGGTGACCAAATTAGCTGAGTTATTTGAGAAAGAAATAATGAGACATCACGGGATACCAAAGACCATAGTGTCAGATAGAGATACCAGATTCCTTTCGAGGTACTGGAGAGCTACTAGAGAAGCGTTGGGTACAGAACTCAAGCTGAGTACCGCGTTCCATCCTCAGACAGATGGTCAGACTGAGCGTATTATTCAGACACTCGAGGACATGCTGAGGGCATGTGCCTTAGACTTCCAGGGCAGTTGGATTGACAAATTGCATCTGATCAAGTTTTCATACAACAACAGCTATCACGCTTCGATCAAGATGGCACCTTTTCAAGCGTTGTACGGTAGACCATGTCGTACACCGCTCTGCTGGGATGAGTCGAGTGAGACGGTCATTATAGGACCAGAGTACTTAGAGCAAGCTAAGGCTGAATTTCAGTAAATCAGGGAGAACATGAAAGCTGCTCAAGATAGGCAGAAGTCATATGCTGATGTTCGACGACGAGACCTGGAGTTCGCAGTGGGCGACCGGGTATTTCTTGTGAGTTTCACCAATGAAGGGTGTATTCAGATTTGGGCAGAAGGGCAAATTAAGCCCGAAGTTTGTTGGTCCTTATGCGATTACGGAGCGGGTGGGGCCGGTTGCTTACAGGTTGAATTTACCTGCTGAACTGGGTAAAGTGCATGATGTTTTTCATGTTTCACAGCTAAAGAAATACATGCACCACCCCTCCCATGTGTTAGAACCTGAGAGGTTGACTTTAGAACCGAATATGAGATCCGTGGAGACTCCCCAGAGAATCTTGGACAGTAAGACTAGGGACACTCGCCACAAGTCAGTGCGACTGGTGAAGGTTCTCTGGTCTAACCAGGATGTCAAAGAGGCCACGTGGGAATTAGAGGATAAGATGAGGGCAAAGTACCCTTCTTTATTTACTGACTAGATCGTCTGTATAGGGTACGGTGCGTACCCCTTTATAAGGGGGGTAGAGCTTCCTCGCTTTTGAGTTGGGAAACGAACATGTTTGTCGTTTGTTTGGTTGTTTAAGATGTGATTTTGTGTAAGTTGCTACACCTTGGTGATAAGTTTGAGTTATGTATAATACTTATGTATTGTATTTGTGATTGACCTTCGAGTCTTGAGATGTGTGAATGAGAATATAAGATGTGGTGTTAAGATTAAGAGAATTGAGTACCGTGAATGGTTAAGCATATATGTGAACTTTGGGGACAAAGTTCTTTTAAGGGGGGTAGATTGAAATACCCCAAACTTAGATATGGTGTTTAAGTAACAAACTAAGATATAAGAAGGCTAAATAATGCCTTAGAAACATTAAGGAAACACCAAAAGAGCAGTTTAGGCAAAAACGTGCTCTAAGCTTGGAGAGACTTGGGTGAGCACCCAAAACCCAAATATTGTTATAAGACCTTAGTAATATCCTAATGGTCATTTTAAACCAATTACCAAAAAACCAAGCTTGAAAACAAGTTCAAACACAAAATGTGCTTTAAGGAGTCTTAAAGCACATTTTTGAAAAATTGTCTTGTAAATAGGTTTTGAGTGGCTAAATGTCCATCATTACTCTTTAATTAACATGTGTACTAATTAGTACCACATTAGGAAGTCTAAATCAATGGGAAATCAAAAATTTCACAATTATGTGCCTTGTTTAGTGAATAGTAACCAAATAATGCTAGTTTAAGACATTAGTCAAAGTAAGTCAATTAAATGGTCAACAAAGACCACAATCTACCTTATTTTACCAAGGGGCCGGTTTTTAAAGTGTGACTCACCACACTTATCTAGCTAAGTAATGAATAAAGCAAAAGTAAGTAAATTTACTATTCACCTTTTAACATAATATCTTACCTTTAGTAGTCCTCTCTCCATCTTTTCTTCATTCTTCATCTTCTCCATCGGTTTCTCTTGCTCTCTTTCCTCTCTTTCACGTAAGAAGACAACTCCATGCTAGCTCCATCTTCTTTTGCCCACATCTTGCTCATTTAAGCTCCAAAATCAAAACCAAGTACATATATCTCTTAGTTAGCTCAAGCTCTTCCTTTCTATCTTTTCAAAACATCAAGAGCCTCATTTTGGATCCAAGTCAGACCGCCATTAGAGGAGGAAACTCAAGCTTGGAGACTCCATTAGCTTCTCCATTCTCTTAAGGTAAAGAATATGTAAGAAAATCTAGGTTTCCATCATTTTCTCTCCATGTCCGAAAATTATCACTCATGGGATTCCATTTTTATGCCTTGTTCTAGCTTGTTTTCTACTCTCCAAAGGATAAAGGAGGTCCTTCTTGCTTCATATCCAAGCTTGTCTTGAGAAACCAAGGTAAAAGAATCAATTTAATGCCTTAAAAACACATTTTAACCTAGGTTTTTATTCCTAAGGTTAGTGTGTTGTTTAGTACTCATTAGAGTCATTGATTATTGGTTAGAACATTGGCGAGGAGAGTTTGATTGGTGATCGAGATTGTTCAAGAAAAACCTAAGGAGAAAAGTTTGTAGAGCTTGTGAAAGAACAAGGTAAATGTCTTACCTTAAGGGGTTTAATGCATTAAGGGGTGGGATTTATGTATATGATGAGTGTAGCTTAAGGTTTACATTAGAAAAGGGCTATATATAACCTAGGAGAAACAATGACTATGTTTGAGAACTTGTGACTAAGGAGCCAATGAGAAAAGAGATAGTTAAATAATGTAAGAAGTTCCGGACCACCCCCTAATTTACCCCCGAGGATTTTAGTTTGCAATGGTCCGGGACTTAAGTCCCATACAAAGTCCCGGACCACCACATTAAAATAGCCGAGATTTTGAACTAAGTATAGGTCCGGGACTTAGGTTGAGGACAAGGTCCCGAACCACACTAAAAATCATGTTTAAGCTTGGGAAGTGTTAGGAAATGGTGGGAATGATTTTGTATTGATGTTACAAGGTTATTAAGGGCATGTTGGTGGGTGTAATGGTTATTAAGTGGGGTGAACAAGTATATAGATAATGAAGAAGCGATGCACTTAGAAGTTAAGTTAAAAACCATAAGGCTTAGTGAAAAACAATGGGAAAAAAAATTGATGTCTAGGGGGTTAAGTAATTGTATTAAGTTGAATTGAATAATAACCTAAAACTGAATGAATGTTTTAGGACTTGTGAATTGGGACTTGGAAGGAGATAAACCAAACAATCGTCGACGGTGAACGGTACAGTCTTTCTTGTGACCTGCTTACTAACGAGGTGTCCCCGGCTTGTGTGCTATATTTTATTTGCTATGACTAAGACAAGATAAAGCATGCAACCGGATATTAATGTTCTCGTTGTGTTTGTGTTTTCTTTACACTAACCCACGAGGCTTAAGGATAGCTACTAACTAAGCTTGATACTTATTAAGTTAAGAAGAGGATTTGTACATTGGTGATTGTTGGTTAATACCCGTCAAGGTTTAACTAACACTTGGTATTTAAGACTTTCACTAACCGTAACTTGGGGTGGGAGTGAGGAATCCGGAATGGTACCGGCACATGTGTATTGGGGGAGGTCGGTATCTGAATCAGATCCGACTTCCAAACAAGACTTGTCATTAGACTCGTCGCCTAGGGTCAATAAACCGACCCGACCACCCGGACTACTGTTTGAGGTGGGAGGCACATTAAGGATGGCGTGGGGGGATCAAGCCTACATCCCCAACAAATTGAGAAAGGTCGCTTATTGTTGGATAGTGCACTGCTACTGGCTAGGGTTAATCAAGCCCTACAAAAATAAGCAACCAATTAAGGGCTAACCAATCTAATAGTGGAACGGTTGGCAAATATAAGATTAAGGAGATTGTGGATCTAAGGAGTTAAGAACTAACTCACTTATTAAGGGAACGCCTGAGTCGTTCATTTGCATTGAGCTATTTATGTTCATTGTGGTTTGTTGTTTTATTGCATTTCATATTATGATTGTGATTCTAATCAACTTCCATGCTATCGACAATTAGTCGTCGTAGCCCCGTTAGCTTGGGGCCACGAGAGGGTCGTACCAGCATTCGTGCTGACCCCCTTTGGGGGCTGTTTTTACACTTGCAGGTAAACGGCCGATGAAGTCACACCACGAGAGTAGGAGCGGGTAGCCCTAGGTGGGACTTTATTTTGAGTACGGGTAGCGCTTGTGCACCCGTCTGTTAGTAGTTGAACTTGAGATATTATGTGGTTTTGAAGATACTTAAAACTCGGATGGTGTATGTATTTCGGATGTACGGTTGTAAATATTTAAGTAACGGTATTTCTTGTTGATTAGACCGTGGCAAGGTCCTGGTGATAGATTATTTCCGCTGTGACGTTAAAGTATTATTTGTTAAGTTGTGATAACCACGATTGGCTTAGGACGGGGTGTTACAACAGCGCCTTGATGATTAATATTCTTTTGCAATCCAGGCCTTTGTTTTCTCTTCGGTCCAGGATTGAGGGGGAGTATTGACATATACTGTTATTGTGTTTCTTTAAACTCTGTGTTTCTTCTATTTCTTCTAGTATGTTCTTATCTTCTATCATATAAAAGCTCAATGTAATAGTCTCTTCTTAGTCTGTTAAGTTGAGCATCGCTCTCTCAATAATACGCTCTCAGAGAATGTTCTCTGTCGTTCACTTTCAATATCCAGATCTTGCGTCTTTCTATACTTACATCATCAATTTGGATTTTTGTTTCACCCACTGTTTTCCCCTTACTTGTTTATGTGTGTGGATGTACTCATACAAAGTCTACACTAAGGGTTTAGTGCCATGTTGCTCTATGATTATTAATGAAAACACCCATTAAAAGTTATTAATTAATCTAGAACTATATATACAACCAAATTCGAAATTAATTACCCCAAATTTAATTTTCGTGCTTTAGATCTTAAAGCATAATTTTGGTAGTTTTTAGGGTAATATTGGAATAAACCCTTTAAAGAAGTGGTATGATGTGTTATGTGTTGGGTTTAAAATGTTCTTTTCCTTAAGTTGAGTCAAAGGGGTATTTTGGTCATTTTTCCAAAAGCTGAAATTTGAAATTGGGTTGATTTATAATCATTATTTAGAGTACGCGAATGACTTCATAAAGTTTTAGGTAAATTCGAGTTTAACTCCAATTAAAATTATTGATTTACTCACAATGCGTACAAAATATCATTTTTGACCTTAAGGTGATGTTTTAATCTTTGGAATACATTTTCTGCTGATGCACGACCCTTCCCTCGCTAATAACTTAGGAAATTTCAAATTTAAAGTTACCTACACCTTCTCTTCAGCCTTTACTAAATTATACTTTTCAACTCCCTTAGTTCACCTAAATTACTTAATTTTTTTATTTACTCCCTCTCTCATCTCTTATTACGGCTGCAAGGCTGAAAATTGACGTATTTCTCTCATTCTTCCTCCTTTGTTGGGCCCCATTGCAGCACTTACAACGGTTAGAATTTCTCATTCTTTCATCGATTCTTGCCAATTTGTGCTCTATACTATTCTTGTGTTTTCTAGTTGTGTTTGAGCCTCATATCCCTTCCCATTGGGCATTAAAAATTCTAGAATGCTCTTTGATTCATCCATTGTTTCTGGATAAGTTTTCTCACTCTTTTCTATGGGTTTAATACATGCTATCTCTTAAATCTCTTCTTATAGTGGTTGTGGGAAATTAGAGGACGGGCTAATGTGATTTGGAAGGGTTTTGATGGGAGGCAAATTGGGTAGGGTTTCTGCCTGATTTTTACAAATTTTGAGGTTTTTGACTTGGTATCGATATGTTTTTGTTGTTATAAATCTTGAAGGTTGACTGACCGTTTGTTCGTTGAAAATGCTCATTGTGCCCTTGTATTCAAAGAGAAGGTAACCTAGCCATCTAGTTATCCTTAGAGGATGACTATACTAGTTGTATATGTTGGATTATGTGCTTAACTATTGTGATATCTTGACACATGATTGATAAGACATTGGTCCAAATTTGTTGAAAGGCGTAATACATGGTAAGTGATTGATTGCATGGTATGGAGTTTGAGGTAATGGAATCGTTAAAGGTAAATTTGGATAATAGATGTGGATTTCAATATGGTAAAGCATCATTGTGATTTTGTCTTAGACTGGATTTGGAACGTGATTAATTTGGTTTGGACTCAGGTCCCAAGGGGCCGTATATCATATAATTCTTATCATAAGACCAGTGTGCCCACGGTATTTATGAAAATTTATGGACTCAATAGAGTCTTTTACTCTTGTTTTCTCACCTATTAAAGCTGACGAACTCTTGGGGGATATGCACTGTGACATCGATTTTTGAACCTTTATCCTATGTTGATTCAGATTGATTTAAGATCTGATCAAGTTCTAGGTCCACTTATAGCCTAATCCTAATAACTATGTATAAAACATTAATTATTAAAAACCTAGGCCAGCTTTTCCAGGTTCAAATTAGTTTCACTACCCTTCTAAGTTGTTTTCCTCTAGTTATGTCGTTTATCGCTAATTACAAAGTCAGTTTATCCTAAGTGCACACGTTTATGATTTTTTAATTTTTTAACACTTTTTGATTGAAAAAATAAAGTGGAAATTGAAATTACCCAATCTAAGGTTGCGGGATTCGAATTAGGTCAAATTTTAATGTGTGTGTGGGCACGAACCTAATGTCTGAACCCATGGACCCTAGATAACCTAATTATGCAGAAAGTTGATTTTGCAGGAAAAATAAAATCTTAAAAAGTCCGAGGCCTTCCGTGGGCCCGGACATGTGTTTAGAAAAACCTAAGAATTTGAAAATTAAATCCTGCCACTGTCCGGAAGTGTCCGTGGTTTGAGACAGGGCATCCGGGACCCCGGATGTGGCGTCCGTGGGTACGAACCACCCTCGGATGGCGGCGTTTAGGTGGTTTTTGGCGGTGTTTTTAGCTCAAATTTTATGGATACATAGTTTGAAAGATTCTAAACACGATAGTAATTAATAAAATTAATTTAATCTCGAATTAATGAAGAAACTTAGCAAACATGTTTTTAGGCATAAACGAAAAACAAAATTTTATATTTCAGGAGGCGGGAAAAGTTGGTTCGATCCCAAACTTTAAGAGAGGGTATATTAAGTCAAAACAAGTTAGAAACCTGAATTCTAACCTGTTTTATGTTCGGTATTAGGGAGTTCCTTCACATCGGGAATCCTCTGAAGCTTTGTTGGCGGTAGTCCCGAATTGAGTTTGACCCGAGCTTCTGACCCTTGATTGTTAATGATGTAATTCATGTTTTGGTGGTGGTTTGATGGGTGTTTGATGATTGGGGTGGAAATGGGAGTTCAAAAACTAGTTTGTGTGATGATTTCAATGGAATTTCGGTGGAGTTTTGGTATTTGTTTGGAGCTCAAGAGTTTAAAAAGTGGGAAATTGAAGAAGGCTGGAGATTTATGACTTCTTAGGGTTCTAGATCATCTCCCTAAGTCAAAGGAACAGAACCGCTATATAGACATCACTAAAGATAGAGTAAACGCGGTAAAGGAGCGAAGTTTACCGGGATTTGGTCGGGGAACTTCCAAAAAGAATCTGACTATGGTATTTTTCCAGCATGTAAAGGAAGATATTTCTGATTTTTCTAATTAAGAATTGGAATTTTTGGATAAAAGGAAAATTTTTAAAATCAATTTTCATTAGATCTCATCAGAAATTAATAAGAAATTATTGGTAATTCAAAAATTCAAAATTCTAAAGCGATTATGCTCTAAATGTCATCCTTTATCACATGTTAAAATTTTAAAGTGTTTCAAGTTGATTTGGGTCATTTTGGAGGAGAGAGAAAGTTTACAAGATTGTTAACGAGCCCTAGAAATTACGAAAAGGCTCCTCGTGATGGCTATGCTGTCACCATTACCCTGAGACATGCCAATCAGCTCAGGATTTCATGCCCTTTGACCATATTACCCTTTGTAGCACTTGTGTTCTTGAAGACCCTTTTCCGGGGGTCAAAATTTTGGGTATAATAAATTTCCCCATTTAACTAGACTTTACGTAGAAGATGAAAACTAGTTGATGCTTGAGTGATACCTCAAAATTTTGAACAGTCTTAGATAAGTTGCTCTATTTCCTATGTTTCTACCAAAAATCCATTGGTAGTGCCAAGATATTCTAAGGCACTGGCTACCTAAAAGGAGAGTCCAAATTTGTTGGGCTATTCTGAGGCCCCAACAAGCTAAAATGTGAAAAGCAAGCTGAACTAAGAAAGAGTACACTACACCGAACATTTAAGGTGACGGAAGAGAGTAAAAGACTAAACTATGCCGATCATCTAAAGTGTTAGGAACCTGTAAAAGATAAAACTACGTCAAGCATCTAAGGTGTCCTGAACCTGTAAAAGACTAAACTACGTAGAACATTTAAGGTGTCAGGAACCCGTAAAAGACTAAACTACTCCTAACATCTAAGGTTTGGGGAACCTGTAAAAGACTAAACTATGCCGAGCATCTAACTTTTGGGAACCTATAAAAGATTAAACTACGCTGAGCATCTAAGGTATTGGGAACCTTTAAAGACTAAAGTGCGGATGCGGATGATATGCGCATAAAGATGACGAGCAAATGAAGAGAGTACGTAAGTGCAAAATGATATGCGAATGATATACAAATGAGGATGATATAAGGATGGCATGTAGATGATGCTCGGTGCATCTGGGGACTAAAACCGGTGCTAATGCTCCTTGTTGGACCCTATATGGACTTATTACCATTACCCCCCCAACCGGTGTGCAGTGATAACTCCTAGTATACACCCCGGGGACTTATTGTTATTACCCACCATTCATTCATCATAAAATAAGATAACATAACAAAGGAAGATTTATTGCCATCACCTCATCAACTTAGCCAGGGCTTATGCGTGCTTGGATGCAAGACAGGGCTTATGCATGCCTAAATGAATGATATGGATGAAATGCTTCATGATGCAATGTGTTAGATGTGACGATGAACGTTGGTAGAGCTTATGGGTGCCTAAATGAATGCAAAGTAGGGCTTATGTGTGCCTGAATGAATGTAGGGTAGGGCTTATGTGTGCCTGGATGAATGTAGGTAGGGCTTATATGTGCCTGAATCAATGTAAGATAGTGCTTATGTGTGCTAGAATAAATGTAGGTAAGGCTTATGCGTGCCTGGGTGAATGTAGGCAGGGCTTATGTGTGCCTGAATGAATGCATGGTAGGGCTTATACGTGCTTAAATGAATGTAGGTAGGGCTTATGTGTGCTCGAATGAATACAGGGTAGGGCTTATGCGTGCCTGAATGAATGTAGCTATGGCTTATGTGTTCCTGAATGAATGTAGGGTAGAGATTATGTGTGCCTGAATGAATGTAAGGTAGGGCTTATGGTTGCCTGGATGATTGCAGGGTGGCGCTTATGCGTGCTTGAATGAATGTAGGTAGGGCTTATGTATGCCTGAATGAATGCGGTAGAGGGCTTATGCGTGCCTGAATGAATGCAAGGTAGGGCTTACATGTTCTTGGATGAATGAAGGTAGGGCTTATGTGTGCTCGAATTAATGAGGGTAGGACTTATGCATGCCTAAATGAATGTAGCTATGGCTTATGTGTCCCTGAATGTATGTAGGGAAGAGATTATGTATGCCTGAATGAATGCAAGGTAGGGCTTATGGATGCTTGGATGAATGCAGGGTAGGGCTTATGCGTGCTTGAATGAATGTAGGTAGGGCTTATGTATGTCTGAATGAATACGGTGTAGGGCTTATGCGAGCCTGAATGAATGCAAGGTAGGGCTTATGGGTGCCGGGATTAATGTAGGGTAGGGCTTATGCTTACCTGAATGAATGCAAGGTAGGGCCTACGGGTGCCTGGATGAATGTAGGGTAGGACTTATGCGTTCCTGAATGAATGCAGGGTAGGGCTTATGTGTGCCTAAATGAATGCAGAGTATGTCTTATACGTGCCTGAATGAATACAAGGTAAGGCTTATGGGTGTCAGGATGAATGTAAGTGGGGCTCATGGGTGCCTGGATGAATGTAGGTAGGGCTTTTGGGTGCCTAAGTGGTGGTGGTGCTTAATGCTTGTGATGGGCTTAAGCTTTGGATTTCAATTTGTGTTTTCATAGCAATTGTTGGAACTAACAATTGCCCCCAATATTTTTCTTTAAGACAATCTGAGCTAGAGTTCATGGCAATCGATCCCTTCGATCGATTGCCCCCAGTATTTCTTTGATTAAATGTGTGAAAAAATTCTCGTTCTCACATGATTAAGGCTTGTATTTAATGTGGTGCTTCCTAACCTACACTCAACGTGTTTGGGGTTCGCGCTCGTTTCTTACTTTCAACCAAAACGTCCAAACCATTGAATTCTATATTTGTTAGATTTACGTGTTCGATCTGCTACTTTAACATAATTGGATACACAACTACCAAGTTGGAAAGTGTTTAAAGCTTATAACATGGCCATGGGGTGTGATGAAAGACAATGGGTCATGAAGGGATATTTATGACATGGCCATGGGGTGTGATGAAAGACAATGAGACCATGGGGTGTGATTAAAGTATTATTTTTATACAATTTGTAGGTATCCATAACTAACATTTGTTTCATTTATGGTAATATATATGCAGAAACGATATCAAATACCTGTAGAAAGTGAGTATTACAGCATGGTCAAAGCAATGATGCGCGCAAGAAATTTTCAGATCATAAGCATGATCTGGTTAAGTGGTTTATCACCAAGAAGCTTAAGAGGCCGGACGGCGACACACGCCAGCCTTGGGAGATTTACACACCAATAACCAAAGAGAAGTTGCAGAAGTTCTATGCTAAGAAGATGGAGACAAAGGTATATATGTATTAACTTTTAAATAATTAATTATTATATAAATATATATTTTTGAGGTATATATATTTACATATGTATATGCTTGGTCATCTTAATTGTATGTTTATTTGATAACAGGAGTATCGCGACGCCCAATCCACGAATGCGAAAGAAGAATGAATATCATCATGTGTTGGGTGCTAAAGGGGTTAATAGAAGAGTGCCTGAATGGGTGGCAGAAGGAGAGTTGCCATCAGATATGAGCACTCTTGATGAGCACCAGCTACGGGGTACGTTTCGGAAGCTTTTGCGTACTAAGAACGACCCAAAAACTGGAGAGCGTTTATATCCCTTCGAGAAGACGAAGGAAATTGTTGATAAGATGGTAAGTACTTTTCTTTACTTTCAAATTTTTTGACAAATTCATTTTTATCATCTTAAAATTTATACTTAAATGTTTTCTACATTTAATTATAAAGGGTGAGCTAAATGAACAAGTTACCCAAGGGACTTGGGTTCCTGATCGACATGATGACCAGTTGTTTCGTGCGTTTGGAAAGAAAGATCATCCAGGTCGAGCTGTGGGGTTAGGAGGGGTTAACATAGGGATAAGAAAACTTTTTGGTAACCCCGGGTCAAGGAAAGGGAGTAGTCAAGGACAGACAATTTCTTACAAGCAGCATATACGTGTCATTAATGACATGAGAGAGCAGTGGAAGAAGGAGGTCATTGCTGAACTACGACAGGGCAGTGGTGCATCCTAGCCATATGTTCCTGCTTCTGATCCTTCTTTCCAAAACAATGACGGTGCTACCCATGCTTCTGATCCTTCTTGTCCCAGTTTTCATAATGACCCTCTCCCATTCCCAAGAAATGACGATGCTACTCCTGTTGGAGTGTACATAAGTGTGGATTCCAATGACCAGTATCCGTACGCGTATGTACAGGTGATTTTTTATACCTTTAATCTATTAGTTGTCATATCTTTTATTATATTTTTAGTTCAACATCTACTAATCTGATGAAATTGCATGTAGGACCCGATAAACTGTAACCTCATGCTTCCATACAACAATCAAGAAATATGTGTCACAAAGGAAGGGAGGTGTACTCATCAGGCCTGAATGACATGACCCATGGGATGCCACTAAAGCCGTATCATGGGAGAGTCTCTGTGGATGAACCGATTTATAAGGTTTCCTGATCTACCGCTCCCTGTACCTACGGAGGAGTACAACACAGTGCGGTCTGCAAAGGGTGCATTCGTTCAGTGGCCTATTCGTCTGATTCAGAAGTGTGTGAAGGTATGTCAACTGCATAACCACTAGTGTAGTTATTATTGTTCATTATATGAATATAGTATGTGTGGATACTCAGTTCATGACTAGTATTGTATGTCGGTTGTAAATAGGCATTAAGAAGGAAATCTGCATCTCCTGTGAAAAAGAAGGTAAAAATTGGATCCTCTGAATACAAATCATCCGTCAATGTTGTTCAATGAGAAAATTTGGTGGATGATTCCATATGTGCACGCTTGGGGCCGAACATGAAATGCTTGCATGATATAATCCGTGACTTTCCAGATGGCAGAAATTCTATCCTACTCACCATTGACGATGAACTTCTTCACTACAGACGAAATGTAGAAATTGACATGTGGACGACCGATGTTAGGGACATCCTAAAATCTGATTGGGTGCCTATTGCAGTGATGCATTCATTTATTCTGTAAGTATTAGTTTTGTTTTATAATTAAGTTATAAAGTGATGTTCTGAAACAATGTTAATTAATTTTATGTCTTTTGATTTATCAACAGGTTTTGCATGACAAAATTTTTTGCCCTTACCAAGTATGGATTTTTGTGTCCTGAAAGAACATCATTCACTGCTCTAAAGTGCGATACAGATATGCGTAAGAACTACTTGCAGCGTGCGATGGTTAACAACATCAAAGCGAAAAAGAAATATCTTATGCTACCTTATCATCAAAAGTATTAACTTTTGTTTATCATTTTAATTTGAATAAATGTTGTAGTTATCTGTGCATACAAGCATTATAATGACATGTGAGTGTGTTGGTATTACACAGTGGCCATTGGGTTTTACTGGTATTGTGTCAGGATCGTTCGCGGATACTATTTCTTGATCCACTGCAAACCGGAAATTTAAAAGACATCAAGATAAAGCCACACATTGGCATGTAAGTACATTATGATGCAATTCTTTATGTATTTCAACTCCTTTAATTTAATTTTATTATGAATGTATATACTAATTTAAATAATGTATGTTGATACTAATTGTGCAGTGTGTATCAAGGTGTTTTGATGACAGAGCTTGGTGTAAGGTCAAAAAATGCCATCCAATGGACTTCAGTGAAGGTAAATGCGTCATCATTTACTTGTTTATTATTGATTGGTTGTAATAAAAAATAAATGTCTTATATAATTAGTTCTTTTTTTCCTGTGTTTAAGTGTTCACGTCAACCCGGAGGTTCAGAGTGTGGGTATTATGTCATGAGGTATATGCATGACATAATCACCCTATTTGGTGAGATGGATGATCCGTTAGAAAAGGTATATCAAAGTTATATTTATTTTTCAATTACTAATATAATTGTTTGATGATTAACCAATTTTGTCTTGTTTTGTTTTGCAAAGGTTTTTCCTGGTGTTGGAGAATATAGCAGAGAAACCTTCAACAAGATGCTAGAGGATTGGGCGGATTTCGGCTGCATGAATTTGGTTTGATTTGTGCTTTTTGTTTTCTCGAATTGTTATTTAGAGCTTTCTTTAGACTTTTATGGTCTTTAGATAGATTGTAAAAAATGACCACTTGAGTATATTAGTGAACATTTGATCAATTGTGTATGTACATGGTCATTTATGACTACGTGAATTGTGGTGTATGGTCACTTGTGATCATTTCAAATGTGGTGGTATGGTCATTTGTAAATCGTGTCATTATTTTTGGATTTTTTTGACAATTTACTTACAAAGAGTGATGAGATCCTCTACCATGTGATGTAGAGAGATATGTGGACATATTTGGATGCATATTAACAGGTTTTGTGACATATGGGGATTATAAACGAAAACGAGAAGAACAAAAAAATAGAATATTTTCGGCAGTTTCTACTAAGAACCGCCGAAAATGAGCAAAAATAGGGTCTTTTTCGGCGGTTTTAACCTTAGGAACCGCGAAAAAGACCCTATTTTTGCTCATTTTTGGCGGTTCTTAGTATAAACCGCCGAAAATATGTCATTGTTTTTACATTAATTTCCCCTCTGTAGCTCATATTTTTCGGCGGTTTTATCCTAAGGAATCGTCGAAAATAAGGGAAGACCCTTTTTCGGCGGTTGTAAACCGCCGAAAAAGACATAAAAAACCGTCGAAAAAGGCCCTGTTTATACTAGTGGATAAGTGGAGCTTAAAAGGTGACAAAGCTGCAACTTGTACCTCTCTCAAATTCACCATTTCACACTAGCATTTGAAATAAAAAATGTCCACAAGTACCGATCAAAAGATATTCCGGTGCAAACAGTAGCACATATCAAAAATGAGGAAAAATAAAAGATCTAATGACCGATATCGATAGCAATGGCAATTTGTGGAGGAACTTGTTAGTCGTGATGACAGTGGTGGCACATGCAAAACCCATCCTCGCATTTTCCATGGTCCCATTTAGCAACATTCTTGCAATACTGATTACATTTAAAGTTGTCTCCACATCTCTCACCCAGCCAAGCCCAGTGGCAACCATGGCGGGATGTTCTGTTGCAGGAATCCCACATCGGCTGTATGGGCAGTTGATGTGTGGTTCATATAGAATATTGGCTCTTCACCTTGAGCTAGCTTTTGGGGTGGTTCTCCCATGGTTCTTCTATAGCATTTTCTGTTACATGGGTTGTTTGAGGAACATTCCTGTAACATTGGTATCAGAGCCAGACCTCCTCGGGCCCTGGCCTGGTGGGCGCCGGAGTTGGCTAGACCAACGTGGGCGTTGGTGTCTCGAAGGAGGGGATCTGTTGCAGGAATCCCACATCGGCTGTATGGGCAGTTGATGTGTGGTTCATATAGAATATTGGGCTCTTTCACCCCTTGAGCTAGCTTTGGGGTGGTTCTCCCATGGTTCTTCTGTAGCATTTTCTGTTACAGGTTGTTTGAGGAATATTCCTGTAACATGTTCACCAGCTATCGGAGCCCTTGCGATTGCTACAAAAATCAATAGAAAATGCACCACCAATTAATTTTAACACACTCATAAATATAGTTGAACGATAGTAAGCAACTAACAAAACCGCATTACATACACTAAAGGATATTTGTTAATCTAAGTGTTATTGGGGTTAATCAAAAGTAATGTACTTGCCTGAATCGGCGAGAAAGAGGACAAGAAAGGCAATTCCAAACAAATACATTGCTTTGGCCATCTTAAGTATTACTGTCTTCTCAAACTTGCACTTTCTAATGATTAGAAGCAGGTTGAATATAGCACTGATGGTAAATGAGGCTTGTGGATTGAATGAGCAGATAAAACCGGGAGTATTTATAGGTGTTATTAGTTTCGGATATAATCATGCATTGACTTTATTAAACATATTATTCATATTGGAGAACTCACATTCCGCTTTCAATCGGTCTATGTAGCTAGGATAGCTACATCCTGCTGATATGGCAAGTCATCTGGTTAAATTTGCTGACATGGTAATAATATGACATGGCAATTACTATGTAAAATAAACAAATTCAAATGGGGAGAGAACATACGGTAATTGAACACGAAGCGGTCGCATTGGAGTCCCGCTCTTTCTTTTTTTTTTCCTTTTTTTTTACGCCACACATGGTCGCGGCAACCTGCAACATCCTTTTTCTTTTTTTTTTTACTTTTTTTTCATCATAAATTTTTGTAACTTCTTATATATGTAACTTATAATATATAAGTCCAAAATGAAAAAAACTTATATCATTGTTCATCTAAATTCAAGTTCTTCAAAACAAGACCAGTCATGGATATATTTTGACAATTTAAAAAAAAATTACATATATGGAGCACATAACGTAAAAGAAAACTTGTACAGATGGTCATACAAACCTGTACAAATGTTCACTAAAACATGTACATCTTCACGTAAAAACATGTACATCCTCATATTAAAAACATATAGATAGTCATATAAACCTGTACGAATAATTAAATATGTACATCCTTAAATTAAAATCTGTACATATAAGGAAGAACACTTGTACAGACGGTCATACAAACATGTACAGATGTTCATTAAAACATATACATTCTCATAATTGAACATGTACATTCTCACATTTAAACATGTACATCGTCACATTAAAACATGTACATTCTCACATTAAAATATGTACATTCTCACATTAAAGTATAGAACGGTTTCCAAATAGATTACCCTACCCCCCCAAAACACCCCAAAACCCACCCTAGGATAGATAAAAACGTCGAAGGCATTTTTAGGGTTTGCAGTGGCGGGTTTAGGGCCACAAACCCTAAAAACCTGTCGAGTTAGTTGCTACAATAAAAGTACAGAACAAATTCCAAATAGATTACCCTACCCCCAAACACCCCAAAACCCACCCTAGGAAAGCTAAAAACGTCGAATTCACCATTTATTACTTAATGAATCATAATATCAATTTTAATGAATTATAATACAAAATTAATGAATCATATTATCATTTTAGTGTATTGTCGTATACACGTAAAAAAATTTTTTAAAAAATTGTCAAAACATATCAATGACTAGTCTTGTTTTGAAGAGTTTAAATTTATGTGAACAATGATATAATTATTTTTTATTTTAGACTTATATATTAAAAGTTATAACAATTTAAAATTTTTATGATAAAGAAAGAAGAATAAAATATCAAAAAGAAAAAACAATAAACTCACCGGCGAGGAAAGGAAAAAGAAAAAAAAAAAAACGCTGGCGCGCTCCTCTCTTCTGCTAGGCGCGTGCACCTCTCCCCTGTATGTCTCATCTCCCACTTTCAGGATGTAGCTATAGATAGGTAAAGTTGGCTGTAGCTAAGTATTTGCGTTCCGCCGGGCGGTCTTGGCTACACGTGGGTGTAGCCATACTTGGCTACATCCTGCATGTGGCGGTTTTTTTTTTCTAAACGCCTCGACGAGGCGCTCTTTTTTTTTTATTTTTTTTTAAATTTTTTTTCTTTTCTTTATCATAAAAATTTTAAATTGTTATAACTTTTAATATATAAGTCTAAAATGAAAAAAAATTATATCAGTGTTCACCTAAATTCAAGCTCTTCAAAACAAGACTAGTCATGGATATATTTTGACAACTTTTTTAAAAAATTACTTTTACATGTGTGGAGCATAGAACGTAAAAGAAAACTTGTACAGATGTTCAAACAAACCTGTACAAATGTTCACTAAAACATGTACATCCTCACATAAAGACATGTACATCCTCGCGTTAAAAACATATAGACAGTCATATAAACCTGTACGAATCATTAAATATGTACATCCTTAGATTAACACCTGTACATATAAGAAAGAACACTTGTACAGACGGCCATACAAACATGTACATATGACCATACAAACATGTACAAATGTTCATTAAAGAACATGTACATTCTCACATTTAAACATATACATCGTCACATTAAAACATGTACATTCTCACATTAAAATATGTATGTACATCCTCATATTAAAATCATGGTCTACATGTAAAAATAATTTTTTTTAAAAGTTGTCAAAATATATCCATGACTAGTCTTGTTTTGAAGAGCTCGAATTTAGATGAACAATAATATAATTTTTTTTCATTTTGGACTTATATATTAAAAGTTATTATAATTTAAAATGTTGTGATAAAGAAAAAATGAATAAAAATCATTTAATACAAAAAGAAAAAATGCAGAAAAAAAATGATTTGCAGCGTGCCATCATGCTCACAATTGAAAAAAACGGTGAATGTGGCGCATGTATTTGCCCTCCAACTTTATTCCATTTTATTTTTCATGTTTTAATGTTACTAAAATACCATCTACATCCATTATAATTAGAGTAAGTTACACTGTATCATACAGGTACTTTAAATGTACCTAGTGCTCGGCCACAAATGCTACATATATCCTTCGGGGTATTATACGAATCGTAATTTCGATGCCACGGACCCTCCGCACCCATTATGGTGCAGTCATGGTGTGGCAGGTCCAGTCAGCTGTTGATTGGACTGTTTGCTGACTGGACTGCATTTTTATTATATTAACTTTAAATGATTGTAACTTTTAATATATAAGTCCCAAAATTAAAAAAATTATATCATTATTCACCTAAATTCAAGCTCTTCAAAACAAGACCAGTTATGAATATGTTTTGACAACTTAAAAAAAATTATTTTTACATGTATACGATGATACACTAAAATCATAATATAATTCATTAAAATTAATTTTATGATTCATTAACTGATAAGTGGGGAATTAGATTACAAACTTCGAAACCGATAAAAATTATTATTGTTTTGTAGTGTATTATTATTAGTATGATATATTTTAAATCTTATATGGTGAATCATTATTTTTCTTACATACCAAATATTGTTTTGTGGTGTATTATTGTTTAAAATTGTTATATTTATATGTTACTCATGATACACTAAAATGATGTTGTGATTCATAAATTTGATATTATGATTCATTAAAATTGATATTATGATTCATTAACTAATAACTGAGGAATTAGATAGCAAACTTCGGAACCTATAAACATTATTATTGTTTTGTAGTGTATTATTATTGTTGTGTGGTGTCTTTTAAACCTTATATGGTGAATCATGTATTTTTCTTACGTATCATTCTTACGTATCAAATATTGTTTAGTGTTGTATATGTTTAAAAATTTTATTTTACATGTATACGATGATAACTACTAAAATGATAATATGATTCAAAGTTTTGATATTATGATTCATTAAAATTGATATTATGATTCATTAATTAATAAGTGGTGAATTACATAACAAACTTCAGGAACTGATAAAAATTATTTTTATTTTGTAGTGTATTATTATTGTTGTATGGTGTATTTTAAACGTGAATCGTGTATTTTTCATACATATCAAATATTATTTTGTATTGTATTATTGTGTAAAAAATTTATTTTTACATGTTTGTGATGATACACTAAAATAAAGATATGATTCATTAATTTTGATATTATGATTTATTAAAATTGATATTATGATTTATTAACTAATAAGTGGTGAATTAGATAACAAAATTTGGAACCACTAAAATCATTTTGTTTATAATGTATTATATTATTTTGTAATAATATAAAATTTTAAAGTTATCAAAACATATTCATGTCTGGTCTTGTTTTGAAGAGCTTGAATTTAGATGAACAATGATATAATTTTTTTTCATTTTGGACTTATATTTTAAAAGTTACAACCAATTGAAATTAATATAATAAAAAAGCAGCCCAGTCAGCAAAACAGTCCAGTCAGCTGCTGACTGGACTGCCAAATGGCAGGACTACACCGAGCAACACACGGCTTGCCCGTGTCGTCGACTGTCTGTATACGGATAGTTAATAAATTTGCTATTTATGTCAACGGACACGGTTACATCATTTCATGGGATAAAATTACATCTCCCACCAATGATGTTTGGAGAAATTACATACTCCACCCACGAGGTTTTAAAAATTGCTTTCCCTACCCATGTGGTTTCCCCCGTTTTACATCCAACAACTTTTCTATTTTTTGTTCAAGTTAAAATATGCTTAAAGTTATCCAAATTGATGAAAACATCATATGGACGATGCTAATGTGTTATATTTTGGTCCAATGTAAAATCCACAGTGTTTTAAGCTTACATGCGACATGTGGGACCCGATAAAAATACGTTCACATGTTACATGAAATACCCCTAAATTATTTAAATTAATTTAGGGGATTTCTTTTATTAAACCATAAATAATACTATTAAGTATTAAATTATGTATGGAATTATGAATATTAATTATATATGGAATTATCACTAGTAGAAAAATGATTAAAAGATACGGTCTATTAAACGACGGTTTTTTAAAAAACCCGTCTCTAAAAGTTGAGGTGGCGCGGCGGGTGGTGTTACCATTTTAAAAGACGGTTCGTAGAATCCGTCGTTTAAAGTCATATTATAAACAGACGGTTACAGATAAAAGACGGGCTACAATGAACCGCGTTTTGTTTCTTGCATTCGCGCCGTTTGTTCTTAACGACGGTACTGTTGATGAGTGTGAATTATGAATGGTTTTAGTGATCTTAATGCCTAATTTGTATACGCCATCGATAATATTCCACACTTATCTTCCGTTTTCCTTTGGTTTGTTGTTTGTTAAGGCTTGATACCTTTTTCTATGATTAAATGCAGAGAAAAGCCAAGGAAACACTAGATTAACTCACAAGGGAGATAATGCAACAAACGGGGGTCGAATCGGAGTCGAAATGAAGAATTTAGAGGATTTTGAAGGTCTGTCCGAGCTTGTGTCCGAACTTCCAAGTTCGGACGCAAGTCGAGGGTTCGTGTGCTGCGCTGATGGAATGTCCGAATTGTGTCCGAACTTCCAAGTTCGGACGCAAGTCGAGGGTTGTGTGCTGCGCCTGATGGATGTCCGAACTTCAGTCCGAGCATCGAAGTTCGGACATAGTTAAGAAAAGCCGGAGGTCTGATGTACGGAGCATGTCCGAACTTGTGTCCGAACATCCAAGTTCGGACACAAGTCGAAACTTTCTGACTTGAAGCGCTCAGAACACTGTGTCCGAACATTGAAGTCCGGACCAATGTTCGGACGGGACGAAAAATTCAGCATAAACTCGGCGTTTTGAAGGGAAAAAGAGAGAGGAAAAGTCTATTTAACTGACCTAATCAGAGGAGAAGGCATTCATTCATCATCGATCATTACAACACACACTCTCACGCTGATAAACGAGGTTCTCTCCATTCATCCACACCAATTGCATCAGTTCACCTTCATTCACATTCATCAAGCTCATCACCATCGTTCTGGAGGAGCATCGTCAGAAGGGAGTGAAGCCATCATCTTCAACCTTACACCTGCATTCATCGATCTGGATAGTCGTTCAACAGAAGGGTTTTTCTTCCTTTAGATGATTTCTATGTTGATTGTATTTATCTGTTTCTTTGCAATGTCTGGCTAGTAGGGATTTAACTCTGGGGTAGGGTTGTTCAAGATGGATTCAATGTAGTTAAAATTCTGCAATTTGATTATGAGGCTGTAATGGATTGTTTCCAGGTTAATGATTATCAATCTTCTTCTCTATTAATTTCGCGAGTTATAGAGTTGTTTTGCGAAACCTATTAGGATCAGACAAGGTGATTAATAGGGAGTTCGAATTAACCTGGGGATTTGGGGAAGGATTAGTCGGATAGATAATCTTTCCTACAAACGCTAACAATTCTTTGTGCTTATTCCACCTATATGTGTTTTGCCAACTGCTAGATTAGAGTTGACATGTTCTGATAGGTGAGCTCTTCAATGAACTAGGATTTAGCATTGAAGAGATAGAAAGAATTGGCCTTTCCGTTTCTCATAATTAAATTGTAGAAGTTACTAGATTCAACCAGAAAAGAACAACCCGAACCCGGAGTTCCACTCATATTATCAAACTCATCATTCATTTTACCGATTGCTTATTTCAACTCTGATTTGCATTTATTCGATTCAGTTTCAAAAACAATTCACAACCCCCCTGAATTCCAGTTTTCTTAGGATTTAGGATAGGACTTAGGCTTATTTATTCAAGTCCCACGGTTCGATACTTGGTTGCTTAACTTTCTATACTGTAGTGACCGGGATTTTTGCAACCCGACAGACTTATTGATTTATTATTTTCTAGATTAATTTGTTTAGTTTTAGTAGATCAATTTACCTGTTTGCAAAATGGCGCCGTTGCCGGGGACTTGACTTTGTCAAGTCCTTTGCCTTGGTTGTCAATTGTTTTTGTTTTATTTGATTTGTTTTGTGTAACTGTGCAGGTGTTTGGTGAATGCACGGTACTCGATCTCGAGGTCCACCAAGATTCAACTTAGACCTAGAGATCAACCGTACAGCTCGAAGAGCGAGAAGAGCACTCACCTTCGCCATGGCTGCTAACGGACCAGCCAATGCCAATGCTGAGCAGGCCACTTTGGGAAGAATAAATCGGCCGCCAGCTGCTCCTAGAAGAGGACCAGTGACTCTACCGAACCTCACAGCAGAATGGCAAAAGTTGAAACCAAGCCATCAGACAAACGCTGTCAGGAATCATCCAGCAGGGACCTTCTCAGGCGCAGACCCGGCTGATGCACTCGACCATGTCCATCGGTTCTTAGTCCATCTGGATTCGTTGGGGATGTCTCAGGGGCTTGAGGAGTATGCTCGGCTGTGCTTATTTCAGCACAGTCTATCAGGGGAAGCCTCGAAGTGGTTCCACCGTCTACCACCAGGTATCATCACTACCTGGGAGCTATTGACGGAGCGGTTCTATGAGAAGTATATCCCCATCTCCCGGACCAGACAGATGATCGCTGACCTGACCGCCTTCAGACAGTCCGGCGGTGAGACAATCTGTGAAGCTGGGAAGCAGGGGTGCAAGGAGCTGCTCCGCCAGTGCCCGCATCACGGTCAGAACATGACATCCTTGGCCCAGGGGTTCTTCCAAGGGCTGAGAGATGAGCACAGAGCCGAGGTCAGAGCCGCATTGGGTGGAAATTTGCTGGCTAAAAGCGGAGAGGAATTTATGTCAGCCATGGAGTCCTACTGCGAGGAGCTCCGCCAGTGGAGCAACAGTGGTGGAAGGGTCTTCACAGTTGGGCAGACCTCCTCTCGGACTCCAGATCCTATGATGGAGCAGATTGCTGCTGAGCAGGCCCATTTAAGTACCACAGTGGGCAATATGGCGAAGATGCTCGAGCGGCTCACTATGGGACAGACATCTGTGCAAGCCGTCAAGCAGGTGTCTACTGGTCCAAATGAGGTATGCTGTTCTCAGTGTGGAGACAGCCATGATTATGAAGACTGCCCGATGGTTGCTGAGATGAGGCAGACTGAGGAGGTAAATGTAATTGGCCAGTACAACAGGCAGCCTTGGATGCAGAACCAGCATCCAAACCTGAGGTACGGTAACCCAAATAACGCCCTCAACTCACAACAGATGCAACCTCAGAGGGCAAGTCAGGGAGCACCACCCGGTTTTGTTAGGCCCCCATACAATCAGTTTAGGCCACAGCAGTCTCCAGCTCAGCCATCATCACTGAGCTCGAATAATGCTAATTTAAAGGAGATGATGGATAAACTGATGGCCTCTCAAGAGCAACAAACAGTGATAAATCAGAATCTGGCAGCTGGCCAGCAAAAGCTTGAGAACGCTATGGTGGAGATGCAAGGAACTATGAGTCAGTTGACTCAGTTCCTCCTACAGCAGAGACCGTCTGGCTCACTGCCTTCCCAAACAGACCCCAATCCTAAAGCTCAGTTGAAGGCAGTGACAGTCTCAGAAACCGTGGTAGTCGAAGACTGCTCAGATTCTGAAGAGGTGGCAGCAGTTACCTTAAGAAGCGGGAAGCATTGATAAATAGAAATCAAGTGGCTGAGGACCAAGCTGACGAGGAGACCGGTCGCCCTTCTTCTAGCACTGGTGCACCGTCAGGGCCCCCAGCCCCTCCTGAGGTAGTTGTTGAGGAGACCCAGGCTCCTATTTCTTCCCCTTCTCATATTTTGACTGCTAAAAACTCCAAGGGTAAGGTGGTTCCGAAGGAACTTCCTTTCCCTAATAGATTAAAAGAGAAAGAACTTGATGATCAATTTGGGAAATTTTTGAGTGTATTTTCGAAGCTTACAATTAATATCCCTTGATTGATGCTATCAAGCAAATGCCTAACTATGCTCGCTTTGTGAAGGATTTGATTTCTAACAAGCGAAGGTTCAAAGAAAAGGAGATTGTTCAGCTGACAGAGACGTGCTCTGCAGCCATCCAGCAGAAGCTCCCTCCAAAGTGTGGAGATCCAGGGCAGCCCATCATCCCTTGCACCATTGGAGACATGGACTGTGGGTATGGACTCTGCGACCTTGGAGCAAGCATAATTTAATGCCGTACTCGATGTTTAGGAAGCTTCATGCTGGTGAGCTTGTCCCAATCAACTTTAATCTGCAATTAGCTGATCGTTCGTCAATCAAACCTCGTGGTATGGTTGAGAACGTTGTGGTAGGTGTTGGTAACTTCTTCTTCCCTGCTGATTTTGTTATTCTTGATATGGATGAGGATGTTGAAGTGCCATTAATTTTGGGTAGACCATTCCTGCGAACTGCTAAAACTGTCATTGATGTTGACAAAGGAAAAATCACCCTGAAATTTAATAATGAGGAGCTTAGTTTTGATATCACCAAGATGATGAGAACAAATGCTTCTTCTCATGCTGTACTTTCTATTGATGTCGACTATACTGATGATTATGATGCATTTGTCGCTGAAAGTACTGATGACTCTTCCTTCCTGTTTGAGAATTCTGATCTGTTAGAACAGGTGTTATGCCATTCGATTGAGGATGACAAGGAGAGCACTGAGGTAGCTACTGTTGTCCAGCAGCTTAACCAGGGACGAACCTATTTTCGCCCTCATGCTCCTCCTGTGGAGCCACTGGACAGGCCTACTCAGAGGCTCATTCCTTCAGTAGAGAAGCCCCCCACTCTTGAATTAAAAACTCTTCCTTCAAATCTTAAATATGCTTTCTTGGCAGAGGGTGGCGCCCTGCCAGTTATTATTTCTTCTTCTTTGTCTGTTTCGCAGGAAAGCAGACTTCTGGAGGTATTAGGAAGACACAAGGGAGCATTGGGGTGGTCAGTGGCAGATATTAAAGGGATCAGTCCAGGGTTCTGCACTCACCGAATCTACATGGAAGATAGTATCAAACCAGTGAGGCAACCCCAAAGGAGATTGAACCCCAACCTGAAGGAAGTAGTGAAAGCTGAGGTTTTAAAGCTTGGATGCGGGCATCATCTACCCCATCTCTGACAGCCGCTGGGTTTCTCCTGTGCAAGTCGTTCCCAAGAAAGGAGGAATTGTGGCGGTGCCCAATGATAAGGGAGAACTGGTGCCTCAAAGACAGACCACTGGACTGGAGGAATGTGCATGAGACTACAACGTTTGAACGAGGCCACAAGAAAGGACCATTTCCCGCTGCCGTTCATCGATCAGATGTTGGAGCGACTGGCTGGGCAGGAGTACTACTGTTTCCTTGATGGATACAGCGGTTACTTCCAGATTCCCATCGCGCCAGAGGATCAGGAGAAGACCACCTTCACCTGCCCTTATGGCACGTTTTGCCTATAGGAGGATGCCATTTGGTCTCTGCAACGCACCAGCCACCTTCCAGTGGTGCATGATGGCCATTTTCAACGAATTTATTGAGAAGAGTATAGAAGTCTTCATGGACGACTTCTCGGTGTATGGCCAGAACTTTGATGTGTGTCTGGATCAGCTGGATCAGATACTAAGCAGATGTGAGGAGACCCACCTGGTTTTAAATTGGGAGAAGTGCCATTTTATGGTACATGAGGGTATAGTGCTTGGGCACAGGGTCTCCAAAGACGGCATTCAGGTGGATAAGGCAAAGTGGAAGTCATGAGGGGTTACCTCCTCCCACTTCAGTCAGAGGAGTTAGATCTTTCCTGGGTCACGCGGGGTTCTATCGAAGGTTCATCCAGGACTTTTCAAAAATTGCGAAGCCCTTGTCTGATCTCCTGCAGAAAGATGTAAGTTTCATTTTTCAGAAGAATGCTTGAAGGCTTTTCAAACCATCAAGAATAAACTCATCTCTGCCCCCATTGTGGTTCCCCTGACTGGACCCTTCCTTTTGAGGTAATGACTGATGCTAGCAACTTCGCTGTTGGTGCTGCACTCTGTCAAAGGAAGGATAAGATTTTGAGGGTGATCACATATGCGAGTAAGACTCTGACGGAGCCTCCAAAGAACTACACCACCACTGAGAAGGAGCTACTTGCTGTGGTGTTCGCTCTTGACAAGTTCAGACCTTATTTGCTGGGGAGTAAGGTAATTGCTCACACCGACCACTCCGCCTTGAAGTACTTGTTCCAAAAGAATGATTCCAAGCCCAGACTATTGAGATGGATCCTGCTTCTCCAAGAGTTCGACTTGGAAGTGGTTGATAAGCAAGGGAAGCAGAATGGGGTTGCAGATCATTTATCGAGGCTGGAGACTCCAGATGACGGGGTCCCCATAAATGAGTTTTTTCCCGACGAAACGGTCTTTGTAATTGGGAAAGTCAATGATCCATGGTACGCTGACTTGGCTAACTATCTTGCCTCTGGATTGGTTCCCCATGATCTAAGCTACAACCAGAGGAAGAAGTTTCTGTCTGAGACCCGTCATTACGTTTGGGAGGACCCCTATCTCTTCAGAGTTTGTGCTGATGGTCTAATCAGAAGATGTCTCCCTGATGAAGAGGTAAACAGTGTAATAGAGTTCTGCCATTCTCGAGAGGCAGGTGGTCACCACGGTCCTACTAGGACAGCTGCTAAAGTGTTAGAGTGTGGTTTTTACTGGCCCACTCTACACAAAGATGTCCACCGCTTCTGTGCTCACTGTGATAACTGCCAGAGGATGGGGAACACTTCAAGAAGGCATGAGATGCCACAGAAGGGAATCCTTGAAGTAGAGTTATTTGATGTCTGGGGTATTGACTTCACTGGCCCATTTCCTTCTTCTCACGGAAACCACTACATCCTTGTTGCTGTAGATTATGTTTCCAAATGGGTCGAAGCAATCCCCTGCCCTTCTGCTGATGCTAAAACAGTGGTAAAATTCTTGAAGAAGAACATCTTTACCAGATTTGGAGTGCCAAGAGCTATCATCAGTGATGGAGGTTCTCACTTCTGCAACAAAGCTTTTAATTCTCTGATGACTAAGTACGGGGTGACTCATAAGGTTGCTTTACCTTATCATCCCCAAACTAACGGGCAAGCAGAAGTGAGTAACCGAGAGCTCAAATGGATTCTTCAGAAGACAGTCAACTCCTCCAGGAAGGATTGGTCTGTCAAGCTTGATGATGCTCTATGGGCCTATAGAACCGCATTTAAAACTCCCATTGGGATGTCCCCCTTCAAGCTGGTATACGGGAAGGCTTGTCATCTCCCAGTTGAGCTAGAGCACAGAGCCTATTGGGCTTTAAAGGCTCTTAACTTTGATTTACATGACGCTGGAGAGAAGAGGCGATTTCAGCTTTCTGAGTTGGAGGAACTGAGGGACCAGGCATACGAAAGCTCAAGAATCTATAAAGAGCGCACCAAAAAGATCCACGACCGGATGATACAAAAGAGAGACTTCAAAGTGGGGGATCTAGTGCTGCTCTTTAACTCTAGACTACGTCTCTTTCCTGGGAAGCTAAAATCACACTGGGCAGGCCCCTTCAGAGTTGTAGGAGTTACATCCTATGGAGCATACGAGCTGAAAATAAGACTGGTGAAACCTTTAAGGTAAATGGTGCTCGATTAAAAGGTTATCTTGGTACTGATCATAACCTTTTTCCTTTGCAGGCGATATTCTTTTTGGAGAGTGAATCCAATCCTACAGCAACGATAAATTCTCAAGAGACGAGTTCAATGTGAAAAAGAAATTCTCTTGGCGAATGCGAAAAGAATTGTGAAAGCTGAAGGAATTCACTGTGGGCTGTTGTAGAGCTGCTCATCACACCTCTTCTGATTGATCAAGCAGAAATTGTCTAGCTAAAGACATTAAAGAAGAGCAGCTGACTGGGAGGCAACCCAGTGTTTACGGTACTTTATCTTGTGTTTTTATGTTGTTTATAGTTTTGCTTTAGGATAATGTTTTTGCTGCAGTAAGTTGAGCTCAAAAAGAAACAAAGAGGTGCATATTTGGTGATGTCCGAACTTCGGTCCGAACATCGAAGTTCGGACCTGATTCGAGAGTCTGAGGGCTGGGCAAAACTATATGTCCGAACTTCTGTCCGGACATTGAAGTTCGGACGTTGTTCGAGAGTTGGAGACCTGAGCAGAAACAATATGTCGAACTTCTGTCCGAAGATTGAAGTTCGGACTTAGTTCGAGAGTCTGAGAGCTGTGCAAAACGGGATGTCCGAGCTTCAGTCCGGACATTGAAGTTCGGACTCAACACGGAAGATTTAGCGGAAGGAAAACACGGGATGTCCGAACTTCGGTCCGAACATCGAAGTTCGGACTCAATCGAAGCGCAGTCCAGGTATGTCCGTCCGAACTTCTGTCCGAACATTGAAGTTCGGACAGCTCGAAATTTCTGAATTAAAGAAGGGCGCGGGCGACTTAAAACTCTCAAAAATCTATCCTCCTTCCTCGCGACGCCGCAACCCCCCCAAATTCCCTCTTCTTCAATCCCTCACCACTCACTCAAAACTCCACCAAATTCCACATTCCTACTATCAATCTGTTCGATTTTTGATTCTCTACCACCCTAGCACACAAAATCAATCAGAAATCGCCAACATCCGATTTTTCGAGCCTGCACAGTTCGACCCTAACTGTAGCATCTGGGATTTCGAGTGTGATTCTTGCAATTTGTGTTGTTCTATCTTCTCCTAAACATTCATTCAACTCAAACAAGGTAATTTCTCTACTTTTCTACTTCGTTTAATGAATTTGTGACAAGATTTGGAATCTGAGGTATGTCAGTCAGAATAGGATGTTTTTTTGAAGATTTCTGAGCTTCATTTGCGTACATGGGGTTAATCTTCTGCTATGGTGCAACTTGCTGGATAGAACTGTTAATCATTGAAGACATTTGAAGTGTGGTTTTATTGTGCATGGCTAAACTGGTAAACAATGAAGATGACTAAATCTGAATGAGTTAATTTCGTTTTCTGCTGTGCTGGGTTGAACTGTTAGAAGAAGTGGTTGAACCACATTGTTGGGATGTTATTTTGAATCTGTGGATTTTGCATGACTGAGATTTTTTTGACTGAAATGCGGTTACACCCGATTGAAATTTACGAATTTTTGTGAGTTAGATCTCTGCTGGTCATGGGTAGTAGTCTCTTTTGCGAAAAAAAAAATCTGATAATTTTTTTGTGGAGAATGATGACTATTTTTAGGGGAGACTCTGTCGGATTTTGGGTGGTTATATGCACACTTAGAAACTATTTTCTTGTCTGCCTTTAATTGACATTGGACACCCTTATTGAGTAGATGCTGAGCCGAATCACAGGCCGGGGTAGAGGGCTGCAGGAGCAAGCTCCAGCCGAAGAGCTCTAGAACCTGAATTTAGAAATGATGCAGCCAAAGAATGGTTCGAAAAAGGCATGGACATATTGTTGAGCGCTGTGTGGTGCGGGAGCTGGAGCAGCAGCTCGGACTACGGGCTTATTTGGACCCATTGGGCTGGGGCAAGATTTTAGATATGGGAGGCCCGTACTCTGAACAAACTGTACGCATGTTCTATGCAAATGCGATCTACCAAGATGGGCAGATCAAATCCCTTGTTGATGGTGATAGAGTGGCAGTCTCCACGATGGAGATTGCTCACTATATGGACATTCCTTATCCCGCCCCAGACCGCCCTGAGCATCTTAACCCCAACGACTTCAAGACAGCTGCCATCCAACACTATACCCCCCTCATGGTTCAGGGACCACGACGACGCAGAGGGGATGACCCATCCAAGCAGGTCGTCCCTGCTGATGCGCTTCAGAGCCCACAGGAGAGAGTTCTGCTCGCACTACTGGCTGCGAACATTGTACCACGTCAGAGCTCGGACCTGAACCATACAGACTTCCTACTTCTTCAGACAGTGCTGAATCCGGCGTTTGCTGAGGCTGCACAGCTCACTTACTTGCCATGGGTGATCTTCTTGCATATGCAGTACATCATGGAGCACAAAGATAAGCACAAGCTGGGCTTCCCGGTCATGATCTGCAGCATACTCAGGCGGCAGAGGGTTACCGTTCCTACTGTGGGGCTACATGCTGCGCGGGCTCCTATTGATGCGGGCGCCCTGAAGAAGATGTGGTTTGAGTTCAGCGAGGGCCAGTGGAGGAAGAAGGCTGCCGCGCGACCACAGAAGCACCAGCGAGAGGCGGGTGAGGGACCATCAGAGCCCGCCCCTGCTGCTTCACCTGACGAGGAGGAGGCTTATCTTGCACTGCCAGCCCCTGGGAGCGAGTATGTCACTCGCTACGAGTTTGATCAGCTGGAGTCCCGTTTCATAGAGATGGATCGACGCTATCAGGCGGAGATCGAGACTCTTCAGCAGCAGGCACCCGCTCCCAGGACGACTATGAGGCTTTGGTCGTGCAGTTTCAGCAGTGGCAGGCGTACTACCCGCCTCCACAGTGATTATGTTGATGCTTGGTGCTACTCTTGTTTAGGAGCCTTTCTGGACTTCTTTTATAGATTTGCTTTTGGTTGTGTTAGACTGATTACTTTGTTCGATTGGGTTGTATTTTAATTTCTTTCAATTTTGTTTGTTTTAATCTTTAACTCTGAATACTGATGTCTCTAATGCGATGCTCTAGCATACTTTTCTGTGTTGTTTGCTGAATGTGTGCAAGTATACTTTATCATGCTGACTCCATGCCGGACACTAGCTTGGAAGCAAGTGTGAGGAAACCTTCTCCCCTACCAGAACACTAAGTGTGAGGAAGACCTCTTCCTCAAAGCATCACAAAAGAAATCAGGGGAGTGTTTCAGTTTATTCCTTTTTTTTGGTTAATGTTCGGTCCGTGCTTTAACGTGTGTACCTATGTCCCTGTTCATTTCCCCTTGTAAGTGTGACACATTTAGCCAGATCTCCTTCTTGTGATAAATTTCTGAACAATGCGGACATTGCTCCTCATTAAGTGTGAGGAAGGGGGAGATCTTTCTGAATGTGTCAGTCATTTATTCCCGCTCTAATTTTTGTTTGGTTTTGGGCTGTGTGGGGGTAATTCCCTTAGAGTGCTTCTTAGTGTTGAATACTTGGGTGGATCTTTAGTTGTGGAGTTGAGTCCGGTAATGACCTTTAGGTTGGTTTGCTCAAGCTGTATGCTCTCATATCATATTTTCAAATGACTGAATTTTGTTAAATGTCTGTGAACAAGTTAGTTGTGAAGTTAGAACTGGTTTAGCTTGGAACCTTGGGAATAGCGAGAATGTTTGGAATGAAGGATAAAGGCAAGGTACTCCTCTGATCTAAGTTATTTTCTGAACCAAAAACAGGCCTCTTCCATCCGGTTATTAAGTCCTAGGGGTGTTTCATCACCCATTTACCTAAGGTCGTCTGATCTGGGATAAAAGACCCAATACCGTTACAAGGATGGAGAGAAAAGTCTGGGGGATGAATTATGTGCGAAAAATTGTATGTATGCAAGGAAAAAAGAGGAAAGTTCTTTAAAGTCTTATGTTTATGGCAATTCCTTAAATTAGATCATGAGTACGTGGTGTTGAAAGGTTCTGCGGAATATGGCAAAACTTCACACCCCTTGTCATCCACGGGTTTGAGAAGAGATAAGGTTGGAAGGTTCTGGGTTACTCTATGTTTTGACTTCATGATTTGGCTTCTTCATAATCTTTTAAAAGCGTACTTCATTGTTTAAGAGACATGCAGTTAAGAGCAGATCGATTTTTGGTGATTATTGTGTCTTAACTCCTTATTTTATGTAATCCCAAGGTTTGGCCCTGAGGCATTCTGAGACATTTTACTCCTGCTTTGCTTGAGGACAAGCAAAGGTTAAGTGTGAGGAGGTTTGATGAGTGTGAATTATGAATGGTTTTAGTGATCTTTAATGCCTAATTTGTATACGCACATCGATAATATTCCACACTTATCTTCCATTTTCCTTTGGTTTGTTGTTTGTTAAGGCTTGATACCTTTTTCTATGATTAAATGCAGAGAAAAGCCAAGGAAACACTAGATTAACTCACAAGGGAGATAATGCAACAAACGGGGGTCGAATCGGAGTCGAAATGAAGAATTTAGAGGATTTTTGAAGGTCTGTCCGAGCTTGTGTCCGAACTTACAAGTTCGGACGCAAGTCGAGGGTTCGTGTCCTGCGCCTGATGGAATGTCCGAACTTGTGTCCGAACTTCCAGTTCGGACGCAAGTCGAGGGTTTGTGTGCTGCGCCTGATGGATTGTCCGAACTTCAGTCCGAGCATCGAAGTTCGGACATAGTTAAGAAAAGCCGGAGGTCTGATGTACGGAGCATGTCCGAACTTGTGTCCGAACATCCAAGTTTGGACACAAGTCGAAACTTTCTGACTTGAAGCGCTCAGAACACTGTGTCCGAACATTGAAGTCCGGACCAATGTTCGGACGGGACGAAAAATTCAGCATAAACTCGGCGTTTTGAAGGGAAAAAGAGAGAGGAAAAGTCTTTTTAACTGACCTAATCAGAGGAGAAAGGCATTCATTCATCATCGATCATTACACACACACTCTCACGCTGATAAACGAGGTTCTCTCCATTCATCCACACCAATTGCATCAGTTCACCTTCATTCACATTCATCAAGCTCATCACCATCGTTCTGGAGGAGCATCGTCAGAAGGAGTGAAGCCATCATCTTCAACCTTACACCTGCATTCATCGATCTGGATAGTCGTTCAACAGAAGGGTTTTTCTTCCTTTAGATTTTCTATGTTGATTGTATTTATCTGTTTCTTTGCAATGTCTGGCTAGTAGGGATTTAACTCTGGGGTAGGGTTTGTTCAAGATGGATTCAATGTAGTTAAAATTCTGCAATTTGATTATGAGGTTGTAATGGATTGTTTCCAGGTTAATGATTATCAATCTTCTTCTCTATTAATTTCGCGAGTTATAGAGTTGTTTTGCGAAACCTATTAGGATCAGACAAGGTGACTAATAGGGTGTTCGAATTAACCTGGGGATTTGGGGAAGGATTAGTCAGATAGATAATCTTTCCTACAAATGCTAACAATTCTTTGTGCTTATTCCACCTATATGTGTTTTTGCCAACTGCTAGATTAGAGTTGACATGTTCTGATAGGTGAGCTCTTCAATGAACTAGGATTTAGCATTGAAGAGATAGAAAGAATTGGCCTTTCCGTTTCTCATAATTAAATTGTAGAAGTTACTAGATTCAACCAGTAAAGAACGACCTAAACCCGGAGTTCCACTCATATTATCAAACTCATCATTCATTTTTACTGATTGCTTATTTCAACTCTGATTCGCATTTATTCGATTCAGTTTCAAAAACAATTCACAACCCCCCTGAATTTCCAGTTTTCTTAGGATTTAGGATAGGACTTAGGCTTATTTATTCAAGTCCCACGGTTCGATACTTGGTTGCTTAACTTTCTATACTGTAGTGACCGGGATTTTTGCAACCCGACAGACTTATTGATTTACTATTTTCTAGATTAATTCATTTAGTTTTAGTAGATCAATTTACCTGTTTGCAAATGTAAACCGTCGTTTTAGCTGTTGACATCGTTGACCTACGGTTCTTAAAACAACGATTATTCCGGAACCGCCTCTTAAAACCCTAATATATTCTACCCCGCCATATTTTCTTTCTTCTTCCTCCGATCGCGCCTGCATGTTGTAACTTTTGTCATCCCTATCGATCACCGTCTCTTTCGCGCCGTCCCTCTTCTGCCATTGTCGCCACCAATCGCTGCCCATCCACCACCGCATCCTGTTGCTACTTCTGCTCGCCGTCCCTCTATCTTCCGCCACTGCGAACGCTAGCTAGCGCGCTTCTCTGCTCGCCGTCTCCACCAGCAGATGTGCCCCGCTTCTTCTCTAAGGCGCTATAATCGGTAATAATCTCAACTAAGCTTCTCCTCCTCACCACCAATTAAGCCATTCTTCTGTACATTGTGAATTTAGCAAAGATGTGATAAGTTGGGAGAACCAATTACATTGATCGATCATACGGCGCGGCGCTTTTCTGTTTACTGATTCGGGTGGCTCTGATTGTGTATGCATTAATCGATTTCTATCTTCCCTCGTCAATTTTGTGTCAATGCTCCTGTATTTCTCTGTGATTGTTAGCGATTTTTCGTATCTGATGTTCGTTTGAGACAATTGTGAGCAATTGCATGTGTACCCTGTTTTCTGCTGTTAAAACGCATTAGTGTCTATAGAAACCGCCAACAATTAGTTTGTTTCTGCTTCCGCATCAGTGGAGCAAATGATAATCATCATTAGTAGTAGTATAGTCTCGGTTGTTTGGAATAAAAAAAACAACTGCTGTTTCTTCTCCTACATTCTCAACGGCTTAGCTCCTTGTTCTGATTTCTTCTCTGTCATGTTATTTGATTCTGCCCATGCTTTATATCTGAAGCGTCTGTGAGTTTGGTGGGTGAATATGTCGAAGAGAACTGCATTTGGTTTCAGCTAAATTGGTTTTACCTTCTCCACTGCAAACTTGCAAAAAAATTTTAAGCAATCATTAAGCTGAGACAATCATTAATTACAAACCTATTCTGTAACTGCTTATGCTGCTTCATAATGAATAATTTTAACTGTCCATAGTTACAACCTTAGGTCCATTTTGCTTCAAATTTCACTGCTTGAATAAGCCACAACATGGGCAGTTTAGTTTTACATTTGTTTTAGGCAACATTACAGCCTATCTTAGGCTTTACTTTTTGCCAATGACTAAGTGGAATAGGAGTAAAAACTGCTATAAAAAAAAAACTGCACTTACCTCTTATTTACGCTGCTATTTTTGAGAAAAAAATGTAAGGGCTGTTCAATCTGCTTTTTGCTTGGCTTTTAGCCCTCTTAATGTGTTACTTTTAGTGTGAGATACGATACCCTATAAACCCAACCTGCTCCAGATTTTCACTTCCATAAATAGCTCCTGTTTCAGCAATCTATTAGTGTCTAATAAAGCTTCGTTTCTTCAGCTTTTACCACTGTTTTAAGCCACAATACTGGTCTAATCGAATCTGATTTTGTGAGATGGGCAAGCCTTGTTTATGTCATGATAATGAGTAGATAATATGGCGAGAATGCAAGCGTTAATCGCTCCCGACCTTGCCCATGTCCAGCAGCTTAAGCCCTCTAAATTCTTTCCATATTTGCCTCTGTTTTCTATTGATAATGCCATAGTTTGGGTAGTTTACTGCTACACCGTTTAGTGTGAGATACGATACCCTATAAACCCAACATGCTCCAGATTTTCACTTCCATAAATAGCTCCTGTTTCAGCAATCTATTAGTGTCTAATAAAGCTTCGTTTCTTCAGCTTTTACCACTGTTTTAAGCCACAATATTGGTCTAATCGAATATGATTTTGTGAGATGGGCAAGCCTTGTTTATGTCATGATAATGAGCAGATAATATGGCGAGAATGCAAGCTTTAATCGCTCCCGACCTTGCCCATGTCCAGCAGCTTAAGCCCTCTAAATTCTTTCCATATTTGCCTCTGTTTTCTATTGATAATTCCATAGTTTGGGCAGTTTACTGCTACACCGTTTAGTGTGAGATACGATACCCTATAAACCCAACCTGCTCCAGATTTTCACTTCCATAAATAGCTCCTGTTTCAGCAATCTATTAGTGTCTAATAAAGCTTCGTTTCTTCAGCTTTTACCACTGTTTTAAGCCACAATATTGGTCTAATCGAATCTGATTTTGTGAGATGGCAAGCCTTGTTTATGTCATGATAATGAGCAGATAATATGGCGAGAATGCAAGCTTTAATCGCTCCCGACCTTGCCCATGTCCAGCAGCTTAAGCCCTCTAAATTCTTTCCATATTTGCCTCTGTTTTCTATTGATAATGCCATAGTTTGGGCAGTTTACTGCTACACCGTTTGTGCTATTTTCCAATCTGTATTAGGCTTATTTTTAACGCGGTCGTAGTCGTTAAATGAAGCATAATTTGAGAGTATTTATACTCCATTTAAATGTTTTATTTTTGTCTCGGTTATAAGTCATGGTATGACATACTCCAATCTGCTTCGACTTGGTTTCAGTAAGCCTTATATAGGTTTGTTTGGTGCTTTGGTGAACTTTATTTGTTTTTTTTAAAGGAAAAAAAATAATACATATGCATTTAGGTTAAGATATAAGAGAAATAATATATATATAAAAATACATATTATATATATATATATATATATATAGTTTAACCAACAAGCTAACCTGACATCTTCTTCGTACCATTGTAGTGGTACAATTGACAACATATATATATATAATATATACAATTATCCACATTTGAATATGACAAATGGAATAAATCTTCGTACCATTCGTACTATTATGTTTGTGAATTTCTCTTCTGCTTGAACCCTTGGATTAACTCTAGTTATTTTAATCAGACCTAAGGTGGCAAGGCTCTGACCAGATTGTTGCTTCTAAATTGCGTTTTTATGGTCGGTTTCAACCAATGCATTACTACTGATTATATATTATATCTGTTGAGGCACCTTTTCTTCCCTTACAACATAGGTAGCTATGTCATCATTTTTTTTTGCTGCTGTCAATTTGATTAATACCACATCTTTGCTTCAGTTCTTGTTTATTTCTCCATTTCTTCAACATCAATACTGCTGCGATTAGGATATACATGTTTTGCGCGCTGATCATTCTTTACTTGAATTTGCGCCTGTACAGTGATAAGTCACTGGGCTGCTGCATCTCACACACCAATTTAGATTACTGGCTGATTGCGTAACCGGTAATACACTTGAACTTAATGATTCTTAATATTATTATTTTCTTTAGTATTAGGATATACATGCTCTACGCTCTCATCATTCGCCACTTGAATTTACACCTCTACAGTGAAAAAAGTCACTTTCCCCTGGGCTGGTACATCTCACACACCAATTTGATTACGGGCTGATCCTGGAACCGGTAATACACTTGAAAATATTGTTTATTTTCTTTAGTATTAGGATGTACATGCTCTGTGTTCTCATCATTCTCTACTTGAATTTGCACCTCTACAGTGAAAAGTCACTGGGCTAGTTGCTGCATCTCACACACCAATTTTGATTATGGGCTGAGTCTGGAACCGGTATACACTTGAACTTACTGTGTTTAAATATTGTTATTGTCTTTAGTATTAGGATATACATGTTGTGCGTTGTCATCATTTTCTACTTGAATTTGGCCTTGTACAGTGATAAGTCACTGTCTGCTGCATCTCATACACACCAAATTGATTAAGGGCTGAAAACAGATCATCTTGGAACCGATAATACACTCGAACTTACTGATTTTAAATATTGTTATATTATTTGGTATTAGGATATACAACTAGTAGTATATGCATATATAGGTATATATTAGGAAAAGTAGATGGAGATATATAGTAATAATGAATCATCTAATTGGTGATTGGAGGAAAAGTTTGATCACACCACGTTGAGATTCTTGGGTAAACCATCACATAAACCTTATGTACGTCATTTTAATATACACCACCGCAACACAAGACTATACTCTCTCTCAAATTGAAAATTGACCCGAAATCAGCAACAAACCGACCCTGACCAAACTGAACCCTATCGTTGTTAAGCCGAGAATAAACCACAATATTACACAACCATCCAAACCACAATCAACCGAACCGAAGTAAGGTATGTGTAGGTTGCTAATGTGTAACAGTATTGTAGGAGGAAGAAGATGACAAATTCATGGATGTATAGTGGGAAATTGGACAATAAATTTCTCGAAGGAGTCGACAAATTTTGCAATGTTCTGGTGAATAATTTGACTCCGGCCAATAAGGGGTACATATTTTGTCCTTGTGTGGACTGCAATAACTATTTGAAGTATCGAGAGATAGAAAAAATAAAAGAACATCTGATTCACCGTGGTTTTACGAAAGACTATGAAGCTATAGTCCGGTGGCATGGTGAGAGTGCAGTAAATGTCATGTGTAATGAACAAGACTATCGTGAAGACAACCAAACAACTGTGGTCGATGAGCACAACACAGAAGACAATGAACCAGATTTCGATGACATTGCTGCAATGTTGGAAGATGTGAACAAGAGTTTTACAACAGGCCAGACACCTATGAGACTTTGTTGGTTTCATCCAAAACACCATTGTATCCGGGGTGTGATCCTACAAAGTTGAGTAAATTGAGTGCTGTCTTGAAACTCTTCAATTTAAAATGAAAACATGGTTGGAGCGATGTGAGTTTCACTGCTCTTTTACAGCTGATGAAGAGCGTGCTACTACCTGCGGATAATGTTTTACCAACGTCGACTTACGAAGCAAAAAGTTGATGTGTCCAATGGGTATGGGGTACAAAAAGATCCACGCTTGTCCATCTGGTTGCATTTTATACCGGAAAGATTATGAGTTTGCTGATAGCTGCCCAAATGTGGAGAATCTCGTTATACGAAGAAAAAACAAAATGAATCTGGTGGTCGTAAAGAGAAATCCCCTGCTAAGGTATTATGGTACCTACCCATCATTCCACGATTCAAGCGTCTATTTGCAAATGAAAAAGATGCGGAGAATCTAATGTGGCATTCAACTCACAGAAAAAAAGATGGAAAATTGAGACATCCGACTGATGCATCACAGTGGAAAAACATTGACAAAACATTTCCCCACTTTGGTAGCGAGCCAAGAAATCTGAGACTTGGTCTATGCACTGATGGGATGAACCCTTTCGGTACATTGAGTAGTATACATAGCACGTGGCCGGTATTATTGGTGATCTATAATCTACCACCGTGGTTATGTATGAAACCCAGACACATTTTGCTGTCACTGTTGATATCTGGTCCAAAACAGCCGGGGAACAAAATAGATGTTTTTCTACAACCATTAATAGAGGACCTACAACTTATGTGGAAAGAAGGAGTAATGGTGTATGACTCGTTCAGTAAGGAAAATTTTCTCTTGCACGCTATGTTATATTGCACCGTCAATGACTTTCCTGCTTATGGTAATCTTTCTGGTTATACAAACAAAGGTGCATGTGCATGTCCAATTTGTGGCGAGCGCACATCCAATATCCATTTGAAACATAGTGGTAAAAATGTTTATATGGGACATCGACAGATGCTTCCAAAGAGTCACAAATATCGTAAGATGTCGATTGAATTTGATGGAAAGACTGATCACAGTGTAGCTCGTCCACCTTTATCAGGATTAGAGGTGTATGGAAAGGTGCAACATATTGTCAACAACTTCGGTCCACCGACAAGGAACACCGAGAAAAGTGTATGGAAAAAAAAGTCAATCTTTTGGGAACTTGAGTATTGGCAACATTTAGATGTCAGACATTGTATTGATGCAATGCATGTCGAAAAATATGTCAGAGAAAGTGTTACTTCAACCCTGTTGAACATAAAGGGCAAAACAAAAGATCATTTAAATGGGAGGAAAGATTTGATTGAGTTAGGGATAAGGCAAGATCTTTGGCCGCAAGAACGTGGAAAACGCACATTCTTGCCCCCTGCATGTCACACATTATCAAAACAAAAGAAACATAGTTTGTGCAGTATCCTTCACAACATCAAGGTGCCATCAGGGTATTCATCTAACATAAGAAATCTTGTGTCGATGTCTGATCTGAAATTAGTTGGAATGAAATCCCATGATTATCATGTGTTGATGCAAGACTTTTTACCCGTTGCAATTCGTGGGATTCTACCTGATGCGGTAAGGAATGCAATTACAAACCTTTGTGTGTTTCTCAAAGCAGTTTCTGCTAAAGTTCACGATGTGGATAATCTTGAAAAGTTACAGGCCGATCTTATTGTCACAATGTGTCAGTTGGAGATGTATTTTCCTCTTTCATTCTTCGACATCATGGTACATTTATTGGTTCATTTGGTCAGAGAGGTTAAAGAGTGTGGACCTGTATATCTCCGTTACATGTATCCTTTTGAAAGATACATGGGTATATTGAAGAAAAAAATGAAGAATCGTTGTCGTCCTGAAGGAAGTATTATAGAGGGATACGTAACAGAGGAAGTTGTTGATTTTTGTACTCACTATTTGGAAAATGTTGAATCAATTGGTCTGCCTAAATCTAGACATGAAGGCAGACTCCAGGGACAAGGTATTGTTGGAAGAAAACTGAAAAGAATTGATATTGAAACTCTGAACAAAGCTCACTTAGTTGTGTTGAGTCACCTTGAAATTGTAGAACCATATTTTGATGAGCACCTGAACATGCTCAGGGCACAAAATCCTACCATGAGTGACATCAGACTGAAAAAGGAGCAGAATAAAACTTTTGTCAGATGGTTCAAGGATAAAGTTTTTTCTGAACATTCAAACGGAGTGGAAGAAATAGTGAGGACATTGGCACTAGGTCCTAATCTTGATGTTGTTTCGTATGAAGGATATGACGTAAATGGATTCACTTTTTACACGGAAAGACAAGATCAAAGATCAACGAATCAAAACAGTGGCATAAATGTTGTTGCTTACCAGAGTACGTACAATGTCAGGGGTGTGGGTCAAAATCCAGTGGAAATGAAACAGTCGTATTATGGTGTGATACAAGATATTTGGGTTCTAGATTACACCAACTACGAGACTTGTGTGTTTCGATGCAACTGGATTGACAACAAACATGGCTATCGTGAGGAGAAACATGGTATGAAACGGGTGCATCTTGGTGGTGCAACACCCACAGTTAAGCCTTTTGTTGTTGCAACGAAGGCCAAACAAGTATTTTACATTCCTGACCAATCTAATCCTAGATGGTCCATTGTACTTCAAGGCAAAAGAGGGATAGTCGGTGTAGATGGTGTGGTCGATGAGGATGAGTACGACATGCAAGATGAAATACCAAATCTTTCTATCCAACTACCAACGGAGGCAGATCATATTACAAATTTTGTGCGGTCGGATCATGGTGAAGGAATGTGGGTTGATTAATGTAAGGTTCTGATAAAATATATTGAAAATATGTCACATATATATATATATATATATATATATATCTATATATTATATATATTATATATATATTCCATATTTATAATTTCTTACTTTCATTTTTTGTTAGCTACATATAATTTCTATTTATATTGCAGGATTCATAATAATGGATATCGATCTGGATGAGTTAGATTTACTTGTGATGATGATATAATGGAGCAGCCACATGAGCAGCCACAGGAGCAGCCACAGGAGCAGCCACATGAGCACCACAGGGGCAGCCACAGGAGCAGCCACAGGAGCAGCCGCAGGAGCAGTCACAGGAGCAGCCACAGGAGCAGCCACAGGAGACGGCAGCGACAATAAAACGAAAGGGTAGGGGACCTAGCAGAGGGTTGCGGTTGAAGAAAGATGCTGATATTGATTTAATTTGGGACAAGTATTTCAGAAGCTGGGGAGACTGTAAAGCAGAGTTCGCCAGTATGTTAGGAAATCTTGCGAAGTCTCGTTGCTGCATTAATAAATTTTGGAAAGATGAAGATGATCAAGTGAAAGAGTCCATGTGGAAACATGTACAACAACGGTACAAAATACCAGATGAAGCACGAGACACATTCTTTCACTAATAGCTACACGGAGTAGACAATTCAGATCCTACTTGGTGGCCCACTGGATCAACAAAACACGTGACGTGCCACCATGGGTATTTTATGATGGCATGATCACTGAAGAAGAATGGAAAGAGTTTTATGTGTACCACACATCTGAACAGTTCAAGGTATATAATTTACGTTGATTCATTGTCTAATTTTAGTTTATAACATCTTATATCGTTTATGAATTTTTTGTATTGTTTTGTATTAATAGAAAATCCAAAAAAAGCAAGGGAAAACCGAAAGAGAAAAATTCATCAGGAGTATATGGGTCGAAAGGGATACGTTGGTAGTATTCCCAAATGGAAAGCTGCTGGTTTGCTCACAAAAAAGAATGACGATGGCACTGTAACTCCCATTGAGAATGTCGATGAAGCGAACCGAGTTCAGCTTTATGTGTTGGGCACTCGAAGGTAAATAAAGATGGGCAGATAGAACACCCTCGACCAGAGACAGCAGAGTTGGCTGCTAAGATTGTAAGTATAAAATTTTAAATAATACCATTTTTAGATGAAAATTCTGGTTTTTAAATTATTTAACTAATTGATTATCCTTTGAATGGAATAGACGGAAGCCTGCCAACGAGATGAGCAAGCTGTCTTTACTCCACCAAGTCAACAAGATTTCTTAATCAAGTTCTTGGAGCAAAGGATCATCCTGGAAGGGTTAGAGGTTTCGGGGGACAAGTGCGTCAAAAGTATGTATTTCAAAAGTCTACCTCAAAAGTTTTGACGGAGCATGACGTTGACACACTTGTAGCGCGGAAAGTGACCGAGGCTGTGAGTAAGGTTATGGAGGAACGAAATAGACAATCTGAACTTACCGGCCATCCGTCTTCTTCATCAAGTTGTAATGTCTCTCCTGATCCGTATCCGTTTGCCAGTCTCAAGGTTAGTAGTATTTTTGAATATTTTTTGTCATTGCAATTTTTGACTATTTAATCAAATTATACACATTTGTTTGTGGTTTTAATTGTTAAAGGAACAAAAAACATGTCGTTTGCAAATCACACTTGATGGATATCCTGTGGATGCTGCATACGGTATTGTGCTACAATCGGGACCAACATCTTTGATTAATTTCAAGCGGCTTCCGCCATTCTATGCTCGAGTGATTCTGCGGTATATCATTGACGGATTTGACACCGCTTTTCTTCCCATGGATATTGATGGTAAAGTCACACTTTCCGATGGAAAAGGTGCTATTATACCATGGCCTGCCGGTTTTATTGTTATCACTGATGAGGTATGTATAAATATTTTATGTATTGTTCAACATTTAAATTTACGTTGTTTTAACTTGTTTCTTTTGTTTGTTATGATATGGTAGGTTCCTGATGAAATGGGTAGACTTCTAGAAAATCGTGATGTTCAGGTCAACCAATCACTGGTTGTTGCCCAAGAGAATACGCAAGTGGCTGAAAGCAACCAGACATCAACGGGAAAGAAAACTATGCGAGAGATAACTGATGATATGCGGAAGAAGTTTATTTGCCCTCCCTTAGTGATCAAGAATTTGGGGAAGTATGAGAAAATGTTGTATGAGATGCTATTGGAAAAGGGTAAGCATACAACGAGCGTGACAATGAATTTGGCTCCATGGGTTTTCCAATACGATGATCAACGAACGACATTGATAGACTTTGTGGACATCAAGGAGATGCTGTGCAGAGATATGTTGAATATATCTATCATCCAAGTATATTGCATGTAAGTGTTTGTTTCTCACATCTCAAAAATCTTTAAATCAATTAAAAATAAATATTTTGATGATTTCCCTGATTTCTCTCCGTTGCTTAATTTTTAAAAGGTATCTGATGGCTAAATTGCGTTATAAAAAATTGGGTGGCATGCTGACATTCTTATGCCCTGAGTCCTTATCGCTTGATGTGGTTAATAGAGACCCCACCACATTCCAGCACTATGTCACACACTGCATAAGAAGGCTGTTGATAAAGGTAGTAAATACCTCATGATGCCCTTCCATCAGATGTGAGTAGTACTTCTCTTCCCATTGAATTTCTTTCGTTGTGGTTAATTTGTGAGTAAGAATTCTATTACTAATTTCACTTCTTATAAATATTACAATTGTAGTAACCATTGGCTACTACTTATGCTCTCTGTGGATACCTCTCAATTGCTTGTGCTTGACCCGTTAAGAATGTATCGTGAGCTCCACGTGGATGAGTTGATCAAAACGTAAGTGTTATTCGTTAATATCTGTAAGTAATTGTTTAAAATAACTTTCTATTTGAAGAAGCACACGGATTAATGAATTGTTTTTGTGTGTAATAGCGCTCATACGGCCACAGTCCTTGAACAGTTCAATCGATTTTCAGTCGTCCATCTTGAGGTACATACTATTGAAACATATATATATATATATATATTTCTATAATATTGATTACGTATACTTACAAAGTAAAAACTTTGTTTTTTTCTTTTAAACTTGTCACAGTGTCCAAGGCAAATGATTCAAGGAGTTGCGGTTTTTTTTGTACTACGATACATGTATGAAATTTGTACGCATATAAAGGAGCTGACAAAGGATGATGAGGTATTAATAATTTCAAATATGTTTTCTATATATATTTATGTTTCACCATTATGTTTAAAACGTGTATAAATGTCTATATATATATCACATTGCTGGTGTTTTCCGGAATTTATCCAATCCAAGCTGTAGTTAATCTAATATTTCACACAGTTTTATTGTTGAGTTTTAGTCGCTAGTGTAGTATGTTAATAGCTCAATCTCCCTCTCTTGCATGTATACTGTGTTGGCTTCAGCCTCTTCTCTTGTGCATCTAATAGTTGGCTGCTGCATCTTACACGTCTGGTTTAACTATCTAAAATATTCAATATGGTGTGTTATGCTTGTTCTTACAGGTTTGTGCATATTTTAAGAATGCGGGCAAAACTTATTCGCCTAAAGATTTGCAATTAGTCAGAGAGCAAACATCTTGTTCATCCTAAAGTTCAGGATCCAGAACAATGACAAACTAGTGAGCAGCTGTCAGGACTACTACTTAAGTTGGTGGTTTACATGTATTTATATGAATTTACTTCTGAATTTGGCAATTCTGAATTTGGTATGATTTTTGTAGTTATGGGGTTTCATTGGTTGTTACTTGTTCTGTAGAAAAAAAATTGATTGATATCGAAATGGGGTGCAGGGCATTTTGCTGAGATTGCACAATGTGTCAACCAGGAAGAGAAAGGAGATTGTTGAGCGAGCTGCACAGCTTGACATTGTTTGTCACCAACAAGCTTGCTAGGATGACGAGTACAGTGATTGATTAATGTAAAAACATGGATATCTGTTTAGCTTTGTTATGTTGGTCGAACGAATGTTATGTTTGGAAGTGGAAATTGGTAGTTTAATTTTCAGATGTGGTAAAATTTTGGTCGTTCATCAGTGTTTTGTTTTTTGAATGTTGTACTTGAAGCATGTACTGGTGGTACTGTTGTTATCTATGAAAAAACAAGTTGCAGAGGTATCTATGTAGTGTGTGATTTATTGGAATTGTTGCTGTACAGGTTTTCTGGTTTTTGGATGTGTACGTAATTTGGAAATAGGGAAAAACTGGAAAAAATCGATATACCATAAGTGACGGTTCATATATAACCGTCGTTTATATTAGGTAGGCGTGAGAGGGTAAAAGAGAAAAACGACGGTTCCACATAGAACCGTAGCTTAAAGTCCATAATAAGCGACGGTTCTACACGACAACCGTCGTTAAAACAATTTTAGGCGCGTCGAAAAGATAATTAAACGACGGTTTTATTACCAACCGTAGTTTAAAGTGTATAATAAGCAACGGTTAACAAGCTTAACCGTCGTTTATACTTACTAAATCCCGCCCCCTAGGGCGCCCTTAAAAGACGGTTTTCAACCGTCGTAAAATAAAAAATAACAAAAACGACAGCGGCGTAAGCAACGGTTCGGAACCGTCGTTTTTATAGGTTTCAAACCGTCGCTTATGAACCCGCCTGTACCAGTGTATGAAAATTAAATTAGGGGATTTCTTCTATTTAATCCTAAAGAATTGTATTAAATATAGATTACTACATATATTATTATATAGTACTATGATTTTAATAATAAGATTTATAAGTCAATAAATCTTGGAAAAATTTCTAAACACTCCAAGTATATTATAAAGATTTTAGAAATAATTGGAACATTAATTTGAATCATAAAAGTCAATATAAAATCATGGGAACTATAAAGCTTCTTAAGCCTTGCTAGGGTTGACTTTTTGAGAATGGTCAAACCAGCCCATGAAATATATACCAATAAAAAGGTTATGGAAAACCAAGAAAATTGATAAAAAGAACGTCAAAAACGGATCATCCTAGCCAAAGTTATGATAGAATGAAGTTTAGAGTCAAAATTTTGGAGAATGCTGACGTGGCTAGGGTTTTCCTGACCCAAACACGTGTCCGCCACATCAGCCTCGCCAGAACTTAGCACAAAAAAATCGGCTAAGTCCTTAACCTCCACCAGTATTTTTCCCTAACTTGTGACATCGGTATCTCACTCATCTTTTGGAATTTTCCACTGCTGTTTTCTTCATTCTATTCTTCTATAAGCCCTCTTTCTAACCATTACTCATACACAACCTAATTCCTTATACATCTGCCATAATATTGATCTAGAGTTTCCTCCCTGCGAATCCGTAACCCAGATTTCCAGAATATACTGAAATCAGGTAAAATTCGTCTCATCATAACTTCTTCATCTCTCAATGAAAATTTGAGTTCTATAGCTCGTTTTGTAGATCTATGATCCCTCTACAACTTTCATGTTAATGACCAAGGCTGATTCGTAATCGTTTGGAAGAGCGAGGTGCCAAAAGTTCCTGATTCGTCATCACATAAAATCATAGAAAAACGCAAGGTATAAACTCGTAACTTTCGGTTTAGATTTCTTCCTGTGTGTTGCGAATTGGGTGTAGATATTGCTATCAATCTGTAGAGCTATGTTTCCTCTTTTGATTAAGCCCAAGAACATGACCTAATTCAATCTAGAACGTATTTTATAGATCCTCAAGTTAACTCCTCGATCAGGCAAAGGTTCGAACTTTTTCCAGAAACCCGATTTTGATTCTCCTCGTTGGCTCAATTCCGGTGAGTTTTCTTTCAATTCCTTCGTTGTTGTTACTCGGTTCTTCATCCCGACCTAACCCACCTATCAATTCGACCTATTATGCATCATACGGAGATAATTTTATGAAATCAAATCGGGTATACTAAACCCTAACTCGTAGCAAACCAAATTCGATTACGGAGCTGTGCATTATAGTTAACAAAATCGGTACCATTAGAATTGAAATTGAATTTCGAATTCAATGAAACCAAAATAAGTCGATTTGGTTTGTGAGTTGAGAGAAATCATCGAATTAGTACTCGGGTTTTGGTTTGGAATCGCTGATGAACTCGCGCATCGCAGGCCGTCCGATCGTAGGTTATAGAAGCGGACGGCCGAGATTAAAACGTAGAAGTTTAAGTTGTTTTAAGTTTTATAATAATTCCAGAATTAAACCCTAACTTGTTGAATTTATTTAATGGCCTTCCCTAATGTATTTTGTCACGAAATTTAACCATAGATTCCTTATAAAATCTAGTTTATTTTGATATAAATTAATATGGGTTTGAGTTTTTAAACGTAAGTTATAATTTTTGCAAGCTATGAGTATTATGGAATTATTTGGATAATTTAAAAAGATATTTTTATGAAAAAATTTTTATAATATGTCTAAAATATCATAGTTACTATATATTAAATTTGAGAATTTTTAGACAATAGGAAATAGGTCTAAAATTGTTTTTCTGAAATTTTTCATAAGTTACCTTATAATATAAGGTTTTTAATGTAACAAAAATTAAAGTATAGTTGATTAATAAACTTTATAGGTTGAAATTAGTATAATAAGACTAAACTAACATTTAATACAAAATGTTAATAAATATTTTTGGGTATAAACTTTTAAGTGTAGTGAAATTATATGTATATAACATATATATAAAAGAAATAAGATAGTAACTTAGGTTAAATCAAGGGATTAAATTAATCTACATTTGTATTGAATATATTAAATGGAAGTTAAAATACTTAATTGAAACTAAGGAAAATACTTTATTTTATAAACCATATATTGGATGGTGATATGTGTAAAAGTTAATAGAGATAGTAATACAATAACACTACGTAAAGAATGTCTTGAATAAATCTTAGTCTATATACAATATAAATAAAAGAAATAAAATACCTTATAGGAAATAGAATATGAAGGAATTAATAAGTTAAACTAAACCTATACATAATACTATTAAAAGAATGTTATATGAGGTGGTATTAAATTATGGTTATGAATTAAGCTTAAGGAGTTACCTTTGAATTTCTAAGATTATATAAAACCGTATTAAAAAATGTTATTATTAGTCAATGACCATAATGTAAATCTATAATTGGGTTAAGTAATTAATAAGTTAAGACTTGGGAAAAGTTGTAATTAGATTACATAAGATGTTAAACAAATAAATCTTATTATATAATTAATAATAGAATAAGTAAACACTTTTACATCTAAATGTGAAGTGGATTAGTAAGTCTAGATTTAATCATTTCATAACATTTATAGTATTGAACAATAACTTAAGGTTTTGAGATAAAATCATTAAAAGGATTATGTTACAAAACTATATTAAACTATGATTAGGAAATTAATCAAAATAATAATCCTTAAGTTTCTTTAAATTAGATAAGCCATACAAAATACATTTATTACTAATATTCAGAATATGCGTTTATAATTAAATGATGTACTTAGTAGTTAGAACTTATAAAAGGTTTGTAAATAGAAATTAGACACTTAAAACCCTTGAACCTTTAATTACATGAAACTGAGTTACATAAGAGACTATATTGATCTATTTAATGATGCTGAAAATATTAATATATAATTTGAATATAAGGTATGAGGATTTTTCATAATAGATGATCCTATTAAATAATCAACAATTTGACTCATGAATGAGAATTTAATTCTTAGGTAAATTTTACATTATATTATATGTAATGCCTATTCTAAAACATAACAAAGGGAATTAACTTATTGAGTTATTCCTTTGAAACCTTGGGTTTTGTAAGCAATTTAAAACGTATTTAAGACTTAAGTTTATTGAAGTTTAGTATAAAAGGATTATACATAGTCTATGGAAGGAATGTGTGTAAATTAAAACATTTAGGAAATTAAAAGTAAGCAAGGATACATAAAAGGTTATCTTAAAACACCTTATTATATAGTTAATGATAAAGTATAATATACCTTGTGAATACTAAATGTAAGAGTTTGATGAATCTAAGATAATTGGAATATAGTTATTTCAAGATGAAAAGTAATTTAATTTCTTAAGACAAGATTATTTAATGGTTGTAATAAAAGTCATTCTGAACTAAAGATAAGATAATTGAGTTTAGTAGTTCAATTAAGTTATAATAAGATGCATCTACAATACTATGATTCCAATATACAGGATGTAGACCCTAATTAAGTTGAGGGAAAGATTTAATCATAATGGGTTATCTTGTGGATATCGATAAAAGTACATAATCATTACATTCTAAAATAATATATAGTATTCTAAGATAAACCTATCATAGGTCATAATACGATGTTTTTCTAAATTCAGAATAAAAGTATTGAGCTTAAGAATTGTTATTGAGATTCTAAGATTGGTTGAATAATATAAAATGCACTTATGATGTAAAGGTCTCAAAAGTCATGAATGTGAGAATTATGGTTAAGTATTAGTAAGTGGATAAGAGTGGAACCATTAGCAAGTGTTAATAAAACACATTCCTTGGTCTTACAACCTTGAGTTATACAACATTCTAAGATAAGTCAAAGGTTATACATAACATTTAAGTGAGGGCTTAACAGACAATTGAGACTTAGAAATAAGAGTGAGGAATTTATTTAAGTTTAACTTAGGCTACAAGTTATTGATGTTAGACTACCTTTAATATTCCTCAGAGTATTGTTGAATGTTTGCACAAGTCGATTTGAACTGCTACAGCATTAATCAGGTACGATTTCTTGTACTCCGATACTTTTACTAACCGACTTATGAGACGTTTTCGACAAACGCTAACTGAGTTCAAAGGAATTTCGAAAGGAAACTGTTGGTGTGGCTAACTCAGCTTGATGTTACTAACTGAGCCTTGAATGTGAAACTTACATGGTTATTGGTTCCTTCTATTTGGTTGTTTCATTAGACATTAACTGCCTAGGGTTTACGCTTCTGCACTCTGTAGGACTGAGTGTTTTGGTATTGCTCTGGTGCAGTTAATAATCTAGTGGGAATATGGAAAAGGTCAATCTTGGTAAATTCTTCCTTTGACTCTGGATATCGTTTCATCCATGAGCTGAGTTTTTTGTTGTGACGTGCGCGCGTCTTCAGTGGTAAACAGTGAGGGGCTGTATATCCCCTGTCCAAAAAGGACGTATAAACATTGAGGGGCTGTATATCCCCTATCCTAAAAGGACGTAGTAAATAGTGAGGGGCTGTATATCCCCTATCCTAAAAGGACGTACTTGGCGGTGGGGGCCATCTCTCCCAGTTGGTTTTATTCCCCTCTTGAGTTATGGATTCTTGGATTTCTCTCATTCATTCCTAGTCCTTTTGACTACCCGAGTCTTTCTACTCCTAATTGGTAATTGGATCTAACATAAGCAATGGTTGTTCACTAACTCATGATGTGGTTTTTATTGATTAACTTCGTCTTTCTGTTATTTATCTCTAACCTTATCTTGTTATCTTCACTTGGTGATTTTAAAGTGCCTTGTTCCTTTGTTTTGTTTTATGATGTTTATCTTCAGGCTGTTGTTTATTTAAGGGTTATGTTTATAACTTTTGTTTTGGAGAATTGTACCAGTTCCATTCCAGGGAACTGACTCACCCCTCTCGGGGTGGGCTGCTTGGTTTCATCTTGCAGGTACGAATTGTTATATAGGTGGCCACGAAGAGTATGAGTGATTGGGATGGGAATTATGATTTTTGGAGCGTTGTTGTATTTTGCTATTTTTATGTTAATGTTATGTTTTCTCGAGTTCAGACCGTAGCTTTTTGTAATTTTATAAGGTGTAATTGGTGAGACTTGGTGCCGGGTGTTTGGAACCCGATGATCTGTAAACGCCATAGTACTTTATTTTCCGCTGCATTTTTGTTTAATAGGGGCATTACATTACATGTTTTATTGGGTCCCACGCATCACATATGAGCTTAAAAAACTTTACATTTCACGTTGGACCAAAATATAATACTTTAGCATCGTCCATGTAAAGTTTTCAATCTTTGTGTGTTTGGCCTTCTTGAAATTCATGTTTCTTTTAACAACAACCCCTCTATTCTCCCTCGTTTCTTCCCCTCCTGGAGTTTAGTCTATAACTATGGTGCTCACCAGAGTGGCCGCATCTGGATTCTAGTTAACCAGTCCATCATTACCCTCTCCCCCTTCCACCTCTCTGACCAAATTATCTCCTGCAAAGTGTCTATTTTGGGCACCATGAACTTTACCTTATCCGTGGTCTACGGGAGGAACAAGCAAGCCCTGAGGGCCCAGCTATGGAAGGATATTATAAATCTCAGCCAAAATACCATTAGACCTTGGGTGGTGGCGGGGGATTTTAATAATATCCTTTACGCGCAAGATAGGCTCAGTAATCGTAACCCTCTCCCTAGAGACTATCAAGACTTTACTGATTATGTCTCTAAGGCTGAGTTGCAAGACTTTCACTTTTATGAGCGATTTTTCACCTAGTCGAATAATCATTATGGTCATGGGAGCATCTTATGGAAAATTGACTGGGTATTAGTTAATAAAGAATGGATCATGGCTTTCCCCTCTAGTTATGCTTCCTTCCTTCATCTCTTGGTTTCGGATCATAGCCCCATGGTGATCTCCATTCTAGCTCTGACCCCTTGTAAGAGAAGCTTCAAGTTTCTCGACTTTTGGACTAATGACCCCTCCTTCCTCCCCCTTTGTCCGTGACACGTGGGACCTTACTCCAAGAGAGAGTCACCTTTTCACTATCGTCCAAAGGCTTAGACATGTCAAAAATGGTCTCATCCATCTTCATAAATAAGAATTTGGATCCCTTGGGGACAAAGGCCAAGGTATCAGAAATAAGCTTAGTGACGTTCAAAGAAATTTGGACCTTGACCCATGGAACCCGTCCCTTATATCTCAGGAAAAATCTCTTAGGCACAACCTCATTGTTAAGGACTCCCAATAGCTTCTATTCCTCCGCCAGCTCTCGAAAACCCATTGGCTTAAGTGGGCAGACTCTGATACCTCATTTTTTCATAGAGCCATTAAGGCGAGAAGGAATAAAAACTCCATCGCGTCCATTATGAATGATCAAGGGGAGATCCTCCATACCCCTGTCAACATTGAAAACTGTCTAGTAGGCCACTTCCGCCAAGCTCTAGGCTCTAGAACTCCCCCCCCCCCAGTGCTCCTTTGCTGAGCTCAACTTGGACAACACTAGGACGCTTGACTACTCTTCATGGACTCTCTTAACCCATCCCGTTGAGAATAGTGACATTTGATTAGCCCTCTTTTCCATTGTTGACGATAAAGCCTCGGGCTCGGATGGCTACACTGCTAAATTCTTTAAGGCAGCCTAGGACATCAATGAAGAGGACATTTATGGTGCCGTCAAAAGATTCTTCCATAGTGGTAGACTCCTCAAAGAAATTAATACCACCATTATCACCCTTATCCCCAAAACAGACAATGTCTCATCCGCGGGGGACTACAGGCCCATCTCTTGTTGCAATACTCTATATAAAATCATTAGCAAAATTCTGGCTGATAGGCTCAAGAACGTCTTCCCCTCTCTTGTGAATTCAAGCCAAGGTGCATTTATTAGAGGTCACCTTATCTCTGATAACATCCAAACTATGCTCGGGCCTTATGAAAAACTACCAAAGGGCTAACATTTCCCCTCTATGTACAATCAAAATGGATATCAGGAAGGCATTTGACACCGTGGAAAGGGGATTCCTCCACGACCCTCTCTCCTTCATGAACTTCCCCCTTGTTTTTAGAAATTGGATTATACAATGTGTAACACCCCTACTATTAATTCAATCATTACCGTCCAATCTCCTCGTGCTTCCCGAGTCACGCAGCGGATACATACTTACATACATCGGGTGATACAATGCCGTTAGTCACCCACGTGACTAACAAGGCTACTACTGCTACATACAACATCGGTCTGATGGACCGGAATATCCGAGTACTACTTAATACAATACATACTCTCGTTACATACTGATTACTACAATACTCCATTCAATACATTACTACATTCAATACAATACTCCACAATTCCGTACAAGATAATACACTACGCATACCGAGTTTACTAGGTTCCAAAATCAATACAGTACTTCTCCCCGAATTCATACACACTCACTAGAAGTCAATCTGCTACCCGTTACTCACAAACTAAATACTTCTAATTACAAGGCGCGCCACCGGTCTCTTACCTTGACCGTATTCGCTCCGGGTACCTGCACACTAAAAATGTTCCCCCGAGGGGGTCACCTTACGCTGAATATGATAACCGCATACCCCCGTACTAGCGAGGGTACGCCGACCATTTGGTTGAATGCATGCAATTCGTTCGCAATACATACATTCATACATACATACATACATACATGCTTTCATTCACGATACTACAATACTACACAAGGTATACATACATACGCACAGTACAATACATGCTTGAAAGACAATACAAGTCTACCAATGCTTACTTACCATTTTCCAGAATACACATACACAATACATACTCATTACATAACCAATACGCAATACGGAGATACAATTCTCCAATACATACAAGGTCCAGTTAGCTTCATTACACACCTGGGTTTATCGGGTGTTCGATACTCTTTTACTTCCGGTCGATGACTTACAATAGTCAAGACCAATACACATACAATACTTACTTCATACATGCTTTACTTCCAGTTAAGTCGGTATGACCTCCGGGCAGGGATTACTACATCCCACCACCGGGCTTTAGGGTGGCCCACTAATCCAGGATGCTACCCATTCAAGGGAATTGGTCCAAGGAAAAGATTACAGCCAGGATTCGGATCCAACCTCTTGTGTTTCCTTATCCTCACGCGTGGCCGAAACTATATCGGACTTCTACTCATTCCATTTGCTCATTACTCAAGTTAGGAGTTAGAATGTTAGGAATTAGTAGAAGTCAATACTTCATTTCCATACATACATACAATACTCAAGTACACGATACTTACACATACTTCTCAATTCCATTCATTCATTTCATGAATTATACAAACTAATTGTTCAAGGAGATACAACAAGAACAAAATAGTTCAAACACAGTTAAGTGCAGTATAAGTCCGATTCGTGCATTTATCTTATTGGTGATCACATGAGCACACAAATCGGGGTAACCAGGTTAGGATACAGAGCATGAAGAAATCATACCGTTCACCGTTGTATCCGCACTACCGGCTCCTTCGAGGATCAACTATTGGATTCCTATACATACATGAAGTAGTATGATCAATGATCTATTATTGATCTAACTTACTCCTCCATTGATACTTTCAATGTATACTTACTACTTCTTTACATTCATTCTTGGTTATAAAACCATTCTTTTCTTTACTACCTCATAAACTTGCTTTCTTACAAACTTACTTACTTTCTTACCATTTTTACTTCATTAATGGTGTATTACTACATATATATGCATGTAGGTATATAGGCATATATATGTATATATGATTACTATAATCATATAATTAAAACATTTTTTTTTAACTCGACCGGACTTGCGACCGACCTTGCAAGTCCGGCCATTCCAGTAGACTACCTCGGGTGAAATTCCAGGGCCGACCGACCTTGCAAGTCCGGTCCCAAGGTCGATCCATTCCAGTAAGTTTCGTCTTTGAAAATTTTAGCCCGACCGACCTTGCAAGTCCGGTCGCAAGGTCGGTCCATTCCAGTAGCTTACTTGACGGAAAATTTTTGAGTCGACCGACCTTGCAAGTCCGGTCGCAAGGTCGGTCCATTCCAGTAGGTTACTTGACGGAAAATTTTTGAGTCGACCGACCTTGCAAGTCCGGTCGCAAGGTCGGTCCATTCCAGTAGGTTACTTGACGGAAAATTTTTGAGTCGACCGACCTTGCAAGTCCGGTCGCAAGGTCGGTCCATTCCAGTAGGTTTCCCGTCTTGTAAATCTGGGCTCGACCGACCTTGCAAGTTCGGTCCTAAGGTCGGTCCGGCCCAGTACTTCAGTTTTAAAATCTGTTTTTGGGTGTTTTCTTTACCCATTGTTTCCCCAATCTTTACCAACGTTTCCCCACATGATTTAGCACTACTTACACACTCTAAACCACCTTAATTCATCCTCCACACATACTACTCAATTCCTACTCCACTTACACAATTTTTCTCCATTTCTTCCCAACACTTGCATCAGTTTTTATTCTACTTATGCTACAGATTTTTGTTTTCCTTCTCATGCTACAGATTTTCATCTTAACTCTTATACTCTCATACTCCTTCATCTAATGCTATTCCTAGCATCCAAAATGCATTACCTTACACTCTAGTTCCATCCCATTTACAAACTCATTTCCAAATCTGTTACAAACTACTAAAACACACCATTTAAACTCTCCGAATACCTCCTCCTTTTAACAACTTAAGTCCTCTCATTCCTACACAAAATTGGACATAGTCTCCCCTATATTTCTAACATTCACCACACATTATTTCAGCTCATATATACACATTCTCACAACCTGTTTATACAATACACTATGCTCACCATTCAACACTACTACACACATTAAAATTCCTGCACACATACACATCCACTACCCAATGTTTTCCCAAGTTTTAGACATCATTTAAAACTTCGAAAACTGTTACATTCTCTTCTCCATTATATTACCACATTACTACTACACATTACTCAATCCATTAATCATTTTACTTACACAAAAACTGTCACAATGCAATACACAACTAACCCAAGGTAAGAGCATTACCTTGACTTGCTAGTTTCCTTTCTTTCCTTTCCTCTTCTTCCTTTCCTCTTTCTTTCTCCTTGTTCTCGGTTTCAATGGGGTTCACACACCAAGTGCTACAACCCATACCAATACACAATACCAATTAGCATTCATTTTTACTCTAACCCTAAAATTTAATGTTTTAGGGTTTAGACAAGGGTATTACCTTTCAATGGATGAGTGGAGTTCTTGACTAGCAAGAGAACAATATTCCTAGCCCAAGGAAGAGCCAAAATCGGCTGAAGCAACAAGGGAGAGAGCATTCAAAAACTGAAAATTCTTAAAATGCTAATGAGAGCTAGAAACGACGGATTTTCGAACTTCTTTTTACCTCAAGATGATAAGGAGGTGAAGGTGCTTCTAATGGTGGTCTTGAATCCTCCAATGGGGAATACCCATAAAAACGAAAGTTGAGCTTTTGGATTTTTGAAAGGATGAAAATGTTCTCCTTGGCAAGGGGATTCTAGTGGTACAATTTTTATTGCATTTGGAGAAGATTTGAGAGTTCAAAGGGAGGAGAGAAGGAGAGGTTTTTGTGTGGTTTCTCAAAGCTCCATGGTTGTCGCATGGAAGAAGAAAGAAACAGAGAAGAGAGAATAGAGAGGAGGGCTACGTGAGTGAAGAGGGAAAAGTGAGGAGAGAGACTCATTTTTTTTTCTTTTTGCTTTAGTTAATAGGTTTGTCTTTTAGCAAATAAGACACATTAAGTGAGTGAGGAGGGGGGGGGGGGGAAATCGGATCCCACACCCACACACACACAGCTTTTAACTTTTTATTTGCGAGGTAGACACACTAACTTTGTTTATTTGCATTCCTACCCCACAACTTCCCGGTTGTTACAGTTTTTACAAACCGGTACCCGTTTTCCGGAATTTTCTCGTTTAATTAATTTTGTTGGTTCTAAAGCTTCACTAATATTCATTAATGATTATTTAGTTGACCAAAACTGTTACGAGTCTATTTGACCCGCTTAAAGTCGCGTTTTCCTGGTTTCCTCGAAAAACGCGCTTTAAGGTTCGTTTACGCTTTTAATACATTATTTGGATCCGTTTTCTTCGGGAGTTGTTCCCATATATTATTTAGGTCTTATTAAACCTTTAGAATCCATATAATACGCTAACCGAGGTCTCATGCCTCCCATGGTTATTTAACGCTTATTTAGCGTTTTCCGCTTTTAAAGCGTTATTTATTTCTTTTGGATTTATTTTTCCTTACCAATATTACTCTAGCATTATTAGGCTCTTAAATACGGATTAGAATTATCTTAATCACTATATTTAAGTTGGGGTATTTCAATCTACCCCCCTTAAGAACTTTGTCCTCAAAGTTGCTCAAGGTTATAGGATTACAATACTTGCTCATTCTTACTTGTCTATGCCAAAGGTCGTACATTCTTCCTCCTTACAATTTCTGAATTCATTACTTCTGGTTTCCACATTCCATACAATACAAGTATACCATACTTACTTCCGTCCGCATCACGTCCCACCATCTGGTTCCACATTACAAGATTTATACATACATACAATGCAAGGCTATCCCCAAAGCAATGCAATACACATTCCAATCCCGTAGGCGCTCAGGTCATCTAGACACGGGACTCCTCTATGTCCCGCCGCCCTTGGAATAATACCACATACTACCTTACTATCTTCTTCGGTACTCACTTCTAACACATCCTCATTCCCATACTAAAAGAAATTCTTCCACCACTATCAATTAAAAATTTCTAAACATACAACTCCATATTCCAATTTATACTCATTACTTCTATCCTATGTGTGATTCTTGTGACCACTTGAGGGGAGCTTCAAGAATCATTCGACCCTGATGTGATCAGCATCAGTGTTGAACTATCTTTCCACCCCAATTTGTGTTCGGTTTCCCTTGATCTGATCAGGATCAAGTTCGACTTCCCACGTCAGTTTCAACAAACAATAGTTAGTTGTTTTCATTTTCTATCTTTTTACTCTTCTAGTCGTGATACGAATTCGTACATCTCCAAAGGATGGAATCAATCCATCAATTGTCCTCGCTCTACTTCCCAAATGCTTTACCCGTGGTTCAATACTAAATGCTCATTTCATCAACTTCATTACTTCCATCCCTACGCTCCATCATTTCAATTATTCTAACTAGGAATACATACTTATGAAGTTTAGCTATCCTCAATTACTACCAATAACATACTTACGAATATACCACTCATGGGCTACGTTCCTCCGCTACTCACAATCAATCCTACTATTCTTTTTTTTCAAGGTTACAATACTTGTGGAGCTCCGTCCACTACTCATTCTCAATTGTATTAAAACATCACCTAGGGAGTTCAATTTCCTCTAGGTTCTACATCGGTTTTATACCGACTCTTGCATTGTAGTGCCATGTCTAACTTCAATAGACACCCACTACAGGGATTATCATTTCCCCAAGAGTTACTCTACTCCACTTTACTAATACTTTTACACTGGGTTACAAGATGGGTATATTCATCCTATGGTATTCGCATCTCTCGTGCCTAATTACCACAGTTATATGAATGAATACGTATGTTTATTTAACATGTACCAATCATTAAATCCATTCTCATTTGTGCTATGCACATTATAGTTTTATGTGTTTTATTTATAAAACTTGCATTAAGCGGTTTTCGCTCTACCCCCCTTAAAAGGGATTACGCCCACGTAATCTACCATATGTTACTATTAAACATTGGTTTACTCGATTTGGGCAATCTGAAGCGTTTAGCTTCATTACGATATACTATACAATATGCTCTGGTCAAAGGGTCTTAACCATACCAATGGTTTAGTCTTTGCACCGAGGATTCGTACATGAGTTTATTTAACTCCTAATTAATTCAGTTCTAGCCTATTAGGCTTCAAGGCATTAATAGCCATTCTTTCGTACTTACTAGGTGTATTACATTTCTTAGTTAGGGCCCACTAGCTTCTGCTGCGCGACCCTGATAACTTGGGTTACTCACCCTTCATGTTATCCTTAATGTGCTATACATCACCTTTCTATCCCTCTATTGTGGAAAAAGGTTTACTAACAGTGTGGTATTCTTTTACCGCTGTTTGAACTCAATGAGTTTTAGATTGTAACCAGCTCTCTGGTAATCTATTATACATATTATTCGTACTCCCACGATTATTCACTAAGTTCCTCCGACTTGTTGTCGGGCGAGGTTAAGTCACTACCTAGTTGCAGTGCTTCCTCTGTTGTCACTAGCTTCTGAATAATACCAGTTCTTCTGGTTCAGTACAGTGTTCTTTGCTTGTATGACCTTGCATTCTCAATGCGTCGGTCTGAGTGACTTTCTTCAGTCTTCTTTCCCTTTTATTCCAATGGAATTCACATCTTGTGATTGTTAGTGTGCTTACACTTTTCGTGCTTCTTTGGCCTTAGGCCGCACGGTTTGTTGCTAAGCTTGCTTGACTGGCTTATGCCATGTTGTTGGTGAAAGAAAGTTTACTACGGTTTACATTTCCATATTCCTGCTATCGCATTAGATTATTACAGCGTGAGTGCAATACCAAAACACTCAGTCATACAGAGTGCAGAGGCGTAAACGCTTGGCAGTAAATCACTTATGTGATAGGGATGAATATTTCTGCTTGTCATCTCGTACTTATACTTCGTGTCATTGTCCAACTACTTCCTCATAGCGGTCGCTTGTTGCGCACCGTATTCTTACTCACTATACAACATCGTTTTTACGGTCTCCGTTATTGTGGTAGCTTACCTTTACTCCTTGCCATTGTCGTTGGCATCATTTCCTTATGGTGTACAAACACTAGGAGGTTCCTAGTCATATGTATGACGGTTGTCGTAGTATACCGCGATACTATTATCTTCCCATTGTGGGGATGTTTTATTCAATTTAGGTTTCATGTGTAGGTTAGCTCACCTCACATTACTTCCTCATTCATGATATCGTTTGCCAATAACTTGGTTGACCAAAGATGAAGTGGTTTATCGGGTTACAAGTTCTCTTGAGCGCCGGTCATTCATGGTGTGCAATGTGCACACTCATTGATTGTTTTTGACAATTACTGTCTCCATAGTGCTGAGCATTGATCATAGGCTCTAGCTATGCGGTTTTACTTTTGCATATACATCACCGGAACATCCCAAGAAGCTTCAAGGGTTTTCTTGTCCCGTTCTCTAATTAAAGAGTGTTCTATCACTGATAGGTGAAAGTTCTCGTTGAGGGGGTGTGTTTCCACTCATGGGTCTCATGACAAGGTTTACCGTGTAAGTATTTATACAATGGTTCACCACATGATTGGGTGCATAAGGAGTATACTTACTCCTTCGAGCTTCGATGCTCTTAAGCGATGTGCTTCTACAGTCCACGGCCTCTTGTGGCGTAGTGGTTTGGAAATCTCATTTCCGTATTCGTTTCTCTTGGCAATATCTATGCATAGTTTTGTTGTTATAGTAGATGGAAGCCTTTTCTAAGGGTTCGCATCTTCACCACATTGGTGATCTTGGTTAACAAGAGGTGTCTTCCCTCGGGTTTCTCGTAGTGTCCAAGTGTGGACTAGGCCAATGTTGGCATTTATCCCGATTTCTGTGCCCCTGTGTTATCATTGCTACAGGAGGCATGAAGGTAGTTAAAGCTTGTCAACTGCATACTAGACTGATGCTCTAGTGACAGTGACGCTGAGTTGACCATTACTCCAAGCCACTCAAGAGGTTGAGTTTGAATTGATGGTCCAGTTGTTGATTTCTTGTCATATGGGATAATATTTCTTGCAAGTCCTATTAGTAATGGTGTGGGTTTTGCCACTGTTTGAGTTCACACAACGTAGTTGGTTGGTGGCTTTTAAGCCTTATTGCTGCAAGCTATGCTCTTTGCAAGCTGCTTATACATGTTTCTACCCCATGTATACTCCGTAAGTTGGAGGTATTACTAGGCTCCATGGTAAGTCGTGACATCACGCTTCCGTTCATAGGAGACCCTTTAGGCAAGCTGATGCTAATTTGGGTATTTCCTGTTAAGTGAAATCCCTTCGGTGTTCTAACCGAATGTTTGTTCTAGCTTCCGTGCTCTTATCAAGACACTTGTTCAACTGTTGTTATCTCAGACACCCTTCAAGGATTGCTCCTGGGTGCCGTTGGATCACGCCGTTACATCCGGCTGATGGTTATGACATGTGTTGTCCTATATACCGTCTTATGGTGTTGTATTAAGCTATTCCCTTTAGATTTATAACGTCTCCCGTCGTTGGGTAGACCGTTTATACTTGCTCCTAGCGCTTGAGACTAGGTTTAATATTCCCTTCGATGATAGATTTTACTTCATGGTAATCTCGTGATTGCTCTTGGGCGTTCTATCCCATTTGCCGAGCATTATAGTGTCATGTTTTAGGCAGTGGCCTTACTGTGTTAGGCTGGGTATACTTTCCAGCTGTCATATATTTGCTTGATGTCTTTGAGACATATCCATTGTCCATACCGACTAGTCTGTGCTCTCTGCACTTCCTAGTCCTTACTCCTTATCTTCCGATGGATTCTCTGAGTTCCTTTATGCTTAATTGCCTGAGGTGTCCAGTTGTTCTGGTTTGAACTTACTGATGGTCCGTAGAACGGAGTCGACTACTTCCCGTGTTTCGTACACTACATGTATACATACGTGGGGTATCATGTTGATACGTTACCACTTACCCAACTATATGTCAGGCCCAAGCTCCTTCGGAGTGCAGTTGTCCCACCCCGTAATTGGGTACACTCGTAGTGTTCGTCACACGCCTAGGTGAAGTATTCTATTGTCAACTCCTCTTGTATCATTCCATGATACTCACCGTAATTCTGTTGATTTGGTTTAAAATCCAAGGTTTTAAAAGAAGTTGTGGTTTTGAAAGGAGAATTCGGGTTTGAAAACATGGTTCAGTGTTAAAAGAAATCTCCCATGGCACAGCCATGCTTAAGGTCTTGACCAAGTCTAGCTTCATGCTGACTGGTATGAGGTTAAAGTAATGGTCAGGCCGTCGGGCCTTTCCAAGGTTCCATACTCCTAGTTGTTAGGATGTGTGATCCTGTAGTTTCTTGTAGCCACGGTACATTACTATGTACCTGTGGTGTTTAGAGTTCCTTTACATATTTCTGCCCTTACTGCACTTGCCGTGGCAAGTGCGCGGTACTGGTGGTTTTTGGGTAATTCTATACCGATCACGGTATGGTTTCCATTCGTAATTGGTAATCTTGCTTACTCTTCCTTGTTGCTTATTCCCACACGTTTGTTGTGGTTACTGAGCCTGATTTGGTTTAGGCACTACAGTTGTAGTTATGTCAGATTATATCTTGTGAATATTCCTGTAGCTGTCTGAGCTATATTGGCCAGGTTTGTAACCTTTTGGCGTTGTAGTTTTGGAGTCAGTCACTCCCGACTATGTCCTTAGCCAGCTAGCTCACCGTTGGTGGTGTTGCTTGGCTATTACAGTTGTCCCGTAGACTTGTGTCTCGGTTTCATTACTGCTCCTGTTTCCATTCGTTGCACGGTTAGTGCTTCCTTTCCTGTTGCGGGTTGTTTAGCTGGGTTCTGCGACTGCTAAGCATGTCGCCCCATGCTGTTGCAAGTTGTAGCCTCCTTGTGGTTGGAGTGTTTATACTACCGCTATTAAGTGCGGCTATTGTTGTTCAACCGGGATCCACTTCCGGGTCTTCCATTTCTTGGAATCTACCATACGTCGGTTCTTGTTTACTGTGATTACTTCACAACTGCCAGATCGGGTTTTCCCCGAGTATGAGAAGGCTTTTCTTCTCTCTGGCGTCCTTTCCCAAGTTATACAATGGGGTTTGCGGTGGGCGGGACTGGTATTGTAGGTATCCGGTACTCATCGGTAGTTCCTAACTAGCATATCTAATGCTAACACTCAGCCCTTAGCCCTAAGCATCTAATTCCTAACTCGGCATTCCTAAACTCGGTATTTCCAGTCATCAGAGCGATACTTCGCTCTGATACCACTTTTTGTAACACCCCTACTATTAATTCAATCATTACCGTCCAATCTCCTCATGCTTCCCGAGTCACGCAGCGGATACATACTTACATACATCGGGTGATACAATGCCGTTAGTCACCCACGTAACTAACAAGGCTACTACTGCTACATACAGCATCGGTCTGATGGACCGGAATATCCGAGTACTACTTAATACAATACATACTCTCGTTACATACTGATTACTACAATACTCCATTCAATACATTACTACATTCAATACATACTCCACAATTCCGTACAAGATAATACACTCGCATACCGAGTTTACTAGGTTCCAAAATCAATACAGTACTTCTCCCCGAATTCATACACACTCACTAGAAGTCAATCTGCTACCCGTTACTCACAAACTAAATACTTCTAATTACAAGGCGTGCCACCGGTCTCTTACCTTGACCGTATTCGCTCCGGGTACCTGCACACTAAAAATGTTCCCCCGAGGGGGTCAGCTTACGCTGAATATGATAACCGCATACCCCGCGTACTAGCGCGGGTACGCCGACCATTTGGTCGAATGCATGCAATTCGTTCGCAATACATACATTCATACATACATACATACATGCTTTCATTCACGATACTACAATACTACACAAGGTATACATACATACGCACAGTACAATACATGCTTGGAAGACAATACAAGTCTACCAATGCTTACTTACCATTTTCCAGAATACACATACACAATACATACTCATTACATAACCAATACGCAATACGGAGATACAATTCTCCAATACATACAAGGTCCAGTTAGCTTCATTACACACCCGGGTTTATCGGGTGTTCGATACTATTTACTTCCGGTCGATGACTTACAATAGTCAAGACCAATACACATACAATACTTACTTCATACATGCTTTACTTCCAGTTAAGTCGGTATGACCTCCGGGCAGGGATTACTACATCCCACCACCGGGCTTTAGGGTGGCCCACTAATCCAGGATGCTACCCATTCAAGGGAATTGGTCCAAGGAAAAGATTACAGCCAGGATTCGGATCCAACCTCTTATGTTTCCTTATCCTCACGCGTGGCCGAAACTATATCGGACTTCTACTCATTCCATTTGCTCATTACCCAAGTTAGGAGTTAGAATGTTAGGAATTAGTAGAAGTCAATACTTCATTTCCATACATACATACAATACTCAAGTACACGATACTTACACATACTTCTCAATTCCATTCATTCATTTCATGAATTATACAAACTAATTGTTCAAGGAGATACAACAAGAACAAAATAGTTAAAACACAGTTAAGTGCAGTATAAGTCCGATTCGTGCATTTATCTTATTGGTGATCACATGAGCACACAAATCGGGGTAACCAGGTTAGGATACAGAGCATGAAGAAATCATACCGTTCACCGTTGTATCTGCACTACCGGCTCCTTCGAGGATCAACTATTGGATTCCTATACATACATGAAGTAGTATGATCAATGATCTATTATTGATCTAACTTACTCCTCCATTGATACTTTCAATGTATACTTACTACTTCTTTACATTCATTCTTGGTTATAAAACCATTCTTTTCTTTACTACCTCATAAACTTGCTTTCTTACAAACTTACTTACTTTCTTACCATTTTTACTTCATTAATGGTGTATTACTACATATATATGCATGTAGGATATAGGCATATATTGTATATAGATTACTATAATCATATAATTAAAACATTTTTTTTTACTCGACCGGACTTGCGACCGACCTTGCAAGTCCGGTCCATTCCAGTAGACTACCTCGGGTGAAATTCCAGGGCCGACCGACCTTGCAAGTCCGGTCCCAAGGTCGGTCCATTCCAGTAAGTTTCGTCTTTGAAAATTTTAGCCCGACCGACCTTGCAAGTCCGGTCGCAAGGTCGGTCCATTCCAGTAGCTTACTTGACGGAAAATTTTTGAGTCGACCGACCTTGCAAGTCCGATCGCAAGGTCGGTCCATTCCAGTAGGTTACTTGACGGAAAATTTTGAGTCGACCGACCTTGCAAGTCCGGTCGCAAGGTTGGTCCATTCCACTAGGTTACTTGACGGAAAATTTTTGAGTCGACCGACCTTGCAAGTCCGGTCGCAAGGTCGGTCCATTCCAGTAGGTTTCCCGTCTTGTAAATCTGGGCTCGACCGACCTTACAAGTTCGGTCCTAAGGTCGGTCCGGCCCAGTACTTCAGTTTTAAAATCTGTTTTTGGGTGTTTTCTTACCCATTGTTTCCCCAATCTTTACCAACGTTTCCCCACATGATTTAGCATTACTTACACACTCTAAACCACCTTAATTCATCCTCCACACATACTACTCAATTCCTACTCCACTTACACAATTTTTCTCCATTTCTTCCCAACACTTGCATCAGTTTTTATTCTACTTATGCTACAGATTTTTGTTTTCCTTCTCATGCTACAGATTTTCATCTTAACTCTTATACTCTCATACTCCTTCATCTAATGCTATTCCTAGCATCCAAAATACATTACCTTACACTCTAGTTCCATCCCATTACAAACTCATTTCCAAATCTGTTACAAACTACTAAAACACACCATTTAAACTCTCCGAATACCTCCTCCTTTTAACAACTTAAGTCCTCTCATTCCTACACAAAATTGGACATAGTCTCCCCTATATTCTAACATTCACCACACATTATTTCAGCTCATATATAACATTCTCACAACCTGTTTATACAATACACTATGCTCACCATTCAACACTACTACACACATTAAAATTCCTGCACACATACACATCCACTACCCAATGTTTTCCCAAGTTTTAGACATCATTTAAAACTTCGAAAACTGTTACATTCTCTTCTCCATTATATTACCACATTACTACTACACATTACTCAATCCATTAATCATTTTACTTACACAAAAACTGTCACAATGCAATACACAACTAACCCAAGGTAAGAGCATTACCTTGACTTGCTAGTTTCCTTTCTTTCCTTTCCTCTTCCTTTCCTCTTTCTTTCTCCTTGTTCTCGTTTCAATGGGGTTCACACACCAAGTGCTACAACCCATACCAATACACAATACCAATTAGCATTCATTTTTACAACCTAGAATTTAATGTTTTAGGGTTTAGACAAGGGTATTACCTTTCAATGGATGAGTGGAGTTCTTGACTAGCAAGAGAACAATATTCCTAGCCCAAGGAAGAGCCAAAATCGGCTGAAGCAACAAGGGAGAGAGCATTCAAAAACTGAAAATTCTTAAAATGCTAATGAGAGCTAGAAACGACGGATTTTCGAACTTCTTTTTACCTCAAGATGATAAGGAGGTGAAGGTGCTTCTAATGGTGGTCTTGAATCCTCCAATGGGGAATACCCATAAAAACGAAAGTTGAGCTTTTGGATTTTTGAAAGGATGAAAATGTTCTCCTTGGCAAGGGGATTCTAGTGGTACAATTTTTATTGCATTTGGAGAAGATTTGAGTGTTCAAAGGGAGGAGAGAAGGAGAGGTTTTTGTGTGGTTTCTCAAAGCTCCATGGTTGTCGCATGGAAGAAGAAAGAAACAGAGAAAGAGAGAATAGAGAGGAGGGCTACGTGAGTGAAGAGGGAAAAGTGAGGAGAGAGACTCATTTTTTTTTTCTTTTTGCTTTAGTTAATAGGTTTGTCTTTTAGCAAATAAGACACATTAAGTGAGTGAGGAGGGGGGGGGGGGAAATCGGATCCCACACCCACACACCACAGCTTTTAACTTTTTATTTGCGAGGTAGACACACTAACTTTGTTTATTTGCATTCCTACCACAACTTCCCGGTTTTACAGTTTTTACTAACCGGTACCCGTTTTCCGGAATTTTCTCGTTTAATTAATTTTGTTGGTTCTAAAGCTTCACTAATATTCATTAATGATTATTTAGTTGACCAAAACTGTTACGAGTCTATTTGACCCGCTTAAAGTCGCGTTTTCCCGGTTTCCTCGAAAAACGCGCTTTAAGGTTCGTTTACGCTTTTAATACATTATTTGGATCCGTTTTCTTCGGGAGTTGTTCCCATATATTATTTAGGTCTTATTAAACCTTTAGAATCCATATAATACGCTAACCGAGGTCTCATGCCTCCCATGGTTATTTAACGCTTATTTAGCGTTTTCCGCTTTTAAAGCGTCTATTTATTTCTTTTGGATTTATTTTTCCTTACCAATATTACTCTAGCATTATTAGGCTCTTAAATACGGATTAGAATTATCTTAATCACTATATTTAAGTCTGGGGTATTTCACAATGTGTCACCTCCACCTAATTCTCGATCAACATAAATAGCTCTCCCTCGGTATCTTTCAAACGGGAACGAGGGATTCGACAAGGCAACCCTCTCTCCCCTACCTTTTTGCGCGTGTTATGGATATGCTTTCTCGGTTGCTTGACCAGATCATTATCACCCCAGGCTTCCACTTTCACCTATCATGTAAATATGTCTATATCTCGCACCTCTTCTTTACTAATGATGCCCTCTTATTCTGTAGAGGTGACCAAAGCTCCATTAACCATGCTCAACAAAGTCAATCTCTTTTCTGAAGCCTCTGGACTTATGCTTAACCCTACTAAAGCTGACATATTCCTAGGAAGGGTTAACCCCACCCTTGCAGATTCGCTAGTTCAACTAATGGGGTTTAATCTGGGTTCATTTCCATTCTACTATCTCGGCATCCCAATCACTGCTAGGAAGCTTAGAGCTGCTGACATTAACCCTCTAATTGATAGCATTCGTAAAGCAATCACATCTTGGGGAAGTAAATCCCTCTCTTTTGTAGGTAGACTATCCCTCATCCAGAGCACTCTCTTTGGTATTGTTAGTTTCTGGGCCTCATGCATCACTATTCCTATGAACGTCATCAAAAGAGTCAATAATTGCTTCCAATCGTTCCTTTGGTCAAGGGAGGCTGACAGTAATGCCACCCCTCCTATGGCCTGGAACGCTATCACAAAAACCAAGAGAAATGGTGGTCCGGGCCTTAAGGACATCCACAAATGGAATATGTGCTTTATGCTCAAAAACATCTTAGCCATCTCTCATGACTCGGAGCGCCTTTGGATCCACTGGATCACAAGCTCTTCTTACCCAACCCTAGTAGCATCTGGATGACTACTGCTAAAGGCAATGATCCTTGGACTTGGAAAGCTATCCTTCATGCCAGAGACTGGTGGATGAGGCAATGTGGCTCATCCAATAATGCAATTTCTCTCTTCAGCTTCTACCCTTCCCTCTCTAGAGTTAGCTCATTCTACAAGGACATCTCCATCCCTTCCTAGATCTTCCAATGGTACAATGTCTGCTGGAAAAATTAGTTTATTCCTAAAGCCAAATTTATCTTGTGGGTTACTCTAAAAGGTAGACTTAAAACCTGTGATAAGCTCAAGTCATGGGGCATATGTCTTGCTAATAGATGCTGGCTCTGTGAGCGTGCTCAAGAGACAAGCAACCATCTTTTTTTCCATTGTAGGTACACTTGTAGGGTTTGGTGGACCATCTGTGACTAGATGGGAATTCCTACCAATCAAAGAAGTCTTCATAGCTGAGCATCCTGGATCCTTCGCTACTACAAGAGGCATCGACCGATTGACCTAGTGAAAAGAGCGGCAGTAGCAAATGTTGTCTACCATATCTGGATAGAAAGGTGCATGCGAGCTATGGTCAACCAATCTAGAGATCCCACTTTTGTTGTTGTGGACATTAAAAACTGCAATTAAAGCCATTATTTGGACTAAGATGAGACAATCCAGCGCAGATTTTGACTGGCTAGATAGGGTTCTCTGCTCCTAGAAGTGACGTGTTTTGTTATCGAGTGTACATGTTATGCAGGTCAGCTTCAAGCTGCTTTTGTTCTCTATATGGGGTTGTTTTTCTGCTACCTCTATGCTATTTTGGTCAGCTTCACGCTGCTTTTTGTTCACTAGAATGGGGTTGTTCGTATACTAGCTCGATGCTGTTTTATTCATCACTAGGGAGGGCTTTTGTATATCCTCCACTCCCTAGGCCAGTATACCCCCAATTAGGTATCAGATTTAGAGGGCTTCTATGTATCTAACGCTACCATATCCCTTTGCTCGGTTTATATATATATACATATCCATTTATTCAAAAACAAATTGGACAACATTTAAGCATCTTTTAGGTAGAAGAAACAATAGAAAAGTTGCTGGATGTAAAACGGGGAAACCACATGGGTAAGCAAAGTAAATTTTGAAACCTCGAGGATGGGGTATGAAATTTTACTAAACGTCATGGGTGGGGGATGTAAGTTTCCCATTTCATTATGACCATAGTGGTAAAAGTACTATGTCCACATATACTATCAAGTATCAAATTGTGAAGAATTGGTCCAAGCGGATTAGGTGTTAGTTTTTACTCGGATTATAATAGAATCAGAAAAGAGATTTGTATGAGAGAAAAAAAATCACCGAGAGTTCTAAAGGAAAAACTACGGTCATTGGTCGTCGGTCAAGATACTCGATAACCGGTTAGCAACCGCTGGTCACTAATTATCAATCATTGCCAGTCACCATGACCATTGATAACTGGCTAGTGAGTACTAGGGAAAACAAATTACATTCTGTTCAAGGATGTGAGCAATCAAGTTAGAGGTATTCAAATAATCTCATTTTAATTCTCATTCCTTTTCATTTCTAAAAATGAGGTAAAGTGGTTAAGTAAACAACAATTGTATCATTCATAATCCCTTTTCTAATTCCCCCCATAAATACTTTCAATTTATCACTTTTGAGTTCTTTACAAATAATCTAGACTTTAGCAAGGATTTTAAACTCAGTACAAATAAATTTCCATTTTTATAGTTACTTCACTTTATTTTATACTATCACACATTATAATAAAATCTTACAAAACAAATAAGACATTACAAGAAAAACGACATTTAGCATCTGAAATTAGCATCCGATTAGACAATAGATGCTATTTTTCGATTAGCGTCTGGTATTAGCATCCAATTTTCTATTGGACGCTGATTTGTGTAAATTGATTTCAGACATTAGTTAGACAAAGTTAGCGTCTGATATTAGCGTCCGACAATAAACTGGACACTGAATTGTGTCTAAACTTATACTGGACACTAGCAGACGCAGATTAGCATCCGATATTAGTGTCCAACAAAAAATCGAACGCTAATTTACATATAAAAAACCATTTAAACCTTCTAGTAATACACTAATTTAAACTTAATAATTTATTTTAATAAAAGTAATGTAAGAATAGTCTCATAAACTTAAATTAACTTACCTATATCTTATAATTATATTTAATACTTAAAGTTATTAAATTATACAAATCCAAAATACAACAAGAAACCATATGAATTTAGGAAATAAAAATGAAATCTATTTTTATATATATGGTTAATATATAATTTTACATGAACTCTAAAATATAACACAATCTACTCAATAATTATACATTTTAATAATTAAAGAATTAAATAAAATTTTTAAATATGTATAAAACATATATTATTTCAAAAAAAAATCAAATTATTTTTAATTTAGAAAACGTACGCTTTACCCCTCACCATTTTACTTTCATGCTTATCTCAACTTAAGAACCATAAAATTCACATTCCAATTTGAGAAAGAAGGGCCAGCTGTCTCTAATGTTTTTGGCTGCATGGGCATCGGGAGGTCAATCCTTTTTCTCTTCGACGATTAAGAACAGAGAAGTGAAAAATGAAAGCTAAACCTTCTTCTTCCCCTAACCAACCACAAGCTACTGGTTCGAAATGACACCAACTTCATCTTTTTTACAGTTGCGCTCAACCACATGCTACTGGTTTATCTTCTTCCCCTAGACTTCCCTTGCTCTTCCGACCTCAGGTATGCTACTTCTTCCTTTCATTTACCTGTATATTTCATCTCTATTCAAGTTAGGGTTTCCCGTAACAATATTTGCTGGAATTACTTGCAAATGGTAGCTTCTGCATTTATGGGGTCCTCAATTTTGCTTTCCTTAAACTTGGAGTTGAGTGTGATACCTAATAACTAAGCTATTAGGCTTCTAATCTCCGTTCGATTTGCTAACTAAGCCCCGTATATTCTGAGCCCTCAATAGTCTCAAATTGTCTCTTTTGATCTCCATTAGATTTCTAGTGTTCTGAGCATAACTTTAACTCTTCCAAAATTATGAGGCTAGGACCTTCAGAGTATCCAAATTAACTTCAACTATTTGTTCGACAATTCATAGTTTGAGCCATGATATGTTTCAAATAGAAAGAAAACGACATACGCACAAAGAAAACCTTATAAAAAGACAGTGGAAGCAAGAGTGATTCAGGTGCTTTAAAGAGGAGGAAGTAGCTGGATCAGGGAAGAGATTTGTAAGGTGCGGGAGAAAGCTAACGAAATAGAAGATATAGAGGTCTGCATGCATGTAGGTCTCTTGGGTGAGGCCACGAAGTGGACAAAAGTCATCGTTACCGTAGCAATATTCCTGCAGGGGTGGGCGTCAATGGGAAAAGACGAGGTGACAGTGGAGCATTGACCCAGAAAATCTCATGGAGGCACTCATTACTTGAGACTCTTGATGAGATTTTTCCTATTGGCTCAAGACAAACATAAAGAAGGTCGAAGAGGTCAAGGGAAATGGTCGCGCCAGAGGGAGAGACGATCATGAAGACGACGGATCTGGATGTTTTGAAATAATAATTGTTAAAGTTTTAATTCCTAACTAAGCACACAATATAGATAATTATTTTAGCTAAATAATTAGTTGCTAGCCTTGCATAACCTTCAGATTTGTTTTTAGTTCCTACCATTTAGGAGAGTTTTTATATATTGATTTGTTATATCAGAATTAATTTCTCTGATTTAGTTAAGGGTGTATGCCTATATAATAGGCTCATTACTATTGCAATAAACACATCAAACATCAGATTTTCCTCGGCTATCTTCTCTGTTTCTATTTACTCTATTTTCAATTCCAATAGAGTGGTATCAAGAGCCTCCAGTTAACGGTTCTCGGAGTGAAAAAAAATAGAAAGAGGAAGAAAAGAATTTGAGCGTGTGAAGAGCAAACACAACGAGAGGAAAACAAATATAGAGTGTGAAGAGCAAACACACCAAGAGGAAGGAAAAAAATATAGAGATCTTGAGCGTGAGAGAAGATGTCAATCTCATCATCCTCCAATGGAAACCAAACGTCGATGCAACCATCTCTTCCAATATTCACTGGAGAGTCGTATGATCACTGGAGTGTGCAGATGGAGACATTGTTTCGATCCCAAGAGCTATGGGATCTGGTGGAGAAAGGATACAATGCCAAAAAGAAAGACACTATAAGTCTTCACGACAATCAGAAAAAAGATGTGAAAGCATTGTTCTTCATTCAGCGTGCAATCGACATGTCCCTTTTTTTGAGAATAGTAGGAGCAAAGACATCAAAGGAAGCATGAGATAGGCTGAAAAACGGCTTTCAAGGTTCCGATCGAACAAAGGAGGTTAAACAACAGTTATACCACCAACAGTTCGAGAACCTAAAAATGAAGAGTGCATAAACTATTCAAGCCTTCTTCACCCGTGTAATCACTATTGTAAGTCAACTTCATACTTACGGTGATAATATCGGTGATGGTGTGGTGGTCCAGAAGGTGTTACGTAGCCTATCACCCCGATTCAATTATCCTGCAGCAACATTAAAGGAGACCAAAGATCTTGATAAATACACCCTTGATGAGATGATGGGCGCTTTGCAAGCTCATGAGTCTCAGATGATGATCCAGGAGGAAGAGCAAATTGCAGAAGAGGACGCTCTTCAGGTGACAAGTCATGAAACAAAGGAGAAAAGAGGAGAATCAACATATTGTGGTCGTGGTGGCCGATCAAATCGCGGTAAAGGCGGAGGTGGTTGAGGTCGCAACCGCAGCTCCGTGCAATGTTATAATTGCAAAAAATATGGGCACATGAAATCTGAATGTTGGAGCAAACCAAAGGATGATCACGCCAATTACGTCGGCGACGAGGATGATATCAAGTTTTTTATGGCTGGAGATCCTTCTACTCAAACTGATGTTTGGTACCTCGAAACCACGTGTACCAATCATATGTCGGGACAAAAGCAATGTTCTAGGAGATCGACAAATCTTGAAAATTTAGGTGAAATTGGGAGATAATAAGTTGATTGATGTAGCCGGGGAAGGTACAGCAGTCGTCGGCAAAAGTCAAGGCAAGAATAAGGTGATAAAAAATGTATATTATTCTCCTAGCCTTGCTCACAATCTCCTCAGTGTCAGACAATTGATGGAAGCTGGATACTCCTTGACGTTTGAAAACGGGGAATGTATCATCAGAAATAAACCTGGAGCTGAAGTTGTCACTCAGGTAAAAATGCAGCGCAATCGTATGTTTCCTATCATTTTTTATAATCATCCGGAGAAGGCTTTGGTGGCATAAAAACCAAACGACTCACATATATGGCATTTGAGATTTGGTCACTTACATCAGAAAGGGCTGAAATTATTGCATGACAAAGTTATGGTTCATGGGCTGCCTACTGTAAATTTTATTGATCCGTGTGAAGGGTGTATAAATGGCAAGCAATCAAGGAAGCCATTTCCTAAAGATCGAGCGTGGAGAGCAACAAGCAAACTGGAGCTTGTTCACGCTGATTTGTGTGGACCAATGCCGACATCGTCACTTGGAGGAAGTAAGTATTTCTTGTTGTTTATTGATGATTACAGCCGCATGACATGGGTTTATTTCTTGCTGGGAAAATCAGAAGCTTTTGCAAATTTTAAGATATTTAAAGCCAAGGTTGAGTGGGAGACGGAGAGAAGTATTAAAGCCTTAAGAATAGATCAAGGTGGGGAGTTTACATCAAAGGAGTTTCAGAATTTCTGCCAAAAAGAAGGGATTAAGCGAGAGCTGACAACACCATATTCACCGGAGCAAAATGGTGTTGTTGAGCGGAAAAATCGCACTGTGGTAGAGCTTGCACGCAGCATGCTTCAACATAAAAATCTGCCACATATTTTCTGGGATGAGGCATTAGCTACAACAGTGTATGTGCTGAATCTCTCCCTAACCAAGGCGGTTATCAATCGGACTCCATATCAAGCATGGACCGGGAGAAAACCCTGGGTAGATCATATCCGTGTGTTTGATTGTACGGCATATGCACTTGTCCATGCTCATGATCGTAAGAAACTGGATAGTAAGTCAATTAAATGTATTTTTATTGGCTACTGTTCAAATTCTAAAGCATATAAACTTATTGTACCTGAGACTAACAAAATTCTGGTGCAAAAAGATGTGGTTTTTGATGAAAATAGTGCATGGCCATGGGAAGATAAGCAACCTCCTACTGTTCGTGAATGCGTGAATGAAATTTCATATTCAAATGATCATGCGGATGATTCTGCTGCAGCACCTGCTACAACACTTAATATTTCCTCACCTACGGCATCACCAACATCGGCATCCAGCAGCTTATCAGCTCTTGAAGTTCCACACTCATCAGATGATGATGATGATGTTACGCCTAGATACAAAGCATTAGCTGATATTTATGAATCTTGTCAGTTAGCACTATTTGCAGGCGATCCTATAACATTTCAGCAAGCTGAGCATGAAGAAAAATGGCAGAAGGCCATGGAAGAAGAGCTGGCGTCAATTGAGAAAAATCATACATGAGTTTAGCGGACTTACCATCAGGCAAGAAAGCTATTGGCCTGAAATGGATCTTCAAAACAAAGCAAGCAGCTGATGGGAGCATTCAAAAATATAAGGCCCGACTGGTAGCGAAAGGGTATGCTCAAATTCCCGGAATAGATTTTGAAGAAACGTTCTCACCGGTAGCCCATTTGAGACCGTGAGAATCATTCTAGCATCAGCGGCAAAGATGAAGAGTCCGGTGTATCAACTTGATGTAAAATCTGCATTTCTCAATGGTGAGTTGAAGGAAGATGTGTTTGTCGAACAACCGGAAGGGTTCATCGTTACTGGACAAGAAATCAAGGTGTTTAAATTGCACAAAGCTCTTTATGGTCTCTGCCAAGCACCTTGAGCATGGTATAGTAAGAATGATGGGTATTTTCTCACCAAAGGATTTCTATGAAGTCCAAATGCTTCTACTCTGTACGAGCAAACAGGGAAGGACATCTTAATTGTTTGTCTTTACATGGATGACATTTTATATTTCAGCTCATCATATAAAATAGCGGACAGGTTCAAACATGAGATGCAGCGTGAATTTGAGATGACTGATTTGGGTCTTCTTAAATATTTTTTGGGTTTGGAAGTGAAACAAGAAGTTGGTGGTATATTTGTCTCTCAGAAAAAATATGCAGATGATTTGTTGTTGAAATATGGGTTGAAAAATTGAAAACCAGCTGCTACTCCAATGAATACTAATGAGCAACTGAAGCAAGATGATAGTTCCGGTGCTGCTGATGCGAAAGAATTCCGAAGCTTAGTAGGTAGCTTGATCTATCTTACTCATACCAGACCCGATATATCATATTCTGTTGGTGTTGTTGCTTGATATATGTCTAATCCTACGAGACATCATATGGGTACAGCAAAACTCATTCTTAAATATGTTGCTGGAACCGAGATTATGGGTTGTGGTATAGCTTTGTTAAAAAATTTCAACTCATGGGATTTAGTGATAATGATTGGGCAAATTGTTTGGATGACCGAAGAAGTGTGTCAGCTCATGTTTTTAATCTTGGTTCTACTGCTGTTTCATGGAGTTCAAAGAAGCAAGGTTCAGTGGCCTTATCTTCAACAGAGGCTGAGTATTCTTTGGTTACTGCAGCGGTGTGTCAAGCTGTTGGCTGAGAAGAATTTTAAAGGACTTGGGATGCAAACAGTTGAGTCCTACAGTTATCTGGTGTGACAACAAATCAACCATTGTGTTGACTAAAAATCCGGTTCATCATAGAAGGACAAAACATGTTGACTTGAAGTTACATTTTATTCGAGAACTTGTGTCTCGAAAGAAATTTGTCGTGCAGTTCTATTCAACAAAGATGCAGATTGCTGATATATTAACCAAGGCTTTGCCGAAGGAGAAATTCACTTTTCTCAGAGATTGTTTAGGAGTGTGCAAGTTTGAATTAGGGGAGGATGTTAAAGTTGTAATTCCTAACTAAGCACACAATTTAGATAATTATTTTAGCTAAATAATTAGTCTTTGTTGTGCTACTGTTCATATTTGTTTTTAGTTCCTACTATTTATGAGAGTTTTTATATATTGATTTGTTATATCAGAATTAATTTCTCTGATTTAGTTAAGAGTGTATGCCTATATAATAGGCTCATTACTATTGCAATAAACGCATCAAACAACAGATTTTCCTCGGCTATCTTCTCTGTTTCTATTTACTCTATTTTCAATTCCAACAAAGTCACATGACTTATTCAGAAATTACATATATAAAATACCAACTGACAAATCGGTACTGTTGTACAATCGTTCAAGCAAACCAAGATTGGAAAAAAATTCATACTAGCATTTGAAATAGAGAAAAGTCCACTAGTACCGATCAAAAGATATTCCGGTACAAACAGTAGCACATATCAAAAGTGAGGAAAAATAAAAGATGAAATGACCCATATCCATAGATATGGAAATTTGTTGAGGAACTTGTTAGTCGTGATGACAATGGTGGCACATGCAAAACCCATCCTCGCATTTTCCATGATCCCATTTAGCAACATTCTTGCAGTACTGGTTACATTTAAAGTTGTCTCCACATCTCTCACCCAGCCAAGCCCAGTGGCAACCATGAAGGGGATGTTCACCAGCTATTGGAGCCCTTGCGATTGCTATACAAAAAGTTATGCACCAATTTATTTTAACACACGCGCACATATATAGTTGAACGATAGTAAGCAACTAACAAAACTGCATTACATACACTAAAGTTGGAAAATTTCCCGGGAACGGGTTTTTGCCCAGCTCATTTCCCATGCACGGGTGTTATTGTCTGTATTGCCGTGGAACGAGTTTTTTTTTTTTTGAGTGTACATAAGCCGATAACGGCAATGTCGGCTTTCATAAGCCGATAACCGAGTTATCGGTTTCTTCACAATCCAAATTTCGACCGTTGAAGTACTTGCAAAGAAGCCGATAATACTGTTATCGGCTTCCAGATGCCGATAATAGTATTATCTGCTTCTTTGCAAGTACTCCAACGGTCGAAATTTGTAACGGCTAGTGTTGTATTGACTACAAATAAGTTATTTTGTCCCAACATTTGATTGTTGCTTCCTATTTTCTTCTCTAGCTGAATCAAAATTTGTTGTTCAGTCCACACAATTTCACACTATACACTCTTTCCTGTGGGTTATGAAATGGATATTCCATGTACTCTTTATCTCAATGCAGAGCTCAAATACAATCCAGATGGTATATATTTTCATATTCATCCTCTTTGGTCTAGATTCATCGACACTCAAATTTCCGAGCATTCCACATTTCAATCCTTCAAAGATAATGTCAAAAATCTTGTCGACTTGGAGTTTGGGGGAGATTATGTTATCACCGACATGGTTTACAGGAAGTTGCAGAATAAATATCCATCTTGTTCCTTCCTTCCACTCAAAATTAATAGCGATTCTCGGGTGAAGCTGATGATATCAAACTTCATCAAGAATTCAGATTTGCTGAACAATGTGGCTGTGCTAATTGAGTTCGAGCATGCAACTACACCTTCTCCGGAGGAAGACAATGAAACCGATGATGATTTTTCCGAGAATCAACAAGCCGAAGATGTAAATCTGCAGAGTTCGGATGATGATTCTGAGATGGAGCCTGAAGATTTACCTGATGATGATGACATAGTTGATGAAGCTGGGCCCTCCACACCGTACACTCCTTCAGCGCCATACTCATCGCAAGTGGATTTACAGGCCATAGGCCAGATACCTTCAGACATTGATCGACGTGGTTTGCCATACTGGAGGCCAGGTCAGGAGTTCGTCGTGGGGCAAGAATTTTCTGATAAAAATGTTCTTGTGACTGCAGTAAAACAGTATCACTTGGAGAGAAACGTAGATTTCGTTGCCCCCGAGAATAACAGGAGAATTTACACCCTAAGATGCCGACAAGGGTGTAGTTTCAGATTTCGAGCTGCGTTGTTGAAGAATTCCATTGAATGGCGAGTACGGAAATTCAGTCCTCACACATGCGCTCCTGTCCTAGATGAGGGTAATGATCGTTTCTTGACTTACAATTTCATAGCTGAAGTCATGATACCAAGGGTCAAAGAGAACCCCGCACTACAAGTGAAGACTGTGATTCAACTTATCCGTTCAGAATATAAAAGGAAGATCAGCTACAAGAAAGCTTGGTTAGGCCGTGCTGAAGCGATAAGAAGGGTCTACGGTGATTGGGAACAGTCATTTACTGAATTACCCAGGTATCTCATAAGTATCAAACATTTTATACCTAATTCGTATATCGACCTAGATTCGACTGTTGTGTTTCAAGATGAAACACAGACTACTCAAGTTAGGCGGTTTAAGCGATGTTTCTGGGCGTTTGGGCCTTGCATTACTGCCTTCAAGTATATGAAGCCTCTACTACAAATAGATGCTACCCACCTGTACGGTAAGTACAAAGGTAAATTATTGGTTGCTGTTGCCCAAGATGGTAACAACAAGATAATACCAATGGCCTTTGGTATCGTTGCTAGCGAGTCAAGGGATGACTGGAAATATTTTCTTGACCGTGTTCGTACCGTAGTTATTGGAGCTAGGAATGATGTGGCAGTGATTACGGATCGGGCTGGAGCTATAATGTCGATCATGAGGGAAGAGCAGTATTGGCGTCCTCCTTATGCCCAACATTTCTTGTGTATGCGTCATATTGCTTCAAACTTTCAGACAAGATTTGGAAACAAGGAGTGGAAAAAGTACCTCATCAACACAGGTAACAACTAGAGATTTGTATGTAGTCGTCTTTTATGATATTGGGTAGTTATCTAATCTGAAGTTATTACTTGTGCAGGTTACTATTTTAGAAGGGATAAAGTTCAAGAAAGATTAAATCACTTACTTGCTCTTCACCCATCTATTGCTTCTTTTTTCAATGAGCTACCCCCCGAGAAATGGTCACGTGCGCATGATGATGGAAAGAGGTGGGGTCATATGACAACTAACCTGGTGGAGTGCATGAATGGTGTGCTGAAGAGGGTCCGTCTCCTACCGGTAACGGCTATTGTTGAAAGCACTTTGTATAAGTTAATTGACTACTTTCGAGATAACCTAGAAACCTACATTGCACAAAGGAATAGTGGGTTATTTTTTACCAAGCACCTCTTAGACAAAGTAGCTGAAAATCAAACCCTTGCCAACTACCACCGTGTTGTAGTTATTGATGCTATGGATTTGGTGTTTGAGGTGGTTGATAATGGGGATGCAAACCTACGGCGAGAGAAAGGTAAGTTTACTGTCCAAATCAACTCAAGGGAGTGTGAATGTGGTGAATGGAAGGCATTTAAGTATCCATGCTCACATGTCATGGCCGTGTGCTCTACTTGCACCCTAGATTGGAGGAATTATGTTCATCAAGTTTACAAACTTGAAACAATGATAACGGCTTATAGCGAGAACAAGTTTGTGCCACTAGGAAATCAAGGGAAGTGGCCTATATATGGTGGGCTTGCAATTATTCCAGATGCAGCTATGATGCGCAATGTCAGAGGCCGTCCAACATTCTCCCGCATTCATAATGAGATGGATGAGAATTATGAGCGTGAAACAAGACATTGTGGCCTATGTCGACAACGCGGTCATGTTAGGACAAGATGCCCAAATGCAAGTTACAGTTAATTCCCCAGTGTAATTGTATGTTATCGCATTAGCCGATTATGCTCCTGCTCAGACAGGTCGTGCCTTTAGCAAGCACACCAAAAAAATGTAATTTATCGAGTGTCTTTTGTAATGAATAATCTTTTACAAGAACGTCTATCATAGGAGTATTTATGCAGTGACAATAAAGATTGCTTTTAAAAACCGCAGTTGGTATTCCAAACGATAGTCCACATGAATGGAATAATTAAAGCTTCATTTTTTTTGCAAAGAAAATATTCCAAGATAAGGAATTGTATTCTATTGCAATGTAGCAAGAAAAATTTGATTATAAAAGCGATACACGGTTTACTAATGTCGTCACATCTCCTTTCCTCGACCGTTCCACGATATTCAATTCATTTTATATTTCCTCACCGCTCGTCAACTGGTGAACCATTGATCAGAGTGATGTCTTCGACGGAAATGTGGATGGCTTTGTACCGAGGAGATGATATTATCCTCAAACACTTTGTGAATGTGTACTTGGTCAATGACATCATGCTCAGAAAAGGTGTACAAGTTGTGGTAATTAGTAAGGCTACTAACCTTGCTCTGACTTGCTCTACGGAAGGAGTTCTTGACAACCACTATTGTAATGTCTACCAGGTCAACAACATCACTTGGAGTGATGATGGCGCAGTTTTGGTGGTTAGTATAACTTGGATAAGGGGTATGTTTTAGTGTATGTTCCCCAACTTGCTAGTTCATTTTGTAACAGTAGTTGTTGTTCACCTCTCTTTTGTTCCTTTACTTTAGAAAGATGGACAGGGTGGCGAATATAAACAACGTTTTAGCATTAATCCTGTCTGCCATCATCTGCATCTAATGCTTCAACTAGTTGTAAAGAGATTGGATAAAGGGAATATTAAACTGTTGCACGCGGAGCAGCGCATCACCACATACTCTTATAGAAAAATAAAATCTACCTACCCGATTCAGATTGTTGTTACACGGTTACATAAAACCTAATTGTTCCCCGACCTTTGCCTGTCAAGTTGTTGTGCTATTACGTTACGTCGCATCTCGTATATTGACTCCTGCATCTGGAAATCATCATCGTCTGGTTCAATAGGATCGTAGATAACTAGTAATGGAATATGTTCCATGAAATCATTGTACTCCATGTAGTTTTCCATCATTCGCTGAACAGATGCATCATTGCGTACGTGTGTAAAATTCCACTCGTAGTCGCCCTCCAACCCCAAATAAACCATTGTTGCTATGTTTATTCTGCCAAGGATAGGCCGCAGAGCACGGAGTACTCGTCGATGTAGATCCTGAAGATTATTAGGATACGGCATATTTATTTCTATTCGTCTATGCCCCATCCTTCGATCAAACTGCGCTCCATGACGGCCGAAAGTAGCGACATAATTAACGTGCAAACTGAAAGGAAACTCCATTTGATTTTTGTAGAAGAGTGTGTTGTGAGGTATGCTTGTGTTTGAAACCAGTACTCTGTTTTATAATACTGGATAACGGTTACTAAAACGGATAGTGCAACGGCTACTCCAACGGCTAGGTAAACGGCTACATGAACGCGTAACAGGTACAACAACGGATAGTCCAACGGCTACTCCAACGGCTAGTTCAACAGACAACAACAACCTAATCAATAGGTTGGCTAAAGTAGCCGACCGGGAAAAAACTGCATATTTAAAAACTGCACTACGGTGCTACTTTGCGCTTAAAGTTTGGACTAGCAAACGATTCACGTTGTGCGCCAAATTTGGTGTGTATGTAGTATTACATACACACAACATTGTGTCCAAAAATGGTGGCCAACGGACAGCAGCAACCTAATCAATAAAATGGTGAAAGTAACCAACCGGGAAAAAACTGCACTACGGTGCTACTTTGCGCTTAAAGTTTGGACTAGCAAACGATTCACGTTGTGCGCAAAATTTGGTGTGTATGTAGTATTACATACACACAACATTGTGTCCGAAAATGGTGGCCAACGGACAGCAGCAACCTAATCAATAAAATGGTGAAAGTCCCCAACCGGGAAAAAACTGCATATTTAAAAACTGCACTACGGTGCTACTTTGCGCTTAAAGTTTGGACTAGCAAACGATTCACGTTGTGCGCAAAATTTGGTGTGTATGTAGTATTACATACACACAACATTGTGTCCAAAAATGGTGGCCAACGGACAGCAGCAACCTAATCAATAAAATGGTGAAAGTAACCAACCGGGAAAAAACTGCATATTTAAAAACTGCACTACGGTGCTACTTTGCGCTTAAAGTTTGGACTAGCAAACGATTCACGTTGTGCGCAAAATTTGGTGTGTATGTAGTATTACATACACACAACATTGTGTCCAAAAATGGTGGCCAACGGACAGCAGCAACCTAATCAATAAAATGGTGAAAGTAACCAACCGGGAAAAAACTGCATATTTAAAAACTGCACTACGGTGCTACTTTGCGCTTAAAGTTTGGACTAGCAAACGATTCACGTTGTGCGCCAAATTTGGTGTGTATGTAGTATTACATACACACAACATTGTGTCCAAAAATGGTGGCCAACGGACAGCAGCAACCTAATCAATAAAATGGTGAAAGTAACCAACCGGGAAAAAACTGCATATTTAAAAACTGCACTACGGTGCTACTTTGCGCTTAAAGTTTGGACTAGCAAACGATTCACGTTGTGCGCCAAATTTGGTGTGTATGTAGTATTACATACACACAACATTGTGTCCAAAAATGGTGGCCAACGGACAGCAGCAACCTAATCAATAAAATGGTGAAAGTAACCAACCGGGAAAAAACTGCAAAAACTGCATATAAAAACTGCACTACGGTGCTACTTTGCGCTTAAAGTTTGGACTAGCAAACGATTCACGTTGTGCGCAAATTTGGTGTGTATGTAGTATTACATACACACAACATTGTGTCCAAAAATGGTGGCCAACGGACAGCAGCAACCTAATCAATAAAATGGTGAAAGTCCCCAACCGGGAAAAAACTGCATATTTAAAAACTGCACTACGGTGCTACTTTGCGCTTAAAGTTTGGACTAGCAAACGATTCACGTTGTGCGCCAAATTTGGTGTGTATGTAGTATTACATACACAACATTGTGTCCAAAAATGGTGGCCAACGGACAGCAGCAACCTAATCAATAAAATGGTGAAAGTAACCAACCGGGAAAAAACTGCATATTTAAAAACTGCACTACGGTGCTACTTTGCGCTTAAAGTTTGGACTAGCAAACGATTCACGTTGTGCGCCAAATTTGGTGTGTATGTAGTATTACATACACACAACATTGTGTCCAAAAATGGTGGCCAACGGACAGCAGCAACCTAATCAATAAAATGGTGAAAGTCCCCAACCGGGAAAAAACTGCATATTTAAAAACTGCACTACGGTGCTACTTTGCGCTTAACGTTTGGACTAGCAAACGATTCACGTTGTGCGCCAACTTTGGTGTGTATGTAGTATTACATACACACAACATTGTGTCCAAAAATGGTGGCCAACGGACAGCAGCAACCTAATCAATAAAATGGTGAAAGTAACCAACCGGGAAAAAACTGCATATTTAAAAACTGCACTACGGTGCTACTTTGCGCTTAAAGTTTGGACTAGCAAACGATTCACGTTGTGCGCCAAATTTGGTGTGTATGTATTACATACACACAACATTGTGTCCAAAAATGGTGGCCAACGGACAGCAGCAACCTAATCAATAAAATGGTGAAAGTAACCAACCGGGAAAAAACTGCATATTTAAAAACTGCACTACGGTGCTACTTTGCGCTTAAAGTTTGGACTAGCAAACGATTCACGTTGTGCGCCAAATTTGGTGTGTATGTAGTTACATACACACAACATTGTGTCCAAAAATGGTGTCCAACGGACAGCAGCAACCTAATCAATAAAATGGTGAAAGTCCCCAACCGGGAAAAAACTGCATATTTAAAAACTGCACTACGGTCCCCAACCAGCAACCTAATCAATAAAATGGTGAAAGTCCATAACAAAAGCAAAAAACTACGTAATAAAAAACTGCCGAATGACATCCATTGTCTACCAAAGTACTTACCACAGAACCATAGTTCAACAACAAAATAACCATAACATAAAACCGACTACATAAATGTAACAATGGTTCACAGACTAAGGACTGGTGAAATCCGGGTTGTAAATCCTACGGTTCCTATATCGGGAGTTTGATCCTCTCAGCCATATACCCCTAACTTCATCATTCTGTGGATCAGCATCAGGTGTACTTGCATCCACTGGTGTAGATGGTGCGGGGGTAGCCTGCTGCAACGGAGCTGAAGGAGCAACCTCGATCAAAGATGATGGATCAAATGATGGGGCAGTAGCAGTTTGCACTTGTTGTGAGGAGGTACCAGCTAGCGTATCCCATGCCACTCCCCCAAGGAGACCATCGTCGTATACTATTTGATTGCATAAATCAAGCAGCTCCTGATTTTCCTGATCAGTCAGTGATCTAGTAGGAGGAGGCTCAAAAGAAGGTCTATAAGGTGAAGGAGGTGTAGCATGTGAAGGAGCTGCAACAGGTATAGGGTTTGAAGAACCAGAACCTACATCGAACTGTGTACCAAAATCATGTGGTACCTGACCAAATGTAGAATGCTGGAACTCAGGAAATGTACCAGGTGGTTGCTGTCCACGCTGTTCAGCTGCAGTAACAGGAACCAGCGCAAAAGTAGCTTGTGATGAAGCTTGATTTGTTTGAGGTGGTGGGGGTGCACAGTCACGCGGCCCTCTTCGTCTCTGACTGTACGGCCGGTTTCTGGCTGCTCTTGGAGCAGGGTTGTCGTTGATCACATAATGAGGGTACTGCAACTCTACCCTTTCAGGCGCCTGCTGTGAGAAGTCTTGGGAGAAATGCCCAGTTCGATGGTAATCATCTGCATATATCGTCTGAGACAGCTGTGAGGCATATACTCTCACACCCTGATCACCGGGAATCCGTTGAAGCTGCTCCAAGCCTGACGCCTGATAAACCAAATTAAAGAAGAGATTAAATAAAGTAAAACAAATATTATATATCAAACAAATACAGAAAACGAAATTAGAATGTGCTTACCACAATAACATTCCTCCTGCTCTGCTCGGTGAACCATGACACAGAATGCTGCAGGTACCATACCATATATGCACTCATCCTGTCCAGGGGAACCCTTCTTGGTAATTGTGAGATTTGGATCTGGTACAATTGTTTGTTATTCCACATCTGGATGTGGTCACGAAAAATGTCACACCAATCTGCATCTGTCCTGCCAGTTCTTGTGACTACATGCAGCATGTCACAGTCGAGTGGTGGGGCAGGGATGGGCTGATCGACCCCAAACTGGCGAAGTACGCGGTCCGGTTGATGACCCTCGATCACGTTGAAGTGGATTATAAATACCACTACTACGAAGGGCTGAGGGTTTGGTGATCGATCACCATACGGCTGCCATATCCACTACATACATTCCAAATAAATATTAAAATTTAGAATACAAATTATGAAAAATGAAATTGTAATAAACAATTAGTGGCAACTTACCTCTCCATCAGTGGGAGAAATGCTAATTGAATCCAGCGTTTGTCGAGCCATGGCTGCAGAAATGGTATTCAGCTTACCATTGTATCTGTAGCACAATGCATGTGAGGTTTGTACCACAGTTCAACAAATTTTTAGATTATAGACCATAATTATTGTTACCTGTGGGCAAGAGAAAGGTGTGGTGACAAATTTATTCGATCGGGGGAGAGCCGTGGTCTGAACGCAGGAAACCGCTCATACGCCCACACTGTAAGCAGCTTACTACAACCATTCAGATATTTCGTATCAAATTTCGTAGCATTGCACATCTCCCTATAGAAATGTGCAAGTAGTGCAGACCCCCAGCTCAGGGAACCGCTGTAGTCGAAGTCCTGCAGCAGCCTCAAATAGGAGACATCGACTTTGTCCCCATTAGAGTTGGGGAAGAGTAGCCCTCCAATGAGTCTGAGAATGTACGCTCTGGCATGCTGCTGATGTATGATCTCACCTCGCTGATCAAAATCAGCATCTGTCTCTACGAATCTCTCAGCTAGCCAACCCATAGGTATCTGGTTCCCCTTCCGAGAAGGGGGGGCATCACCCAGAAGCTGCCGACATAAAGCATCCACGTCCACAGCACTAGTAGATGCACAAACGGGGAACCCATCGGTAGAGAGCCCAAATAACACATGCACATCCTCCAACGTAATGCTGACCTCTCCAAAGGGCATCAAAAAGGTATGCGTCTCAGGACGCCATCTATCAACCAAGGCACTAATGATACCCGTGCAGTTGTTCAACCTCAGATTCGCTGGCCCAAAGAAACCAGCTCTAACAACATATGGTAAGATAGAGTCATGCAGAGCTGTCGCACCCTTCCAACAAGATCTGGTTTTCAAGATCCTATTTTGTACTGTGCATATCTCTACATTTCATACACATACATGTTACCGTTAAAAATACTATAAATAACTAATTCAACTACATTTGCAAAGTTGACAAGGACTATAAGATAATCATAAAAACAATCGGTGGATATTAATAATAAATTAAACGTAGCACAATCATCTATTAAAATATAGCATTTTATTAATAAGGTATATATTGTGTGTTACATAACTTAAAAATAAAATAAACTAATTACCATAAATCATCCTACGGTAATTAACAATTAGTTACACAACTATTAATTAAATAATGTACGAAATATATCTCTTATAAATAAACCATTTGCAAATGACTAAACTTTGCATATAAAAATTACAAAGATTTAATAATGTACAAGAAGTGACGGTTATTTTAACAAATACTACCCCTTGTGCAATGTATATATATTGTGTGTTACATAATTTAAAATATAATTGACTAATTACCCTAAATCTTCCTACCGTAATAGTTAGACAACTATTAATTAAATACTTTACCAAATCTATGTGTTATAAATAAACCATTTACAAATGAATAAATTTTGCATATAATAATTACACAGATTTATTAATGTGCAAGAAGTGACGGTTAGTTTAACAAATATTACCTACAAAAATAATGTATATATATTGTGTGTTACATAAAATAAAATTGACTAATTACCCTAAATCTTCCTACCATAATTAACATTTAGTTGGACAACTATTAATTAAATAATGTACCAAATCTATGTGTTATAAATAAACCATTACTAACTAATAATTACTAAGATTTATTAATGTGCAACAGTACAAAAACTATTACTAACTAACCTAGCCTAATCGTCGACTGTAAAACTAATACTAGTAATATTAACAATTAATAATACAATGTACAAGTTTATAATTATTGAATGTACTAACCGGATCATTAGAATCATATGCTGCAGATATATGGGTCGTCTGCAGGCTGAAAGGCGTCGACTCCAATGGACCTTGTTGGCTAATCTGGTATTCGTCTCTGCTCATTTTGTTCCAGGGGAAAAGAGAGGTTTTTGGGTTTGGATAGGTTTGGAGATGTTGGAATTTTAAGAAATGAGAATGTGATGGTGGGAGTATCGGCATGTGTGTTGGTTTATAGATTTCGGTTTTGGGAGGAGTTGCAAAGAAGCCGATATCGGTGGTATCGGCATATGTGACGACGTGTGAAGAAGCCGCTATCCTCGTTATCGGCTTCTGAATGCCGGTACAGCCGTTATCGGCTTCTTTGCACACAAAAAAAAAAACCCGTTATCGGGTATTGTCTGGGAATTAACCCGTTTATGGGTATTGATGGGGCCTATTGACCGTCCCCTGGAATTTTTCCCACTAAAGTTATGTTTGTTAATCTGAGTGTTAGGGTTAATCAAAGGTAATATACTTGCCTGAATCGGCAAGAAAGAGGACAAGAAAGGCAATTCCAAACAAATACATTGCTTTGGCCATCTTGTTAATGTCTTCTCAAACTTGCACTTTCTAATGATTTGAAGCAGGTTGAATATAACATTTACGGTAAATAAGGCTTGTGGATTGAATGAACAGAGAAAAACGAGAGTATTTATAGGAGTTAGATAATAAATCATGCATTGACTTTGTTAAACATATTATTTAGAATTTATTATATTGGAGAACTCACATTTCGCTTTTATGTCGTCATTTTGTGCTAATATTTTCATGAACAGATGAATGGGTTGATAGATTCTTTGAGAAATATAATCATTTACTTAACATATAGTCAGTCGTTTACTTAGCAATCCATACAATGTAGATATGATACTAAGAATCAGGAAAAATACTATCATGTGTAAATGGTGGTGAAGTGGAATGAGGAAGAAGAAGCTAACTAGTATTAAGTAATTCTGGTATGCTATATATGTGAGAAACATATATATATATATATATATTATGTCCAGTGGTAAATTAAGAAATACCGACTCTATTGTTATACGTATACTATAAAAAAGTCTTACTCGAATACTAGTCTGTGTTAAATTCATTTACTGGATAATACTTTTCGCTTCAAATACTGAGTGAGTTCAACTTAAATTACCGTGTACACTTATAATCATATAACAGATATGAGAAGTATTAAACTACCCCATAATTATTACTCTGCAACATTGAAAAACGTGAAAAGATGTAAATATATTAAAAATTTTGTAACAAAAATACATTTTAGTTTTTCAAAACATACACACTCAAATACTAAATGAGTAGTATATCAAATACTTATAACAATATATTCAATTTCTAACGCCTTCTACGCTCATATACCAGATATCACTCGACTATTAAGCTACCACATCATTATTACTTCTGCGATGTTGGAAAATGTGAAAAAATTTAAATATAACAAATTTTTATATCAGAAGTGCCTTTTTAGTTTTTCAAAACATATACACTAAAATATTAAATTAGTACTAGTTCAAGTACTCATAACAATACCTTTAAGCACTAACATGTTCTACACTAATATACCAGATATCGGGTGACTGTTAAGCTACCACATAATGATTTCTTCTGCGATATTGGAAAACGTGAAAATTTTTAATATAATAATTTTTTAATGCCAAATAACTTTTTAGTTTCCCAAAACATATACACTGAAATACTAAATCATTAATATACAATTACAAATAACAATATGTTGAATTACTACCTTCTTTTACAATCATACCAAATATCCCGTGACTATTAAATACCCTATAATTATTACTTCTATACTATTGAAAAACGTGAAGAGATTTAAATATAGTTAAAAATTCATGACAAAAATAACTTTTTGGCTTTTCAATACACCAATCATTACTAAATAATTAAAAAACTAATAATTTATATAATAAAAAAGACATTCCACCAATAAGAATACATCCAGAAAAATCTAGATTACTTGTGAGACCAGGTCAAAAGCCAAGGGAGAAGACCTGTCCACCTGGGCCGACAGACTCCCGAGGCGCAGACATTGAGGCGCTTGAACGAAACATGGGCTGGGCATGCAAACGTACATGATCACCATGGGCCGACCAATGCTAGAGTTCAGGGCTGCAGACGCATTCAGAGGCACAGCCGTGAACTGTCTTCTGCTGGCCGACAAGGAGTATGCACTATGCAATCCGACTTGGAAAACAGAGGCACATACATGAATAAGTCCAACACGTTAACTTGTTACGGTGGGATAAAAATCATGAATTCATGATGACTCAGGGGGATGCTTTATAAAACGGAAGAAACACACGACGAGACGATTCAAAAAACTATACACAGAAACAGAATTATACAAAACCCTAGCAGCCGTTCTCGGAGGGAGATCAGTTCGAGAGTAGAAGTTGTTCGAGCAGACAGTTTATAGATCGGAGCAGAAGGCAGAGACCAGATTCGTCATCGTTCTCCAATTAGATGACGTTTTCTAATCTCTTTATTATTGTTATTTTTTTATCTCCGATTTTGAGTAGTCGTTTGAATTCTGGTTTACTATGGATAACTAGTTTTTGTTTTACTTCCCGAGTTGTTGAATATAAATTCTATACAGATTGTAGTTTTTTTTCCTTATTTATTATTGAATTTTCTTGTGATTAATCATTGCTTAAATTTATTTAGTATGAATTGCTTACAAGTGAGAACTGCGGCGTTCAAAAGACCATAGGAATATTACCAGTGAAACCACAGATGGCAATTCCTGGGGATTAGCTGACTAGAAACTAGATGAATCTTTATGCTACTAGTTAATTGTAAATTCGTAACGGATTTGGAAGTTGCTAGTAAGGATTTATTTTGCGGGATGCCGGTTTTAGATTAATTTAGATCTGAGATTGCAATCTAGAATTTAGAAAACACTCAGGAAGGGAATTAATAAATTAGAGAGAAGTAGTAAACCAGGATTCGTCCTTTTAAATTTGTTAAAGAAACACTTTTATTGCTTTTAGTTTATTTAATCATTTTTTCTACATTCAACCCCCTAATTTATATTGCTAATTTTCTTTAGTTTTTAGTTAGTTAGATTAAAGACTCAAACTAGACACAACCTCCTTTGGTTCGATAACCTAGAGAATACTACCTAGGAAAACTTGCTACGATAGACCAGTACACTTACTGACAATACGTTTCATACCGTACAGTAATACTCGGTATTGCCTCGGGTCGAATACTATACACGCACAATTATTAACGCAAGTACTCGGGCAATTAAATCACATGAACATAATAATTATTTATTCACATATATCATCTTGTCAAGTAATACACACATATCTGAACCCAAGGTAATCCTCAGGAACAATCGGAAACACACAACAACATACCGTACACCGATGTAAGAGACACTAGCTCAAAATCGCGTGCCCGTCCTCTATTCTCTTTGCTTTGGAACATGATGCTAAGTATTAATTTACGGCACATCACTAAACCATCCCGACTTCCTTTATAACTGTTAATCCCTTGTATTTAACCCCGGTATTTTCTACTCGTTATTAGTCGAGTTTTTTACTTAGTGTACTCAAGTACCAGATTAGTTATTTTAATCCCCTAATGATGTTAGTAGCTAACATAGTGCATAATTCTACAACTTTAGGATTAATTTCATTGTTCCATTTATTTCCTTTGATCATAGGTATATACTTGTATATATACATATCCACTCATATAGTTTGACCACTATATGGTATTAATATAATTGACCTTAGATGCTAATGGCCTTTGGCCTTGAAGGTCTCATTTAGTTTAGTTAGTTGGTCAACTAAACCCTTTTGGGCAACCTAGTTGACTTAGTCAACGTAGTCAACCTATTGGTTTGGTCAACGTGGTCATGGTGAACATAGTGAGCATATTACTAATGACCTTAAGTATTATTCTAGGTTTAATAACCATTCAATTAGTCTAACCCCTAACCATTTATGTAATGGCATATATAACTTCTCATATTACATTAATGTAACATTTATAATCCTCAGTCATACACCAACCCTCACTCTTAGTTATATAATTCCCACCTTAATATGTAATTCCACAACATCATATATAATCAATATTTTATGTGAACCATAAACTCCTTAAGGTTTCTAATAACCTTAATACTCCAACTTTAAGAACTTATACTTAATGTCATATAATAAGATCCTCAACCTTATGCCAAACTTACTCTTAACCCTATGGAATTACCGGCCATACCCTCAAGTTATTCAATATTACGTTTCTTCCACCAATATTTTCCAACCTTACAACCTTATCCCAAATTCACATATCTAACTTCCCACTTAATTTTTATTCAAAGTTCCAACCCAAACTCTTTATATTGCTGAACTGACCCCTACTGATCTAATCTAATTTTCACCCCAAATTTTCTCATATTTACAAATGTACCCCACCTTATCATATACTTACAATTCACTATTAATCTTATAATACTTACATTCTTACTTAATTTAATTTCGAAGTCTCAACTAAACTTCCCAAAATATCTGAACAGCCCCCATACTATCCAATTTCTTTTCATCCCATAAAATTTCCAAAAATTACAATTTAACCCCATAAACTTGCCAAACTTTCCAATTTCCTCATAAACTCTTTTTAAGTCCAATTTCCAATCTATTCTTTCTCCAGCGAGGTCAACACTCTAACTACATCTAGGTTTGACCATAATACATTACCTACACCTAATTTTGAAGATATTACAATTTGGGCTCACAAGATTCCCAAACTTTACAATTTACTCCTAAAATTTACCAAAACTTATATTTTTCATTCCTAACTCATTTAACACCTAGCTTTAGGCTATATTATTGTTTACCAATCTAAATTTAGCCTATTTACAAATCCCACATATCCTTTTAACCACATGATTGCTAAGTCATCCAATTAACTCATAACCACCTTTAAGCCACTTTTCTCTCCAAACACTTCCTAAATTCGTAGGTATTCTCATACCAACATTTTAAGGTGTTTCTGAGCAGCTTAATATCCCATTAATAGCATATTAACACACCTAACATAATACCATAAAGTCCTTAACTCTTACAAACCTTAAAATCCCAAAATACTCATAAACTTAACTTAAACTTGGGGTCATAATACAACTCATATAATAAACATTCAATAAGCATAAAATAACCATAAAAAACAATTAACTTCGGCCATAATACTCCCCACACTTCCCATAGTCTATAAATCACATAAAAGCACTTAAACTTATGTTAAAGTTTCATTTGAGTCCTTAAGTCCTTGTTAGACATCACTAATTGTGTTAGTATGGTTTTATCTTAACTCAGGTCATATTAGACCATTTTCTTAAGTTCTTCCACGACTTCAATTAGTACCCAACCTTAAACAACTTTAAAAACATCAAAATGAGCCTTAAGGTAGATGAAACACCCCTGAACATTTAAACGCATAAAATCATAACACGTTTTATAATTCGGACATAAAATAACGTACGAACAATCCGAACGCACGACGACGTTATATATTAATATAGTCACGTACTTGTACAAAAACTACATGTACGTAACGTTACGATATTGTAACGTTGTAATAAAAATGATGATGTCGCATAACTTGGTAACAATAAATAAATAAATATAACACGATATATTATATGGTCTTACATGTATAAATAAACATGTACAACTCATACAAAAAAAGGGGAAGAAAAAGGAGCAAACACTCCCACTGAGGTTCGAACCCCGTACCTCCCGTATGCCTAGTGAACATCTTAACCGGGTGAGCTATGTGCGAATTCTGTAACTTATGCGGAAGCAAAATTAGTATCAAATCTAATAAGGTAACTACAAAGAAAAGAATTAAATGTCTCTGCAGCAGTGCCGGTCTAATCCTCGTTCCTCGTTTCAGAAACCGATCAAACCAAACAAAAACCACAGAAACCATGTTATTCAACTCCACGACAGAAGTGTTTTGTATATCCAAGTGCCCATGATTCCTCTTGAAACTTGAGACCCATATCTCTCAGATTTCAACATAACCAAGAATACTTCGATTGATTTCTTTGAATGGGAGAAGGAGCGTGAGCTCGAGAGATACAGTGTTTTCTTTCTATCGTTGTTCAGAATAGGGAAGATTAGAGAGAGGGGCAAATAACAAGGGAGAGAACCGGAATATGCAGAACCGGGTTTCCTATTCTAAAAATACAGCGGGTCCTAGTGTTTTAGTACAATCTAAGGAAATACAAACTTACATATAAATCCCTAGACATACAGAAACTAAGACAGAGAGTAAGAGCAGCAGATAATACTCTAATACCCCCCCTCAAAAAATACATCTCTACACCGGTAAGATGTATCTTTTGCACTGTGATGATGCTGTCTGAAAAACCTTTGTATCAACCATGGTCAGCATGATCCTGCAAACCTAAAAACTTGAACAGATTATGATAACTCTTACCTGTTAAGGGTTTTGTCATGACATCCGCCAATTGATGTGCCGTGGGGATATACTGTACCTGTATGAGACCTTCTTGCAATTTTTCGCGCACAAAATGACAATCTAACTCTATGTGTTTTGTGCGCTCATGGGATACGGGATTCTTGGCTATATGAATAGCCGCTAAGTTATCACAATTCAAAGGAATAGGGGTTATATTAGTTAAACTCATTTCTGAAAGGAGTCTACTCAGCCAACTTAATTCACTAGTTACTTGGCGCATAGCTCTATACTCTGCTTCAGCAGAGGATAGAGAAACTGAAACTTGTTTCTTGGATTTCCAACTCAGAGGAGATCCACCTAACAGAATGTAATAACCTGATATGGACTTTCTTGTGATTGGGCAAGATGCCCAATCTGAATCGTAGTATGCTATCAGATCATACTCGCTTTTATTGTTAAAAAAAACAGTCCAAAACCAGGTGTGCCTTTTATATAAGATAGAGTATGATATGCGGCCTTTAAGTGTTCATTTGTGGGAGATTGAAGAAATTGGCTGAGGTATTGAACAGCATAGCCTATATCCGGCCTTGTGTTTGTAAGGAAATTCAGTTTTCCAACCAAACATCTATAGGTGGTGGGATTTTCAAGAGTGGAACCAGAATCCTTGAAAAGCTTTAAGTTCATGGGAAGAGGAGAGATTGATGCCCTACATTTATCCATTTCAAAATCTTTCAGAATCTGGTTTGTATATTTCTGTTGGGACATGATTATTCCCCCTTCTGTTTCTAGGAACTCCATTCCTAGAAAATAGCTTAGTCTTCCAAGGTCCTTGATTTTAAATTATTTGTTAAGATGATGCTTTAGTGTCTTTATTTCCTTCAAGTCATTTCCAACGACTAAAATATCATCTACATAGATGCCTAGCAAAGTGATGCTATTCTTTTTGGTTTTGACAAAGAGAGAATGGTCGTTTTGGGAATGGTTGAATCCTAGGTTTTTGAGGAAATTGGCAAGTCTCTCATACCATTGGCGAGAGGCTTGCTTTAGACCATAGATGGACTTGTGGAGTTTACATACCTTATTTTTCCCATGAACTTTTAGACCTTTTGGAATTTCCATGTAAACATCTTCATGGAGATCTCCATGAAGGAATGCATTGTTTACATCAAGTTGGTCTAAAATCCATCCTTTCTTTATTGCAATTATGATTAATGCACGTATGGTGGTGTGTTTTACAACTGGGGAAAAAGTTTCATCATAATCCATACCATGCCTTTGGGTAAAGCCCCTAGCAACTAACCTGGCCTTGAATCTTTCTAAGCTTCCATCCGACTTGAATTTTGTTTTGTAAACCCATTTACATGAAATGGGTTTCTTACCCTTAGGAAGATCAACAATAGTCCAGGTGTTGTTTAGCTTTAAGGCTTCAAACTCCTCTCTCATTGCCTTTACCCATCTAGGATCATTGCTCGCATTTTGATAATTTGAAGGTTCATCTAGACTATGAAGGTGATCGAGGAAAATGCTGGCATTTTTGTGAAGAGTGTAAGATAAGATAGACTGTTTTGGAATGTGATCAGTGAGACTGTTAAGAATAAAAGAGGAAGAAGAAGAAGGGTAATTGTTTTGATTTCCTCGATCAAGTCTAGAAGCTAGAATAACAGAAAAATGATCTCTGTTATCAAGAGCTGTAGAGCAAATATAGTCATTGTACTTTGAAGGAAATTTATGATCCCTAGTGGATCTCCTAAGGTTGGTTTCTCCTGTTTCAATATCATGCTGTTCAGCAATTGCATTTGGGATTTGGTCTTCTGTTTCAGAATTAATTTCTTCTTGTCTTTCTGTTGCTGTATCTTGAACAGTTTCTGTAATTTCAGATGTTCCTGTGTTTTTGGTTTTGAGAATTTCAGCATCTATGTGCTGATTGACAGGGAAAGGATTATCAGTGTCTTGTTCAGTTTCTGATAGAATGTCTTTCCATTCTTTTTCTTTCAGAGGGAAAACATGTTCAAAAAAGGTTACATCACGGCTGGTCTTTATTGTGTTCTGTTCTAAAGATAGAACTTTGTATCCTTTAGTGTTTTTGCAGTATCCGAGGTATAAACAGATGTGGGATCTGGTATCAAGTTTTCCTCTGTTAGGGTCAATGTTTGTTATATAGCAGAGGCAACCAAAACACTTTAGATCCTTGTAGTTTGGTTGGAAACCATATAATTTTTCAAAAGGGGTGAGATTTTTGATGGCTTTGCTAGGAATTCTGTTTATTATGTGAGTTGCTTGTTCTACAGCATGCCCCCAATAGGTATTATCAAGGCCAGATTGAAAAAGTAGAGCTCTTGCTACTTCCATAATCTGCCCTTGTTTTCTCTCCACAACCCCATTTTGTTGGGGTGTGGGGGCAACTCCTTTGATGGATGATCCCTTTCTCAGCAAAGAAACTAGTTCCCTCTGAAGAGGAACCTAGTTCCATGGCATTATCGCTTCTAAGGATCTTTATTTGTTTATTCATTTGTTTCTCAGCAACAGTAATGAAGTCTTTAATTTGTTTCATACCTTCTGATTTCTTCTCAAGTAACTTAACCCAAGTTCCTCTACTGTAATCATCCACTATTGTAAGGAAATACCTAAAACCCTCCTTTGTCTGAGTCCTTATGGGACCACAGATGTCAACATGCAGCATTTCCAAAGAATCTGTGGTTTTTATAGTTGATGTAGGAAATTTCTTTCTCTTACTTTTAGCCTTAAAACACACGGTGCATGGAACAATAGAAGATTTATCAGAAGGAATATTATGTACATTTATTGCTGAAATTTTGCTCATTTTCTTTAAAGGGATATGTCCCAGCCTGTTATGCCACAAAGACAAAGATCTGGGATTTTCTACTTCTTTACATTCATCGTCAAAATCATACAGACAACATGATTCTTTTGTTTCTTATTTCTAGAACAAGAAATGCTAGAGATGAAAACACACAGAGCAGAAACATCCAGAAAATACAATCCTGCAACTTGCTTCCCAATCTTTTGGGAAGTTTTCTTATCAGAATCCTGCAACATACAGTAATTTTCAGTAAAGATTATCTCAACACCCAGGCATTCTATAAGTCTAGCAACAGAGATCAAATTGAATATGAAAGAAGGAACATACATTACATCTTTCAGACATGTTATATTATCAATGATTAGGCAGGCAGTACTGTGACTACCTCCTATGTCCAGAAGGTAAAGTAATTTCCTTACTTTGATTCAGTTTTCTATAATTAGACAATAACATATTATTTCCACTTATGTGCTCTGTCGCACCAGAGTCTAAAATCATGCCTTTTCAAGATCATCAAATACGGTAGTTCCATTCAGGGATAAACATGAGAAAAATTAAGAATGAGTTCAGAGTCACCTGAGAAGTTTCCAAACTTAGTTTGACTGGTTTTCTGCTGCTGCAAAACTCGACCAATTGATTGAGTTGGTCCGCACTAAAACCCTTCACGGGCGATTCTGAAATCTCCTCTTCTTTGGATGTGCTTGACTCCTTTTCTTCGTAATGGCGGCACCCGCTTTGATCTCTCTTCCTCTCTTTCCCTCTTCTCCAGGGAAACCCACGAGCCACCAGCAGTCGTCTTGTAGTGACCAAGCTTTCCACAGTTTGACACTTGGGGATTTTCTTGAAAGAGTTGCTGGGGGTCTTGTCTACGAATTTCTTCGTCGTGTTTCTAGGGTTGACGGATTATGGCCTGCCCTTTGCCTATTCCCAGTGTACTGACTGCTTCCTTTTGTGATTAAGGCCACCGATTTTGTGTCTTCTTGCTTGGATTCGAAACCATTTCTTTGCTCCTCTTCTTGTATTAAGAGCGTAAGCTTCCTCTAGGGTAGGGATCTCTTTCATAGCAAGTATCTGACCTCGTAGGTGGATGTAGGTCTTATTCAGCCCCATAAGGAAGTGTACGAGCTCTTCTTCTCTCTGAATTTTCGTTGCAACTCCTCGAATCTGCATCCATTACAGCAAGCGCAATGTTCATGGAAGCGCAAGTTGATATTCGGCCCAAATTTCCCTTAGCTTCATGAAATAATCCGTAACTGTGTCTTCGCCTTGCTTGAGAGCCACAATTTGGTTCTTGATGTTATGGAGTGTAGTTAAATTCTTCTTTTCAAACGGCGACACAGCCAGTCCCAGATTTCTTTCGGATTGTCGTTGAAGGTGATACTTTTATGTTGGGGCGAGAGAGATAAATTATCCAAGAAGCGACCAAAGAATTGATCCGTTCCCAAGCAGCTACACGGAGAGGGTCCTTGCTGTCGGGGCACTTTATGCTGCCTTCGATGAAGCCCAATTTATTCTTCGCCTTAAGAGCTCTTCGCATGCCCCACTTCCAAGACAGAAAACCCTCGCCGGTGAATTTTGAGACTAGGGCTTGACCGGGTTGTTCTGTTGGGTGGACGTACAGAGGGTCTGAGGGATCAATGGTCGTCGACGCCATTGTTGGGGTTCTGGTTTCTTTCCGTGGTGTCTTCGTCGTGTTTTCCTCCTGGCGGAGTTGCTACCTTTTTCTGGTGACGAATCACTCATATCTCTTCTCCTTCGTGTTGCGATGAAGCAATCGCTCTGATACCATCTCAGATTTCAACATAACCAATAATACTTCGATTGATTTCTTTGAATGAGAGAGGAGCGTGAGCTCGAGAGATACAGTGTTTTCTTTCTATCGTTGTTCAGAATAGGGAAGATTAGAGAGAGGGGCAAATAACAAGGGAGAGAACCGGAATATGCAGAACCGGGTTTCCTATTCTAAAAATACAGCGGGTCCTAGTGTTTTAGTACAATCTAAGGAAATACAAACTTACATATAAATCCCTAGACATACAGAAACTAAGACAGAGAGTAAGAGCAGCAGATAATACTCTAATAATATCCCCTTGTCTACTCCTGAACTTATTACTCCCTCAATTGCCCTCTGTAACGTCGACTGAAGCAGACAAACAAACGACCACAGGACACCATATCTCCTTCTGTGTCTGATAACCTGAAGCTCCAGGGAAATGTCCTTGATTTCGGCAAAGGTGCCCAAGTGACAAGCATGAGCAGAAGAATCTGCATTCTTTTCAAACCCCCACAAATGACTATATTGGAACTTGAAAGCATTACTTGCATAGCGGCTATCTCATTAGTATAACTAGCAACTCCATTTCTCAAGCGTGTGAAAAGCCTCCTGGAAATCTGCTGCATTTCCTCTTGAAAATCAGACCAGTGAGACTATTCCAGAAACATTAGCACCCTGGTTGGAACATCAGCTCAAAATCCTTGCATGTTGACTGCGGGAAGAATCCTGGGTAACTTCTGCAACAAACTCGTTGAAGATTAGCCCAAGGTGAGGCCACATGACCTGATGGTTTTAGTGCCCTTTTCTGTTTCTAATTCTCAGTCTCCAAACATGCCGTTCAGTCTTTATTTTTTTTTCCTCATGTCCTCATGTCTGAGATTCTCTAACTGCTTAACACATTTCCTCCTCAAGCGTTGCTTGACTCCGCCTGGAATTGTAACTCCTGAAGAGTACATCAAGATCCCAGGCATGATAGCTCATTTCTGTTCCAAAACAAAACACACAACCAGGTAAATCCCTCATCAGTCTTCCCGTGATCTGTCATCTGATATAACCGTCCTGATCACTTGAGAAAATCTTCTCAGCTATTGTCGAGCAGCCATGGTGTAAGAAGTATTGTAGAGTTCCAAAGATCAACTGAGAGCAGCTAAGCTACTAAAATGGTAAGCTATTCACAAACTGTGTCCATGCGCAGGAAATAAAACGATCTGTCGGGTCTCAAATGTTGAGTACCTCAAATTCTGTAACTGTGTGTTTCTGTACACAAACTGTCTGGGAGTGTTATGGTGTGGCGAAGATGAATTAATGACTCAACTCAAGTCAGTACTGCTAGGCCAGTTGGGCATAATTGAAAACTAAATCATAAACATAGAACAGAGGCAAGATAGAATAAGGTGATTAGTTAGTTCCAGTTCTGAACCTCCAGTTTCAGTTGATCATAACTCTGTAACATTAGCAGATTTGTTTGGGCTGGTTATGAGGTTAATCCTGGATTTAACACCTAGTTAATTAGGTAGACATTTTGGGGAGTAGAAATCAGGTTAAAGAACCAAAAGAAAAAAACAGAAGGAAAAACAGTCTTGGGTTGCAATTTTCAGTTGCTGCAGTTTTCTTCCTGTTCCTGTATATGAAATACATCAGGTAGCTTAATGGGATTTCTAGGTAGTTTTGGGTTTAAAACATACCCAGCACACTTAACTAAGTAAGTAAGTGTTTGGTAGAAAATGTAAGCCAGTTTAGAGGACAGACAGATAACAAAATAATAGAAATAACAGTTGGTGATTTCAGCGTCTTTTGATCCAGTTCTGGGACATATCAGCGGTTGTGATTAATTGTTTTGGTTCTGTTTTGAAGATTAAATTATACTACGACCTTGATTAAGTAGCTAAATAATTGAGGGAAAATTTAAAGATTGAATTGTGAATAAACAGAAGGAAAACAATAGAAGTGATCAGTTTCGGTTGTGCATTTGTTTCTCCTCCAGTTTCATGTAACTCTGTAACAGAGAGTTATAAAAGGGTTGTATTGTGTTGATAATGATCCTAACACACTTCTAAGGCACTTGGGTAAATTATACACCCTTGGGAAAGATTGTAAAAACAGTTAGTGGCATAACAGAATCGAATAGAAATGCTGCAATTCAGGTTTTCTGTGTTTCGGTGTTCAGAGAGTTCAACTCCAGTATTGTGAAGTCAGTAGTAGCGTTAGCCAAGTTTTTGTGGGTTTCGTTTTGGGGTTTAGAACTTCCTAGGACACTTAATTAATTGAGGCAGCAACGTGGGAAAAAAAAGAGAAACAGAAGGCCAGATTCGTGGATAAACAAAATCATAAAAGCTCAACCACAGTTTCAGCTTTACATTGTTATCAGTTTCTGCTGACCCTCTTGTTCAGTATAGGGATACATCAGTGGGTTAATTTGTTTATTGGAGAGTGAAATATAGCTAGAACTATTAACTAGTGACTAAACAGTTGAGGGAATGAGAGCTAATCCGAGAAACAACAGAAAAAAAAAATATAGAAGAGGAAAGAAAATAGTAGAATCAGGTTATAGGTGGTGGCTGTTTTCAGTTTAATAAAATTCTGTCAACTATGTTCAGGGGGAGTTGTCTATGTGATTGTGGGTTGTCTTGGAGTTAACACAGTAGTAATACCTTAACCAAGCCGTTAAACCATTGAGGGAAGTAGGAATCTAGGGCCATTCACGAAACAGAAAGACAAAAATTAGATGAAAGATGAAAGTAAAACCGTATCAGATTTCTATCTCAGTCTTACAGTTCTCTAGTTCTATCTAGTGAGTTTTATTGGCTGTAATAATGTTGGTTTAGGATGCTCTTGAAGTACAATCATGGTAAACCACCTAACTGACTGAAAAAGTAATTTGGGAAGACTAGGGATTAGATTTCAAGAAATAGAAGAGAGATTACTCAGTGTATGCTTCAGTTCTTGGCAGATTATCCAGTTCTGTGGAAATAGTTTCAGAGCTTTATAAGGAATGTATTATTTGGGAAATAGATCTACTGCCTTACTAACATATAAACCAATGAGTACATAAGTGGAGAAGAGTAGAAACAGACTTGAGGAGCAGAAAGAAAACAACAACAGGAATGTGTATTAGTTTCAGATTCGGGTTCTGGAGTTCCATTTTGGGTTTCTGTTACAGATGGGATAAGAGTATTGGGGTGGTTAAATCATGAAACTGAAACCTGAAGTAAACACCTAACTAAATAGATAAGTCCCTTGGGGTAAAAAGGGGAGACTGATATTTATTTTAATATACGGAAAGAAGTAAGGAAGCTATCAGTTCTGATGTTCTGATCTTCAGTTTTCAGTTTGAGTAAGGATTTTCAGAAGTGTAGTCCTTGATTTCCTTGGGCTGTTTTGGGAGTTAAAGCTACATTAAGATGTTAACTACACAGCTAAACTAATTGAGAGGCCAGAAAGAAGCAACTGGCAGCGAAAAAAAAAAGATAGAAAAGAATTGCTTCAGTTCATGGAATCTGTTTCAGTTTCAGTTTCCAATTCCTGAAGTTTCTTGTCTCAGTAGAAGTGAGTTCTCTAAGGCTAACGAGTTGTTTTGGGTTTGGTTGAGGCGTGGGATAAATCAAATACTTAACTAAGAAGCTAAAGCCAATCGGGGGAAACTGAAAATCAACCTGTAAACTAAGAAAGGAGATGGAAGATAGGAAGCAGTTTTCTGTTTCAGCTTTCTTTCAGGTAGCTGTGGAGGGATTTTATTTCAGGAACGTTGTTCATGTGGTTGTGTCTTGTTGTGGGTTAGAATCTCTATTAAACACTGACTAAGTGGGCAAAACAAATTGAAGAGAGTTGTAGGTCAGTTTAGGAAACAAACAGAGAACAATTAAGGAACACGTCTCAGGTTTCTGCTCAGTCTTGCTGGTGTTGTTCCCTGTGTAAACGATTCCCAGAGGGGTTAAAGAAGGGGTAGTGGCGTTGAAACTCATCCAAGACATTGCTAAAGGGGTGAATTAAGCTAGTATACTCATTTGGGAAGCTATGGGTCAAATAACTACTGGCTTAAGGTAGGAATGGGAAGAGACAATGCAGATTTCAGTTTCAGGTTTTGGTTAGTTGCTACTTCTGTATAATGGAGTACAGTAGTTAGGTGAGTGCTTAGATGGGTTGATTTAGGGTTTAAACATTGTTAATACCTATAACTAGTTGGGTAGGTACCGGGGGAAAGAAGTAAACCTTAGTTGGTATATCAAAAGTGAGGTTGTATTAAGAGATGGTGTTTCGGATTCGGTAACTTTTGGTTTCTGTACAAACATGTTTTAGGAGTATTCTACGGATTATAATACTATGATAGTAGGTTTAATACAGTACCAACCTATATAGCTAAGGGGAGGGATACATCTTAGGCGGAATGGACTCCTTCCTAAGTAACCTGTCACAAGGTGGTGCGTAAAGTACTCTAAACGTTTATTAACGAGAGGACTTAGCTAACGTGTAAAATGTCAGTATAAATGCCCTAGAAGCAACATAAAGTTTAAGGCTAATACCTGGAAAGTCCTAAGGGCCACTATAATTAGCATCCAAAAGTTCATCTAGGGAGTAACACCCGGTATAAATGAGATAAACTAGAAAAGAGACATCACATGAAATCATGAACTGACACCTTATTTTTAATCAACGTTAGGTCTGTAACGAACGCAAATCGAGACCTCGTGTGTGAGATGACACGTGCTTCTGAATAAGGTATGGACATGTGTGGTTCGTATGTTGCCGTGTTACACGGCTTGGTGTTGTGTGCCTTATTTGTTTATGACCACAAGATTAATGCATGAAAACGGATGTTTGTTTGACCGTGCTTATTTGTCTGTTGTGAGCTTGTGTAAGGCATGTGAATGGATTGATTATCTTCCTTGCTTACCTGCTTGCTATTATTGTGCATATTGTTTGCGCGCACACAGTAGTGTAGTCCCTTCTCGTTGATGAATACTTGAGATGAAACACAACGAACTTTGTAAACCAACCAAAGGAACTACAAAAAGGGAAACTCCTCTTAACTATAGAGAACCCTATGGTGTCGAATTATCAAAGATAATGATAAGCCAATACCTTGAGAAGGAATAGGGAGACGGACCCTTTGTATCCGGGGTAAAGACCAATAAAATAAAGAGGAATAGGGAGACGGACCCTTTGTATCCGGGGTAAAGACCAATAAAATAAAAAGGAATAGGGAGACGGACCCTTGGTATCCGGGGTAGAGACCAATGATATTAAAAGGAACAGGGAGACGGACCCTTTGTATCCGGGGCAGAGGCTAGTAACATGGAAAAAGGAATAGGGAGACGGACCCTTGGTATCCGGGGCAATGTCCAGTAACATTAAAAACAACAGAGAGAGAAAGAGCTATCCGGGAATGGAGGATTAGCTATGGACAAGATGTACTCCAGATTGTGGTGATAAGAGAATTCACAAATAACCCTTAAAGAAACAAGGAAAGATTAGCACCTACATGAGATGGTCACGGGATCTAAATTACATCCCCAGACCTGGTGCAAGGAAAAAGAAAGAAATACACTTTGAGGGAACAAGAGAAAAGAAATGACAACACACAACGCTCGTACGATCCCATAGTGAGGATCATGGGTATTACATACCTACGCACACGTTTTATTATGTACATGATTGCTGTTGTGTTACTAGCAGCTTGTTGTGCTTGGTTGTCGTTGCTAACGTGTTACTACCTTAAGTGTGTATGATACTATGTTGTAATGTGGTGTGTTTTACTGCTTATTATAGCATGTAAATTGACTTAATAATATTCGACCAAGTAGTCGTGTGGCCCGGTAACATATGGGCTACACACGTTCATACTCAGCGTAGTTTGTTGAGTCCTTTACACCCAATTTTTTTCAGGTATTGTGCCGGACGATAACGGAGCGTAGGCGGGATGGCTACCATGGGGTAGTCCATCAGGGCATGACTTTTAAGTTCGTAGTAGTATGGGTAATATATGGGTTGATATTAAACCCGAGATGTAATTCTTAGTTTAAGATTTGGTAACTTGTTGTAGACACTCGGTAATTGGGAATTGTACTATGTATTATTTATGAGTTTGTATTGAGGGCTGTTTCCAGTCATGCAGACCGTAACTTGATGTTGGTAATGTGGTCTGTCAACCACGTGGGTGGTTGGCGTCTATGACACCCGGATGATGTTGAGATTCCGCTGCATAGTTGTTTTGTATAAGGCTAAGAGCTTGTTGTACTACTGGAGGTTTATTCGGGGGTGTTACAGTAGAACTTACCCTTTTATGCTCCAATTTTTGACTTCTCACTAGAAAATTTGACATTGTATACATATAAGGGTATAATTTAGATTTTTAAACAAATCTAAGGCTTATATGATAGATTAAGAACTAAAGTCTTAGAGCTAAACTTACCATTTCCTTAAAGTAGTTTTTTCGCTTGTTCTTCCTTAGATCTTTGGCCACCACACAAGGCTTTTCTAAGCACCATTTTCATCTATATATAAGAAGAAGATAGAGTAAAGTTAGGGTCTTTAGAGTCCTAAACAAAATAAAAGGAAAGTCTACGGCTTAAAGCACCAAAATGTGCATTAAGGAGTAAGATTTTGCCTTGAAGCTCCAAGATGATATTTATGCCCAAAAATTTGGAAAACTATAGAAAAATAGGCCATTGGTTATATCTTTTAGGGATCTACATGTGAAATATAGCTTAAGTACTTGAAACCCCTAATTCGTGACTTATCCTAGAAGTCTTCTTTGAAGTATTGTTTCTCCTTGGATTTTCAGCCAACAAAAGGAGTGGAAGGAGCTTCACTATGTGTGTGAAAATATGAAGAAAAATAGTATAAGTAAGGGTCGTATTTGGCCATATGTAAGTCAAAGGAAAGGATAGAAGCTTAGAGCACCTTTTTTTTACTTTAAGCTTGGTGGATCAATGGTAAGCTTCTCCCATCCTTTTGTTGCTGAAATTTGTCCTCCAAATATGTAGGAAGCCGTCCTTAGTTCATATGTAAGAAGAGCTTTTGTCCTCTTGATATGTTGATGAAGAAAAGGAGAAGATTTGAGTAGAAAGGTGAGGGGGTCTAGTCCACCATTGTTGTGTTCTTGAAGGAAGCTAGAGTTTAAAGATGAAGTTCTTAAGGATGAAGAATAGCTCATGGACATCTAAGCAGAGAGGAGGGAGGGTAAGTGTTTCTTTGTTTAAGTCATTCAAGTGTGTGGAAGTAAAGTATGACTTATGAGTCATAAAGCATTCTCCTTCCAATTAAGTAAAGTTTGATGAGTTATAATGTACTATTCACTCTATGACTGCCTCCATAGATATTTTAAGTGGTTACTTCTGTCATTATGATCCTTATAATATTAAAGACTCACATATTGTACAATTGGGCTTGTTTCATGTGTTAGATTGTAACTTGTTGTAATTACCCTATTCTAAGGTGTATTTTTGTGTATTCTTGTGTTTTTGGTATACTTTTACTATTCATTGTGATTATATGAAGTATACTACATAATTCTCTCACATGATTTATGATCTTAGCTCATGTATTGGTGTGGTACATGTTACATTAACTTTAGGAGTGAATGTCTCCTTACAATCGTGCCCTCTTTAGTCCAATATTTCATGTGGGGTTTAGTACCCATTTTGGACTATATATACTTATGTATCAATATGTTTAGGGTTTATATAGTTCCTTGACAAACTAGGGCTCATAAGCCTCCAATGCTCGTTAATTACCCCTTTAGTAATTAAATAATGTTTAAGGGTATTTCGGATAGTGTGTATGTGAGCATGTCAAATAGATGAGGCATTGATTGCTATTTGAAGGGATAAAAATAGGCGGGTTGGCTTGCTTCCCTTCTTCTGGCCGGGACTGATGATGTGCGCTACTTCCACATGGGACAGGGCTGACGTCATCCGGGATAGCTTTGTCAGGAACAAAGCTTCCTTTCCTTGTTTGGTTCCCCTTAATCATGGAAAGGTCGCATCAGTCGTAGTGTATTAATGATATGTCAAAGGTGTGTCCGAGTTGGTAATGACAGGTTGTTCGATGGGATTGGCGGGACGGGATGTTAGAGTCGTGCGTGCTAGGTCGTTAGTTATTTCCACGTGGAGGGATCGGGGTTGATGCATCGAGGGGGGTGGCCAGGGCTTGAGCTAGTGGAACCCTATTGGTCATGTTCGACTAGAAGAGAACTTGGCCTTCCGTCCTGGCTGATTCTAATCAGCTTCCTTTTCTAGAGAGCAGGGCATAGGGGAAACCCGTTGCCGGTTGTTGAGTCCCCATCGGGGTACATATGATTATGAGATGGAAGAATAATTAGTTCTTTAATGACATGGTTAAGGTGGGACTAACTATACTGTAATAACTGTGGTGCAGAGGCCATTTTGGAGGTTTTTCTCGGAGTGGTGAGAAAGCGTACCATAGACGGTGCCAAACGTTAGAGTGTAATCTGTGTTGTAGGTTTAGATTTAATCCTTCTTATGTTGTGGATTATAGTTATGCAGTAATTATTACGAATAAGCAAGGTGACACAAAGATTTACGTGGTTTGATCTTGAATGATCTAGTCCATAAGGGGTACATAGAGGTTTTTTAGTATGACTCAGAGAACAAAAGTGAGGAGAGAGAGTCCTAATGTCCGCGTCTCTAAAAATAAGACATTAATTACTATTTATAGGGAAAAGACAGATGGTAGGCCCGCTTTCCCAGCCCAATGCTCGACTTCTGGCCGGATTGGTGACGCAGGCTACTTCACGTAGAGTAGGGTTGACGTCACCCAGGATAGCCCCTATCAGGAATGAAGCTTCCTTCTCTTGCCTGGTTGCCCGCTAGTCATGGAAATAACACATTAATCTAGGGTATTAATGATGTGTCAGGGGAGGTGTGCAAGTTGGTAATGACGGGTTGTCCGATAAGTTTGAACGGGATGGGATGTCAGTGTCACGTGTGGCAGGTCATGAGTGTTTCCTATGGTCGAGTCGATGTCTTTACAACGAGGAACTGGTAGGGGTTACCGCTGGGGAAGCCCGACCAATATGAGTAGGGTTTTATCAAGCTTGGCTTTCACTTTGATGTAGGGGTCGGGGAAACTCAGCTTCTTGGCTTGAGGCCTGAAGGGACCATCTTTCTTCTTGGTTGTCGGCTTCTCATTAGGGGTACAGGCATAGAAATATAAAAACATAATGAGCTCTCTTAATGATATGATTAAGGTGAGGTTAATTCCACCATTACAGCAGTACCCTTGATTGTAACTAGCTTGAAAACATCCTTAGTTCTTAGGGTACATTGAGGGTATTTTATGTTCCTCCTTCCCTCTTTTGTATTCCCTCATTGTAGGATGACATATATTTTCTCTTTCTTGTTTCTTCTGAGTTTTGGATATATTATTAGTTATTTGCTCTTCCCCTTATTTTGTATATTCTGGCCATCGGCCATCCGACATTTTTTTTTGACTAGGAACTGTTTAAAAACAGTCGAAATGGTATGTGGTTACATACCTTGTCAGCTTTCCTGATAGTAGGAAGCTAGGTGAAATATGAGAAAAACGACAAGAGAAAATGAACAGAGAAAGAAAATAAGATAACAGTGCTTGTAGCTAGCTAATTAAGATTCTAGTAGTTCTTTCAAGTTGGAGGCGAATAAAAGGGACCTCAGTGAGGAAGGTGTTGGCAGTTTGTGAAGATGCCATTCGATGATGAGTCTTTTGGTGCTGATAATCTCTTGTGCCCAGTCAGGTTCCTTGCTTTCAAAAACCAACTTATTTCTGATGTTCCAGATTTTCCAAATGGAGAAGAGAAAGGTTGATGCCCATATATCTTTTGCTCTGCCTGAAATAAGGAGCTCACACCAGGAGGAAAAGCTTGTTTGTACTTCGTTTGAAAGTATCATAGGTTTTCCCCACCATGAGCAAAGACCAAGCCAAAGTTTCTGTGAGCTTGGCCATCCGACATGAAACATACTTCTTATGTTTATGCTTATTTTATCCCATCATATATATATATATGTATATTGTTCTTCTCACATCAAAAAAAGATGGGGAAGAAAGAGTGATAGAGGTGGCTTAAAGAAGAGGAAGTAGCAGGATCAAGGAATAGATTCGCACATGTGCGGGAGAAAGCTCACGAAGTAGAAAATATATAGAGGTCTACATACGTGTGGGTCTTGGGTGATGTGGGGATAAAGTGGAAGTGGACAAAAGCATCATTACCGTAACGGGATTCGCGAGGGGATGGGAGCAATGGGAGAAGACGAGGTGAAGGAGGATCATTGAGCACGAAAATCTCAAGGAGACACTTATTACCTGAGACTCTTGATGAAATTTTCCCTATTGACATAAAGGCAAACATAGAAAAGGCCGGAGAGGTCAAGGACAATGCTCGCCGGGGGAAGGCGGAGACGATCATCAACACGACGGGTTTCAAAATAATGACATGACTTATTCCGAAAAACATGTATAAATATTAACTGACAAATTGTTATAGTCGTACAATCATTCAAACAAACCAAGATTGGAAAAAAAAATCACACTAAAAAAGGTCCACAAGTACCAATCAAAAGATATTTTGCTACAAACAGTAGCACATATCAAAAGTGAGGAAAAATAAAAGATCTAATGACCGATATCGATAGCAATGACAATTTGTGGAGGAACTTGTTAATCGTGATGACAGTGGTGGCACATGCAAAACCCATCCTCGCATTTTCCATGGTCCCATTTAGCAACATTCTTGCAATACTGGTTACATTGAAAGTTGTCTCCACATCTCTCACCCAGCCAAGCCCAGTGGCAACCATGGCGGGGATGTTCACCAGCTATCGGAGCCCTTGCGATTGCTACAAAGAAATCAATAGAAAATGCAAATGAATAAAAACAGCAACAAAAGTTATGCACCAATTTATTTTAACACACACATATATAGTTGAATGATAGTAAGCAACTAACAAAACTGCATTACATACACTAAAGTTATGTTTGTTAATCCGAGTGTTAGGGTTAATCAACGGTAATATACTTGCCTGAATCGGCAAGAAAGAGGACAAGAAAGGCAATTCCAAACAAATACATTGCTTTGGCCATCTTGTTAATGTCTTCTCAAACTTGCACTTTCTAATGATTAGAAGCAGGTTGAATGTAGCACTGATGGTAAATGAGGCTTGTGGATTGAATGAACAAAGAAAAACGAGAGTATTTATAGGAGTTAGATAATAAATCATGCATTGACTTTGTTAAAACATATTATTTAGGATTTATTATATTGGAGAACTCACATTTCGCTTTTATGTCGTCATTTTGTGCTAATATTTTCATGAACTGATCAATGGGTTGATAGATTGTTTGAGAAATATAATCATTTGATAACTCACAGTTCGCATTCATGTCATCATCTGAGTGGATTTGTTCTTATTATAAGACGAACTAATTTTGTAATGGCTATATCCAGACTGGTTGATTTCTTACTATTTTATAATTAATCTTACATGTCATTCCTTATAATGTTGGGCCGGACGTACGGATTGGAAGACTCTTGTCATCCATTGGATACATTGTGCATTAAGTACATGACAACATTATACCATCCATTTAGAGTAAGTTATATTGGCTCATAGGTACTTCAAATTACAATTTAATGTAGTCAAATGTGCGTAGTGCTAGACTATTGTACCGCCCACTTGTATCTCGGGCCCAGAATGCTAGCTATTATATTCAGTCAATAGGGTTGTATCTTGAACTCTATTCTAAACAATGACAGACCGCAGTCTAGTTAGACTGGTTGCATAGATATTCTACTCTCTCGATACATTCAGTATGGTATCAGAGCCCTACAAGGGTTAACCCCCATATTTTCGGGACCAATGGATCCTAAGTCTAATCAATCGCGATGGAACTCTACAGAGGCCAAAGTCCGCCTGGTTGCTCAGGGTTTTTCACAATCCTATGGTTGGACTAGACCTTACTTATAGTCCTGTTGTCAAAGTCTCTAACCATTAGACTGGTTATTTCAATTGCCACCTCTAACACTGCCCCTGCATCAGGCAGACATTCAGAATGCCTTCCTCCATGGTGATTGGAGGAGGCGGTTTTCACTCAACACCTAAGGGGTTTGTGGATTCGAAGTTTCCTAATCACGTTTGTCGGTTAAGGAAATCACTTTATGGTCTCAAACAGTCCCCCCGTCTTGGTTTTCCAAGTTAAGCTCCTTCCTTATTACTATTGGGTTCACAGCTTCGGTTTCTGACACTTCCCTATTTGTTTATCAACACAATGCTGAACGTATGTTTGTTTTGATCTATGTTGATGACATCCTATTCACAGCCTCAAGCCAAACATTGATTAATCAATTTGTTACCTCACTCTCTCGCACCTTTCCCATATCAGCTACTGGTCCCCTACACTATTTCCTGGGAGTTTCTGTATCCCGCACTAAGTCTGGGGTTCTTCTTTCTCAAACCAAATACATTCAGGATCTGTTGCAAGCTACTGAGATGCTCAATTCTACCCCAACACCCACACCTATGTCTCCCGCTTCTACCCAGGACTCGACAGACTCAAACCCATTTTCAAACCCTACAAATATCGTCAGATTGTTGGCAGTCTGCAATACCTCTCTATAACACGACCGGACATTTCTTTTGCGGTCAACAAAGTGTGTCAACATATGCATGCACCCAGAGAAAACAATTGGAAAGCGGTTAAAAGGATTTTACGTTACCTGTCTAGAACCCAGAATCTGGGTTTGTTCTTCAGTGCTTCTTCAAGCTTGGATCTTCATGTGTATTCGGATGCAGACTGGGCTGGTTCCCCCTTGGACCGTCGCTCCACCGCCGCATATATGGTGTTCTTCGGCTCTCATCTGATTTCTTGGTCTTCTCGGAAACAGAAGACGGCCGCCCGCTTGATGAGTGTCTAAATGACAAGTTATTTAGGTGTATTTCATGTATAATATTAGCACTTTTCTTGCTCATTCTCCACTTCGGTTAGTTTTCCTCTAGTTTTGTTTTATTGTTTATCTCACAAAATTATTGGTTAACATGTGGAAAACCAAGCCGGGAGTGAAGTAGTCAAAGAGACGAACGCGTAGACGCAAAACGGCTCAGAAAACGGAGTCCAAACGAAGAATCTAGAGCCGGTCGAAGTTCGTAGAACGAAATAAGTCACGATCAGCACTACAGCATTGCAACCGCCTGCACAACCGCCTGCATAACCGCTCCAAAAGGAGGCGGACACCAGAGGCGGACGAGGCGGACAAGAGGCGGTTGTAGAGGCAGACAAACACAACCGCGCCAAACAGAGGCGGTTCCACAGGCGGACAAGAGTTAAATCGCGCCCAAAATAGTTTTCTTCTTCGCGCGACTCTGCAACTCGCCTTATCTATCTACCCCGCCGTCGCCTACCTTATTTCGCTCGCACATCTCCAGCTCCTGTCCCCTGCAATCAATGCTTCAATTAGTGAAGAAATCAACAGAGGCAATCAACTGCAATCTTCTACGTACTCTTCCTTCCTTCTATAAATAACCATTCCCTACAGCCTTGTACGAGTGCACGGAGAAAACCAGAAAATCACTCATTCTCACCTCATTTATTCTCTTCCATTAACACTCACGTACATCTCATACCCCAGTTCTCTAAATTCTCAAATTCACCCACTTCACTTATAATAACCTACGTACATGTTTCACTCTTCGACCTCTCCATTTCTCCATTCACTAATCACGTCTCCGTGCTGTTATTACGTCCAACCTCTGTCAGATTTATTACCAGTTAATATGTCTGGCTAAGGAGGATTTGCTCCGGGCAAGGTTTTTAATTATGGTTTGTTTAATTATGTAATCAATATTTCTACCGGTTTTAATAAATACAGTTTGTTACGCTTAAAGGATTTCTCTCACCATTTTAATAAATTACATGAATTTATTAAAATGTTTTCCTAAGTCTATTTTGATCAGACCAGGTGATAAATAGACAGGTTATTTAAGCCGTAAATCTGGAGAAAACTTATTATGATTTAATAAGTTAGTATTTACAGATGCAATTATAATTCCTCGAATTTAACGTCCGTTTACATAGTACTGCTCGAACCTTGATTAGACCGAGCATTTTCTGGTAAACGAGTTCTTAAGGGTCTATGACTTAGTCCTTAGGATAAAAACAGGAATTTTGCCAAACTAATTTATTAAACCGGAAGAGATAGCATAATTAATCAGATTATATAAAACCTGAACCCGGAGTTCCATTTAATTCATCTGCACTCAGTAATTTAATCTGCTCTTTTAATTCTTTAAAAACAAGTCAATTAACTTCCCCCTTTTGTGACAAGCTTAGGATCTACTTTAGCTCGCTATAAGTCCCACGGTTTGACCCCGGCCGCTTCTGTCTTCTACACTACTACGACCGGGTTTTAATTTGCAGCCCGACGGATATTTTGAGTATTAATTTCTTTCTTTTAACAACTACTCCTCTTCTAAATCACTCACGATAAATCCACTCTGCACCGCTCTTCGACGGAGGCCGAATATAAGGCCGTTGCAAGCGCCGCTGCGGAAACCATCTGGATCCAAAACTTGCTCACTGAACTCGGTCTCCACCTTCGTGACCCACCGCAATTGTTCTGTGACAACCTTGGTGCCACGTTTCTTGCGTCTAATCCGGCCTTACAAAGTCGAATTAAACACGTTTCCATTGATTATTTTTTTGTAAGGGAGCGGGTTGCCCAGGGAAGCTTGAAGATTGCTCATTTACCAAGTCATTCCCAAATTGCTGATGTTCTCACGAAACCTAACCCTACTTCAGTTTTCTTGCAAAATCGAGCCAAACTCCCCCTTTCCAGTAACCGAGTTGGGCTCGCGGGGGGATGCTAGACTATTGTACCGGCCCACTTGTATCTCGGGCCCATAATGCTAGCTTATTATATTCAGTCCAATAGGGTTGTATCTTGAACTCTATTATAAATACAATGATAGACCGGCAGTCTAGGTATGACTGTTTCATCTAGATATTTCTACTCTCTCATTACATTCAGTACGTAGTGCTCGGTCATAAATCCTACATATTCTCCCGGGTATCATACGAATAGTTAATAAATTTGCTATATATGTCAACGGACACTGTTTGTAGGATATCATAGTATATGACAATAGTGCTAAAAGTACTGTCCACATATACTATCAAATTGTGAAAAGAATTGGTCCAAGGTTTGGGTTATCAACTTTTAGTTTTGTACACCTTTTAGAGTAGAGAGTTGAATAATCCCGAAATGCGCTGCTCGTCACATGAGGCGTACAAAGCCTTCTCAAAACCAAATGTGTTGTGGTGAAGATAATGTGACAGACAATTATTTTACAACTCAAAAGAAGTTGTCACCCGAGCAGGCTATATGGCAAGCATTTCTTGGGAAATTTGACTTTGAACGGATTCATAGATCTAGCAGACATAATGACGAGCCATGATGCTCTAAACCACCAATGCTTTGTACTAATTAAAAACCTCGATTTTAGGTGGATAGTGATAAACTGAACCATATCATTATGCATGGATGACCTGTTGTTATTTCGAGAAAGTTCAGTATTCCAATACCCAAATATACTTCACCTAAATGAGGGCTTCTTGCTTGTTAAGGACAAAAGGGTTCACATTGAACTGATGCTAAAATTTCATGACACCAAAGTAATGGGCATGTTTGTTAGGATATATGTGATGTTTAGTTTGTTATTACACTTTACTTTTAAAGCTGGATCATACCAGGCTGACATTTTCTTTCTATTAAGACTTTACATACATATAAGAAGCATCCCTCTCTATAACAAACTAAGCAATAACAGAATCACTTTTGATTTTTCCTCTCGTCTCTGTTCTATCTTTATTTTACACAACATGGTATCAGAGCTTCGTTGAGCTCCTTCTCACCAGATCTTCATTCTGTGTTTCATTCTTTCTCGATCTCTTCCATGGCGAGCAATGCGAAGGAGCTAGATTGGAAGAATTGCTTCACTCTTTCTCATAATCGAGATTGAGACACAACACAATCTTCGATGTTATTGATCCACTCTATATCCCGATCGACCTCAAACCATCCAGGTATGATAATAGATTTTAATTAAGTTTGATGGAAGCGGCTTTCAAACCTGGAAACAGACTGTTCTTATAGCTCTAATGGCTAATAAAAAGTTAAGGATAATAGATGGAAGGATTACTAGACCTAATAATGATGAATCAAGGGCGCTAGCATGGGATAGAGTCAAGGGATTGTTATGTTCTGGTTGTTAAATGCTTTAAAGCATGATATCTGTGAGAGTTTAGTTTTCCATACGAATGCGAAAGATATGTGGGACAGTCTCATAGCCGGATTTGATCAGATAGATGGAGCGAGAAGATTTGATTTGGAACGAGAGTTTTGTAACTTTGAATAAGAAAGTTGATTCAATGAGTGTGTGTTTTACTAAATTCAAGAACTTTGGGATGAACTTACGATAGTTGTGAATTTAGTCTCTTGTAAATGTGCATATGCGAATATGTGGAGAGAGTGGGAAAATTGTTAGAAGAAGATAAGGTTTTAAATTTCTTAATCGGATTGAATGATTGTTACGTGAAAATAAGAGGTAATATCTTGATGGTATCACCTCTTCCAAGTCTGGAAAATGCTTACTCTCTTGTAATGTCTGAAGAAAGGCAAAGAGAAAGTGGGGAGAAGAAAAAGGGAGACTTAGAAAGTACCTTTGATAATGTTGTTGGCGGAGGAAGTCGACATATGCAGCAAATGAAATGGCACAACAATGAAAAAGGAAATATGAAGAAATTTATAGAAAACTGTACTTACTTTGATAAATCGGGGCATAATGAAGAAAAATGTTTTGAGAAACATGGATTTCCCAATTGTTGGAAGCATGGAAAGAATAAGAAGGCAGAGGTGAATGTTGTTATGCATGAGCAGGAAGTAACCAAAACTTCTATTAACGCACGTGTGCCAGGAATGCCGCAAGAACAGCTGAGTCTCCTAGTGGGATATTTACAAAAAGTAAGCCTAGGTCACAAGGAAGATGGTGGCTCTTGCAATTTTGCAGGTAATGTTTCGCCTGCTATACCACATTACTACCTGGATGTTGTTCGTAATGATGTTAAACAAAGAGATGAAAGCCTTTGGGTGATTGATACTGGAGCCAGTGATCACTTTATTGGTGATGAAGAAATGTTCCTCGGTAAGGAACATGTGAGGAATTAAAATTTTGTTGCCTTACCTAATTGACAAATACAAGACATTAAAGTTTCTAGAAAAGTTCAGATATCAGATTCTTGTTGTCTAGAGGGTGTTCTTCTTGTTTCACATTTCAGATGCAGTTTATTGTCTGTTAGCATATTCATTAAGTAGTCCAATTGTCAAATGATCTTTTATGATAGCTACTGCACGTTACAGGACCAAACATTGAATTTTGAAAGTCCCGTTGGCTGGGAGAAAAGAGGAATCTATTACTTGGATACTGAAGCATTAAAGAAGTTTTTGGTCAGCCGCGGCAAGTCACAAGACCTGAGACTAGTTGCCTCATGCAATTCAGTAGCAAATAAAAGAGTTATAAATTAGCATTACAAGTTGTGGAATGTTCCTTTTCAAATGATTGTAGATCTTTGATTCATTAACAAGAAAGATGTTCCTTCGAGTTTTGTTTGCGAAGCTTGTAATAGCCAAAGGACATAGACTGCCCTTTCCTTTATCTCAAACTTTTAGTGTTGACTGTTTGGACATTATTCATGTTGATACATGGGGTCCATGCTCTATAGAAGGATATGATGGAAACAGATTTTTTCTCAATATCGTTGAGTACAAGAGCAGGTATTTACGGGTAAGGTTGATGCGTCACAAATCCCAAGCTTTCAGTTTTATAAAAAGACTTTATAGCCATGGGTGAAGGGCAAATCTCTAATAAAATTAAGATTGTTTGATCTGACAATGCTTATGAATTGAGAGCTTCTATAGAAGGAACCAATTACTATAGAGAATTGGGAATTGTGTATCAGAGGTCATGTCCACATATGCCACAACTGATAGGTTGTGGAACACAAACACAGACATCTTCTAGAAACTGCCTGTGCCGTTTTCTTTAAGTCAGGAGTACCGATAAAGTTTTGGGGAGAAGTAGTGTTGTATGCTACCTTTATCATCAATCGCCTACCATCTGCTCCTTTTCAAGGTCAAAGTCCCTATGAGGTGTTATATGGAAAGAAACCAAGATTTGAGGCCCTCAAGGTGTTTGGTTGCTTAGCTTATGCTACAAATGTGAGTGGACACAAATCAAAGTTTGCTTCACAAGCATACAGATTTGTGTACCGTGGCCTAGTTTAATTAGTAAAGGTCACACACTATTTTATTTGAGTTTAAAGAAGGTGATTAACATCAGGGATGTTGTTTTCCATGAACAACATTTTCCCTATCTGGAAGCATCCACTGATGATGTTACTACTGATATTAGGAATCTTCCTGATAACTTTTATGAGTCTGCAACAGAAGAGCATGTCCCCAATACCAGAGAAACATTAGTTGTGGATGCAGAAGTCGAGCAAGGGTCAGTTACACCCGGCACTCCTACTTCTTCATTGCCAACAAGTACTTCTCCCATCTCAAATCCAACAGATTCTTCCTCACATAAAATGTTGCTGAAAATTTACATGTTGAAGAACTAGTTAGGAGATCTGAAAGGACTAGACAGCCACCCCGACATTTGAGTGATTATTTTGTTGGAGGAAGTTCAGTCTTTCCTCATGGAGCATACACTTTCTCTTCTATTTATCTACTCACCTGTTTTCTTCTGCTGTTACAAATGACAAACTAAATTGTTCTCTCTCACATATATCACGCCCTCTAACTCTAATACTCACTATGACCACTTTGATGGCAATAATATTGTTACTACTGCCAGATGTATACAAAATCCACACAAGTATCATGTTTCCAGCCAAAATGAGCATTGTTGACAGGCTATGGCTTCTAAATTACAAGCTCTTGAGCAAAATGGCACTTGGGAGATAACCACCCTTCCTAAAGGTAAGAAAGCCATCACCTGTAAGTGGGTCTACAGAGTGAAACTTAAGGCAGATGGTATACTGGACGGTACAAGGCTCGCTTAATAGTAAGAGGTTTTACTCAGAATCATGGGATATACTACATAGACATTTTCTCCTGTTGTCAAGATGACAATTGTTTCTAGCTCTTCTCATTGTTGCTGTCAAGCGAGGATGGCAATTGCATCAGTTGGATCTAAATAATGCGTTACTCCATGGGGAACTACATGAGGAAATTTACATGAAACTCCCTTAAGGATTAGTTGTTGATGGGAGTGATAAAGTATGTCAATTCAAAAAGTCTTTATATGGCTAAAAGCAAGCCTCTCGACAATGGTATGCTAAATTAACTGATTTTCTTCTATCACAAGGGTTTAGCAGTTCGTGTAATGATTCTTCTTTGTTCTATAAAACAACTAAGTCAACTGTTATCTACATAGGAGTATATGTGGATGATTTGGTTGTTGATTAGGAACTTAGGTGCTGCCTTGATCAGAAGTTTAAGATCAAAGATCTAGGGATCTTAAACTTTTTCTTGGTATAGTTTATTCGTACTGCAAGAGGCTTGGTGGTCACTTAGAGGAAATTTGCAAGAGAACTCTTGCATGATTTTTAGATGAGCTCCTGCAAATCTGTTGCTAGTCCTCTAAAAGTTGGTTTTAAACTTTTAGTTGAAGATGGGGTTCCGCGTCAACAGCCTGATGAATACAGAAAAATGGTTGGCAAACTTAACTATCTTACAAACACATGTCCTGATCTCATTTTCAGTGTTCAGCTTCTCAGCCAGTTTTTAGAGAAGCCTTACACTAGTCATTTAACTACAGCTTATCACGTCTTGCGTTATGTTAAAGGGACTATTACTAATGGCATCTTGCTTAGCAATACTTCATATTACTCTTTCGTGGCCTTCTGTGATTCAGATTGGGTATCATGCCCAATCTCTATGGCACTCTGTTAGTGGTTTCTACATTATGCTTGGTGGTGCTCCCTTGTCATGGAAATCTAAAATCAGGCTTGTGTATCTCTCTCTTCTGGTGAGGTAGAATATTGAATATGAGAAGTTGCTTCTGGTTTAGCATAGTTAATCATCTTCTTAATGATCTAGGAGTTAGCGAAGTTGTTCTTATCCCTCTGAAGTGTGATAACAGGTCTACTAGTTTTATTGCCACAAATCCTATTGTCAGCGAATGCACAAATCATGTGGAGTTGGACTATCATTTCGTTTGAGAACAATTCGACCAAGATTGATTCATATGCAACATGTCTCAAATAAACTGCAACTCGCTGATATGCTCATAAAGAATTTTCTGGTATCACTTATTGAGCCCAGTTTCCTAAGATGGGGATTTCTACCACTTTGAATGTCAACAGACGTCTGAAATTTCTAGCCACCTTATGAGGGGGGTGTTAGGATATATGTGATGTTTAGTTTGTTATTACACTTTACATTTACAATTATGTCATGCCAGGCTGTCATTTTCTTTCTCTTAAGACTTTACATACATATAAGAAGCATCCCTTTCTGTAGCAAACTAAGCAATAGCAGAATCACTCTCAATTTTTCTTCTCATCTCCCGTTCTATCTCTCTTTTACACTTAACAATGTTGGGGTGTGCGGGAACTATTGCCTGGATCAATTGTAGCTACTACTAGCCACATATGACATAATAGGTCGAAGCTTATGTGAAGTATTGTCTTGTTTTCTAGCAAGCCAAGATATTGTCCCTGATAGGCCTCGGTAGTCCATTTGACTCGACTTTGTAAGGGTTTCCTATTGTTGAAGGAAAGAAATTGGTAGTCCCTCGATCATTTTCCTAAGTATGTCATCTTCATGGCACTCCTAAGCAATTGCCCAGCTGATAGAGCAACGAGAGTCTTCCATGCCAATGTTGTGAGATGCTTTTGTCTAAGACCTAACTAGTGACCATGAGGCACTATTTATATGTAGTTCCCTATCTTATAGCATTGAGAAGTTCCTGGTGATACCTTTGTTGACCGCAATACTTGATTCATAGATTTGTTTAGGGCAATGTTGTTGGGCCTCATGGGCTCTGAGCTCAAATTATGCATGACCAACCACCTACAAACTGATGGCAACTAAAAGGATCAATGCCCTCTTGGAGGAATACCTCATCCACTTTGTGACGATCACACATAGCAACTAGCTACATCTGACAAGTATTGAAGGTACTCAATAAGTACCCATTTCTCACATAACATTCACAAAAAACAACTAGTCGATTCAGGATAAAATGAGAGACTCAAATGTTACAAAGTTCTACGACTATAACAACGTACATGTACCTTGAAACTTGATCGCCTATGAAGGTACTTCAAAACTGTAAAACATTTCCAAATGGATGTAGGCAGTATAAGATCCGCCCGCACAAAGACAACAATTAAAAAAATAAAGCTCTAGAAGATAAAACTGGAAAAAAGCCATCAAGTGAAATCCAATACATTGAAGTAAGGAGGCCAATATATATCATTCAGCACACACATACGGTAGAGATAACAAGTGTGTGTCCTTTACAAATACTTGTTGTAACGACCCCAAAACCGGCCTAAAGTTAGGGACGTTACACGCCACCTATTTATTACCTAATAACGCAAGGCTCTAAACATACACACTCAAACCCAAAACTGATCATTCGCATTAAAGAGAAAAAGAGTTTACAATATCCAAGTACCAGAGTGAAAGTAAATACAAAGCAAAGGCCCATAGGCTAAATAATGTCAAAAGCGTCTATCGCGCTAAACCAAATACAAAGTCTGATTAAAATGTAAAACGTAAAGCAAATCTCCAAAGAGAGAAGAAGATCTCCATGCACTCAATCTACATAATATAATAAAGGGGTGAGCTCAACTAGCCCAGTAAGCAGAAGGCTTCCTCAAGGAAGCCTACTCACACTAGTAGAAAAAATGTTTTTAATGACGGCGTTTGAAATACCCCGAACTTAAATATGGTGATTAGAATATTTTAATATGGTATTTAAAGGCCTAATAGTGCCTAAGTAATTTTTGGTAAGGAAAATAATCCAAAAAAATGAGGAAACGCGTAGAAAGCGGAAAACGCTAAAAGGAGCGTTAAATAACCAAAGAAGGTACGAGACCTCGGTTAGAGTATTATGAGGATTCCTAAGGCTTATTCATGCCTAATTAGTATACGGGAACGATTCCCGAAGAAAACGGATCCAAGAAATGTATTAAAACACTAATAGAGCTTTAGCGCACATTTTCGAGAACACCCGAAAACGTGATTTTAAGTGGTCAAACAGACCCGTAAAAATTATAAATCATCAAATAATAATTATTAAGCGTTTATGGAAGCTTAATAATCAATAAAAATAATTAAACGAGAAAATTCCGGAAAACGGGCCCGGTTAGTGAATAGTATCCAAACCGGGTAAAATAACAAGCGTTTTCTGTAAAAACGAAAAAACGCTCCAGCTTACTAATATAGTGGGGCCGGTTTCTATTAAGGGAGTCAACCCACTCACACACACTCTAAGCTAGTAAAAGAAAAAGAAAGAGAAGGAAGAGAGGGAAAGTAAAAAGCAAAAACATAAAACACTTCCCTCCCTCTCTCTCCTCTCACTTTTCTTCTTCTTCCTCACCTCTCTCCACCGATTTTCTTCCCTCTCTCTCACTGTGCTGGGTGAAAATGGAGCCTCCATGGCTGCCTCAACTTCCTCTCCTTGTACAAGCTCCATTCATGCTCCAAACTCAAAAATAATTACATATTTGTAATCCCCTCATCCTCCTCTACATTTCTCTTTTCAAAATCCGAAAATGAGCAACTTCATCTCCATGGGTTTTCCCCATTTGAAGAGAAAAGCACACCATTGTGAAGCTTGGAGTCTCCTCTTCCCAACAAGGTAAAAATCTCAATGAAAGACCTCACTTTGCTTTATCTCTTGGTATGGCCGATTTTTGGTCTCTCTCTCTTACCTTGTTTTTCCTCTTGTTTTGGGAGCTTTGCTTCAACCCTCCAATGGTGGTGAGAACACCTTCTTGAACCAAGGGCTAAAACCCCTCCTAAAGCACTCCAAAGGTAAACCCTAGAATTTGTATTTTAAACACTTCAATGAATTAGTGTTAATGTGAGGGTTAGTAGATTAATTATGCTTGTCTTTGTGTGCTTGGATAATGGGAATGGAGTTTGGCAACTCCATTCCCCATAAAACCGATTTGGACAAGAAAGAGAGCAAGAGGAGAAATGGAAAAGAAATGAAGGAATCAAAAGCTCAAGGTAAGAGCTCCTTCTTAATGCTTAATGTAATGCATTAGTGTAATGGGAATGGGTAAACAAATAAAAGAACATAAGCCATTGCATTAGTATTGTAGTTGTGGAAGTTTAAGTGTTTGTGGGCAAGTATGTGGATTGTAGGCCTTGGAGCCAAATAATTGTATATGAGTATTTGTATTGTGGATTGAGGAAGTATTGGTGAATTTATATTGTAAGATTTCTTGTATTGCTGGTAAGACCCTTGTATGGGTGTGGCTAGAATAGGAATGATTTTGGTGATAAGGGGTATGTGTGGATAAGTAAGAATTGTAGGTGAACTATGACAAAATTTTGGTAGGAATATGTACATTTGATGACTTGGTGAATGGGAGAACCAAGGTATGTATTGGGGATAGTATAGAGGTTTAATGACCATGGGATGGTGGTTGGAGTATGAGAAATAAGAAGGTAAAAATCTGTAGCAGGAGGTAGTGGATTGCATTGGAGAATTAGGAGGAATTAGAGCACAAGACTTAGTAAAATGGATGTTGGACTTGGGTATTGGTATTGGGTTTGCTAGGAAATGTATTTGGGATGGTAGGAGTGGTATTGGTAGAAGAGATATTGAATGGTAGGAGTTTGTTTAAAAATCTGTAGCGTAAGAGACACAAAAACTGTGCGTAAGTGTTGAAGAAGAAGTGAAGGAATTGTGTATGTGGAATTAGGAATGAGTAAGGAATTTGGGGGATGAACTAAGGCAATTTGGAGGGCCTAATTAGTGTTAGAACATGTGGGATTACATGTAGGAATATTGGAGAAACAATGGGCAAAGTATAGGACTGAAAACAGAATTTAAAACTGAAGTACTGGGCCGGACCGACCTTGGGACCGAACTTGCAAGGTCGGTTGAGCCCAGAATTACAAAGACGGGAAACCTTCTGGAATAGACCGGACTTGCGACCGGACATGCAAGTTCGGTCGGACCAGAAAATTCTCCCGTCTGAAACCTTCTGGAATGGACTGAACTTGCGATCGGACTTGCAAGTTCGGTCGGCCAGAAAAATTCCGCAGATGAAAGCTTCTGGAATGGACCGAACTTGCGACCGGACTTGCAAGTTCGGTCGAGACAGAAAATTTCCATACTGATAGCTACTGGAATGGACTGGACTTGCGACCGACCCTGCAAGTCCGGTCGAGTCAAAAAAAAATAATAATAAAATATTTTTATTATATTATAACAATCATATGTATATATATATATATGCCTATACACATATATGCATATATATGTAGTAGTACACTATAAAAAGCAAATGAGTAGTAAAGTAAAGGTAAGAAAGTAAGTACGTGAGTAGGAAAACAAGTGTAAAAAGTAACCAAGTAAGTTGAGAGTATGAGAACATTAAGTACACCGGGATAACGGGGTAAGTACGGGAGTAGATTATCAGTGGAACAAGTGTGAACCAAGGAACGAGGGAACACACGTGTTAAAGCTAACTCCGGTGAAAGGTATGATTTCCTCATGCCCCGTATGCTAACCGAGTTACGTTGATTTGTGTGCTGTATGCCGGCTAATCAAGACTAAAGCATGAAAACGGTTTATTGCCTTTCCTTATATGTTGGTTGTATGTTGATGAGCTAACCTTCTTGATTGATTGTGTGGCTTTACTTAGTGCGTCGAACCGACTCATAGATGAGTCTTGTTGTGTATTGACTCGTAGTGAGAGTATGTGTGAAAACTAATGGACCGTAGCAACGCACTAACCAACGACCAATAAACGATAATGTAAACCAATGAACTCACTAGAATGTGAGAGAGTGTACGGGAGTAATAACCTTCGATAAGGTAGGAGAAACAAAATGAATAATCCACAAACAAAAGTAGTGAAGTACATAAGTAACCCTATTAGAGGAACTAATCTTGGTGCAAAACATGAACCATGAGAGTAGTAAAGAATGATGAGGGATCTCCAAAACCCCTTAGTAATTAGCGACCATTTATGAGAGGACCCGACTGATGTAAGTATGCCCCGAAACGAGAGAGTATCCGATATTTGGGGAAACCCCTAAATCTGAGGATATTAGACGGTGGTAACTCCCTAAGCTAACAGAGGTTATCGAGAGAGAGACTTCTAGCAATCCATGAGATTGTAATATGTTCTGAGAGAAGAGTGTTGGGAGTTTGAGTAGTCCGGTAGAACGGACATTGAATATTTGAGGAGCTAAGCGTAAAGCCCTCGTATTGTAGGTCCGGTGGCGAGTCTTGAGTATGACTCCGCCCAGAGGCCAAAGTATGAGTATTGAGATTGCGTATGTATGAGTAAAGTAATGAGTACTGAGTAAGAAGTGAGTAAGAGTATATAATGAGTAACCGTGTACGGAGTATGTATGAGTGAGTTCGAGTATTGAGTACATATGAGTAGGTATGTAGTATTGAGCAGTGAGTATGCCGAGTTTAGTAACGAGTACGAGAAGGATCGTGTACGCGTAAGGAATTGAAACATGGAGTGATGAGTATACAAGAGTAAGGATTGAGCATGAGTAGAGTAGAGAATATCGAACACAGTACGAGCGTAATGAATGAATACCAATATGAATGGTGACTATTGAATCGTCTTCCTTAGTAAGTATTGAACTTGCATATTTATGTAGGTATTTTTGAACTTATTACTGTAGTGTGAGTATGTATGTATGCAGTGTAAAATGAACTCCATGTAATCCGACCCAAAGTAGTCGGCGTACCGCGGTTAGCACGCGGTATATGCGGATTTCATATGCAGCGTAAGCTGACCCCCTAGGGGGACCGTTTTTAGTGTGTAGGTACCGAAGCTGTTCAACCGTTCGAGAGAGTAGGACGGGGACTGCTACATAAGCATGGGTAGTTGAGAAGGGAATGGTATTTGTGACGTAGTATAATTTGGAAGTCTAACTATATCGGTAATGTAAGGATTGTAGTATGCTCGTATAGTATTGTATTGGAGTTGATCGAATTATGGATGGTATGCAAGGGAAAGTAATGTATTGCGTAGAGCACTCGGTAGTTCATGTTCATCAGACCGATAGTAGTTAGTATTGTAATCGCCTTGTTGTCACGTGGGTGACTGGCGGCATTGTACCCGCCGTTGTGTAAGGAGTATCCGCTGCGAAGGTAAGTATTTGTACAGAATGACGGTATTGGCGGTAGGGGTTGTTACAGCGTTTAAACAACGGTTAAATGGAAAACCGTGGTTTAAAGTTTATAAACCCGGTTCTAATAGAAACCGTCGTTTAAGGTGCATACAAGAGAGCATATACACGGTTTTTCCGAACCGTCGTATAGGTTAGTTTTATACCACGGTTTTCAAGGAAACCGTGGTATATAGTACATGCCGGAGTCAATTACCACGGTTCTTGGAGAACCGTCGTATAAAAACTAACTCTATATACCCGGTTTTGTCAAAACGTCGGTTTTAAGTCGTGGTCAAAAACTTTATATGACGGTTCCTTGTTAAACCGTGGTATATAGTCTACGCGGGAATTCAAATTTTTCGCCGAAAATGACGCGCTCTTTCACTTTCTCTTATATATATATTTCTCCTCACTCTTTTACAACCTAATGCTCACTCCTCCTCTTCTTTATTCTTCTTCTTCTTCTCCTTCTTCTTCTTCTTCTTCTGCGCGCGCCTCTGTAATTTTTTCTACCCACCGGCGAACATGCATGCTCTTCGTCCATACTGGAAACAAGGAACACATGTGCGCCTCTGTAATTTTGCAAACCAAACCGGCGAACAAGGACATGCCTTGCGCCTCTGTAATAAATCGCCGGCGAACAATGTTTTTCACGGTAATTTTGTGAAACCCTAACCGGCGCTTCGCCCGCTCTCCATCTCTTTCACGGTAATTTTGCAACCTACCGACGAACAAGGAACATTAATGTAAACTTCACTCATTATTTAGCAACCCTAATACACAAACAAGTAACATACATGTTCTGGCCTGTTCATTCTCTTCTGTTTGCGCTCTCTGTTGAGAAATATCGGAGGCGGCGGCGCTAATGCGCCGGCGAATTGGAAAAAAAAATCACAGACTATAAACCACGGTTCTACATATAACCGTGGTTTATTGTTGATTTCTATAGACTTTATACCACGGTTTTAAGTAAAACCGTCATTTATAATGCACTATATACCACGGTTCAGACTCACAACCGTGGTATAAAGTCAGTGAATTTCGCGGGAGAAGGGGTCTTAAACGACGGTTTTGAGAAACCGTGGTTTTTTTCGCTCACTTTAAACCACGGTTACGAACCGTGGTATATCTCAATTTGTGAATATACGACGCAAGCATAAACCACGGTTCCTAACCGTGGTATATAGGCCAAATAACCGTGGTTAAAAATATTTTTTCCACTAGTGTCAAAACAGAAGTCAGAAATAATGTAAACAGAGGGAAGCGTAAGTTAGTTTGCAAATAGATGAACAGAAGCATAACGGATTCGAAAATAGAACAGAATATCACATCAAAACATCAGTTGAACTTTCAGAAACAGGAACACAGGGTGGGACACTAGAAACCCGCTAACACATCATAAGGACACACACTAATGTCCTATGGATCCGTAGATCCCACATCAGAATCCGTAGAGACAGCTAACGGACCCGTCGGTCACTAAACGTCCTAAGGGAGACCCTAAGGAACTTATACAGAAGGAATTCTTGCGCAACATGCTACGGGACAGCCCGACCTGACTATCCAAGGCTCGGAAGCATAGTAACTAGGTTACAAAACATAGGTTCATAAATATAGATCATAAATGCATAATAATGCATAAATAACATAGAAAGCTTGTACTCAGATAGGGGAATATAACCCCGCAAACCGAATTCAAAACGGAGCTCAAATGAGAATTTGTGCAAAATCAGAGGCCTGTCCGAACATGCGTCCGAACATGCATGTTCGGACATAGGCCAAGTTTCAAAAGTTCAGAAGTTCAAAGTGTCCGAACTTGTGTCCGACCTTGCAAGTTCGGACACATGCCGAGACTCAGAAAACACAGTAATCATCTTATCCAGTCATATGTCCGAACATCAAAATTCGGACGCATGTCGAGAGTTTAGAAATCAGGAAAACCCCGTGTCCAACCTTGTGTCCGGATATGCAAGTTCGGACACATGTCAAGACTTTGCACGCCAGACTCGTCCCCGCACTCCGTCCGAACTTACATGTTCGGACGGATGTTTGGACACGTTTGAAAATTGGAGAAGTTTATCGTGCCTATGTTCTGTTCAAACTTACATGTTCGAATGCGATGAACAGAGGCAGAAAACTGTCGAATTCAACACCATATTTTGAAAGAAACATTACACAACACACACCAACACATCAGAGCTGAGCCATGGGGTTTTAAGCCATCAAACACAGTAAAAAAAAAGCAACATTGCACTCCAAACGCATCAAAATTCCCAAGAACCAAAATCAATCTCAAACCCCCCATGGGTGAGTAAACGGCCTTAATTCCATCCCCAATTACCTTAATTCGAAGAATAGAATCAATCCCAACGATTCGGCGAACCACTAGACGATACCGCAGACAGAAGAGAGACACCCACCACTGAATACCACAATCAAGCAATCCCAAAATCAAAACACGCCAAACCGTAACTATAGAAAGAGCAGCCCTCGAAATGAACAACAAAACGAACCTGAGACACCGATGAAGAACACACAACCGCAACAGAGGAAGAGCCGAACAAAACGAAGCAATTCGGTCCAACAATTCAGAGGCTATTTCAAGCAGTGGAAGAAGGGGAAAGCGCGCTCAAACTATCGATAGAAAAACGGTGTTTGAGAGACACTGTATGGGAATGAACGAACAATAAAATAAAATTAGGAGTTCCTTTCCTTATCAAAACACTTACCAAAATAATAGTTTTCAAAAAAAAAAAAAAAACACTTACCAAAATAATAAGGGAATAGAAATGACCTCCTTAACCCCCCCCCCCCCCCCCCTTTTATTCAAATGCCCCGTACGTCCTAATGCCATAAAACACATAAAGTAAGATGATAATCGAAATTCGACGTAAAAGAATAGAAAGCAAAGACCGGGATATTACACTTGTCTTCTAGTTTCAAATGTCAAGTCAACTTAGAGTCACAACACCTGCCATCATCATCAACATACAGTTGAGTAAAAGTAACGATGCATCCGCTAGTGCAAAGGAGTGAGCTTGCAGAAACTTTTATGTTCCAGAAGAATTGCATTTCAAATGCTCATTCAACCAAATCGTAAAAGTAACTTAGCTGTAAGATAACTTTTTAAACTGGAGAGCGGTTAGTTTAACATAGAGAAGGAAGATAAATGCAATCGCATTGTAAAAGTTGATCTTTTGTATACGATTGACGGCCACTGTTACTAGGTTACTCTAGAGGCTATATATAGAAAGCCTTAGTTACAAGATTGCCCTTGGACAGGTTGAAAAGTAAACAACACATAATGTGAAAAACGATAAAAGTGGGATATGCCAATTATTTAATCTGATGTGGGTTTGGACTAGGACAGGGTAATGGATTGTTTGTTTGTTGTGTTTCTATACTCCCGCGAGCCCAAGACACCATGAGTCAAGGGGAATTGGGATCAAAGTACAAATAATTGACTCTGTATTAGTGGCTTTGTAAGGGCATCCACAATCTAGTCAGCATTTCAAAGGAAATAGATAACTACCCTTTGATTCAGCTTACGTTCACGCACAAAAAAAAATAGTCAATGTCTACATGTTTGACACGTGTTCATCATTTTAAAGATCGTAAATGCATGATCCTCCCGACTCCTATGTAAATATGAGTAAATGCTCGGTGACTGGTCGCACTTTCTCTTCTTTTTGTTGTAGACTGTCAGTCATTGCATGGAGGAGAGTATGAACATCGGTAGTGTAGGTCATTGGAGTGGACAAGTTTTCCAAGCTCCGAATCTAAGGATATCTGGATGTTTAGCTACTCTTGTGAAGATAGTTTTGTGGATTGTGTTTTTTGGGTTTTGTGATTGGAAAGGGAAAATAAAGCTAACTATGGTTATAATCCAAAGTCGATACAATGGTGTTCTTCTTCAAAGCTTTTGGCAGCCTTTCTTCCACCATGATCCCCGTTGGATTCAGTCTCATATCTATTGTCGTGGATCGCGCACACCAGACACCTGAATGGTCTTTTGTCATCCCTGCATTGTTGTAATCATACATCTGATGTAAGAACGTTTACCCTTTGGCTGTAGGGATCACTTAATATGCCTCTCAACAATTGGGTGGCAACCCTGTCCAATTTCTTTCAATCGCAGCTAGTAACCTTGGCTTTTGGCATCACGGGAGAAGGGTTGGCAACATCAGAAGCGGTTTCTTCTAGAAGTTTGGGGCGCTAGTTAGTTTGGGAAGACTTTGTATAGAAAGGTCTAGAGACTCTCTTGTATGTTATTGATATTGTGTATGTACAAGGTTCCCTACAGCCTCTATTTATAATAGTAGTACATGGTAACTATATGGCCTTGGGCCTTTACATTAATAACTAAATCTACACATTAATAACTAAATCTACACATTAGTAAATAAATCTACAGCCCATTATATTGGGCTACTAGGCGCAAAGAGAAAGGGTGATTCACGTGAGTAGTAGTAGAAGAAAACCATAGACTTTGTGAAATAGCCACAAAATTTTGATTAAATTATGAGCACATATTATATGTTATATTGGATTAAACATGCTTATGATAATTGGTGGATATTGGAATGTTGCAATGATTGGGTTATTTTGGATTTGGGATGTTATTGATTAAGTAAATTGGATTGGAATTATTCCTTACTAAGGATGAGAGTAATCGGGAATAAATAAGATATAATTAGATTTTTCTTATTTCCTTACTCTTCCTTATTTTTTTTTTCTTTTCTTTTATTTTCCTGTCTTTTCTTTTTCCTTTTTCCTTCCCAATCTTTTCTCTTTCCTGACATAATCATGTTCCCACTCTTTCTTTCTCTCTACGCCTCAAGACATTCTTCCTTCTCATACTAACTTCCTCTCATCTCTAGTTAGTTCAGACCAATTCGAAGGGTAAGCCTATCTACCGTAGTAAGAGCCTCTGAGTTTGTGAATTGGTTGTTTGGTGGATAATTGATTGTGTGAATAATTAATTCTAGATCCCGAGTTCGTTGGTGGTGATTGCTAGTGCTCTTTGTGATTCTTGATTGTGGTGAACGTAGATTCCAGGTAAGCTACTATATTCATTAAATTGTTCTGTGTGAACATTCGTGAATTGTTGGATGAATTAATTGATTTGGTGGAATACAATGTGGATGATTGTGGAAATTCGGGTTTGATTATATTTGGGAATATGATGGATTATGGATATTATTATCTGCATATGGTGGTTGTGTGTTGAGATTGGTTGGAGATTGATGATTGAAATTTTAGGAAATACTTTTTTGGATATTTGGAATTTGAGCATCCTATAAACCTTGTTAATTGGAAAGGTATTAATTTGGAATTTCCTTGATGAATTATTTGTTGGATTGGATGATATTGATTTGGGAGACTTTCACTGGGTTATTCTTATGATTGTACACATTGGTACACAGAAAATTAAACATATTGCGCTGCGACCACTATATCGCAGTTTAAGCTCTATAGATTTTACTTCTTTGCGTCAGAAGTACCCATAGAAGGGTGTGCACACATAAGGACATACAGTGAGATGGAATTCTGTTTTGCAACCCCATTTGTTTGGGTGTTCATTGGTGGACTTTGTGGCCCCCTTTGTTGGGTGCTTGTGGGTGAATATTTATTCGTTGTCAGTTGAAAGCTCCCTTATCATTATGTGGATTTTGGTTGATATATATTATAATCTTCTTTCTACTGTGGATTGATGTTGTCTATTGACTTGTTATTATTGAGCTATATATATATATGTATGTATGTATGTCAAATGTTTACAATAAAATGAATTTTCACTACGAGGTAGTGGTTTTCTCAGTTTCATGTGATTTTTGCGATTCTTTTGTGTGTTGTATGTAATTTTTTGATCACAGGTAATGATGATTAAGGCGGGGGTTGGGGAATGCGTCACCACTTTGGAATAGTGGTTAAATTGGATTAACTATTGACATTATCGTTAATTAAGAATTAGGATTTTAACTATTGTTGTCGTTTTATTCGGAACTTGATCTTTGAGTTGTTTTGGAATGGTGGATAGCCTTAACACCCATGGGTATTGTGGCGGTAATATCCCAGATTTGATTTAATCTTTCCATTGTGACCTTTTGTGACGTATTTTAATAACGGTTTACTTGGGAAGTTTGCTTCATTGATTTGTGATTGGCATTATTGAAATTGAAGTATATATCCAAAGGTGTTTGTGGCTGATTTTGCACTTTGGACCTGTCCGAACGTCTGTCCGGGAGTACAAGTTCGGACAGGTCCCGAATTGAAAATTGAATTCGAAGAAGGGGGTGTCCGAACATCTGTCCGAACTTGAATGTTCGGACAGCAGGCGAGGACGAGTTTGAGTGTAAGTTTCAGCAATGGTCCGAACTTACATGTTCAGACGAACGTCCGGACACGCCCCGGGGAAAATTTTCAGGACAATGTCTAAACTTCAATGTTCGGCACATGTTCGGACATATGCTTTTGAATCTCGGACCTTGTCCGAACATCCATGTTCGGACACAAGGTCGGACAAGGTCGGACACACCTTAAATCCCTATTTTAAGACTCGTTTGACATCCGTTTTTTGATCCGTTTGTGGTGTTACTTCTCTAATTCTTCGTACTTTATAATGTGATAAAATCCGGGGTGTTGCACTTTGAAGGCACAATGATAAATTTTCTAGCTACCTTGTTTCACTTTTTTTCTCTAGAAGCTTAGATGCGCTACCTCAAGAATGTGTTTCTTGGTTCATTAGATGGATGGCTCAAGCTATTAAACCCTCGAGCCCATGTAAGAGCCCCCCCCCCCCCCCCCCCCCCCCAGAGGGTTGAAGTAGGTATCCCTTGTTTCCTTGAAAATTTTCTATCTCTTTGTAGAATATTTTCTTTGAAGTACTATTCTTGAGGACCTAGGTATTCATCAAGTCCTCCTATGAGAGTATGTTCTTGGCACTCATTTTCTCTTCAAGTACTGTGCTACAGGCTAGGACTAATTTGTTTCTTTGAGAAGGAAGGAGCTCCCTTAGGAGAGAAGGCAGTAGTAGTCTCTTGAAGGATGGAATTTGAATAACAGTACGAGTGATCTATCTTCTACATGCGGTTTTCATAATCTATGTCTAAAGCCCGATATATATATATGTCTCCTCACTCGTAGTATTGCCCAACTCTATTGAGAGATTGTTGATCTCGTTTGATGCCTTCTAAAGACGTTCTATCTTATCTTTGAATTGCTGGTTGTATAGGTGTAAGCCTAACTAACAAAGGAAATTAATAACGACAAATTGGAGGTTTTGATAGATGAGTTAATAACTAAAAGAACACTAAAAAGGTGATCTTTTAACAAAATGGAAAGCAACACCTTAAACTTAGATTTTACCCTTTCACCCCAATTGTACCTCCCTAAATGATGTTGAAACACTTGTAAAACACGGAGTTTAACTAATCCTAACACAATTCCTATTGAAAGAAACCTAGTTTTCAAATGTTGGAGCCAACTCTCGTTGCACTCTTCCTAATTTTCAATAAGCAACTCTTCCCAATTTCCTGCAGCTTATTGACTAACTCTTGATTTAGTGACAGTTGACCCACTAATTTTCTCGAAGTTGTGTAGTTGACCAGTTTAATCCTCCTCTTAATCTAAACCCTATCACATCTCTCGCTTGTAGACAAAATCTAATAAACGTTCTCAACTCTGGTCCTGAAGTAAAGAACAATAATATCAAATGAATGAACTTTACTAAAATTAATAATCAAACCATTGTCAAACAGGTAAAAAGAGATATCTAGGGCTATATATAGCACAAAGTTTAAAAATAACTACTCATACATGATAAGGAAGGAGATAAAACAACAATAGGGAATGAGGAAAAGGTTATAAAATCCGATGTGGAACCGATGCCAAATCCACCCTGAAGGTTGAAGCTGAAATCTTGGCTTGATGAGTACTCCCCACTCCCCAGGTGCTCCCCAAACACTCTCTAAACTCATATGAAAAAGATGATTTTTTTTGTTCCTGATTCTTTCTTTTAATCCCGCATTTCGGCTCTTCAAGGTGGAGGGTCCGGGGGTTTGTGTCGGTGACACATTCCTGGACTACAACGTGGCATGGTCTTCCTTGCTGCTTCAACTCAGGTCCGGTACCTGGACCAAGTGCAGAAATGTCCAAATTACCCTTCAAATCTTGGGTTCGGGTATTTGTCTAGGAAGAATGCCCAAACCATATCTCAAAATAAGCAGTAGCTTCTCCTAAGCCTAGTCCGGGTCTGATTCTAAGATACATTTCGAGCCATGTTCGGAATTGCACAATAGCTCAGTCTCGTCGTTGGTTCGTGTTCGAATAGAGACCCGGATCATCTCCAGATTCTACCATAGAAGATATTGCTTATGTTTTGTCCCGATATGATCCTTACCCTCTTGACTCGCATTCCAAGACTTCTTTTACGAACCCAAACACATCATTTAAGCACTTTCATTTTTTCTTGGGCATTTGCACCTGTTTAACCACAAAACCATGTGTAAGGGATGTTCTTCACTTTTAATAGAATTAAGCACTACGCCGAGAAACTTAATAGATAAATTAAGCATAGAAAGATAGAATATTTCCCCGCTTATCAACTCCCTTACTCTTATCTTTTACTTCATCTCAAGTAAGTTTTAAGATCATATGCAGACCATGCAGTGGGGACATCAGCCTTAAAAAAATCGCACAAGGAAACCTGGTCATAAACAATAGTCGCAAGAATTAAAAAACTCATAGTTTTTAGTTTTATACAAAATGAAACAATAAGCAACATTCAAGAACATGATACACATTGATATAGCAAAATTTGGATTTCGGCTTGGACCATACTCTCGATTTTTCTTTCACAATACCTTTCATTGTCACATACGAATAACTTGAACTGATCCACTTCCATTGCATTTCAGCATTTAAGAACTTATAACTTCACACTAGCATTGATTGAATTCATAAATTTATCACAAAAAGATCGTCCCCATCCCATAGAAAAAACAAACAATGGGAAACAAAAGCAGATAAGAAATTAAAACTAAAGGTCCCTTGGAATTTGTTGTCGCCGCATAAGAACTCCCCCTCACTTGAGCCTTGCTCACATAGCGCATCTTGGTTGTAGTATTATCATGAGGAAATCATATGAATGAAAGACACCAGAAGCAAAAAAAACTAAAAACGGGGTTAAAGATTAGCAGTACAAAAAAAGCAAAAAAATAATAATAAAAGCAACTAAAAAGTAAAAGCAAGAATTTAAATATTGTGTTGCCTCCCAGCCAGTTTCCCTTCTTTAACGTATTTAGCTAGACTAACCTTGATAAGCGTTAGGAGGCATTAGACGATTGAGCATGATTAGGACCCGAATAGTTACACAGCATGAGAAACAACAGGCTTCGAGGATTGATCAACATGAAAAATCAATTGCTCACCCTCACCCTTCAAGGAGATAATACCCTCAGCAACTTTGATGTGAGCATCAGCACTTGCGAGGAAAGGTGGACCCAAAGTAAAAGAACGGTGGAGTCTTTTGCCATATCAATGAAGACAAAATTGCATGGGAAGTATAAATGCTCCACCTTGACAAAGACATCTTTCGCTATACCTTGAGGATGAACAATGAAGTGGTATGCAAGCTAATGCATCGTGCAAGTGGGCCTAAGCTGACCAATTTCAAGCTTCTCAAATACTGAATAAGACGGGAGACTGATTGATGTTCCAAGATTAGCATGGAAATGAGTGAAATCAATCTCTCCTAGTCTGCAGGGAACGGAGATGTTACCCGGATCCTTACATTTGTTAGGAAAACACTTTTGTATTATTGTTGAGCTCGTTTCAGTGAGTTAAACGGTACCTACCTCGTAAGTGCTTCTTTAAAATTTAGCATAGTTGGGCACCTTTGTAACCAAATTGACGAAGGGAACATTGACGGATGACTGTCTTAGCATAGTGTGGAACTTATCAAACTCGTAATTCAGCTTGGGTGCTTCATCATGTTTTAGAACAGAACTGGAACATCAACAACAAGGGTAGTCTTTGGGACGCTGGCATCCTTGGGAGGCTAGAAAAAAACCTCTTCAAAAGCTTCCAGAGATGGTGTCAAAACTTGAATATCAGCCTGAAGTTGAACCTTAGGACCCTACAGCTACTTACCACTCCTGGTCGCAATTGCCTCTATTACGAGCTCAATTTAAAGCCTGAGCTTCTCTTTTTTGTAATTCACCATCATCTTTTCATGAAACTTCCTTTTAGACTCTACATCCACCTCGCAATGAAGAACATGCGCCTTAGCTTAGGCTAAAGACTTCTTTGCATTCAAAATTGAAATGGTCCAAGCGGTTTGAGAAGGTTGATAAGAACTGAAGTCCTTTTCCTCAAACTGCCCAAAAGAAACCAAAGCAGCCACTGGTCCAACATCTTTTATAACAAACACAACGTTGGCCTGCTCTGTGGATTCTTCTTGGTTTATCTAGGATAATGCCCAGAGCCAGCTAGGAAATCTTCTCCAATTGAGTGTCAACGCTCTTGTTGAAGGCAAAAAGATGATTAGTATTGAATGTTTGCTTATTAGCATTGAAGGCCTCATGTTCAGAAAACTTTGTCTTGGCCTTTACAACATAATTTGTGGAAAAAAACCCTCCAAATTCAAAGAAGTACCACTGCAAGAATTTTATGACTAATGATACTGTGATGGTTGTTGACACGAAGAACTGTAGTGTTGCTGCCCTGGGTACTATTGTTAGGTTGGTACCTCTATTGTTGGTAACCCTACCCTACTTATTCCCAATGTAACTCACCTTATCTTCCTATTGCTGTATATATTGGCACCACCCAGAATTTCATCCATAGAACTCGCAAGGAAGGATAGGACCTGAGACAGCAGCACTCGGCTGTAGTTTAATCAAAGTTACCATCTTCTGAACTGCTTAGATAAAGTATCTAGCTTGACACTGAGAAGAGTGGTCTGATCCACTTCATATATACCACCTTCCTTTCATTAAAGAACATCAGAAGCAGCCCTTGCAGCTCCCCACTAATTTATAGAATTCATCACTGTTTCCAACAACTTTTCATCTTAGAACTAGTAAGCTCCGTGAGACTACCTCCAGCACAGGTATCCATCAAGAGATGGCTTTGAGGATCTAGATCGTGTAAAAGGATTGCAAGAATACCTCCTCTTCCAAACCGTGATGAGGAACTCTCCCAACTATGCCTTTAAGTTTGTTTCCAAGCTCCAGATAAAGATTCACCGTTGGACTCCTTGAAGTTTGTAATATCTCCTCTCATTAAAAGCATTCACAGGGTGTTGGCGAGATTGTTCCAACTGGTGATGATATTAGGGCCAAAGAATTTAGCTACTCTACAACTCTATCCCTCAACAAAAAAGGAAATAGAGTAAGTCTCTCGACCTCCTAAGTAGCTGAAGTTGACCAAGCTTGGACTAGTCATAGAAACAATATGAGGTGGACATTCGAATCCTCCGTGACCATCCAATTGAACTGAGGTGTGTTCAAGACCATGTTGATGTAGTGCGTCTTGAACTTCCATGTCATGCTGGTATGAAATACTATGGGTGAAGTGAGTCCCTCTAGACTAGGACAATCGTAGTCCTTCAACAGCTTCTCTTGATCAGCTATATCACTCATTTTGAATTTAGCAGGAAAGGCAACTGAATCAGATTTTTGCGTCGTAGAGCAGCTATACACTCATTGTTAGATAGTTGGTGAATTCCCTCATCATCCTATGAATCTAAATGAAGCACCTAACGTACTCGCCGTGCTAGTCGGTCAATTTCAAGATCGAGCTCAAATTTGGATTGCCGATAGAACGAGTAACGATCATAAAACTAAATTAAATCCCAAGAAAAACAAATAGGAAAACAAAAAGAAATATAAATAATGATAATTATAACAGTAAATAATGAGAAACAGTGACATCAAAATTAGAGAACAATAATTAAAATTTTAAAAGATTCTAAAAATACATTAAATATGGCCCAAAAATGTGAAATAAAATTTTATTTAAATTACCTACGACTATGGAATATCTCAAAAATTTATGGTAGAAATTTGTTGTAGGTAATCTGTAGGTAACTTTTTACCCACGGATTGCCTACAGATATGTGGGCATGTGGGAACCGATGTCGTGGCATCAATTTCCCGATAGAATTTCCGTAGGTAATATACCAACGGACATACTCTGTAGGTAATCCGTCGTAACGGTCACTGAGATTTTCGTAGGTAATCCGTCGGTAAATTACCAACGGACATCTATTTCCTTTGATAAATAAGTTACCGACCATTCTATTACCGACGGAAATTGGGGGGAAAAATTGGTCGGTAATCCGTCGATAAATCTATTTACCTATGAAATCATCCATAGGTAAACCACTTTTTTCTAGTAGAGTCGGCTTCTTCGACTTGAGGTCTAGAGGCCGGTCATCTTCCTTGCTGGTTGTCACCTCCTCATTTAGGATACATATTTAGAAGTATAATAATGTAATTAGCTCTTTGAATGACAGATTAATTAAACCGTACCAACAATACTTTCGATCATAACTAGCTAGAAAAACCCCTAAGGTTTATTGGGGGTATTTTGTGTTACCTCTTTTGTATTCCATCATTCTAGGATGACATATATTTTTCTCTCTAGTTTCTTCTGAGATTTTAGTATATTATTAGCTACTCCCTCCGTTTAATAATATCTGTCATTTTTTATTTTTTTTATTTTTTTTTGTAAAAGGGTAAATATATTAACGAGGAAAGGGAGCTGTACAGAGGGATATATAGTTACCTATATCGAGTAGCAACGAGTAATACAAAAGTGGCTATGGGAAACCTCCCTGTTGCCAAATACAAAAACGGCATGGAGCCTACCAAGAGAGTCAAAGGAGAGGGGAAAATACATAATCAAGGGGACCTATGAGCTCAAAACCCTCTCTAACCATTCAAAATCCCTAATAGAGTCTCTCATCTTTGTTTCAATGACAGCCTTGATAGCACGTTTGATGTCAGCAATGACAATAGCAGGATCCTTGGATTGATTTGCCATAGCACGCTTGCATCTCTCTATACAAATGTAGTAAACCGTGGTGGCCACCACCGCTCTTCTAACAAGATCTCTTGGATGGTTCTCTTTGCAATAACGGATGATCCACGTTGAGCAGCTTCGCAAACTTGTTCTGTTCGTAGGGAGGCCGAGCCAATCACATAAGTTCCACCAGATCCTGCGAGAGTACCTGCATTCAAAGAATAGATGGCGACAAGTCTCTGGAGCAACCTCACAGAGCCAACAACGGTTAGCAAGGCAAATACCCCAAGATTGGAGTTTATCAGTTGTTTTCAGCCTGCCTTTGAGGGCAACCCAAAGGATGAATTTAGTCTTGGGAGAGGACCAAGATCTCTAGCAGATGTTGTACCAGGCGAAAGGGATAGTGGAGTTGAGGGCGTCATTATAAAACTTGCTGACCCGGGAAGGAAAGGGGTAGGAATCCATGAGGGAGGCAGCATCATCAATGGAGCCACATTGCGAGATCCACCAATCCCTAGCCTGAATGGTGGATTTCCAAGACCAAGGGTCGTCCCCCTTAATCTTAGTAGTCCAGATGTTACCCCGAACTAAGAAGCGACTATGAATCCACTGGATCCATAGCCATTCCGGGTTGCTAATAATAGAGGCGATGGTTTTGAGTAAGAAGCACATATTCCATTTGTGGATATCTTTAAGACCCAGCCCCCCATTGCGTTTACTCATGGAAATGGCGCTCCAAGCGACAGCCGGGGTAGCTTTGGAGTTAGTATCCCCGGACCAGAGGAAAGAACGGAGCCTCTTAGTGATGAGCGAGATGATATTCTTAGGGAGGCTGATACAGGCCGCCCAAAAGCCTATAATGCCATAGAGGGTACTTTGGATGAGGGAAAGCCGACCAGCGAAAGAAAGGGATTTCCCTTGCCAGGAAGAGATGGCTTGGTTGATGCTATCTAACAGAGGGTTGAAATCAACGGTTCTGGGTTTCCTACTGGTGATAGGTATGCCTAAGTAGCGAAACGGGAAGGAGCCTAAATTAAAGCCAGTAGACCGGACAATCAGATCAGCATTGGCCTGGGATACCCCCCTAAGAAAATGTCTGATTTGGAAGGGTTTAATCGGAGTCCAGAGGCATCCGAGAAGAGGTTGATTTTGTTTATCATCTGCGAAACAGAGGATTGGTCCCCTCTACAGAATAGTAGCGCGTCGTCCACGAAGAAGAGGTGGTTAAGGCGAAGGGATCTACAAGTGGGGTGGTAATGAAATGAGGGGGATAGGTGGAGTTGGTCGAGCAGACGGGAGAGCATGTCCATAGCCACCGCAAATAGGTACGGGGAGAGGGGGTCCCCTTGTTTTAGTCCACGCTGCCCTGGGAAGAAGCCAGAGGGGGAACCATTGATATTGATTGAGAAAGAAGTGGTGGTAACACACTACATGATCCAACCAATGAAGATCAGGGGAAAATTCATGAACCGAAGGGAGTCTTGGAGAAAGATCCATTCCATAGAGTCAAAAGCTTTACTGATGTCCATCTTCATCATGCACCAGGGCGAAACATGGGCCCTTTGATAATGTTTCATAAGAGAGGAACAAAGCTGGATATTGTCCGAGATAAGGTGGCCTTTGATGAAGGCAACTTGACAAGGGCTGATAAGCGACGACAGGGAGTCCTTGAGTCTATCGGCCAGGATCTTGCTAATGATTTTGTAGAGAGTATTGCAACAAGAGATGGGCCTGTAGTCCCCAGGGGAGGAGGCAGCCTCAGTTTTGGGTATAAGGGTAATGAGAGTGGAATTAATCTCACGAAGGAGCCAACCGCTGTGGAAGAAGCCTATTATAGCTTTGCAGACGTCGTCTCCTATAATATCCCAGGCAACTTTAAAAAATTTGGCTATGTAGCCGTCCGGACCAAGGGCCTTGTCATCCCCAATGGTTAACAGGGCTTCTTTGATATCTTGGTCGTCAACAGGCCTAGTCAAGTGAGTCCATCTGTCCCGGCACAAAGTTCTAATGGTATCCAGGTTGAGGTCCTGAAAAGTTTTGAAGAGGGTGTTTCTGGTGCCAAGTCTATTCTTGAAGTGATGCACCAGAATATCTCTAATATGGTCAGGGTCCCTAACCACCTCCCCCAGATCATTGCTAATGGAGGAAATGAAGTTCTTGTTCTTTCTTGACATAATGGCTCTATGATAAAAGTCGGTGTTGGAGTCAGCAAATTTGAGCCATCGTATTTTGGATAGCTGGCGCAGGAAGAGGATTTCCTGATGGTTCCTTTTCAGCAGGCAATGTCTAAGAGATTTTTCTTTGAAAATAAGAGACGGATTACAAGGGTCACGGTCGATCGCGCCTTGCACATCGCTTAGCTCGTTCCGGATAAGTTGGGCTTTAGCAGCGAGGGAGCTGAATTCAGTTTTATGGAGAGCATAGAGATCCTTCTTTAAGTGACGCAGACGGCAAACAACGGTGGTGTAGAGACTGTAACACCCCTACTAATCCGGCTCCTAATCATAATATAAACGTCGTACTTAGTAAATAAATCGTAGCGGTAAATAACAGACTGTCGTTCTAATGGTGTCACGTTATCACTCGCTAGTATGGGTGATAACTAGTTACATGATAATCAACATACGAAACGTATTCCCGCAGTGACCACAAGAGAGATAGTAGTGTTTAAACAATCTAAAAGATATCCAACAACAACCGTTTATTACAAACCGTACACGTGAGCGTCTAACCAACATACACCTCGGTTTACAAAACCCGAATCCAAAACAGCAGTAGTCTCAAACCGTACCAAGCTTAACCAACAGTAAAACCACAACTGTCGCGCCCCGCGTCGACCCTCCAGCTAGTCTCCTGAAATAAAAATGGTTTGTGGTATGGAATCAGCCCCTGGTGAGTATGTTATCACATGCCCCGTCATGCCTCCTCAAACCCCTCAATTAATTGGTCGAGAGCATGAGGTTCGTTACATGCAATACCGTTTTAATATTTAAACTGTAAAACAGTTAACAGTAATAACATACAATAACACAACCATCAACACACATAATATAAACCACACAGTATAACCAATGAACAACAAGGCGAAACAACGAGAATAATAAACAAGTATTAACTCCCGTCCTTGGTATAGAAACCAATATTGTTCGCCAATGTACAAGTCTCAACTGTAATAAGTGTTCAGTTATACCTAGTGACAACGTCTCGTTAGAAATGACATGTCTCTAAATTACCCATATACTATGGCGGGTCACCCACGGCAGTAGCCACTCCAGCGGTAGAGTCTCCGACCAACGAGCCATCCTAGCTCACGGGAAATTTCTTGATACTTGCGGACCCGTACGCAGACATCCTAGTATCGTTTTTGTGATCACAGCGGGCACCAAGAGCCATATCCTCTTGGCTTTGTTATGTTAATTAACTATACCATCGCATCGCATTACCAATTTTCTAACACAGTAGACTAAGGTCGTTAGTCCAATCCGGAGTCTGTAAACTCGGGATCCAGTGTTAGATACGAGAGCGGCGTTTAGAAAGGCCAGTGCTCCGTAATATAGTCTCGGATAACATGTATATCTTATTATCCTAGTGCTACAACGTTTTTCTAACGATCCTTATATTGCATATAAGATAGCACCATAGCCGCTCGTTTTTTTATATATAGGTTCATATATACGAACCAATACTGTTAACGCAGCAACAGTAAATAATAAGCAGCTATAAATATACAGTTCATGCATATTTATTCACACATCCAGACAAACAATCTTATCACAGATCACACAGAAGTCTGAACTGAGGAAGCCCTTAGAGACAATCAGAGACACGTAACAACATACCGTTCACCCTGAATGTATAACCGTGGAGTATGAATCAGCTAGATCCGATGCTCCCCGTGTCGTCTCCAACAGTCTAATAATACATAACGCTACTGATTAGAATCCCTATAACAACATAACTCTACGGTACCCCGTACCGTCACTAATTCCTCCCGGTTAATCCCTCGTCATTAACTGTCAACGTTTGTCGGGTTTTCAGCTTTAACTCGGGATTGGAAAAATGTTATATTACATGCATAGTCTCGTCTTTGTATATTAATATACTTAAAGTTTAAATTTTGTTATCGCATGTAATTTAATATACACTTGTATATTATATAGTTTGTTTCTATATTGCATGTATAATTCTTATCATACATTATACACTTCACCTTTGTATTTATTTTCCTAAGGTTTGTTTTTCCAAGTTCAAAGGAGTATAATTCTTATGTAAAAATACTTTGGATTATATATAAATCCTTATTATTTCATGTATACTCCTAACATTAGAATTTCCATATCCAATGTTTGTAATTCTTTTCTCTTTATCTTATATCATTTTAATTATGATAATACATGGTTATTAAACCATATTATATTTTTTCCACTCCATAACATTTATTTATTTATATATGTATTATGGGACTCTTTATTATATGGTAAATCTTTATAATATATTCATTCTCTTTTAATGAATATTTCTTATATCATAAATGTTACACCCTTTATAACATTAGAAACCATATTATAAATTTTTATTTAAAAATGCCCATATTTCCGAACAGCACCTAGTTTCTTAAATATTTACAAAATCCACCACATATTTTATATAGTGTTATATTATTCTATAACATATATTATGACATTTATGTCATTAAAACAATTATAACCTATAGTTATAAATTGTTACAAATTACCAAAACCCATTAAACTCTCGGTTTTTATTATTCCCCACTAAACTTCCATAAATTACAAATTAATCCCAATTTATAGTCATAGTTTCTAATGTCATTAAAACTATATATATACATATATCTTTATAAAACCTTATATATAACTCCAAAAATTACCAAGCTATACCAAAAGGTTATAAATATCATTTCTTACCTTATACTTTCTATAATTCTCGGTTTATACACATATGTTACCCATTTGTAACAATGTTATAAAATATCATATTATATTTATATAATTCATATAAACTCCAAATTTAACCAAATAAACTTCTAAAAATTCCTAATAACCTAAGGTCTGTTCTAAATTCTATTTAGTACCCCAAGTTTTCAGAAATCACAATATAACTCCATCTCTTATAAATCTTTTACAATTTAATAACTATCTTATTATAAGGTAGTATTTTAATTTCTTAAATTCTCCAAACTTGGTCAAAATCTCCTATATAGTCAACTTTGACTTCTAATACCGAATTGGAACCAAACTTTCGGTAATTACCTATTATACCCTATATTTTCTATTTTACAATTTTGACCCAAAACTTTATAAAATGTTATAATTTTTATTAAACTCATTTAAAAACCCTAAATTACTCTAATTAAGCCCACGCTTTATATTTTACTAGTATTACCATTTGACCCCAAACTTAATTATATAAGCATAAATTAAACTAAATAAGCTTAAACTTAAATTAAAATGGCCTAATGACATGGCCTTATTACAACTTTGCTTTATAACATAAAATTACACATAAATAGCTCAAATTGTACAATAAACTCTCGGCCTTGCTGTAGTTTATTTATTTTTCCACGTAATGTCATAATTTGACCATTATGTTAATTAAATCACTTAGATGACTAGCTTAATTTATCTTAGTCATTTTTTTCCATACTTAGGTTAAAATAACCCATATAATTAACTCCACTCTCGACACATAATATATATGCTAAGAAATCATAAAATCATAAGTTTAAGGTGTTTATACCTTGGTTTATCCTTAGTAACAACTCGGCAGATTGGAGGAAAATTCACCACATCATTTAGACATGTTTAATACACCAAAATAAGATGTGTTTATACTCCAAGCATGAGCTTAACCATAAAGAACAATTAATGTAAGATTTAAGGCAAAAATCACCTTAAAAATGCAAGGAAGTTTCCAAAGGATTTCGGCCTGAATTAAACACACACATGGCGTTAAATTCACCATATAAACATAGGAAATAGCTAGACAACAGCAAGCTGCTATGGTAATAGGTTTTACCTTGGAAAATGCCTTAAAGAATGGTATTTCCTTTGATTTTCGGCCACCCTTGCTCCAAATGGGTAACACCCCCAAACACTGGCCTAGGAGTTAGGGGTATTACACGCCGCGTATTATTACATAATAACGCAAGGCTCTAATAAACGAACTTAACAGATAGTCAAATAAGGCCCAAACAGAATACTTAAATAAAGTATACAAGAGATGTTAAAACATCCCCAAAAGTCATTACAGAACCCACCAAACAGATGTCAAAAGCGGAAGCTAACAAATATGCCCAAAGGCCCAATTCAATACAAAGGTCTCAAAAGAAGCTAAGTAACGAAGCAACTAAACTCCAGAAGCTGAGGGGAGACGATCCTCGCTAATCAATCTGCAAAAGCGTTAGAAGTAGGGGAATGAGCACACAACTATGCCCAGTAGATGACCAACTTCATCAACCAGCATGCTCAAAACATTTACAGAATATTGACAAATCAGAAGGAGTCAAAGAATCCATAAACGTGTCAGAAATCAGAAACAGAAGTCCAATCAATAAGGGACTAAAGAGAGCAGAAGCAGACAGAAGCAGAAAACAGAGTGGGACACTAGCGATCACAGCATACAGACAGAACGAGCAAACCAGCTCGTGAACAGAATGAGGAAACCTCACTCGTAAACAGAACAAGTGTAAACACCCGTGAGCAGAACGGGGAACATCACCCGTGAACAGAAGGATCCTACATAGCGCGCTACGAGACAGCGTAACCAGCCATCCAAAGGCTCAGACATAGAATAACTAGGTCCCAAACAGAAGCTTAAATACAGATAAGCATATGTGCACCAAAGGCACCAGAAAGCACATAGATGGCTTGGAAATCAGAAGGGGAATCCCACCCCGCAAACGGAAGTCAAAACGGAGCTCAAACGAGCAAGTTATGGTCAAAACAGTACCCTGTCCGAACTTGTGTCCGGACATCAATGTTCGGACACAAGTCGAGACTCAGAAGAAATCAGACAGATGTCCGAACATGTGTCCGAACTACGAAGTTCGGACACAGGTCGAACTTCAAAACGAAGAAAAATCAGACGTGTCCGAACATCCAAGTTCGGACGGATGTTCGGACGTTCTTCGGAAATCAGAACGTGCAGAGTCCGAACTTGTGTCCGGACATCAATGTTCGGACACAAGTCGAAGCCAAAATCAGAGAATGTAGAAGGCTGTGTCCGAACTTCAAAGCTCGGACAGAAGTTCGGACACAACGAAAACTTCAGAGAATAAAAGCGCAGAAGGGCATGTCCGAACTTCAATGGTCGGACAGAAGTTCGGACACGCCGAAAATTTCAGAAAACAGAGGCGAATTTAACACGAACAGAGGCACAAAAACCAATCTAAATCAACACACACATTTACAAAACAACCTTGGGGGTTTAATCCATTGAAATGGCATTAAACAGACATGAACCACACACAAACACAAGGTCAAATCATTGAGTAAACTTGCAGAACCCAAACTCCCCAAGGTTGAACACACGGATCGAATCCGAAAGCCACCTACCTCGAATTAACAGCAGACGAAATCCAAACTGGATAGCAGAGCCCGAATCCAAACAGATACCCAAACGCAGACCGGAAACGCAATGCCAAACCCTCTGACTGAATACAATGCAATCCCAAATCAGAACGCAAAACAAACCTTGAAACTGAAACTGCAAACCAAACTGTAACACGATCCTCACCTGAATCCGACAGTCACGAACAACGAACTAGCCCACAGCAGAGGAATCGACAGGGAAACGGAACACAATCGGGTTCCTAATCAGATTGCAGAGGAGGGATTCAGACAAGAAGAACATCCCAATTCAGAATCGAAGGGTGAACAACGGGGATTACCTTACTCAGCACCGGATTTCGCAACAGCACACAATCTTCAAGCGAGATTCGATGAAGAACCACGAACAGCCAAACTAGAAGGGATTGAACAGAACGAGATTTTGAGAGAGAGAGAAGAGAAGGTTGAGGGTTTCCAACTGAGAGAAGAGGAGCGTAAGGGAGATCGTGAGAACGTGATTAGAAGTTAGAAGCGAGAGTAATAATTAAGAGGGAAGGAAATAAAATAATTAAGGAATTAACCTCACCAGAAAATCAAATGAGAAAGGAAAAGGACTTCCTCGTCCCCAGCTTAATTAGAATGGACTTCCTTGTCCTGAGTAATGAAATATCTCATCATAAGGCAACGTTGCACGAAAAAAAAAACCAAATCTTGGGTTATAACATCACCTCCCCCTTAAAAGAATTTCGTCCTCGAAATTAAAACATACCTACTGCTCGAAAAGGGCGGGGAACTTAGAACGAACTTCGCTTTCGACCTCCCAGGTCGCCTCTTCTTCGGACTGACCCGACCACTGCACCTTCACCAAGGGCATGATCTTACTCCTGAGCTTGCGGACATCCCGCGCTAGAATCCTCGAAGGAACTGCCTCAAACGTGAAGTCCTCCCTCAACTGAAGCGGACTGAAGTCGATCACATGGGATGGGTCCGGAATATACTTCCTCAACATGGAACATGGAAAACACTGTGCACTGCTGCTAAAGATGGAGGCAAAGCCAGGCGATAGGCAACCGGTCCGATCCTCTCTAGGATCTCAAAAGGACCCACAAAACGAGGGCTAAGCTTGCCTCTCTTCCCAAACCGACAACTCCACGAACCGGAGAAACCTTCAGATACACATGGTCGCCCACCTCAAACTCTAGAGGTCGTCTCCTCTGATCGGCGTAACTCTTCTGACGACTCTGAGCCACAAGCAGACGCTCCCTGATAGACTGGATCTTGCCCACAGCATCCTGAACCAAGTCTGGACCAATCACAGCTCTCTCCTTCAGATCATCCCAACAGATGGGTGATCTGCACCTCCTGCCATACAAGGCCTCAAACGGAGCCATCCCGATACTGGTCTGAAAGCTGTTATTATAGGCGAACTCAATCAGTGCAACGTGCTGATCCCAACTGCCCCCAAAATCCAACACACATGCTCTGAGCATGTCCTCAAGGACCTGATTCGTCCTCTCTGTCTGACCGTCTGACTGAGGATGGTAAGCTGAACTGAAAGACAACTTCATGCCCATAGCCTGATGCAAGCTCTGCCAGAATCTGGACACAAACCTCGGATCTCTGTCAGTCACAATAGATGCGGGAACCCCATGTAGACGCACAATTTCATCCACATACAACTGAGCCAAACGGTGCAAACTGAAGGTCTTCCTGACAGGTAGGAAGTGAGCGCTCTTCGTGAGCCGGTCCACAATGACCCAAACTGCATCAAAACCCTCGGAGTCTTAGGCAGTCCCATGACGAAGTCCATACCGACGCTCTCCCACTTCCACTCCGGAACGGGAAGAGGCTGAAGCAAACCAGCTGGTCTCTAATGCTCGGCCTTGACCTGCTGACAGGTCCGACATCTGGATACAAAGTCAGAAATATCCCTCTTCATGTTGCTCCACCAGAATGTCTCCCGCAGATCCCGGTACATCTTCACACCTCCTGGGTGTACCGAGTAAGGAGCTCCATGAGCCTCCTGCATGATCTCACGTCTCAAAGAGTCATCTGCAGGCACACAGACACGGTCTCGGAACCTCAGACAGCCATCCTCTGAAACCCTGAACTCAGACTTCTGACCCGCAGCTATCTCATCTCTGATCTTACCCAGACTGACATCAAGCTCCTGACTGGCCTTGATCCTGTCAATCAAGGTAGGCTGAATCTGTAATGCTGCTAACATCCCAGACCTCTCTGGACGAACGACCCAGATACCCATGCGCTGCAACTCCAGAGCAGACCTCTGCACACCAGACAAAGCATAGACGGTCCCAGATGGACCCCTCCTACTGAGCGCATCAGCCACAACGTTCGCTCTACCAGGATGGTAGAGGATCTCCAGATCATAATCGTGCAGTAACTCCAGCCACCTCCTCTGCCTCAAGTTCAACTCCTTCTGAGTGAACAGATACTTGAGGCTCTTGTGGTCCGTATAAACTTTGCACGCTGCTCCATATAGAGTGCCTCCAAATCTTCAGAGCAAACACCACAGCAGCTAGCTCCAGATCGTGGGTCGGATAGTTTTTCTAATATGGCTTAAGCTGACGAGAGCCATATGCAACCACCTTCCCCTGCTGCATCAGAACACACCCAAGTCCCCTATGGGACGCATCACAGAAAACCTCCAGGCCCTCGGTCCCCTCCGGAAGTCAAGATCGGCGCAGTAGTCAACCTCTTCTTCAGCTCCAGAAAACACTGCTCACAGGCATCGCTCCACTCGAACTTCACATCCTTCTGAAGCAGACGAGTCAACGGAATCACCAACTTGGAGAAGCCCTCCCAAACTTGCGGTAATAGCCCGCCAATCCAAGGAAGCTACGAATATCTCCAACATTAGTAGGCTTGGCCCACTCAGTAATAGCCCTAATCTTCTCCGGATCCACGGAGATACCATCCTTGGAGACAATGTGTCCCAAGAATACCACCTGATCCAACCAGAACTCACACTTCTTCAGCTTCGCGTACAACTCGTTCTCCCTCAGGGTCTGGAGAACGGTCCTCAATTGCTCCTCGTGCTCCTCAGCACTCTTGGAATACACCAAGATGTCATCAATAAATACTACAACAAACTGGTCCAAAAACGGCTTGAACACCCGGTTCATCATATCCATAAATACAGAAGGCGCATTCGTCAGCCCGAATGGCATCACTAGAAACTCGTAATGTCCATAACGAGTCCTGAAAGCGGACTTATCGTCTGCCTTAATCCTCAACTGATGATATCCCGACCTCAGATCGATCTTCGAAAACACCTTAGCTCCTGCTAATTGGTCGAACAAGTCATCTATGCGCGGGAGAGGATACCTATTCTTAATGGTAACCTTGTTGAGCTCCCTGTAGTCAATGCACAGCCGTATGCTACCGTCCTTCTTCTTTACAAACAACACTGGTGCTCCCCAAGGCGAACACACTCGGGCGAAATGAAGCCCTTATCCAGTAGCTCCTGTAACTGGACCTTCAACTCCTTAAGCTCAGCAGGCACCATCCGGTATGGGGCCTTCGAAATCAGCTGAGTCTCAGGTGCGAGTCGATCGAGAACTCCACCTCTCTGACAGGGGGAAGCCCAGGTACGTCATCCTGGAACACATCTGGGAAGTCTCTGACTACTGGAATCTCCTCCAACTTCGCATCTTTGCGAACCTCAGGGATGTAGCACAGATATCCCTGGCATCCTTTCCTCAGAAAGCGGAGCGCCTGCATCGCTGATATGACTGGCGGCGAGCACGGGAGTCCATTCCCTGTACAATCAAACGGGGCTGGCCCGGCTCCTAACTCATAAAAATCAGAAGAAGAAAACCGGATGGAGAAAGGAGATGCTTAAGGTATGTTTTTACCTTATAATGCAAATTTTGGAAACCTTGGTCCCTAGACTTGCTTCAGCCAAGATTGATTATGTTCAAGGTTTAAAACACTGATAATGAGCCATGGAAAGTGATAGATCATGAGCTCCAAGTGTAGGTAATGAAAAGATGAAGAAAAGAGCTAAAATATGCCTTAAACCATTACCTTAGGTGCTTAGAGATTGATTTGCCTTCCATACTCAAGAACACAGCTTGAGAGGGTTTGGAAGAGCTGATGGCTCGGCTGGAATGGGAACAAGAGGCAAGAGAAGAAAAGAAATGTGATTTAATGAATGAAAAGTAGAAAAAGGAATAGTAAAATGGTGATTCACCAAATTAGGAAGATATTTAGCACTAAAGTAGAATGTGCTGTCTTACTTCCTCCATGCCTGCCGACAGCCAAAAGGTTAGGGTGGTCATTAATTGACCATTGACCATACTTAGTCAATTTTGCTAAAAATGCACTATTTGGGTTACTATTCACAAATGAATGCCATATTTTCGATTTTTTTTGAAATTTTGGATTTAGACCTTCCAATGTGGTACATTATAGTACATTAGTATATCAAGGTCTAATCCAATGCTTAACACCACTCAAAACCCACAGAAAGTCAATTTTCTCAAAAACGTGCTTTAAGGAAATTTTAAAGCACTTTTGTGTTAGAACATGTTTTAGAGCTTGGTTCCTTGAGAATGGTTTTATAATGTTCATTACTTCATTATAATACTTAGGAATCCACTTGGGATCCTATTTGAGGTCATACAATCTCTATGGTGTCTTAAAGCACATTTTGGCTTTACCGATCTTAAAGCATGTTTTGCCTTGTTGAGATCTTTTAGATTGTTCCCCAATAGTATTAGATGTTATTAACCATCTTAGATCATTAATAGATTATTTAATTAATTTTTTAAGGTTAGGGGTATTTCAGAGACGACTACCAGCAACAGGAATACTCCACGCTTCCCGGACAAGGGGGAGAAAGGAGGGGTTCTTAGTCCAGATATTGAGGAATTTGAAACTTCTTTTATAGGGGGAGGCCTGGGGCATCGTGATGATCATGGGGCTATAGTCCAAAATAAGCGGGGGCAGAAAAGAAGAAGCAAAGTAGTGGGGAGAGCCAGAATCTAGTCCTCGTTGACAATGACCCGATCAATTTTCCCTATGACTCTACTATGGTCGAGTTGATTATTCGACCAAGTGTAGAATTGACCATAGTAGCGGAGATCATGTAGCTCATTACTAGCAACACAGGACGCAAACTCACGAAGATCTCTATGAGAGGGGGGCCTAGCACTAAGTCTATCCTGGGAGTAGAGAATACTATTAAAATCTCCCGCTACCACCCATGGGCCTGTAGTCGAGTTGCCAAGGTTGGTGATCTCCTCCCAGAGGAGAGATCTGAGAGTGGGGTAGTTACCCCATAGAACCATCTGTAACACCCCAACCGTTAATCCTACGCTTACCGTCTAATCGTCCTGTTAATTCAATGTGTTCGCAGCGGAAGAAACTACTTACTACTACGGCGGGTGAAACAATGCCGCTAACCGCCCATACGGCTAGCAAGGCTACTAATACTTACAGTGACGGTCTGATGGCCAATAGATACCGAGCTACTAAAACAAACTTACAATTACAAACACATTCACTACCAAAGGATTACCGAGTATTCGAAGTGCATTCATTACAACCTTCCAAGTTTCCCAAAAGAATGAGTATCTACCAACTACTCATCTATATCAATCAATCCCTTCACAATATCCCAAAAAGGTGTACCCCATGGTACCGGCTATTCAAAAATCTAAGCCATGTACTACTCAGTACACCGATCTCAAATTCATTGTTTACTTACAAAAAGAAGACAAGAAATTAAACTAAGTCTTCATCAGCTTCACCCTTCTCTTGCACCTGCATTTATATTAAAAATGGTGCCCCAAGGGGCTCAGCAAATTGCTGCGCTAAACTCCGCATATACCGATTGCTAGCAAGGGTACGCCGACTAATTGGCGACCGCTAAACATGCTTGTTCATTACTCATACATACATGCTTTACATACAATCATACATACACATACATCATTCACTTCAAGGCAACAACACAATAGAGTTCACAATACTTACCTTCACAAGGTTAGCCAAATTGTGCATCCGGGTTAATCGGAATGCATTTACTCTTTTACTCATTACTTATTTCTTCTTACTTACAATTACTTACTTCCTTTTTACTTTACTTACTCATTCTTACTACTTACTTATACTCAAGTCAAGTCGTCGGGACCTCCGGCCTTGGGGACTACACCGTCCCACATCCGGGATTTACTTGACTCACTAATCCGGGATGCTACCCACTTAAGGGATTTGGGCCGCGGACCAGTTTAAGAGTCAGGAATTGGAGCCAACCTCTCGTGACTCCGCATCCTCACGCGTGGCCGAAACTATATCGGACTTCTACTCATTCCAATTTAATTGCCAATTTAGGTTAGGAGTTAGCTTGTTAGGAATAAGTTAGAAGTCCATTCATAAACATATCGGTCACAGTACAATACAACATACATACACACATTCATATCATCCATACGTTTCATGAATTATACAAACTAAGATTTAAGAAAATATACATCGTACAACACTACATATTCACAAGTAAGCATATTAACTCCGATTCGTGCATTTATCTTTTGGTGATCAATTAGCACACAACACACAAATCAGAGTAGCCATGATAGCATTCGGGGCATGAGGAATCCATACCGTTCACCGTCGTACGTAATTCCAAACGTCCTTCGATGTCACAAACCAAGTCCTATTACATACATACAATTGAATGATTAATTTAACTATCATTAATTAACTCGTACTTACTATGTCCTTATACTTCTTACATTTGCTCTTTACTTACTTACTTTCCTTTACTTAGGTTTTACTTCCTTACTTAACTTTGGCATGCTTTCATACATGTACATGTACATATATGTATGGGTATACATATACATATATATATATGCAATTACTATTTAAATTAAATTTTTTTTTTTTTTTGTCAGGACCGGACTTGCGACCGACCTTGCAAGTCCGGTCCATTCCAGTAGCTACCAGTACCGAAAATTCCTGGCCCGACCGAACTTGCAAGTCCGGTCGCAAGTTCGGTCGCTTCCAGTAGCTCAGGTTGCGGAAATTCTTCTGGCCGACCGAACTTGCAAGTCCGGTCGCAAGTTCGGTCGATTCCAGTAGCTATCCTCGGGAAATTTTTCTGGGCCGACCGAACTTGCATGTCCGGTCGCAAGTCGGTCGATTCCAGTAGGTTACAGGATGGAAATTTTTCTGGCCGACCGAACTTGCAAGTCCGGTCGCAAGTTCGGTCGATTCCAGTAGGTTACAGACGGGGAAAATTTCTGGTCCGACCGAACTTGCAAGTCCGGTCGCAAGTTCGGTCAATTCCAGTAGCTCACCCGTCTTTGTAAGTCTGGGCTCGACCGAACTTGCAAGTCCGGTCGCAAGTTCGGTCCGGCCCAGTATTTGCATTTAAATTCTGTTTTCAGTCCTCTTAACCCAATACTTCCCCATTGTTCCTACACTCACCACATGAAACACTAATTAACCTCCTAATACACCTAGTTCACTCATTAATCCTTACACAATTCATACTCATTCACTCACATAATTCTCCAAGTTTCACTCAACACTTGCACTAGTTATTTCCTCTAGTTACATTATGCTACAGATTTTAGTTCTAACTCTCTCCAACATTAGTTCCCTCTTCTAATGCCATTTCTAGCACTCTCAACGCATTATAATACATTATCTATCTCTCTCAACTTATCTTCTATCTTCCTCAAACAAAATCTGTTACAACTCACATTAGTTCACCTAGTTTTAATTTTCTAAGTGTCTAATCCTAGGTAAATTTTGCCATAGTCTCTCTTGTATTCTATGCACTCACCACATGGTCTAGTTCATATTTTAACACTTATCTCACCTGTTACAATAACATCAAAACACAAGCTCCCATACACAACTACTAATACCAAATACACTACGAAATTTCCTGCACATTACTTCTCATTTCCCAATCTGTTTAACAAGTTTTAAAATGTTCTTTAAGGTTTAAAACCTTGTTTTCTCTATACACATTACACTACTATCACATTGTCATTTTCATTACTTACTTCAAACTTCTAAAAACTGTTACATATACCAATATACACAAGGTTACACAATGGCATTCTTACCTTGCTTTTCTCTAGCTTTTCTTTCTCTCCTTCCTTCTTCTCTCTTTCGGTTTTGCAAACTCAACAAATCTAACATAATCACCCATACATAAATACACATTCAATACTAAAACTAAACTTAGACATCATTTAAGTTTACTACACATTCTAGGGTTTAGGATTTATATTACCTTGCAAGGGTTTATGAAGTACTTGGAATGGTTCAAGAACAAGCTTTTCCACCTTCCAAAAGAGCCCAAAAATCGGCTGGGTACAAGAGGCAAACAAGGGTTTCACTAGAATTTTCGTTTTGCCCATAAGACAAGAAAAACGAAGGAGTTTGAAAGAGATTTTTACCTCAAAAGAACAAGGAGACCAAGGTGGCTCTAATGGTGGTGTTGAAGCTTCAAATGGGATATACCCACAAAATCGAAAGTTGGTGTTTTCGGATTTTGAAAGGATGAAAGTGTAGCTCGAGGAGAGGATTACAATGGTGGTGTTTTTATAATTTTTGGGGAAGTTTTAAGCACTTAACAAGATGAGAGAAGGAGAGGTTTGTGTTGTTTCTCTTAAGCCTCCATGGAAATCGTGAGGTTGAAGAAGGAAAGAAAAGAGAGAGTGGGGGAAGGCATTCACGTGAGAGAGGGAGTTGTGAGGGTAGGAGAGAGAATTGTGAGAGTGTGGGTAGTAATGTAGTTACTTTTGCCTTTTTAATGTTTTTGTTTGTTAGTGAGTAAAAGGAGTAGAGTGGGTATGTGTGTGTGAGTAAGAAAAATCGGACACACACAGAGAATGGGGGTTTTAAAATTCTTTTTACATTATTGGACACATAAGTTTGTGTTATTTATATTTCTACCCCACAACTTCCCGTTTTTGACAGTTTTTACTAATCTCTCGTTTTATTGATTTTATTGGTCCTAAAGCTTCACTAATATTTATTAATGATTATTTAGTTGACCAAAATTGTTACGAGTCTATTTGACCCGCTTAAAGACACGTTTTCCCGGTTACCTCGAAAAACGCGCTTTAAGGTTCGTTAGTGATTTTAATCCATTTTAAGGATCCGTTTTCTTCGGGATTTGTTCCCTAATAATTATTTATACTTAATTAAGCTTCTAAATTACTTATTAGCCTAATTAATCACTATTTTTAAATACGGGGTATTTCAATCTACCCCCCTTAAGAAACTTTGCCCTCAAAGTTGCTCAAGGTTAATAGTTTCATTATTCTACTCATTAGGCAAACCAATTGTCCTAATGTGTCTTACTACACCTATGAGGTGTTTACTTCATTCACATTGTAAGCATACACAATTCAAGTACAGTACACAATTCACAATTCACATACACAATGCATCATTCTCATTCATACCATACCACAATACACAATACATACATCATTACCATTCACAATACACATTACACCATACATTGCACATACACATCATTCACTACACATTACACATACATACACATCCATACCAAGTTCACTTGCACTACATGTGCCATACAAAATGCAATGCTTACCCCGAAGCAATGCAAAAGCAAAAGGGCTCTACCCCCCTTAAAAGGGGTACGACCCGTACCCGTATATTACACTAGACTAACTAGTCTACGAATAACTGTGGATACTTAGCCTTCATGGCATCTTCCAACTCCCATGTCGCTTCTTCGACATCATGGTTAGACCATAGGACCTTCACCATTCGTATCGACTTATGGCGAGTGTCTCTGGTCTTCCTATCCAAGATTCTCACTGGGGTTTCACATATCTCATGTTGGCTCAATGGAAAGTCTCTCGGGCTCAACATGAGAAGGATCAGCCATATACTTCTTGAGTTGTGACACATGAAATACATCATGGACACGTCCCAAGTCCTCAGGTATGCTAACCTGTAGGCTACTGAACCAACTCTTTCGGTGATAGTGTACGGCCCTACAAACTTCGGGCTTAGCTTGCCCTTCTGACCAAAACGGAAGACACCCTTCATAGGTGAAACGCGCAAGAACACTTGGTCACCCACGGCGAACTCAAGGTCGCGTCGTCTCACATCCGCATAGGATTTCTGTCTATCTTGGGCTGCCTTCATATTGGCTAATTGTTGCACTTCGGCTTGTACTTGCTCAAGGTATTCCGGTCCTATGATGACCGCTTCGCTTGACTCATCCCAACACAAGGGTGTACGGCAAGGTCTACCGTATAGAGCTTGGAAAGGCGACATCTTAATCGAGGCGTGATAGCTATTATTATACGAGAACTCGATAAGATGAAGCTTATCTAACCAACTCCCCTGAAAGTCCAAGGCACATGCCCGAAGCATGTCCTCCAGTGTCTGGATGGTCCTTTCTGTCTGACCGTCGGTCTGAGGATGGAAGGCGGTACTCAGCTTCAATTCTGTACCCAGCGCTTCCCTTGTAGCTCTCCAGTATCTCGAAAGAAATCTGGTGTCGCGGTCAGATACTATGGTTTCGGGACTCCGTGATGTCTGATAATCTCCTTATCAAAAAGCTAGCTTTACTACCTTCCAGGTGTCCTTCATCGGTATGAATCTGGCAACCTTGGTAAGGCGATCTACTACGACCCAGATCATGTTGAGTCCTCCCCTAGCAGGTGGGAGTCCTACAACAAAATCCATGGAGATATCATGAAATTTCCACTCCGGAATTGGCATTGATTGTACCATTCCGCCCGGTCTACGGTGTTCAAATTTACCTTCTGCATGTTAAGCATCTCAATACAAATTCTGTCACATCTGACTTCATTCCAGACCACCAGAAGTACCTCTTCATGTCTTTGTACATCTTGGAGGCTCCCGGATGGACTGATAATGTAGAACTATGTGACTCTCGCAGGATGCGATCCCTTAGCTCTGCATTGCTTCGGGGGACGCATAGCCTGCCATTCAACCGAATCAAACCATCTTCATGTACTTGAAGTCATACTTTTTCTTTCAAATGTACCATTTTCGATCTTTTGTCTGATTTCGGTTAGGTAAGGGTCGCTCAACTGAGCATCTCGCACCTCGTCAACCAAGCTAGAAGAAGCGAGTAGCGAATGGAGCGAGTGTGCTCGACGGCTCAGGGCGTCGGCTACCACATTAGCCTTCCCTTCCTTGTACTGCAGATTGATGTCGTAGTCTGAGAGAAACTCCATCCATCTTCTCTGTCTCAAGTTGAGTTCTTTCTGAGTGAATACATACTGTAAGCTCTTATGATCGGAGTAGATGGTGATGCTTACCCCATAGAGATAGTGTCGCCATATCTTCAAGGCGAAGACAATGGCTCCTAACTCTAAGTCGTGAGTCGGGTAATTCTCCTCATGTTTCTTCAGCTGGCGGGAGGCATAAGCAACAACCTTGCCATGCTGCATGAGTACGCATCCCATTCCTTTGCCTGATGCATCACAGTATACCTCAAATCCCTCTGTGCCCTCTGGAAGAGTAAGGATGGGCGCTGAGGTCAATGAGTCTTTAAGCTCTGAAATGATACTCGCACTCGTCTGTCCATACAAACGGTGCATCCTTTTCATCAATGTAGTCATGGGCTTGGCGACTTTCGAGAAGTCCTTACGAATCTCCGGTAGTAACCGGCTAGACCAAGAAAGCTCCGAATGTCGGTAACAGTCTTGGGTCTAGGCCATGATCGTACAGCTTCTATCTTAGAAGGGTCAACTGAGATACCTGCGCTCGAGATGACATGTCCAAGGAATGATACCTGATCAAGCCAAAACTCGCATTTGGAGAACTTCGCATACAGCTGGTTCTCGCGCAGTGTTCTAGCACTTTCCTCAAGGATTTCATGTTCCTCTGGTGACTTAGAATATACAAGGATGTCGTCGATGAAGACCACAACCGAAGTGTCCAACTGCTCACTGAATAAACGATTCATGAGGTCCATGAATTTTGCCGGTGCGTTTGACAAACCGAATGGCATCACTGTGAATTCGTAGTGGCCATATCTGGTACGGAATGCCGTTTTCTCGATGTCTTGCTCTTTGATTGCAATCTGATGATACCCAGAACGGAGGTCAATCTTGGAAAAGACCGATGCTCCTTTCAACTGGTCAAATAGGTCGTCGATGCGTGGCAATGGGTATTTTTTTGACTGTGACCGCATTCAGCTCGCGGTAGTCAATCAAAGGCGGAGACTACCGTCCTTCTTCTTCACGAAGAGGACCGGTGCTCCCCAGGGTGATACGCTCGGGCGTATAAACCCTTTGTCTAGAAGATCTCTCAATTGTTCTTTCAGTTCGGTCATTCTGCTGGTGCCATGCGGTACGGTGCCCTAGCAATGGGACCGGTACCTGGCAATAGATCAATTCGAATTCAACTGCTCTCGGTGGTGGCATGCCGGGTAGCTCCTTAGGGAATACATCGGGATACTCAGATACTATCGGTACATCATCACTGAACTCTGGATCTCTCTCCAGGTCTTGCACATGACAGATACACTTCGTGGCCCTTTCTGAGCTCCCGGTACATAGCCATAGCAGATATAAGGGTGGTCGAAGGCTCTCTCGGTCTCTGGCGGTAAGATACGGTAACCCCAGAAGGACTCTTGAGCAGCAGTCGATGCTCGGCGCAGAGGATTCTACCCTTGTGCCGCTCCAACCAATTCATTCCAATGATTAGGTCGAATCCCAATCCATTGAATTCGATGAAGGAAATGGGAAACCTTTTTTAATTTCGATGGTGGCTGATTGGTAGTATTTGGTACACTTTACTCGCTCCTTCGATGGGAGAGTAACCATGAAGTTCGGTATCTCATCCGCATCTAGCTTCAACCTCTTCACAAAGATGGTGATACGAAGGTGTGAGAGGCGCCGGAGTCGAATACACATTGGCATCAATGCCATTTACTGGGAAGGTTCCCGTTAGAATGGTGCCGCTTCTGCCGGCTTGTGCTTCGGTGAGGATGCTCAGGTTACCTTCGGTACCGAGTCCACAACCTATTGGATTCACAATTGGATAAGTATTGATGGTGGACACAAGTGGAATTAAATCAACACTGCTCTTTATTGATAAACCAACCATCATACATGTCGTGTCTCTAATACACGTTACTAATAGATTACATGATACTATGAATTTAATACTTCCTAAAGGTAAGGTTCAGGCGTCCTGGTTTCATGTGTGTGGCATTGATTATTGCCGGCGGTGCCGTATTCAACTTGATCTTGTTGATCCCGTGATACAGCATCCGTGAGTTTCCACCCATGATGAGGACATCTCCTGATCTCAATACCAATTTCTCTGCGAGGTCCACACGCTTCTGCTCGCTATACAGGAATATGGCGTCATCACCAATGGACCAAGACACTACGGGCACTCCTTGTTCAAGAGATTCCGCTGTCTCGTCCTTGTCTTGGTGTAACCCAAGTCGTCCTTCTTTTCATAGAAGTTGACGATACAAAGGTCCGCTTCAAGTGCGGGGATTGGTTCAGGTTCACATTGCTGTGCAAGTTCAACTGCTTGAGTGATGAGGGTCTGAAATTCTGGTGGTATTGTCGGTGGCGTCGCTCCATCTTGTGTTCGTGTCTCCTGGTATGTCTTGGTATAAGGATTCCAGTCCTTTCCCAAGCACATCATCTTCAGCTTCATCTTCGCTCCACCGGGGAATTCGGGTGTGTAAAATCCACCTTGACCCGTTCCTAGCTCGTTGCATCGTCGAATAATTGAGATTTGCGCTTCGGGTGTCAGGTATCCCCTTAATAAGATCATACCTGGGCGGATGACCTGACACTGTTTGTTGGTGTAGTCGTTGTTGGTGATGTCGATCTCCTCTTGATTCAAGGTTACCGGTATTGGGTAACAGATACTAAAGCTTCCTATGGTACAATTTCATCTACGGTGAGTACTAGTTTTAACTACTCCATTTCATGCGTAATACACACTTCAATTCATTCATTTACTCATGCATTCAATCATACAATTACTCTGCTACTAGGCATGCTATTTCAAGGATTAAAGGTTTAGGTGATTACCTTGGCCGGATTTCGAACCGGGCCCATCACGGTCAATCACATGCAGAACAGGCTGCCTCTGAGGTGCTCCCCTCTGAGGACCCCGGGATCCCTGTCCCTGTGGTGCCTGCTGGGCCGGTGCATCGCCGGATGCCACCTCCTTGCCCTCTCGCTGCTTATAGCTCTGGAAGTTTCCTTTGGGCTTCCCATTCTCCGGGCATCGATTAGCAGTGTGCCCCAACTTCTGACAGTTGTAACACTTAATGTCTCTCCCAAACAATCTTACCAGGGTGGTCCTGGTTGCACTTCCTGCACACATAGGTGCGGCCATCGTGAAGGTTTTGGCGGCTCCGGAGCTAGAACCTGAGGTTAGAGGGTTAGCACATGTGTGCGTGGGTATACTAGAAATGATACTTATATGAATACGAATTGGAATAGAATTTACCCTTAGGAGGGTGTGATCTCAGTGGCTTAGCTGCCACCGGTGCAGAATAACCAAGCTGAAGGATCTCAGCTGGTTTGCCCTGCTCAGCATGGGCACTGCTCTCACTTGGGGACTTCTTCTGAGAAAAGAAGTTCCCTTTCTTCTTCTTCCAGCTTTTACCCTGGTTCTGCTCCTCGGTGCTGGTGTTTTGTTGTTAGCCTTGCGCTTCAGCGCGGTTTCCTCATCCCTTAACTGGCAAGTGATCTCAACGCGGGAGGCCGCGTGATAACACTCCTGAAGGGAGGTAAACCTGGTATAGCCCATACCGTACCGAAGGCGATGGCTCAGACCGCCATAGAAGCGATCGACCAACACCTGGCCGGTGTATCCAAGATCAGGGAGGAGACGGAGAATGGATGTGAAAGTGCGGTAGTACTCATCCACAGACATCTTGTCTGTCATCTTTAAGGCGTCTAGCTCTAGCCTTTCTTCGTTTTTACATGCTCCGGATAGTACTTGGATCGGAGGAGAGATGCGAAGGAATCCCAATCGAAGGTGGGGTCGCTGACATGCTCGTGCTTCACAGTTTCCACCAATCCATGGCCGCATCCTTCAAGTAGTAGGCGGCTACTCTGACTCGAACTCCAGCAGGAGCTTCGAGTGTTTCAAAAGCAGTCTCCATCTCGGAGATGTATGCTTCTAGCTTAGCCGGATCACTCTCGCCCCTAAAGCAAGGAGGGCGGAGTTCCGCTACAGCTTTGACCCAGTTAGCTTCTCTGGGTGGAGGGGGAGGGATTGGTCCCGCCTGAGTTTGGTTCTGCTGTGTTTGTTGTACAGCTTGGATTACTTGGGGTAGCATCTGTGCTACCGTGGCGGCAACGATCTCTGCAATCGTCTGCGCGCCCGTTTCTCCTGAGGCTTCGCCTCTAGTTCGGCCTCGGCCTCTTCCTGACATCTGAATGTTTAACAGTTACATTAGGCTCCGCAAGAATGACTCAAAGGTCTTGGAATTAAAACATGGTATCGTTCCTAAGAACGTCAAGGGTATCCGTTTGTAACAACGGTAGTTCCTAGTTAGGTTTCTAAGTATCCGTCTTATGACGGTTGAAATCCTAACTCGGTAATCTCCTATGCTCGGTACTTTAGGACATCAGAGCGTAACTACGCTCTGATACCACTTTTTGTAACACCCCAACCGTTAATCCTAGGCTTACCGTCTAATCGTCCTGTTAATCCAATGAGTTCGCAGCGGAAGAATACTACTTACCTACTACGGCGGGTGAAACAATGCCGCTAACCGCCCATACGGCTAGCAAGGCTACTAATACTTACAGTGACGGTCTGATGGCCAATAGATACCGAGCTACTAAAACAAACTTACTAATTACAAACACATTCACTACCAAAGGATTACCGAGTATTCGAAGTGCATTCATTACAACCTTCCAAGTTTCCCAAAAGAATGAGTATCTACCAACTACTCATCTATATCAATCAATCCCTTCACAATATCCCAAAAAGGTGTACCCCATGGTACACCGGCTATTCAAAAATCTAAGCCATGTACTACTCAGTACACCGATCTCAAATTCATTGTTTACTTACAAAAAGAAGGCAAGAAATTAAACTAAGTCTTCATCAGCTTCACCCTTCTCTTGCACCTGCATTTATATTAAAAATGGTGCCCCAAGGGGCTCAGCAAATTGCTGCGCATAAACTCCGCATATACCGATTGCTAGCAAGGGTACGCCGACTAATTGGCGACCGCTAAACATGCTTGTTCATTACTCATACATACATGCTTTACATACAATCATACATACATTACAATACATCATTCACTTCAAGGCAACAACACAATAGAGTTCACAATACTTACCTTCACAAGGTTAGCCAAATTGTGCATCCGGGTTAATCGGAATGCATATTACTCTTTTACTCATTACTTACTTCTTCTTACTTACAATTACTTACTTCCTTTTTACTTTACTTACTCATTCTTACTTACTTACTTATACTCAAGTCAAGTCGTCGGGACCTCCGGCCTTGGGGACTACACCGTCCCACATCCGGGATTTACTTGACTCACTAATCCGGGATGCTACCCACTTAAGGGATTTGGGCCGCGGACCAGTTTAAGAGTCAGGAATTGGAGCCAACCTCTCGTGACTCCGCATCCTCACGCGTGGCCGAAACTATATCGGACTTCTACTCATTCCAATTTAATTGCCAATTTAGGTTAGGAGTTAGCTTGTTAGGAATAAGTTAGAAGTCCATTCATAAACATATTCGGTCACAGTACAATACAACATACATACACACATTCATATCATCCATACCTTTCATGAATTATACAAACTAAGATTTAAGAAAATATACATCATACAACACTACATATTCACAAGTAAGCATATTAACTCCGATTCGTGCATTTATCTTTATTGGTGATCAATTAGCACACAACACACAAATCAGAGTAGCCATGATAGCATTCGGGGCATGAGGAATCCATACCGTTCACCGTCGTACGTAATTCCAAACGTCCTTCGATGTCACAAATCAAGTCCTATTACATACAATGAATGATTAATTTAACTATCATTAATTAACTCGTACTTACTATGTCCTTATACTTCTTACATTTGCTCTTACTTACTTACTTTTCCTTTACTTAGGTTTTACTTCCTTACTTAACTTTGGCATGCTTTCATACATGTACAGGTACATATATGTATGGGTATACATGTACATATATATATATATGCAATTACTATTTAAATTAAATTTTTTTTTTTTTTTTTTGTCAAGACCGGACTTGCGACCGACCTTGCAAGTCCGGTCCATTCCAGTAGCTACCAGTACCGAAAATTCCTGGCCCGACCGAACTTGCAAGTCCGGTCGCAAGTTCGGTCGCTTCCAGTAGCTCAGGTTGCGGAAATTCTTCTGGCCGACCGAACTTGCAAGTCCGGTCGCAAGTTCGGTCGATTCCAGTAGCTATCCTCGGGAAATTTTTCTGGGCCGACCGAACTTGCATGTCCGGTCGCAAGTCCGGTCGATTCCAGTAGGTTACAGGATGGAAATTTTTCTGGCCGACCGAACTTGCAAGTCGGTCGCAAGTTCGGTCGATTCCAGTAGGTTACAGACGGGGAAAATTTCTGGTCGACCGAACTTGCAAGTCTGGTCGCAAGTTCGGTCAATTCCAGTAGCTCACCCGTCTTTGTAAGTCTGGGCTCGACCGAACTTGCAAGTCCGGTCGCAAGTTCGGTCCGGCCCAGTATTTGCAATTTAAATTCTGTTTTCAGTCTCCTTAACCCAATACTTCCCCATTGTTCCTACATCATTCCCACATGTTATAACACTAATTAAACCTCCTAATACACCCTAGTTCACTCATTAACTCCTTACACAATTCTATACTCATTCACTCACATAATTCTCCAAGTTTCACTCAACACTTGCACTAGTTATTTCCTCTAGTTACATTATGCTACAGATTTTAGTTCTAACTCTCTCCAACATTAGTTCCCTCTTCTAATGCCATTTCTAGCACTCTCAACGCATTATAATACATTATCTATCTCTCAACTTATCTTCTATCTTCCTCAAACAAAATCTGTTACAACTCACATTAGTTCACCTAGTTTTAATTTTCTAAGTGTTCTAATCCTAGGTAAATTTTGCCATAGTCTTCTTGTATTTCTATGCACTCACCACATGGTCTAGTTCATATTTAACACTTATCTCACCTGTTACAATAACATCAAAACACAAGCTCCCATACACAACTACTAATACCAAATACACTACGAAATTTCCTGCACATTACTTCTCATTTCCCAATCTGTTTAACAAGTTTTAAAATGTTCTTTAAGGTTTAAAACCTTGTTTTCTCTATACACATTACACTACTATCACATTGTCATTTTCATTACTTACTTCAAACTTCTAAAAAACTGTTACATATACCAATATACACAAGGTTACACAATGGCATTCTTACCTTGCTTTTCTCTAGCTTTTCTTCTTCCTTCCTTCTCTTCTTTCGGTTTTGCAAACTCAACAAATCTAACATAATCACCCATACATAAATACACATTCAATACTAAAACTAAACTTAGACATCATTTAAGTTCTACTACACATTCTAGGGTTTAGGATTTATATTACCTTGCAAGGGTTTATGAAGTACTTGGAATGGTTCAAGAACAAGCTTTTCCACCTTCCAAAAGAGCCCAAAAATCGGCTGGGTACAAGAGGCAAACAAGGGTTTCACTAGAATTTTCGTTTTGCCCATAAGACAAGAAAAACGAAGGAGTTTGAAAGAGATTTTTACCTCAAAAGAACAAGGAGATCAAGGTGGCTCTAATGGTGGTGTTGAAGCTTCAAATGGAATATACCCACAAAATCGAAAGTTGGTGTTTTCGGATTTTGAAAGGATGAAAGTGTAGCTCTCGAGGAGAGGATTACAATGGTGGTGTTTTTATAATTTTTGGGGAAGTTTTAAGCACTTAACAAGATGAGAGAAGGAGAGGTTTGTGTTGTTTCTCTTAAGCCTCCATGGAAATCGTGAGGTTGAAGAAGGAAAAAAAGAGAGAGTGGGGGAAGGCATTCACGTGAGAGAGGGAGTTGTGAGGGTAGGAGAGAGAATTGTGAGAGTGTGGGTAGTAATGTAGTTACTTTTGCCTTTTTAATGTTTTTGTTTGTTAGTGAGTAAAAGGAGTAGAGTGGGTATGTGTGTGTGAGTAAGAAAAATCGGACACACACATAGAGAATGGGGGTTTTAAAATTCTTTTTACATTATTGGACACATAAGTTTGTGTTATTTATATTTCTACCCCACAACTTCCCGTTTTTGACAGTTTTTACTAATCTCTCGTTTATTGATTTTATTGGTCCTAAAGCTTCACTAATATTTATTAATGATTATTTAGTTGACCAAAACTGTTATGAGTCTATTTGACCCGCTTAAAGACGCGTTTTCCCGGTTACCTCGAAAAACGCGCTTTAAGGTTCGTTAGTGATTTTAATCCATTTTAAGGATCCGTTTTCTTCGGGATTTGTTCCCTAATAATTATTTATACTTAATTAAGCTTCTAAATTACTTATTAGCCTAATTAATCACTATTTTTAAATACGGGGTATTTCACCATCGAAAGGGTGAACGAGGTAGCACCAAGACTGGCCTTGCAGGAAATCATTTGAGAGGATTGGTGGAGTTGAGAGAGGGAGATGAGAGAGGGGTTAAAGAGGATCCAGATGCGCCCATTGGGATGGGCCGCATAGTTATGAATAAGAGGACCAAGAGGGGAAAAAGCGACGAACGATAGGGAGATGATTCAGGTCCGAGATGTGGGTTTCCAGAAGACAAAAGACACAAGGCTTATGAAGCTGAACAAAATTTTTTATCTCATGAATTTTGGAGTGGTCATTGCACCCCCCTGACATTCCAGATTGCAATATTCATAAGAGGGGGTGAGGGGAGGGGAGCGGGGGGGCAATAAGAGCAGCGCCCTGAGCAATCGCAGAGAAAGAGTTCATGAGCTGGAGGGAAAAGTCCTCAACCAAGGTGGGTTTGGGCTTAGTTTTCCTGAATCCTTCTGGGGGACAACGCTCCACTGGTCAACAGGGGGAGCTATCATTAATTGAAGAGAGGGGACATCAGCACCGGACCCTCTGGGGAGGGCCTCGGGACGATAGAAGGAGCGGGACAGGGGGAGGGGAGCTAGGATTAAGGTCGAGGTTGGAGGGGGAAGGTTCAGCCGTAGAGGGAGGGAGGGGCAAGGAAGAAGTGGGGTAGGAGAGGGCAAGCAAGTGGGGAGGGAAGGTGGGGGGAGAAAGGGCCGGAAGCGGGGGTGGGGAGGATAGGCGGAGCAATGGAGGAGGGCAACGGCCCACGGGGCTTAGGAGAAGTGCGAGGCTTGGCGCCAGAGGCTGCATCTCTAGGACAGCGCACAGAGGAGTGGCCTAACTGGTCGCAAGAAGCACAGGAGATTGGCTCCCATTCATAGACAACTGGTTGGAATAGGGTACCGGAAGGGGAGCGAATTTCAATTTCTATGACAGTTTCCTTACTGAAATCGACCTCAACAAGCACTCTTGCGAAGGAGATCCTTGACTTGAGAGCAGTAGATTGATCTGTGTGCAGAGGAAGCCCAATTCTGGAACAAATCTTCCGAAGACTGGATTGAGACCAGAGGCTGATAGGGAGCCTAGGAAGTTGGACCCAGACTGGGATGCGATTGAGATCTTTGGGGTTGAAAGAGAAATCAGGGGACCATTTCTTGATGACTGGGGGAGAGGAGTTTAGAAGCTAGGGGCCCTTGCTCAAGACCAGCTGAAGGTCCTCTTGGTTGTCAAATCGGAACAGAAACCAACCTTCCTCATGAAGGAGGATTTGGGGAGTGGCCACAAAGTTCCAGGCCCTCTTCACAAATTCTTTAACTATATTGAATCCAAATTTTTCCCCCAAATGTGGCCCACTAGAGAATTTTTCCAATAATCAATTTCTGAGGATATGTCATCCTCCTCAGTCGAAACATATGAGCACTCAGAGATAGGCATATCCAAATCATATATGTGCAGAGACAATCCAGAACTAGATCGTTGTTTAGCAAGCAGCATATATATCTAGAAAGGAACGGTTAGCGGACTTACCTGAGGCCGAAAATTTAGCCGATCGCAATGCTATAGGTGGGTTGTCTGCTTTTGGGCCTAGGGCCGAATTGGAAGGGGCTGTCCACCACAGGCTGGGGGGGCGGCTGAGATATTCCTGGAGAGCCAAATCAGTTGGAGGGCCTGAGAGGTCCACTATGAGATCGATTCCTAGGGCCATAGAGCGAGCCCCTAAAGGAGCCGGCTGGGCGGCACGATTACTATGAATGATAAATTGAGGCTCAGGGTCTCGCGAGTTGGCAGTGCCAGATACGATAACGTGTTGATCAACCAGGTTATTATCCAAATCACGACCAACAACCAAGTCACGGCCCACAACTAAATCACAACCCACATCCAAATCAGCCCCGGAAACTTGTTGGTCAACAACCGCGTCTGTTAGCGGAGCAGAGGACGAATTCTGAGCAATAATCGCAGACGCAGCAGGGCAAGCGCTCTGGTCAACAATCTAGTGGACTACCGTAGCGGGATTTGGGCATCCGCTCACATCTAACCCCCTCTCATCAGCAGAGACTGGAGAACGGTTCACTGTATCTGCACCCCCATCTGGATCAGAAGACAATCGCATAACCAGGCCGCCATCCACAACCGGAGGAGACCCACCAGTGGCGCCAGGAGCAGGGAGCTCGCCAGCCTGGACACTAGGAACCAACGACTCAGCACCAAGAGAACAGAAGGAGACAGAGGAGGTTTCACCCTCGACTAGACCAGAAGCAGGAACGGGCGAGGTAGAGCAGAGGGGGAGACTCGCGTCTGGAGTAGGCGCCTTAGTTGAGGGGGAAACAGAGGGGGGGACCGCATCTGGGTCTGGAGCAGGGCAGGGAGGAGGCAACGGCTGGGGGGTGGCCTACCCATGGAGCTGCTGGAGACCACTTGCAGCAGACGACGGTAGGGGAAGCACCCGGGTGGGGCCAGCACAGCCAGGCGAAAGCCTAACCGGCGGCAGGGCCACCAAGGGCTCGGGGGACTACAAGCGGCACTGCAGCGGCAGGGGGAACTACGCCGGCGGGCACAGAGGGGGGAAGACGATTAATATGATATCTGTCATTCTAGAAACTTGCACACTTTTTAAGGTATATAGACAAATGACGCATGTACCCCTATTTTTTACTTTTCCATCTAAATAATAATTACTTTTATGTTTAATAGTATGATTGAAAGTGGAAAAAAGTGTGTCAAAAACTAGAATGACATATATTTTTAAACAAGAGTCACTCCCTAAAATGACAGATATTAATTAACGGAGGGAGTTAGCTTCCCCGCATTCTGAATATTCTGGTCATGGGCCATGCATCCGACATGAGACATAGTTCTCATGTTTATACATGTCTTAGTAATGACAAGACTTATTCAGAAAAAACATATATAGAAAAGCGTAATGACACATGACTTAGTCGTACAATCGTTCAAACAAACCAAGATTGGAAAAAAATCACACTAGCTTTGTAATAGAAAAAAAAGTCCACGACCAATATCGATAGAAATGGCAATTTGTTGAGGTATTGTTAATCGTGATGACAGTGGTGGCACATGCAAAACCCATCCTCGCATTTTCCATGGTCCCATTAGCAACATTTTACAGTACTGGTTACATTTAAAGTTGTCTCCACATCTCTCACCCAGCCAGGCCCAGTGGCAACCATGACGGGGATGTTCACCAGCTATCGGAGCCCTTGCGATTGCTACAATAGAAAATGCAAATGAATAAAAACACCAACAAAAGTTATGCACCAATTAATTTTAACACACATATATATTGAAACAAATAGTAAGAAACTAACAAAAGTGCATTACATATATAAGCAGATATATAAGGATGTTTGTTAATCGAGTGTTAGGGTTGATCTACAGTAATATACTTGCCTGAATCGGCAAGAATGAGGACAAGAAAGGCAATTCCAAACAAATACATTGCTTTAGCCATCTTATAGCTGGTTGAATACTTGCACTTTTTAATGATTAGAAGCAGGTTGAATATAGCACTGTTGGTAAATGAGGCTTGTGGATTGAATGAACAGAGAAAACCGAGAGTATTTATAGGAGTTATTAGTTTCGGATTGTAAGTTAATCATGCATTGACTTTATTAAACATATTTATATTGGAGAACTCACATTTCGCTTTTATGTCATCATTTTATGCTCATATATATTTCATGAACAGATCAATGGGTTGATAGATTCTTTGAGAAATATAATCATTTGATAACTCACAGTTCGCCTTCATGTCATCTGTATGGATTTACTCTGATTGTTTTTTATTTAATCATGCATGTCATTCCTTATAAAGTTGGGCCGGACATTGTGCAGTAACTACATGACAACATTATATACATCCATTTTAGAGTAAGTTATATTGTATCATACAGGTACTTCGAATTACAATCTGTAGTATTCAAATGTACATAGTGCTCGGCCATATATCCTACGTGGCAAATTCGACTCTGCAGCGCATGGATATGGCACCGCTTAGGTATTGACTGTGGAGTTACTTGTTGATTGAATTGTTTTATTGATTGGATTGTCTTTTTACTATATTAAATTTAAATAGTTATATTTTTTAATATATAAGTTTAAAATGAAAAAAATTTATATAACTGTTTATCTAAATTCAAGCTCTTCAAAACAAGACCAATCATTGATATATTTTGACAACTTTGAAAAAAAATTATTTACATGTATACGATAAAATCATAATATGATTATTAGTTTTGATATTATGATTCATTAAAATTGATATTATGATTCATTAACTAATAAGTGGTGAATTAGATAACAAACTTCGGAACCGATAAAAATCGTTATGTATTTTGTGTACGTACCAATTATGTTTTGTGTTGTATTATTATTTAAAATTTTTACTTTTATATGTTACTGATGATACACTAAAATGAGTTATGATTCATTGAAATTAGTATTATGATTCATTAACTTATAAGTTGTGAATTAGATAACAAATTTCGGAACAAATACTGAATCATTATTATTTTGTAGTGTATTATTAATGTTATATGGTGTATTTTAAACTGTATGTGGTGAATCACAAATGTCGTTGATATATGTTAATATGTACATGTAACTAACATAAATTTTTAAACTTGTCAAAACATACCCATGATTGGTCCTGTTTTGAAGAGCTTGAATTCAGATGAACAATGGTGCAATTTTTTTTTATTTGGACTTATATTTAAAAAATTACAATCATTTTTAGTACAAATATTACTATTACTTATGTGCCACATAAACAATTCAGTCTGACTGGACTCAGCCGCACCATATTGGGTTTGGGTCGTTCGCACAATCTACCATCTGATCCTACATATCCTTCCGGGTATCATAAGAATAGTTAATATATTTGTCCATTCTTGAAGCACATTCTTCCTCGTCGGGCTCTCTAGTTGTTGTAATGCAAAGACTCAGGGAATGACCCCTCACCCCGCTGGTCAAACTTTTCCTCTGAAAACTCTTCCAAAGCATCATCCAAGCGATGTTGTCTCCAAAAGATGCAATGGTATATCCGATGCATCTACCCTCTTTGTGGCCAATATGAGAACATCTCACATATCTTCGTCAAATATAAATTTTTAAAGGAATGGTGGACTATGGAGGGAGTATCTAGGCCCCACACTATGCCTGACTACCACTAGTTTTGTGATTGGAGCCTCTCCCTCTAAGCCCATGAAGACTAGAGGGTGACAATTTTTACCCAACCTGTCCCGTAAATAACGGGTATGGGTTAACATTATTGCACCATTTAATTTTTAGGTTGGGTATGAGTTATCAATTAAATTTTTTGGTTGGGTATGGGGTAAAAGTCCTAACCCGAATTCAACCCGACCCATTTACTTTATTTTACAGAAAATAATAAAAAAAAAAAATAGAGATAAATATGTAAATATGTTACTTGGGTATGTATTAATTCTATATCTATTAATATATTAAGGATTAAAAATACTACAAATTCTACAAACAAATACATTCTTTAAAACTTAATCCAAATCTAAATACATTCTCTAGGCTCAATTCAAAAGTCCTATATGAAGATGTATAATGTCAACTGAGATGGTTTTGTAACATACATGATGTTGCGTAACAAAATGTTGAGATGTAGAAAAACAACACACAATTAGTTGAAATAAATGGTCGTCATCTCCTTGTCAGTAAGGGCAACTAATCATTATGTAGACAAAAAAAAATAAGAGTTTTTGTATTTAAACGGGTTTAACGGTTGGATATGGGTTGAAAATTTGTAACCCAATTATTTTTTGGTTGGATATGGGTCAATCGAATTTTAAGTGGTTGGGTATGGGTGAACTTCAACCGGACATTGCCACCCCTAATGAAGACCACAATTTAGCCTCGAAGACTATCACATTGGTTTGGCCGATGCCAATTTACCCATGGCAGGGTCTCCTCATTCTCGCGCAAATGGACAAGGCAGCCTCTTTCCTGGAAGTCCCCCCATATTTTCTCTCTCTATCCATGGAGTGAGTGAGGCTATGCTTCTCAGCACTACATCAGCATGCACGTCGATGGTAGTGCATCCCAGGAAGGCTCAGGACTTGAAACCATTTGCAAGGACTCCTCAGGTAAAGTCCTTGCAATAGCAGTCTCAAGCCACTTTATCCCTAGGACTCCTCAAGTTACTTAGGCTAAAGCCCTCCTCCTAGGAACACAGCTAGCAGACCGTCTCCAGTCGTAGGGTTTTTGCTTCTTCTCAAACTGCCTCTTCATAATTGACTGCCTTCATAGAAGAGGAATAGTCCGTCAAGATGTAGATATCATTCTTATTAAGGTCCTTAGATTATCTAACAGAATTCGTAATGTAGTTGGAATTTAGTTTCAAACCTATGGCTGATAATATTGAAGTTCATATCTTAGCAAATCTTGGAAGAACAAAGAACCTCAATGTTACTTGGTTCGATAATATTCCCCATGTATCATGGACTTTGTTGTCTAATATAATGATCTTATTTTGAAAAAAATAATTAAATTCACTATATATGTCAACATACATTGTTTGTAGGATATAATTGTATATATTTCAATCTGACAATAGTGGTAAAGTACTATGTCCACATATAATATCAAATTGTGAAAAATTGTTTCGAAGCGGACAAGACGTAGAATTAGGAAAGGCTTTGTAAGAGAAAGAATGAAAATTCATTAGAATTCATCGATCCATTTGATTTGTGTAGGAAAAGCGAAATAAATCACCAATAACGACCGTCGGTTGCCACTCGATCGTTCAGTTAACATTGCTGGTAACTAATTAGGGTGCGTTCACTTCGAGGCAAGGAAATGGAATGGAATCGGGAAAGGGAATGGAAAGGAAAGGAAAGGAATTCCCCCGAATCAAGAAGTCTGCTTGATTCTACACGGAAACAGAATAGATTCTCAATGAGTGTCTTTGTTGTTGTTTGGTTCCAAACAGAGAAGTGTTAATACATATTTACACTATGAATAATATATTAATATTTATCTAATTTGTATGCAACATATACTAATATTTATATAATTATATAGCATATATAAATAGTTTTTAATTTATAAATGACATATTAATATTAATATAGTTTATATTATGTATATTGTTTTAAAAAAATTATCTATATATATAATTTTTAAATTTTATACTACCTTCATCCCAGTTTGACTGTCTTATTTGCTTTTTCACACGTTTTTCCACTTCAATATTAAACATATTAGATAAAATGATTCTATAAAATTAATTTTTGCAATGTATAGATTATTACCTAAAGAATCTACTACAAAACTTAGATTTATAAAATTATATCATCTTATATGTTAAATATTGAAGTCAAACGACATATCCAAATAGTAAACAGGACGGTCAAGAAGGGATGGAAGGAGAGTAGTATTTAAGTTATAAAAAATATTTATTAATATATATTATATAATATTTATTTAAACGGTAAACAAATATAAATAAATATTTATATAAATTATATACTATATATTATTATTATTTAGGTTTTATAGTATTTAATTTATATAATATTATTTAACAATATTTAATAAAATTGTAAATAATATATAAAATTTTATATTAATATTTATTTAAATTTATAAACAATATATATATATTATTTTTATATCATTTAAAGTATAAATAATATTTATAATATTAAATATTATATATAATATTTGTTCATTTATTTAAATTTAACTAATGTGTATAATGATTATATATATTAAATATTTAAATAATATATTTTATTATTTTATAATTTTATTGTAATTAAATTATATTTTAATATATTATGTGTTCAGTTTTTTCAAATATAATAATATATTTCATTATTATATAGTATATATTAGTAGTTTTAAAAATTATAAATGTTATATATTAACATTTATATAATATATATATATTCAGATGATATCTATTTATATTTATATAAAGTATAAATAAATATTTGTATTTCTATTAGATAAAAATATTGTATATTAATATTTATAAAAATTATGTATCATATATTAGTATTTATAAATTATATATATAATATATATTTGTTTATGCTAAAGATGATGATAGGGGTAAGAGGGAGGAAAGGGAATACCTTTCCCTGGGATATTGGGGGGAATCACCAAAAGGGAATTGGGGGTTTTGAAACCTGAAGTGGGGGAAATGGAATCATTAAAAATACAAAACAAACAACCACAAAGGGAATGATTCCGTTTCCCTTTGTTGATTACCCCAAAGTGAACGCCCCCTTAATGGTTACCGGCCACCATGATCATTGATACCTGCATTATTAGGTACAACGAATATCATATTATTGGACACTAGTAAAGACCATATTTTTTAAACAAGTTTTTGGTAACGACTTAAATATCGTATGATATCAGTAACAAATACTTTGTTATCAAAGATAGTACTAAAGACTTAAATAAATTTGAGACTATTATAACAATATAACTATTACAATAACATATTTTAGTAACAACTTAACTTTTAATAGCAGTAAAAGTCGTTATAATAAATAAATTGATCTTTGGTTACATCATCTTGCACTACAAGAAAAAACAGATTTAGCTACCGATGATTTGCTACCGCACATATATTGGTAGCTACTTTCAGAAATTGCTACTGGTTTTTAATGGTACTAACATAGTGGTGTCTATTTTGCTACAACAAAGACAATGATAGCTAGATTTTTTAAACAGTAGCCAAATCGCTATCGCCTGACAAGATTGCTACCATTAGTAGTAGCTATTTTGGATTTCATCTTGGTTCTTTTGTAAGAACAATTTAGCTATCAATGTTGGTAGCTAAATTATGGAATGGCTACTACTGGATGTGGCTAATTCAATCATGGTAGCTATTGCGCTACTACTAAAGCCGCAATTGCGAAAAATATTATAACTAGTAGCTAAATTGTTACTAAAAGTTGCTACTACCAAATAGATAAGCTAAGTGAATGAAATTGCTACTGACACTCATCACGGTTGCCGTTCTGCTACTATTTGACACGACAAAATAGTCGCTATGACCGGCTCAACTTACGCCCAAGTTGATCAACCTCAACTCCCCTTGATCCTGGTCTAGCCAAGCCAACACCTTTGTGTGCACCGTTGCTCACAACTTGACACTTTGCGCCTTTGGACAAGAAGAGGAACTTGAATGCAAAACCGCCCACAGTTTGACTCGCTAACCTTCGAACCCGTGTACCTCTTCAACCACTAGAATCCCGTTGGTAGGTTTGGAGCTGGACAACACGGTGAATTTAGCGATGGTTCCTTTGGCACTCCAACCACTCACCAATCGAGAACAAGAGGGAAGAAGGGAACTCTACTTCGTTGCTCTCCGGACTCTAGCAAAGGTTGAGTCTTTAGCCTTGAAAAACTCGAACTCTTTTGTGGGATTAAGGACTAGAACTCCAAGCTCTTTCCTTTCTCTCTTCCAGTTTTGATTTAGAAGCAAAGGTCCAACCTTTCTTCTCAAATCCTCTCTCTTTATGTTGCGTGAGTATAACAAGGACAATGGATAACAAGGATGGATTCTCTCTAGCGTAAACTCGGTTTGTGTTGTGATTTTAAGAGCCTTCTCGCCTTGTATTTATAAGGGAGGAAGTGAACTTAGAATCCTAAAAACTTACTAGATAAGCGGCTCATTTATCTTTAAGATAAATAGCTTTTATCTCTTTGTTAGCTAAAATTGTGGCGCCTCCCTCCAAGGAAGATCAAAACCGAATCCATAACCATTCTCCTATAATTGTGCCGCCTCCTTTTGTATTTAAATACAACAAGTCAGCCCACAATTATCTCACCAACAAGATAAGATATTAACCGCCAAGATAAATAATTAATCAAGTTAGTTAGGAATCACCCTTAACTACTTGCGCAAGGAAGGAGAGAATACCTCAACCATCTCCTTTTTATTTATCTTTCCCACATAATAAAACTAACCAGCTTTTATCTTTAAGGGGGCCGATTTTATTTAGAAGTTAGGGGTGTCTAGATTCACTCCAACAACTTCCTAAATTTGTGGAAAGGACTTTAACCACCTTTGCACAAAAATCGCAACCACTTAACAAGATAACCAGCAGCTAGAATTATTCCCATAATGTTCAAATTAGACTTATAACCACTTAGGTAAAAGTCTTAAGGCAACTCCAAAGCTTACCGCAGTAAATAATCACATGCGATAACAACCCCAGTAAAAATCCAATTTTTACTGAAGCCCTTAACCATCCTTGCAACCGCCAATATATTTAGCTAAGAACATTCCTGAAGCGGTGGAGATATTCGGGGAGAAGATCTCAACCGAATGGAGCACAAAAATAGCAACCGAATTTCAGTTTCCGGGACTTTCAGCCAAACCCTAGAAATTAGGGTTTCTCGGGTGACACGGCGCCTAGCGCCCAGTGCGCGCCCGTGCTCCGTTGTCTCGTTGCTGTTCTAGCGCCCAACGCCTGCAGCGAGTCCCTGCGCACCCAAGCACACCTTAGCGCCCAGCGCCCGTGTCTTGGCAACGCGTGCTCATGCCTTGTCTCGACGTCGCGGCGTTCCTGCCCAAGCGTGCCCTTAGCACCCAGCGCTAGCACCTTGGCATCGCCCACACATCTTGACACACCCGTAAACATGCTCATGGCCCATGTCTTGGCCTGGCATCACCCAGCGCCCCTAGAACATGTCCTTAGCCTTGTCACCATGTCGTGGCCCTTGTCCCTCGACGTTGCCCCGCGCACCTAGTCACAGCCAACTCCCGTGCCCAGCACTACAGCGTCCGTGTCTTAGGATTCCGTGCTTGTCAAAGCTAACTTGGCCCCGCTGTAAGCTTGTCTTAACCTAGTCAAGACTAAGCCACAAAAACACTCTGGGTTGGATGGCAACTCTAGCTTGTGCATCTCCTTTCCTTCGTTCTTTGCTCATGACACCCGGTGTCAACTTGGCTTTGCATGTGACTTGCATGATCCCCTAGGGACCAACCGCCACTAGTCAAACCCCAGTCACAAAGACCGGTCACACCCACTTGCATTCAAGGTGAGCCTAGCTCACTGCCAAGTAACCGAGCCCCAGACTCATCACTTGCATAACCTCATCAGGTTACCTCAGCATTTCGACCAAGTGCCAGGGACTCGAACCCATCACTTGTCTCCCGCGCGTCACCGCCAGCTCTCAGCGACGCAGCCCGCATCTTGATATGTGTAGCTCCAAGACACCCACATGTTAACTCGGCAAGCCCTGCTCCCAAGTCCTCCACGCATTGAGTAACACTTGGCGACCTCCACAACATGAGTTACTTGTGGTCAGTTGGGTTCAGGGCTCAGGCCATCGCCCCTAGGATCAAGAACTGTGACATTCTCCCCCAACTAAGCTTTAGCGTCCTCGCAAAGCCTCAAGTGGTCTTGGACTCAGGGACTCGAACCCCAAGTATTTTCCATAAGTTATTGATGTGGCGCCCTCACGCCCCCTTGTTGCTCTTGCCTAGCAACCATCAAGACAACTTAGCTTAATCTCAAATTAAGCATAAAGAGTATCGTCATACCTTTGCCCATTCGCTTGGTGACATCCTATGGCCATATGCCTACCACGCTTCCTCTGTGCCTACACACTCATCCCCCTGGGAAAGTGAGCACAACCTTGCCACATAGGATGGACATCAACTCCCAGAGCTTTGGCCATTCACATCCTAGTAAGCCATGAAAGTTCGCCTTCAAAGGGCAAGGCCATCATCTTGGAAACTCTCCACTAGTCTCCTCATACGGCTTGGCAATTCTTTCATCTTTATTATCTTCAACGTCTCTTTTGTCTATCTTTGTAAATCCTACATCACCTCATAGACAAGCATAACGTTAACCAATACAAATTAACAAAGTATCTATAATTTTACCTCAGACATGTGTGTCCTGGTGCCTTGCGCCTACCGCAATCACCCATCAAGCCTTACGCCCGCAGCGCGTCGAACCAATCCTCACATGGCCCTGCGCCTGCTGCGCTTCATGCTTGATCACGCCAATGTCTCGTACCCCGCACGCCTTTCTTTGTCAAGACCTTGTCAACCTTGTCGATGCTCTGCGCGCCCGGCACGCCCACGCCATCGATTCTTGGAACGCCTCACGCACTATGACTTCGTCTTTGACACCGCGCCATCGTAGTGCGACAAGTCCCGAATCCTGGGACACTTGGATCCTCGATCCTTTCTTGATCCGCTTCCTTGGGCTTCACCATTCACGGGATCCATGACTACTCGCTAGTCATGATCATGGCAACCACCCTTCTAATTCCAACTTCATGTCCCGAAGACATAACCATATAGAATTAGAACGACTAGACCATACCTTGCTCTTTCCATCACACCTTGCCATGCCTCCTTGCCTCATGATCTTGCTCCTTGTTTCTCACCTTTGGTTACATAGTTAGGCTCCCCCAACTGTCCTTGGGTTACCTCCTAACTCTTTTCCCCAACCCCTCCAAAATCAGGGTTTCGCAAACCATACAATAATGATGTTACAGCGTTAATGAATCTTTCCTTTTTACGAGTTTAGAGGAGACCATCTCCTCATCTTACTCCCATGCTCCCATTGTATTAATTAGGGCACACACTGCCCTCACTCACCATGAGTGCATAATACAAACACATGCGAAGTAAAACAAAAAGGAAACTACTTTATTCATTAAATGGGAAAAACCAGTTTACATTGTCGCGATCGACCATCAATCCAACAATGAAACAAACCAAAATAAATCAACTTAAATGAGAAACACTTCTTAAATCAAACATCAAGAAGACAAGGGACCATCCCCGAACAAAATATCATAAGCTTCATCACTCTGAGGCACCGAATAAGGAGGAGAAGGTGGCTCTATCTTCACCTTCTTCAATGGCGGTCCTACTTCTCCCTGAGGAGTAGGACTAGGAGCAGCATTCCAAGGATAATAAAGGGAAGGATCAACTCCTTTAATCCATCTAGCCCGTCGGTCGGCATACACTCTCATGCCCTTCTTGTAGAGGATAACTTCGGCTTCAGCATCAAGTAAGAATGGAGCTCCCAAGATCATTGGATTAGTGGTCCTGCCCACCAAGCTGAACTCTTACGTGTGCGACAACTCCCCAAGCTGGATAAAAACTTTGGTAACACCAAGAATTTCCTCTCGGTTCCCATTACCAACTATCACTGCTCGTCCACTGACCTTGCTTATAAGCATTACCAACTATCAATAGATTGAGTGTCAAGGTTGTGTAACATTCCATTTGAGTTCTCCTTGTCCAATTACAAGCTTTAGCCTGGAGGCTCTCATGGGAGATTTTATGTCATCCGTCAAGCCGAATTCTACTGAACAAGACACCAACCAAAGGATTGTGTGCCAAGAGTATGAAGGGGACCACGAGAGCGCTTATGGTCCTGTGATCATGGTAGAGACCGACACCACCAATTTGAAGAATATGATGGCAAAGAATATCTCAACAAAATATTCACAAATTGATGCATTAAACACCTCCAACATGAACCATCACAAAAACACTACTAGAATTCTAGATATGCTATAGCATATAAAGCAAAAACAGAATGAAGCAGTTCATGAGGTGGAGCAACCTGTTGATGACTTAAGTTGTTTTACCACTCCTCCCCTGTTCGAATAAAAAAGGTCACCACCACTCAACCACCCACTTGATTTTGAAGACAACTCATCAGAAGACAGTTTCCACATCGACTTCATGAAGTTTTATGCCTCTGAAGTAAACTACCAATTTGTCTCCCCCTTAATTCTTCATCAAGATAATAAGGATGATCACACCTTCAACTTTGAGAATAAGGAGTCATCGCCTCCCTCCGAGTCATCAGAGGAGAGTGCCACCATTAACTTCAAGGAGCCCCTTCCCCCTAAAGTTGATTTCCATCAAGGCTCTTCCCATGAGCCTCACCCCAAAGATGAGGATGTCTACATCCTTGAAACTGGAGATGAGGAGTCATCAAACTTTGATCTGCACCTGGAGGATCAAGGCCTTCTCCACCCATGCTTGAGTGATGTAAGGTGGAAGCCCGACTTTCACTCACTAAGTGTGTAGGCCACATTTCCGTTTTATTATGGACCGGAGCTAGAAGATAAAGTCCACAATCGGAGTTCTCCCTTCACCACTTAATGAAGATAAGGATGCCTACATACTTAAATTTAAAAGGGAGGAAGATTCCACCTCCACTGAAACTCCTAAGCTCCATTAATGGCTATTTCTCACTCTTTTTTCCTCTTTTGCTCTCTAATGTTTGAGTAGTCTCATTGTACTCTAGGTTGGAGATTTTGACTCCAAATCCCTAAATGAGCTTGTAGTACCTATTGCACTCAAATTATTTGTTTCCTCTTTTGAATTTACTAATTGTTCTAAGATTGACCATCTTTGTGTATTTATGGTAATTCCTATTGACATTTAATTTGAAGTTAGAGATTGAGACCAAGAGAGTGAAACCCTAGTTTTTCCCTCTTAAATTAGTTGTTGAATTCTATTACTATGTTTAAAACTTGTGATTAATGATACTCAGTGAGGTGAAATGAATAATGTGCCCCCAATCTAATGAATTCTCAAGAAAGATGGGGGCAAGAGGGAGAGAGGCGTGAGAAGGAGTTCCAGAGTGCCATCCAAAAATAGGAGTAATGCTTTAATGAGGGAGATATCATCGATTTGTCAAAGCGAGAGGCAGAGGTCTAGGAGCAAACGGGTTCTAAGAGATAGGTCAAGGTACGGTAAAAGTTCATTCGATTCGTGGGGCTCGAGGCACAGTAAGAGGGGAGACAAGCGATGTTTAAGGAGCTCTTGGAGGTCTGTTTTTAGGCATAGGCAGTCCCGTGACTACTCATTGTCGCCCAGCCCTGCGAGGCGATCCTATCGTAGGTCACCAAGGAGGAGGGCAAGCGTGAAAGTCTCTGGGTCCAGATCCTGCAATATAGATGGTGAGTCTAGTAGTAGTGGTTGTGTGGTGATGTTCGTTGATATTGTCAATATGAGAGCTTCAAAGAAGGCTGTCGAAATGATCCTGAGGCAGCTTGGTGAAGTTGAGGAGCTGTTCATCTCCCAAAAGGCCCGGTTTAATAATCCTTGTCCTTTGACTTCGCGAAGCGCGAAGATATGTCCCAGGTTAATTCAGCAGTTAAGGTACTTTGTGGTAAGTGGTTCATGGGGAACAGATTGTATGCTGGCCGATCTAAATTTCCACAGGGTCATAAGGAGAAGGGGAAAGATCGTGGTGTAGAGCAGGCCATGAGGAAACATATTAACGATTCAATATTCTTTGTTGAGGGGCTCGACAGTTGCAATCGCACATGTGTAGAGGTCTTGCTATTGTTCCGGGTCGAGTGATGATTCCATTCCATGTGTTAACAATATTTCTTCATTCCATATTGGTGGCGTTGAGGTCGTTTTGGATTCAAGTAAAGTTGTAGTCCATATTGAGCATAGTGGGAGTAGGTCGGAAGACCTGAATCGTCACCCAGATTTTCAAATTATCATCGGGAGTCATAGCTTTGTCCATGGCAGTGTTTGGGAGAAGTAGCTTGGGGACGATACTGCTGAGGTGTTGCTTGTTGTTTCGAAGGGTGAAATTTCAAAAGTTTAGAGGGAAGGTGGTATGTCTAGTTAGGGGAGGAATAAGACATTGAGAAATGAGGCGCCGCTTCGTCACGGGCTCCAAGGTGCCCAGGTTGTTCCTTGTTGTACAACCTGTTGGGTACGCCTGCGCTTGGTTATTCTTGAGCCAGTTTCCCAGTGTTGGGCTTTGGGAAGATCAATTAAAGGTAGAGCAGCGGACCCAGGAATTTTATTTGGAGGGTGGGCAAAATTTTTTTATGACTCTATCATTCTATAAACATTATGTATATTGTATTTTTTCAAAAATTATAAGAGCATTTTACTTATTTTTAAAATTTTCGAGGGGGGGGGGGGAGGGGGAGCAGTGGTGAGGATCTGATTGGTCCAGGCCAGTTGTCCCCTCCACGAGATAGGCAAGTGCAAGTAGCAAGGGTAATGGGAATCTTCCAGGTTGGAGCAGGAATACCATGTTTCCTCAACATAGCCATAATCTGTGTGCAACTGAGTAGAATCTCAAGGCAGGTGCCAAGTCGGCTAGCGTCCATAAACCAGTTTCAGTCGTGAGCCAACTACTAAGATAGGGGTGTCCAAAGTGGGCATCTTAAGGATGAAGTTCTTGAAGGGGCATGCAAGAAGGCTAGTAGTCTTGTAGAGTGCTTTGAAGCGGCATGAATCAATGCAAGTTATTTGGAAGAAGGGTGTAGTCACTCTAGTACAAGGCTTGGTTATTCTCAAATAGAGAAAGTGAAGGGAGGTGAGAATGGGGAAAACCTTAAAAACTTATTTGATGAGCCAGAGTTCCCCCAGGTTTTGAAACGGTAAGCCTAAAGGCTCTAGAGGAGCAAGGCTCTGAGGAAGCTCATGTGCAGGAAGAAGCGAGGCAAACCCTCTTGGTAGCTAAAAAGCTCGGGAGCTCTGTTTCTGACGAAAGGTGTGCGTTTAGTAACCTTGAAGATGTCATTCAGAAGTCTAAAAAGAGCTCACCCCTAAGGTGCCATGCATAAAGGAAGGTTTTAAAGGTAATGCTCTAAGGCAGAAGAAGGCGCAACACAAAGTCTAGTTCTAGAACGGAGCATCGCTATATGAAATTCTCTTTGGGATTTAACAACTACTCTTGAAATATCCCTAAATTTTACAAAGTAATTAAAAGGTATTAAAGCTATAAATCATCTAGAAAGGAGAAATCCATAATAAAATGAAGTAATTTGTAATATACATTAAAGTTATCAACTCACAACATAAATTAACATGTTGTGGCGAGGAAGACTAATTAATCAAGTTCAGAGTTACTAATTAATCAAGTTGAGAGGTTAATCTATTAAATTAAGTTAGAAACATATCCATTATTTTACCATTATTTTCCATTATTCTTTTATAAATTCTTTATTTCCTTCATCCTTCCTTAATAAAGTCCTTATTTAGTGGGTTGCTATGAAAATACCCATTACACTCTTTATTACTTACCCACGGTAATTCATGTAACACTCCTCATTCTTTCCAAATAAAATCCTTATTCACTTCATTTTTTTTCTTTCCTAGTTCTTATTTTGTGGTTGGATTGACAAAAATAAACCCACCTAATTCTCATTTCCTTCCTCCACGTTAATGCATGCAATTATCTTCAATTTACTACTTCTGATCTTGTGGCCAGATTAATTAACAAAAAAAAAACACTCATCAACTCCCCATATCTCACGCAACCTTTCACTTCTCCTCTTACACTTGTCATCATTTTTCCATCATGTATGCCTTGGAAGCTGAAGTCTACAGTCTCACCTATTAATCAGACTTCCTTCGCTCACTTCTGCATTCATTCTCATGTTTCATGCAACTCATCAAGGGGAGCACACTTCCTTCTTCCTCCTTGAGAAAACTAGAAACGAGCATCTAATTCCAGCCATGAGCCATATATCATTGTGTAGATGTATCAAAGAGCTTCAATTCTACTGTAACCTTTTCCATTTTCATCACATATTCCGGTCAAGGTGATCTAAGGAAGGAAAGGTGTTCTAATAACCAATCTTTCTTACTAGTCTCAATTTCGGGTTTTTGGTAATCATTCTGAATATTTCTTCAACATAAAAAATGTTCTATTTTGAAAGAAATTTCCATCCATATAAAGAAATCATAATTCCATGTCCCTTTCAGTTCTGGGTGAATCAGGGAAGTAATGAGTACAGTTAGAGCACATTTAGTCGATCTTTAAGAGTAGTCTTCGTTTCTCCAGAAATTCTGAATTTTTGGTAAGCTTTCTGAATAGTTGTTTCAACACCAAAGTTGTTCCTCTTTGAAATAGATTTCCATACATATAAAGAACTCGAGTTTTCATGGCCGTTTAAGTTATAGGTGAGACAAAGAAATGACGAGTGCAGTTAGAGCACATTTCGGTAAGGTCTTATTGCTTTGGTGCTCTAATCTTTGTGACTCTTCTTTTGATAATTCAAAATGGGTTAAAACGAGCCTTAATATATTATTTTGTTTCCATGCAAGTGGATAGAACAACCTAACTCAAGAGGATATTAAGTGTTGGGGTTATTCCTACTCAAACCAACACCAAAGAGGTAGATCTATGTTCCTGCCCTACCTTTCCTTCGAAAGTTTTCTTGTTTATCTTTCCAGCCCTTATTATGCTCATCCTTTCTTCCATTCACATCTAGGAACCCCCTTGAAACCTTGTATTGGGTCCAAGGTCCTAAATTTATAGAGAAGTGGCCAAGAGAACTCAACCTAAACAAAAGGGTAAGTGGTGCATGAGGATCTACATATCCTCTTCGGTTTGAGAACTTTGGCCCTACAGACTTAAGTTGCCTTATTTTTAATAATAGGGCCGAAATGTATTAGTAAAATTACCTCTAAAACAAGTCCTAAATTACTTTATTATGTTATGTTATTGGTTCAAATGGTTTGGTTTAATATGGTACCTAATAGTGTGTAATTCGGTCCTAAATAATGTTTAAAACTTGTGGTGAATCTTGGTTACTGGGTGAAGATGGGTAGACCTGAAAACTTGAAGTAAACTTTGGTGATTTGGAGGATATTAAACTGAAAGTAAGGGTAAGATATAAGACTAACTTTGAAGAAAATGGGTTTGATGGATTAGTATATATAGTGGGCTGATTTGGTAATTTCTAAAAGTTATGGGCGCTGGTAGGTAACTTTGAGAAGAAAAGGTGAATGGTTGGTGGTTGTAGAAGTTTGAAAAATTAAGAGTAAAAGTGAGGGAATAACGTGGAATAATAGGTCTTGGATGTGTATAGTTAAGTTAAAGGTGAATTTGGTGATTTTAGGAAACTTTGGGTCAACTTGGTAATCTTTGGTAAACATGGGTGCCGATTGGAAACTAAGAAAAGATTGAAAGTTGGATGGTGAATATTCTATTTGGAGACCTAAAGTACTAATGGATTATTAGGTGTGGTTAGACTTAAAAATGGATTAAGGAGGTGGATATAAGATGTGTCGATATAATATTACAAAGATTGTAGGTTCACTAGTCACAAATATGAATTCAAATGGTAATAATGGAAGTTAATTATATGTCACTAAGTTAAGGATGGATGGCTAGATTAATAACTTGACCAATTTAATAAAATAAACATTAGGTTAAAATAAGGTCTTGTACAAGGGTATTAGACTTTAGAGAATAAAAGTAAGAATTAATGTATTAGAAATTGTAAGGTAATAGACTAAGTGTTAGGGATAATGGTAGTTAAAATGAAAGAGTAGCAAATAAAAAGGGATAAAATAGTAAATGAGATTTAGTTAAATTGGAGGAATTCATAAAGCCAATTTGGGTATTGAATTAGTTGTGTCTTAATATGAAATTAAGGAAGTATTGAAGTTGTCTAGCAAAGGGCTCTAGAATTCAGTTTGGTGGAGCAGACAACTAAAAGGAGTAAAATACCTTGAACCGAGAGAAACAAGAAACTAATAGTGTGTATCTCCTCTTCAATCTAGGACTTGGATAACTTACTGCACGAGCTAAGACGTTTGTGTGGATCATGTGAACGAGGTAAGGTATTATGTTGTTTGAATACCCCGAGGGTTTGCCGTGGGTTTGTGTGCTACTTGTATTACGTGACAAGAAGATATTCGTGCTCACTTAATTATAATTATTCATGTAAACGGTTTTTTGTATGATTATGATCTGTTCGCTTACTTGCTAATTGTGCGTGTATTGATTTAAACCAAACGAACAACCACTGTTTGTACACTTATAAAATACAAATAAGCTTGAGGAGTGTAACAATATTGAAAGTAAGACAATATTGATTCATTATTCATGATGCAAAATACTAAAATTTTTCTTAAATATTGAGTAAACATCTTAATATTGGCAAGTGTGACATGGATCAAGATTCCATGGAATAAACAATGTTGGAGCTCATATTCACCGAATAGTAAATTATCTAAGTACATTCCTTAGGTAAAGGTAGTTGAAACCATACTAAATTGTGAGTTTGAGAAATCCAAGTTGGGAGGCAACTTGGTCGTGCTTGTGTACGTGAGTGAATGACTGAAAATAGGTCCGCTCCTTAGTAAATTCCAACGAGCCTATTGATTGTTGGTCGGGTCGCCCAATCTGGCGCAAGCCACTGCCTGTAGGCCCCCGCCTTATAACAATGGAAAATTGCTTGAGTGTCCCCCTTCTAACCGGGTGGCACAAAAGGTTTATGGAAAGGTAAAACTTGAGATTCTAAATAGCTAAAAGGTATAAACACTCAAGAAACTCCATGACATAAATATAAACTCAAAATTCCATAAAGAATGGAACAGATCAATGGAAACTTAAAACACGCCTAATCTTCTTTATCACTCAAATGTTGGTTATGATGTATTATGCATATGATTAGTTGGTTGTTGATTATGTTTACCTATTGAATATTGGTATTGTGGATTCGTGTTATTATGTGATTACTGTTATAAAGTTTGGTATTCTTTTATTGTACAATGGATGCATGCCAACAGTGACTAAATACCTGAGTGTAGCCCGAGGGTCTACGAGGTTGTATGATATCATACTAGCAGTTGGGTGGACCCCTATAACAACGTTTTATAGGTTCATAAGCGAAGGTACTCAGCCGGAGTGCGGGGTTGAGTAGCTTGGGGTTGCTAATCAAAACAATGTTTTACTTTGGACATCAATGTAATTTGCTCCCAGTTGTGGGACAAGATGGTACGGTCTGTAATTATGGAGTTATGTATTTGTGAATCGTATGCACATCGTTCCTATTAGAAGGTAGCCTGGTTGTGCATCTAGGTGTACAACAATTATTGTGCATCTAAATGTGCAACGATGATAACATCCCGAGGAGATAGAGGTTGTTTCCGCTATGTTTTGAAGGAGATGTTACAAATCTTGTGTAAGTAAGTAGCTGTAGGGGAAAATAGAGTAATGACAAATATTTGAGAGAGACTTTACAACTGATGTAGGGGTGGTAAGGGTACGTTTAAGGGATGAAAGTAGTTTATAGGCGCAGCAACTTGTGTTGTATTGTCCACCCTTGTGAATTGTTTGGTCATGTGCCTTTAATTATAAAAGAAATACTACTCAATGAGGTTTACTTGAATCGGTTTTGAAGGTTAAAATTAACTAGGTAAGATTTGGCTCATCTTTGGTTTAGAGAGTCATTATCTTTGTTCTATTAGACAACTAGAGTAAATTATGAATAAGACCATGTTTGGGTGAATTTGAGTGATTCTCTCAATCCCGGGGTACATTTAGTTTTACTGCTTTCTTTTATTTTTCACTCATCAAGCCCAAACCCCCAAACCCAACAATTTACATTTATGCACTTTTATATATGTTAACTCACATTTATTAAACTTATAATTAGTAGATGATTGTAAAGTCCCTGTAGATACGATCTTGTTGGATTATAATGACAACATTCACTGCCCATTGATTCGCAAGATACTTCTATATTATTTTACCCAACAACGAGGGCAACGTGGGGAAGGTGCTCAAAACAAATTTTGAGCATGGTGCTCAATTAAATCATGGTCATTGGATTTTATAATAGGGGTATAGATGTCAAATTTAACTTTAGTTTTAAGAAATAAAGGAAAAAATGTAAGATTGCATGATCTAGTTTAAAGAGAAAGAAATAAATCAATAATTCTAATAAATATTCCCCCAATTGGCGGTTATAATTTTTTAACTGTAATAGAAGTGGAGTAGTAATCTGAAAAAATCAAAAGTCCCACTTTTACGTAAAAAAATATATTTAAAAATACAAATTAGAAATTAATTGACAAGATATTACAATCGAACAAAAATAAATCAAAGAATTATATTTTGAAACAACTATTACTTTACCTAAATATCTACACTTTTACTTGAATTAGGAATTAATTAAAATTCACACTTCTAAAAAAATCCACACTTACATTTTAAAAATTTGACATTTTACTAATATATCTAAATAAGAATGTAATTTTAGATGAGTTTGTATATTGCAATGATCTAATTTGAAAAAAATGATAAACTATTAACATTTTCTAAAGTGGGAATGTAGCCGATCTAGTTAGAAAAAGAGAAAGAAAGACGTAAATTTAAAACAAATTGTTTTGAAAGAAGCAATTTGAAAATAATTTGACATGAACCATAAATATAAGATCACAAGTGAAATTCCTAGGTTGTCTTATTTATTACTCATTAAAATAATTTCACTTATTCGTTTTAACATTGTATTGTTCAAATAAAAAATTACACTTTTATCAAACAAATCTACACCTATATTTTACAAAATCTATCCTTTTACTTAAATAACTACACTAACTTAAATGAGCAATTACTAAAAATTTACAATTCTATCAAATAAATCTACACATTCATTTTGAAAAATCTATCATTTTATCTGAATATCTACACTTTTACTTTCATTTTTAGAAAAATACTAAAAATCTACACTTCGGTCATAAAAATCTACACCTTCGTTTAAAAAAATCTATCCTTTTACCTAAATATCTACATTTTTATTAAATGAGCAAACATATCTACATTTGCATTTTGAAAATTGTATAATTTTATTTAAATATCTAATTTGAAAAGAAAACTATAAACCATCAATTCTAATAAAGATCTTTATTTAAAAATAACAATATAAAAAAAATCTTTTGACATAAAATTTGTAGCATTAATGGATGTGAGAAATAAATTTCCACAATGTCAATGTTGTATATTTAGGGAAGTTACTAGTGGAATAATTATTAAAATGCTAATTACTTTCACAATCTCCACGTTCTATATTTGAGAGATAAAACTTAGTAGAGAGCGTGACTCTTTTTAAAATGGACAAGAGGAAGTTGGGTGAGAAAAACTTCCGTAAACTTTCTCTTATCAATAAGGAGGGGAGTGGTTGGTTATAATTGAAAAAGTCTATTATACCCTTATTATTATTTGATTGTTTTTCTTTTTTATAAAACTAATTATTAAATAAATAAATACATAAACAGTTGAGATTAATATTTTAAAAATAAATTGTAATCTAATGACTAGAAATTATTTAAGTATGCCCAAACTTTACCCATAGGGCTGATGACAGTGTCACAGCGAGAGCATGCTACAGCATAGTGAGCTGCCCCATATTTACCCGGGCCTTATTCATCAGAAACATTGTGCCCGGTGACAACAAGAATCCACAATAGTTTCGCTTTTATGTAGTACGATATAGGCTGTGAAGTAAACAATACATAATGTAAAACGTTGAGAATGGTATAAGCCCATTTATATTCTAATATGGGCTTGATGATGGGCCGTTTGTTTTGTAATGTTTTTAGCGGTCAAAATCCTAGAAGGCATACAATTGAAAATAAACTGCACCGTGATGCAGTTTTGACACCCGAAATGTCTATAAAAACGCAGCCGCCTGATGTATCTTCATCCTCCCCATTTGCATCAAGCCAAGAGTTATTACGAAATTGCAAAGGTTAGTTTAATATTTTGCAATTTTAATTTCCAATTTCTATATTTATTAAGTTGTTCTAATCTTTAGGTTTTAGCATATTTGCTTTGTTAAATTAATTAACTGATTTTTTGCAGTTAATTTTATTGTATAGGAATCTCTCTAATTACTTCTAATCCCATCCAAAATTCTTGAGGTTAGTATGTTGCTCTCTAATTTTAATTCCTCATTTTTGTACTAGATACTTGTAATCATTTAGGTTTAGTTGTTTAATTAGTATTTTAATTCATAATTAATTAATGTTTAATTTTATAACTTGTTATTAAATTAAAATGGTACATAAATTAGTAAAATAATTAAGTAGGTATTATTGTTATAGAAAAAAATTAATCTTGGTAGTTTTAGTTGTTTAATTAGTATTTTAATTCGTAATTCATTAATTCATTAATTTTATAACTTGTTTTTAACTTAAAATGATGCATACTAATTAAACAACTAAAACTACCAAGATTAATTTTTTTTTCTATAACATAATAATACCTACTTAATTATTTTACTAATTTATGCACCATTTTAAGTTAAAAACAAGTTAAAAATTAATGCATTAGTTAATTACGAATTAAAATACTAATTAAACAACTAAAACTACCAACATTAATTTTTCCTATAACATAATAATACCTACTTAATTATTTGGCTAATATATACACCATTTTAAGTAAGAACAAGTTATGATATTTATGCATTAATTAATTACAAATAAAATTACTAATTAAACAACTAAAACTACCAAGATTATTTTTTTCCTATAACATAATACCTACTTAATTATTTGACTAATTATGCACCATTTAAAGTTAAAAACAAGTTAAAAATTAATGCATTAATTAATTACTAATTAAAATACTAATTAAACAACTAAAACTACCAACATTAATTGTTGCCTATAACATAATAATACCTACTTATTTATTTGACTATTTTATACACCATTTTAAGTTAAAAACAAGTTATCAAATTAATGTATTAATTAATTACGAATTAAAATACTAATTAAACAACTAAAACTACCAACATTAATTTTTTTCCTATAACATAATAATACCTACTTAATTATTTGACTAATTTATGTACCATTTAAAGTTAAAAACAAGATATAAAATTAATGCATTAATTAATTACGAATTAAATTACTAATTAAACAACTAAAACTACCAACATTAATTTTTTCCTATAACATAAAACCTACTTATTTATTTGACTATTTTATACACCATTTTAAGTTAAAAATGAGTTATCAAATTAATGTATTAATTAATTACGAATTAAAATACTAATTAAACAACTAAAATACCAACATTAATTTTTTCCTATAACATAATAATACCGACTTAATTATTAAACTAATTTATACACCATTTATTATTCGCAAGTAATAATAACTAATTATAAATTAATAACAATAATAAATGATGAATTACATATATTATTAAACAACTAAAACTTACAAAAAATTAATGTAAACCATTAGCAAGATGTCTACATATTATTTTAACTTACATCAAATTTAAAGAATAACAAGTTATACAGTAATGACGGTAGTTAATTACGAATTTAATCATAACTAATTAGACAAGTACTTATATATATATATATATATATATTTGAAACCTAGTAAACAAAGACATTTAATATCCAAAAAAATGAGAAATAAAAATTAAAAAACCACACTAACCTCTTCAACTTCGGAGCATTTGTCAATGTTGAAGTGAATTTTTTTGGTGTTTGTGGTTGATAAAATGAGCTTGACTGAGTTTGGTTTTTATAGAAATTTTTTGCTGTCATAAACCGCATCACATCGGTGCAGTTTATTTGCAAGGTTCTGTATAATCTTATCCGACAAAATCGCGGAAATCGCGGAATACGGACGGCTGATATTCATTCTGAATTTGTAAATAAACCGCATCGCTGAATCCATTTTCTGGCAAAGACGTGTTCAACTAATGTGGTTTATGGCATAATTAACCAATAATTGCATTGTCTTAATGCGGTTTACGACAAGCTGCATTAGCTTAGTGCGGTTTATTCAGCCAGTTTTGGTACATCCGCGTATTTTTTTTGAAAAAAAGCCACCGTAAGTAATTTTTTTTGACAAATGGTATTTCGGCGAAAATTTTTCAAAAGACTAAAAAAATGCATTCTTAGAACACTCATAAGAAAAAGTAAATTCCATCCACTAACAAATATTATTTATTACATCCTCACAATCTCTCTTGTTTACCAAGATTCTAAAAAAAGAGTAACTCAAAACCTCTTTTACATCTTTTTTTTCTCTTTTACCACTATGGGTGGAATCCAACCCTTAACAATCTCATAAATCTCTTTCTTCCACATCATTTATCATAGTAGACCCATATTTAGGTTCATAGGGCATCACCAATAAAGAAAGTGGATTCCACTTATTTTAAGGGCATGAAACGGGGACATTTGTTTTAGACAGGGAAACAGAATGAAATCAGGAAAGAGAATGAAGAGGAATTCCTTTTAATTTTCGTGATTGTTTGTTTGAACGGAGAGAAATGAAATAAATAACCGGTCAACGGAATGACGCCAACTGCCAGTCAATAATTGCCGGTCAACATTTATTGACCACCGGTCACCAGTCAATGGTCATTAGTCATTAATCGTCATATGTCACGATCAAAATATACTGGGAAAGGTCAACGAAATAACTGCCAGCTGCCGGTCAATAATTGTTGATCAACATTTACTGACCACCCGTCAATGGTCATTAGTCATCATATATCACCGGTCAAAATATACTGGAAAAGGGATGGAAAATCAAAATAGAGGATTTTAAGGTAATTCATTCCCTCGCAAGATTCCCACACACCCCTTAATTCTTTCTTTCACATTCTCCCCATTGACGTCAGTAAGAATCTTCTCGTTGTATACCTCATCATGGCATGCCCTGATCTCTCTTCTCTGTCCCGAACCGTTGATAATTAGAGCAGGAGTGATGTAAAATACCATGAAGATGACATGTGGAACTAGAGTAATAGTAGAAAAAACAGTCAGGAACGAAGTTGCCTACATAGGCTATATTTCAAAATCATCTGAATCCACGTACATAGATATCCCCGAGAAATAAATTGCCTAATTCTCCGTGGTAACCGCAAGAAGCCTCATTAACATCTTAGAGTGGCAAAACCAAGGCACATGTTGAAACTTGACAAGCTGCTGCTATTCTGTTCGAGATTCACTTCAAGTCTCAGCCCCTACATTCATATCAGTCACTCCCTGTTCACTTCAAGTCTCGGTCCCTTACAGCACATGGTAAAAAGTGTAATGTTTATGAAAGTGAATTGAGCTCCGTGAATGTAATCGAATGAATGGAGCTGACTAAACAAGTAACCGATTAAACTACATAATCGCATAATCGATATTGATTGCTGCTAGCTAGCTAATTAACATTGCTACTAGTATATTAAACTATAGTATTCCTAAATTTCTCACGTGTAATCACATCAAACTTCTGCGCCATTTCTGATGTCAAATAGTTCTTCCAATCTCCAATTTTCCCTTTTCTGAAATAAGTACTATTCTCCACAGCATAACCCCCTTCTGGTCGATGTTTCCCAGTCTTATTCACTTCAAGTTGACTCCAATTCTCAAAACTACAAAACTTCCCAATCTTTTCCACAACACCTTTGTCTCACTTCCTCTTTCGAAAATGAACTACCCATAAAATCAGCAATCCTCTTCACATACGAGAAGGATCTACTATCTTCCATCATATCCTCATACTTCATCATCAACACCTTATCAGGATTATCTTGACTCGCTTTCCAATACCCTAGAACATGATCCCAATACGGTCCATATAGTGATACTCCTCTTGTAAAGAGATCAAACGCCTTGTATAATGAAACGGTGTCGTTTTCATCTGGACACTTTGATACGATGTTGTTGCCAAAAAGCCAGTAGGATATGAATGTGTCCTTTGGATCTCTCCATATGTAGAAGATCCAGAAGATGTGATTGTTATTGGAAAACATGAAGACCAAAGCGACTGAAGCAAGAAGAAGATGGGAGAGTTTTAATTTTGTACATGTATTATGTGTAAAACGTTATGTTACAGAACTAATAGCCCAACTATGTTTATATACTAATATATCTCTTTGTAAAGATAAATAATGCTGTTAACAAAATCCTAACTAACCTAATATTTAGATGTTTTCAGATAAAAGAAATAAAACTGTAAACTAACATTGTACTGGGTTAATTAAACATTGGACTCGGTTGTATACTAGCCCAATACCCCCCCCCCCCCCAAGCCGTTGGTAAACGAAGTTACCAAGGCTTGACTTGTCATCTGCACGCATGCCGATACGCGAGAGCTTATCCTTGTATTTGACTCCTGGTATCATATCAGCTAGTTGATCAGAAGTATGAGTGTAAGTGATGTCCACCAAACCTTGTTGAATCTTCTCCCGAACAAAGTGACAATCACTTTCAATATGTTTTGTACGTTCATGAAAGACAGGGTTGCGTGCTATATATATAGCTGATTGGTTGTCAAACTTGACCGGTACAGGAGTAATGTGTGTGACATCCAGTTCATATAATAGTCGTGTAAGCCATGTCAATTCCGTTGTTACCCGTCGCAAGGAACGGTATTCCGCTTCTGCACTAGAAAGAGACACCGAGCCTTGCTTCTTAGTCTTCCAAGAAATAGGACTATCTCCTAGGAAAATGAAATAACCGGACACTGATTTTCTGGTGTTTGGACAGGCAGCCCATTCAGAGTCACAGTAGGCATTAAGATCAAGAGTAGGAGTAGAACTTTTGGCAAGAACGATGCTATAGTTCAGGGTTCCTCTGATATAACGAAGAGTATGCATGGGTGCCTCCATATGAACATCACTTGGATTTTTCATAAACTGGCTAAGAACCTGAACTGTAAAACTGATATCTGGTCGGGTGTTGGTCAAGTAGCTGAGTTTACCCACTAATTTTCTGTAGTGTGGGATCCTTGAGAGATGTGCCATCATCGACACGTAGCTGTTTGCCCACAACCATTGGGCCTTTCGAAATTCTTTCATCAGTGCTTGCGTATTCCTGTAAAAGTTCCAAGCAAAACTTTCGTTGTGAAAGAATATAACCTTGATTATATGGAATAAACTCTATTCCTAAGAAATAATGCAAGCTTCCTAGATCCTTGATACGGAAGTTGAGGTCTAGAGCCCGCTTAATTCCATCTATTTCCTTTTGACAAGCTCCAACGATCAACATGTCATCCACATAAACTGCTATGTATATCTTGGTCTGGGTAGTCTTGAGAATAATCATTCTTCGACTGGACAAAATCAAGAGTGTGAAGGAAGCTGGCCAGTTTGGAGAACCACTGTCTAGAAGCCTGTTTGAGCACATACAATGATTTGCGCAACTGACATGCCTTGTTTGCCCCTGTGACCTCTAGACCCTGAGGTAAGCGCATGTAAACCTCTTCATCAAGATCACTATGCAAGAAAGCATTATTACCATCGAGCTAGTTAATAATCCACCCTTTGCTAAGAGCCACAACAATAAGAGATCGGATCGTCGTGAGCTTGACCACTGGGGAAAAAGTTTCGTGATAGTCAAGACCATGACGTTGAGTGAACCCCTTTGCCACTAAACGAGCCTTGTACCGTTCTAACGTTCCATTAGATTTGAGCTTGACTTTGTATACCCATTTGCACCCAATCAATTTCTTTGCGTGGTAAAGTCACAATTTCCCATGTATCATTTGCTTCTAATGCTTGTAACTCTTTATGCATGGAAATCCGTCAATGCTCATGTTGTGCAGCAGCTTGATAACTATGTGGTTCACACATATCCGGATGAGATGATTTAGCATAAGAAGCCGTAGAAAATAGTGCCAAACTTAACAGGTGTAGTTTCTGTTAAACTAACACAATGAGTAATAGAACTATCTTGAGGAGTCGCGGTTCTGTAAACTCGCTCATCAAGTATCTGTTGAAAACATGAATTGCACATATAATCATTCAAGTATCCTGGCTTGTGAACTTCTCTACTTGAACGTCTCAAACTTGTTTGATTAGGATCTGCCGCCTCTTGAGGTGCAGAAGTATCCACATCAAGCTGTGTTGCTGGCAATAAGGGTGGTTCTTCATCCATTAACATAGGGTTCTGATTCCCCTCCAAATTTGTTGATTGTGGGTGTTGCATGCTCGTGTTGTGAAAGGGAAAATCATGAACATGAAATTTAACATCCCGATAGACCTCAACAGTACGGGTCTCTATACTCATGATCTTATACCCCTTTTTCCTTGGATCATCTCCCAAATAAATGCAAGCTTCCCCACGTGGTTCAAACTTTCCTCCTTTTGGACCAACAATTGTCTTATAGCACAAACATCCAAAAGGCTTGATCTCATGATATGAAGGTTTGCTACCATACAAACTCTCATATGGTGTCACACCATTTAATGCCTTGGTAGGTAGTCGATTAATCAGAAAGGTTGCATATAGAATACACTCTCCCCAGTATTTAAGTGGAACATTGGATTGAAAGAAAACCGCCCTTGCTGTTTCCAGAAGATATTTGTGTTTCCTTTCTACTATGGCATTCTGTTGAGGTGTATAAGAACATGTTGTTTGATGAACAATTCCTTGTTGCGCATAATAAGATTTCCCTTCATTAGAACATCCCAGCTCTTTGGCATTATCTGTTCTCACCACTTTGACCTTTGTATCAAATTGTCTTTCCACCATTCTAATAAAATTAACGATTGTCTCCCAAGCATGTCCCTTCTGTTTGATGAGAGTAACCCAAGTAGTACGAGTATAATCATCAACGAAACACACAAAGTATTTGTACCCGTTGTATGTGTTGGTACTAAAAGGTCCCCAAACGTCTATATGTAACATCTCAAAAGCTCTCTTGGTTTTGCTTGTAGAATTGGCAAATGGTAAACGTTGTGCTCTAGTTTTGTAACAAACATCACAAGCATATTCTGGATAAAAATCGGTCTCTTTTATTATTCCAAGTTTTACAAGCTTTCAAAAAGGCACATGTCCTAGCCTTATGTGCATATCTAGAGCCTTTGGGCTGACTACATTAACCGCACCATTATAACAGCCCAATACAACTTGTCAACCGGTCCATTCTCGCGCTTGTCTTGAGTGGCGCTGGATCTGTTAGTATGGAAAAACTGGAACGGCCCAATTTGCTTCTGGCCCAAGTGTCGAGACAACCCGCATCCAAAACAAAAAGGTTATCTCGACCGTCTCCTACCTTGCTACTCTCCCATGTGATACGGTCCTGGACATAGCAACCAGAAGAGTCGAAAGTGAGAGCACAATCGTATTTCTTTACCATCTTCGCCACTGATACAAGGTTAAACATGAAATCCGGTACAAAGAGAACTTCCTTTAATCTCGTATTATTTCCTAATCTCACATCTCCGACAAGAGTTACGACTTGCGGGCTTCCATCTGGTAAGAGTACGGTTCTTTCCCTCTTTAATCTTCTCCAGTTTTCAAACATGCAATTAGCTTCCGACATGTGATCGGTTACTCCAGAGTCTATAAGCCATTGTCCTTTGAATGTATTGCCAGAATAATTACTCATTAAGCAGAATTTATTGCTAACAAAGAAGGTATTGTTACCTGAGAAGTTGCAATAGTTGATTCCTTCTGTGTTTGCATCCGTGGCTTTGTTGCGGAACATCTCTGTAATCTGTTGAATTTGTCTGGGCGTTAATCCTTCTCTCTGACTTTCTGTGTTGTTACTTGGCTTTAGATTTGAAACCGTGTTTGCAAACGCCTTCTTCCTTCGAGCTAAAACTTTGTCTCGCCATGAATTTGATAACAATCTGTCACTGTGTGGCCTGGTTTCTTGCAATTACTACAAGTAAGTTTCTGAAACACTCTTCTTGACTATGCCCTAGCTTCTTAAAATAAGAACACGACACTTTTTTCTTGTCGAATCTTCTGCTAGGGTTTCTAGAACTTTCTCCTCCAGTGCTGGCTTGACTGTAAAACGACATTGAATCGTCGTTCTGGTAAGTATTTCCCCTCTGTTCTTCCTCTTGAACAACCAGAGCGAAAGCTTCCTCTAATGTCGGAATCTTCTTCATCGCTAGTATTTGTCCCCTGATGGACAAATACTTCTGATTCAACCCCATAAGGAAGTGAACTAGTTTATCCTCATTGCTCAACTTCTTGAGGGATTCTCTGGCGCCGTAAGTGCAACCGGAGCAAGTACACCTGGGAAAAGGATGAGCTAAGTCCAGTTCACCCCACGCTCTCTTCAATCTTGTATAATAGTCTGCTATACTTTCTTCGCCTTGTCTAATTTCTGAGATTTCTCGTTTTAGGCCATCAATGACGCAAGGTTGGTGTGCTCAAATCGCTTCAACATTTCATCCCAGAGCTCCTTGGGATCATCACAAAAACGAACGCTCTCAGCAATAGTAGGATCAAGTGACATCTTCAACCACGACGACACCAGGGAATTTGATCTTTCCCAAGCTCCAAACCGAATCACATCCGATTCATCGGGTTTCTCCACTTTCCTGGTAAGAAACTCATACTTGTCTGTTATTATATCTGTCTTCCATCCTTGAAATCCATTGCCATTGAATCTTGAAACAAGATTTAACCCTAGGTTTTCTGCAGAATGGACAAATAGGGTCATTTATGTCGATAATAGAATTGGTTGATACAGAAGCAGCTGACTGAACCTCCTTCTTCCCCTTGTTTGCATCATTTGCCATTCTTGAAGAAAATTGAGAAAGTCGCAGAAGCACCTAGCTCTGATACCATATTGGAAAACATGAAGACCAAACGACTGAAGCAAGAAGAAGATGGGAGAGTTTTAATTTTGTACATGTATTCTGTGTAAAACGTTATGTTACAGAACTAATAGCCCAACTATGTTTATATACTATAATCTCTTTGTAAAGATAAATAATGTTGTTAACAAAATCCTAACTAACCTAATATTTAGATGTTTTTAGATAAAAGAATTAAAACTGTAAACTAACATTGTACTGGGCTAATTGAACATTGGACTGGGTTGTATACTAGCCCAATAGAATTTGGTAAGGAAGTGTAGGGTATATGAGTTGAGAAAATTGGGAGATCTGGATCTCTTGGTTTTTGGTCTTGAGCAATGTCAGTTTCAAGGAAAGGGATTAAATCATGAGGCACCCATTTCAAAAGAGGGTTAGGGCTACTAGCACTAGTACTTTGATTGTTAGTAAAAGGATTACTAGAGGTATTATCATCATCATTAGTAGCCCACTATAATGGGCTGTAGATTTACTTACTATGTAAAGGCCCAAGGCCTATAGTTACTATGTTACTACTATTATAAATAGAGACTGTAGGAACCTTGTACAAATACACAACATTAATAATATACGAGAGGGTCTCTAGACCATTCTACATAAAATCTTTCCAATTCAACTATGGTATCGGAGCCAGCAACTATGGCAATTTTTTTCTAACTTCTTGACCTCTTCTAAAGCTTTCTAGCGACTGTTCTCTCCCGCGACTACTCTATCCCTCGAATTTTCCCTGATGAATGATATGGAGTCATCGGTCAGTGGTTCTGGTGGCAATGGACCAGGCGACAACGGCATAAAAATATCAACAGTGGCCAAACTCCGGTGGCTCAAACTCCCGTGACTGTTTGTCTCCCTGCACATCAAACTAGTAGTCAGTCTCTTCTTGCCGCTGCAACAAATTTGGTAAAGTTAAAACTAGACAATTTTCAAATTTGGAGAGGTATGCTAGTTACCTTTCTAAGGGCAAATGATTTGTTTAAATACGTTGATGGAACGTTCCCTTGCCCTCTTCCTTCGACTGAAACATCTTCTGTCTCTGAAATTCAAAAATGGACACAACAGGATCAAATTGTTCTCAGTATTATTTTTGCTTCTCTGTCTGAGGCTATTCTTAGCCAAGTTATTAGTCATCATACCTCTGCTCACGCTTGGAATTATTTGATGATACTTTCTCTGCTCAAACCAATGCTCAAGTTGGGCAGTTACATTACCAGATCTCATCTATTGAAAAGAAACCTACTGAGACTATCACTACATATTATAATAGAGCCAGATCTCTAGCTGAATCTCTTGCTATAACCGGTCATAATGTCACTGATAGAGAGTTTTAAAGCTACATCTTAAAGGGCCTCCCAACTGAGTACAATTCTCTTGTCTCTAGCATCCTTACAAGAATATAACCGTGTACTCCAAGTCAACTATAAAACTTTATGCTCTCATCTGAAATCTGGATTTCTAATCAGACAAAAACACCCACCACCTCTATTTCTCTAAACTCTACAAACCAATCATCCTCCCTTCTCCCTACTCCTCGCCCTCCAAATAATAGCTATGGGCGTGGCAGAAACTCAAACAACTCCAGAGGTAGAGGTCGTTACAATTCCTACCAAAACAACTCCAACTACATTAAAAACAACTCCAGTCAAAACACTTTTCGTCCTCAAACTAGAAACAATTTCACTGGTCAACAAGATAACCGACCACAATGTCAAATTTGCAAAAAACGTGGCCATGAGGCTTTTGCGCGTTATCATCGTTACAATCAAACCTACCAGCCTAGACCACAATTCCCATGAGTGCTAACGCTACTGGTCGCAACAATATCTCTGAATGGATGCCAGACACCGTAGCTACACATCATTTCACAGGAGAGTTCCAAATCTAAACATTTATGCTAATGACTATGTTGGAAATGACACTATTTCTTTAGGGGATGGTTCCTCTTTGGCCATAAGCAACCAAGGCACAGGTCTGTTATCATCTACAGAAAGGAATTTTGTTCTTAATGATCTCCTACATGTCCCAAAACTGAATAAACAGTTGATTTCAGTTAGTAAATTTTGTGCTGATAATGAAACTTACTTTGAGTTCTATTCAACACATTTCCTATTGAAGGATTTACACACTGGGACAACTATTTTTTGGGGACAAGTTAAAGATGGAGTCTACTTCTTTCCCAAGAATGCTTCTCAGTCTAAGAGGGCTCAATTGAACTACACTACAACTGCTCCTACAACAATCTGGCATCAACGTCTTGGGCATCCTAGTGATATGGTTACTAGGCGTGTAATAAATGATTTTAGGCTACCTATTGTTTCTACAGTTACTCCTGAACTTTGTATCGCTTGCTGTCAAGGGAAACATGCTCTACCACACTATCCATCAGATTCTGTTTCTAGTGATTGTTTTGAACTTCTGTTTGCTGATGTTTGGGGACCAGCAAATTGTGTTTCTCAAGACGGTTTTATATACTTCTAAATCATTGTGGATGACTTTTCTCGGTACATTTGGTTATTTCCTATGAAAGCTAAATCAAAGGTGGCTAATATTCTTGAAATTTTTTGCAATCTAGTCTCCACTCAGTTTGGCAAATCTGTTATGGCAGTACAAACTGACGGAGGTGGGAAATTTAGAGCCCTTACAAACTTTTTTCAACAGAAAGGTATCAACCATAGACTTACTTGTCCTCACAGTCACCAACAGAATGGTTCTGTTGAAAGCAAGATTAGATTTATTGTTGATAAAGGGTCATGCCTTTGGCTCAGGCTTCTATGCCTTTAATTTTTTGGTCCTTTGCGTTTAGGACTGCTACTTATCTTATGAATAGAACTCCAACTCAGGCTTTGTCCTATCACACTCCTTTTTCAAGCTTCATAAAACCCACCTAATTACACCAACCTAAAAGTCTTTGGTTGCAGTTGTTGGCCTAACCTTCGTCCCTATAACTCTCACAAGCTCTTTTTTCGCTCCAAGAGTGTGTCTTCCTAGGTTACTCGTTACATTCTACAGGCTATCTATGTTTTGACAAAGAGACACATAGAATTTACATCAAGAGATGTGAAGTTCCAAGAAACTGCCTTCCCTTTCTCTGTTACTAAACCTGATCACTCATCTGTCTCAGACTCCTCTCAAACAGTGTCTAATATCCTTGTCCCTCTTCTTGGGTCAGATAACACCCTCCCTGCTTTTACATCCACAGACACATATGCTCCATCATCTACATCCCCTATTCTCCTACATCTATTAACCCCACTACACCCTCAAACAATTTTTCTGTTCCTTCATCTTCAAATATTCCCTATGTTTCTCTTACACCCTTAAATACTCCCTCTGCTTCCATTACACCCTCAAGCACTTCTTCTGTTCACTCACCCCAAGCCCAACCCAATCCACCCCAATCTAAACACCACATGATCACTAGAGCAAAAACAAATTCCCTCAAACCTAAAGTTCGAACAGATGGTACTGTAAATTGGTTAAATCACACATCTACTTCACATTCCCCCTCCTCTCTGCCTCTTATCCCAGAACAACCTACTTTCTCTCAAGCCCTAAAATTTCCATAATGGTAGGCAGCTATGAAGACTGAGTTTGATGCCTACAACGAACAGGCACTTGGGATCTTGTGCCTTTCAAACCCCACATGAATGTTCTAGGATCTAAATGGGTTCTCAAGATCAAAAGATTTGCAAATGGCACTCTAGAACGAAGAAAAGCACGTCTAGTAGCACAAGGTTATAATCAAACTCAAGGGGTTGACTATACAGAAACCTACAGTCATGTAGTCAAAATAGCTACCATTCGTTTAGTTTTGACTATTGCTACTGCTTCTAACTGGCCTATAAGGCAACTAGATGTTGACAACGCCTTCTTGCACGGGGAATTGGAAGAAGAAGTCTATCTAAAACAACCAGCTGGTTTTGTTCATAAAGATTTTCCTCACCATGTTTGTAGGTTAAAAAAGGCCTTATATGGCCTGAAACAGTCTCCTCGTGCCTGGTTTTCCAGACTTAACACTTATCTTATTCATATTGGTTTTAATTACTCTCAATTAGATCCGTCTCTTCTTTTACCTCAAAGGAAATGACAAAGTTTATGTGCTAGTGTATGTGGATGACATCCTATTCACTGGTTCTTCGTCTACCTTACTAAATCAGCTAGTCGCAGCATTGGCAGCTGAATTCCCTATTAAGGATCTTGGTTCTCTAAGTCAATTTCTAGGTATTACTGCTACCCGAGACTCAACAGGACTAAAACTAAGCCAATAACACTATATTGTTGAACTACTAAACAAAACACAGATGCAACATGCAAAACCTGTCTCTACACCCATACTTGATTCACAGAGTTTAGCCCTCACAGATTCTCCTCCTTACCCTAACCCAACACAATTTCGTAGCATTCTAGGAGCTTTACAATATCTGGCCTTTACTAGGCCAGACATCAGCTTCGCAGTCAACACTTTAAGCCAATACATGCAAAAACCACAAGAACACACTAGACAACAATAAAAAGAATACTTTGTTACCTGAAAGGAACAACTGAACTGGGCTTATTTTTTCCCTCTTCTCCTTTGGGCGAACTGCATGTATACTCCGATGCGGATTGGGCAGGTTCTCTCTCTGACAGACGGTCAACCACCGGCTTCCTCATCTTCCTTGGCCGCAGTCTAGTCTCGTGGTGCTCAAAGAAACAAGCCACGGTCGCAAAATCTTCAACTGAAGCTGAATATAAAGCCTTGGCCATTGCTGCGTCAGAAACAGCTTGGATTCAGAAATATTACAAGAACTAGGGATTTACATGAACAAAAGTCCGATTTTGAACTGTGATAACCTGGGAGCAACTTACCTCGCTTCCAATCCCATTTTCACAGTAGAGCCAAGCACATCTCGGTGGATTACTTCTTTGTTCGTGAAAGAGTTCAAAATGGTAGCCTGCGTGTTCGATTTCTTCCAACTGTAGAACAACTCGCCAATGCCCTAACAAAACCCCCAAATCGATTTTGTCTCACTCAGCTTCGATCCCAAATGGCTTTGTCTGGCGCCGTTTTGGGCTCGTGGGGAGGTAGTAGCCCACTATAATGGGCTGTAGATTTACTTACTAATGTAAAGGCCCAAGGCCTATAGTTACTATGTTACTACTATTATAAATAGAGACTGTAGGGAACCTTGTACAAATACACAACATTAATAATATACGAGAGGGTCTCTAGACCATTCTAAATAAAATCTTTCCAATTCAACTAATCATCAACAAGACTGTAGCGTGTTCTTGTCGGTCTTCATACAACTACATATGATTATATCTGATGGATGAAACTCGAAAAACCCATCTTGGGCTAGTGTGATGACACTTTGAATAAAGAAAGAAGGATACCAGAAGCCTTGGTATTGATAGAGTGGGAGAGTTCCAAACCATCCTTTATGTTGTGGAAGTGTTGAAATGATGTTTTAATGTCAATTGTGTTCGACCTTTTGGTTATTTGGATGTGGTTCACTTTCTCCTTGGATGTTAGCATCAGGAGAGGTGCTGCTGGATGGTGAAGGCTTGAGTTGTTCCATTGAAGTATGTGAAGTGGTGGTGTTAGGTTGTGAGAGTGAGATCCATTTGGTTTGTCGGTTTGACTTGCTATATACGGGAAGACATGCAGATTGACCCATAGGGATGCTAGCCCGCCGCATGTTGTTTTCTGTGGATATGCGGACATTTGTTTTTTGTGCATAACAGATGGACATTAAGGTATGACAGATGAGGACACGTGGTAGTAACACAGTTTCATGCTAGCTTCAATCTTTTGACTTATCTGCTCCAGTCCCACTGGTGGGAGGATTGGTGTAAAATTAGAAGTTAGCTACGACCACTACTACAGAAATCACCTATCCAACACTACTATGCCAACATTTTACTAAAACATTTTTTTTATATGTAACGCTCTTAACATATTAATATTTCCCATCACTTCATATTATGTTGGCCCAACACTGTTGGCAATATTTTGAATATGTTAAGTAAAGTAAAAATACTAATTCCTATCATCCCTTTATTTCCCCCGCTCACGTTTTGTCTTCGAAAAAACTGTAGTCGCATACATCCCCTCCTCCCTCTGCTGTTGTTGCCGCCGCCGTAAACCCTAAATCATTGATCATCTTCTACGCTCATCACCTAGCCCGCCGTGGTAGTCACAGAGTAGTGGTGACAGAGACAGGATGACCTTCAGCAAGAGGTAACCCACAAGCAGCGAGGAAGACCATGTTAGTTGACCTCAATTACAACAACCTTGTCAACAGAGCCTTGAACGAAAGCATCCACTCTTTTATGGCCTCGCTTTCATCCTAGTGAATGATCGGTGAGTACTCTTCCCTAACCTCGCTCACGAGTCATGAATTAATGGATTTCCCCCTATTTTCGCTACTCACCCCAGTTAATAAGCAGTGAATTTGCGTCCACTCTTTTATGGCCTCGTTTTCAATTGCCGTGTATTTGCATGTGTGGTGTTTTTTTTGTCTGCCCACTGTTTGGTAATCATCCTAATAATGACATTAGTACATTCATTTTGCAAAGTCGTTGCTCTTATTAGAGTTTTGTAATGTGTAGTATACTTTACGTCTTTACAGAACAAAATGCATATATAATCACATGGATAAAGCTAAACAACTTCTTTTTTTAATAGATTTTGAAAAATACGACCCTCTTGCTTGTAGCTATAGCCAGAGTAACGAGCAATCAGCACTGTATCTAGAACGTACTAGTAGATGACATATTAGCATCCCGAAAATTTTATGTTGTTAATAATATCGACACAGCAGTTGCTCAGTTGCTCAGTGAAAAGTAGAAATACCCTTGTTCAATTAGGAAGAGGAGTTGTGGCTAAGCTCCTCATTTACTGATTCCAATTAGCATCAGTCTTACATTTAGTTTTGTTGTTATTTCCAGACTGTTTAACGTTGATGATTAGTGTCATTTATAAAGACTCATATCACAGTAAATAAGAACGATGTTTTGAATTTAGTTTCAGGTGTTATGGATGGTTTCTATTATTACGTTTAGTTTTGTCAAGAGTTGGTAATGGTTTGCATATATGTTTTAACTGTATTTTTTCGTGTTTTTATTCTTGTCTTCAAGAGTGTGTGTATCCATGCATGCTCAAGGAAGCAACCTGCCTTTATTGCTACATAATAATATAATAAATGATTCTGGGATTAAATCTAGCTAGTCACTCGAGAAGTATATATAGTATTAAATATATATTGACTTGTTTATGATTTCATAACTGACCAATGATTCTTCTGTCTAATAGTACATTTATCTCTTCAACGAGTTCACTTGTTCTTTGTTACATTCTGACCCATCTCTTTCTCTTTTCCCGATCCATAGATGATTGCTGACGCTAAGCTTGCCAAGGATTTCCAGTCAGTTCTTAAGGAATTTCAGAAGGCACAACGTCTTGCTGCTCAAAGGGAAACTGCTTACACTACTACCTTCCTGGTTTGTTTTTCTTTTCTATTGCCCTTATTTTATCATCAATCTCTAATTCTGCTCAAACTGCTTGCACAACTTTGCTTTGGTTTTCCATTCTACAAACTACTTTATAGCTTTAAAAACAATAGTCCGAGCATGTTAAGATTTGTTAAGTAACCAATTACTTGTTGTGTTTATATCACTCAACATAGATATTCCTTTTCTAAAATTAGCTGATCGAAAGAGCACAAGTGCCATGCTTCTACATTATGAAATTGTAGTTGTTATATGTTAGGATCTTGACAATTTCTAGATGCAACTTCTATAACATTGCTATACCCCTCACAAACTCCTCCGATCTTCTCCACACCTTGGTCATCAACTTCAACATCTTCTCCATCCTGCCACGCGCTGACCTTCATCGGTGTCGCCAGGAGATACACAGTTGACTCTAATCCCATACCTCACAACCTGCATTCATTATTAATGTGTAGTTTGGACAATGAGTAGGGTGAGTTGTTTATCTAGAGAAGAGCTATTAGTTGTTTAACTTCTTTCATGATACGTTAGGTCATTGAACCTTCCCTCTCTTACTACAACCCTAAGCCTCACCTCACCTCTTTAGTTGTTTCTCTTATTTCAGCATTCAAAGTCATGGATGTAATGATAATTAAGGAGAAGTTGAGTTGGCCCTTAGGATCTTCTCAACATCGAGAAGGGGTGGAGGAATTCATGAGGTTTGTGATCAATAAGGGTGTTCCTCAAGATGATAGAATTAGTTGCCCTTGTAAAAGATGCGTGAATAGTAAGATATTAACCTTAGATGAGGTAAACTATCACTTGCTTGCTTACGGAATACAAGTTGGTTATACAATTTGGAAGCTTCATGGGGAATATACTGGTGAAGCTTCTAGTTCTTCTGAACCTACAATTGAAGAAGGGTTACCGCGTCATTCAGATATGCAGTAGCTGGTTTATGATGCCTACGGATATAGAGATAGTGATGCTGAATTTATCAATGATTCTTCACAGAGTTTGGACCCATCTTCTCAAGGTCTTAACCAAGAAGCTGAAAGTTTTTATAATCTATTGAAAGATGCAAATCAGAAGTTGTGGGATGATTGTGAGTTAAGTATACTATCTTTTCTTGTTTGCTTGTTCCAGATTAAGAGCGAGAACAAGTGGAGTAACAAATCTTTCAATGATTTGTTGGGAATTTTGCAGCTTGCCATTCCTAATAGTGCTAGTTTGCCTAAATCTTTTCCGCAAGCCAAAAAGTTTTTTGAGAAATTAGGGTTGAAGTATGAACAAATTCATGCCTGCCCCAAGGTTTCCAACCATATGCTTTAGATTGCTGCCAACCATATGCTTTAGATTGCTGCCATGTGTGTAGAATGCCAACAGAGCACTCATATATTATATATATTTCATTCAAAAATTTGAATGTGCATGTTAATGGAATTGAAGAACCTGAGAATATGCCGAAGTGCATCAACAATTGCTACAGCCTTAAGACTTGTGGAAGAATTGACATGCTTCTTTTTACAAGTGGTTAGTCAGGTGCTTGTTTTGATGGTTAATTGATGAATGCATGCCTTGGTATACTGATATAATACAACATATAATCTGTTAATAATACTCTAGGTACATGTATGTTCCACTTGGTGGACAAAGGTGTTCAATGTTCATATTTACTTTTGTTGCCGTTTGGCATGATCTGGAATGGTACCTCGATGGACCTTTTTCTAATATTAATGCTAGTTGTTGGGGTTTATGAGGGATCAAAGTTGCAGAGCACCATGATATTATATTTTCCATTTTCCTTTGAGCTCTGTATTCTCTTGTTTGGTTTGGAATATATTGATATGTATGTACTACATGCATCTTTCACCATCTTTCTTATTACACCAACTTTGTCATCTGCTTGTTGCTTAATAATTCTATTTTCTTCAACTATGTTACTTCTCAGGTACTGATTTGTGCAGCAGCCGTTTGGAGAAAGTGTGCGTATGTTTTGCTCCTTTTTTTTTTCTTCTATGAGATGATGTCCAAGCAAATCTCAGTTAGTCCCATTGGGTTTTTGCTTCTCTGCTCAATATTATGGAAATGATACAAAAGGAAAGCATATTAGATACTTGTTGGTTATCTTAGGATAATATTAGCTATTATCAACCCTCTCTCAGTTAGTTGTTGCCACTGGTTTTGTTTATAACAATGAATGTTTGAATCGTACTTATCTTATGGATGTTTGAATAGGTTGTTTTGGCTACTTGATGTATTACAACGGAAAATTTCCCGGGAACGGGTGTTTGGCCCCCTCATTTCCCATGCAAGAGCGTCTTCGGTTGTAATTCCCGATTTCGGGTTTTTTTTTACCCGTTGTAAAGAAGCCGATAATTCATTTATCGGCTTCAGTGATGCCGATAAATGAATTATCGGCTTCTTTACAACGTCAAATTCGACCGTTGAGGCTTTGTAGAGAAGCCGATAATTCATTTATCGGCATCACTGAAGCCGATAAATGAATTATCGGCTTCTTTACAAAGCCCCAACGGTCGAATTTCTGGTATGAGCTTATATAAACGACTGAATGGCTCTTCAAACTTCTGCTGCTTCATTGCTATCTCGTTCCTATTTTTCCTTCTCTTTACACATTCCTCACTCTTTCAACCATTTGCTATACATATTTGATATGGATATCCCATGTACTCTGTATCTAAATGTAGAGCTCAAATACAATCCAGATGGTATTTATTTTCATATAAATCCCAATTGGTCGAAATTTATCGATTGTGAAATTCCCCAGTCTTCCACATATCAATCCTTCAAAGATACCGTCAAAAATCTTGTCGACTTGGAGTTAGGGGGAGATTATGTCATCACCGACATGGTTTGCAGAAAGTTGGAGAACAAATATCCAACTTGCTCTTATCTTCCACTCAAAATTACCAGCGATTCCCGGGTGAAGCTGATGATATCGAACTTCATCAAGAATTCAGACTTGCTGAACAACGTGGCTGTGCAAGTTGAGTTTGAGCATGTGACTACCCCTTCTCCGGAGGAAGACAATGAAACCGATGATGATTTTTCCCAGCATCAACAAGCCGAAGATGAAAATCTACAGACTTCGGATGATGATTCGGAGATGGAGCCAGAAGATTTACCTGACGACGACGACATGGTTGATGAAGCTGGACCCTCCACACCGTACACTCCTGCAGCCCCGATCTCATCGCAAGTGGATTTAGAGGCCATAAGCCAGATACCATCAGACATTGATCGACGCGGTTTGCCATACTGGAGGCCAGGTCAAGAGTTCGTCGTGGGGCAAGAATTTGCTGATAAAAATATTCTTGTGACTGCAGTAAAACAGTATCACTTGGAGAGAAACGTAGATTTCATTGCTCCCGAGAATAACAGGAGAATTTACACCCTAAGGTGCCGACAAGGGTGCACTTTCAGATTTCGAGCTGCGCTGCTAAAGAATTCATTTGAATGGCGGATACGGAAATTCAGTCCTCACACATGTGCTCCAGCCCTAGACGAGAGTAATGATCGTTTTTTGACTTACAATTTCATAGCTGAAGTCATGATACCAAGGATCAAAGAGAACCCTGCTCTACAAGTGAAGACTGTGATTCAACTTATCCGCTCAGAATATAAAAGGAAGATTAGCTACAAGAAAGCTTGGTTAGGCCGTGCTGAAGCGATAAGAAGGGTCTATGGTGATTGGGAGCAGTCATTTACCGAATTACCCAGGTATATCATAACCATCAAACACACTATACCTAATTCGTATGTCGACCTAGAGTCAACTGTTGTGTTTCAAGATGAAACTCAGACCACTTCTGTTAGGCGGTTTAAGCGTTGTTTTTGGGCATTTGGGCCATGCCTTACTGCTTTCAAGTATATGAAACCTCTACTTCAAATAGATGCCACCCACCTGTACGGTAAGTACAAAGGAAAATTATTGGTTGCTGTTGCTCAAGATGGTAACAACAAGATAATACCAATGGCCTTTGCTATTGTTGCTAGCGAATCTAGAGACGATTGGAAATATTTTCTTGACCGTGTTCGCAACATAGTCATTGGAGCTAGGAACGATGTGGCAGTTATTACGGATCGGGCCGCAGCTATAATGTCAATAATGAGGGAAGAACAGTACTGGCTTCCTCCTTATGCCCAACATTTCTTTTGTATTCGTCATATTGCTTCAAACTTTCAGACAAGATTTGGAAACAAGGAGTGGAAGAAGTATCTCATCAACACAGGTAATTGTGAGAGATTTGTATGTCTTCATCTTTTTGTATGTCTTAATCTGATAAAATTTCTTGTGCAGGCTACTATTTCAGGAGGGATATAGTTCAGGACAGATTAAATCACTTACTTTCACTACACCCCTCAATTCCTCCTTTTTTCAACGAGCTGCCCCCTGAGAAGTGGTCACGTGCGTATGATGATGGCAAAAGGTGGGGCCATATGACTACTAACTTGGTAGAGTGCATGAATGGGGTGTTGAAGAGGTTCGGCTCGGTAACGGTATTGTCTTAGTAACAGCAGTTCACTGTACAAGTTAATAGATTACTTTCGATAACTTAGAAACTTACACTGCACAAAGGAATAGTGGGTTGTTTTTCACCAAACACCTACTGGAGAAAGTAGGTGAGAACCAAACACTTGCCAACTACCACCGTGTGGTTGTTATCGATGCTATGGATTTGGTGTTTGAGGTGGTTGACAATGGGGATCCGAACTTAAGGCGTGACAAAGGTAAATTTGCAGTGCGAATTAACTCTAGGGAATGTGAATGCGGTGAATGGCAGGCGTTTAAGTATCCATGCTCACATGTCATGGCCGTGTGCTGTACTACCGCCCTGGACTGGAGGAACTACGTTCATCCAGTTTACAGACTTGAAACGATGATACAGGCTTACAGCGAGAACAAGTTTGTGCCACTAGGAAATCAAGGGAAGTGGCCCATATACGCCGGACTTCGTATTGTTCCTGATCCTGCAATGATGCGCAACGTTAGAGGGCGCCCCACATTCTCCCGTATTCATAATGAAATGGATGAGAATTATGAGCGTGAAACAAGACATTGTGGGCTATGTCGCCAACGAGGACATGTAAGGACAAGATGCCCGAATGCAAGTTATAATTAATTCCCCACTATCATTGTATCTTATTGCATTAGCCAATTATGCTCCTGCTCAGACAGGTCGTGCCTTTAGCAAGCACAACAAAAAATGTAATTTACCCATTGTCTGTTGTAATGAATTATCTTTACATTTGCATTTCTTAAATAAGCAAGGACTAAAGATTGATTTGATATACCATTTTATTGGCTTAGGAAATATTCCAAATACATAAAGCGATTCAGTGACATCCATCACTGTTTTATTGCAGTACGACATACTAATACGTATTCATCTTCTCATACGTGCTTTCTTTAAAAAGGAACATATAGTCAATTATATGTTCTACGGGTGGCCTAGCCCGCCCAAATCTCACCAAAATCTTGAAACAGCGCAAGTGGCGAGCAAAAATAGCGCAATGGCGAGCAGAGTAGGAGTAGTAGAGAGAGGGAAGAAATAGAAAAATAAGGAGAAGCGTGAAGAGTGAAGCTTTAGAATGGACGAGATATGCATCATCCACCAACATATCAACCTTCGTGTTCGCTGTCATCTGAACAGTGTTCTTCATTATACTCTTCTGCCAAGGATACGCTCGAGAAATTATCACGTGGTGGTGGGGTAACTTCCCTGAATGCATACACCACATAGAATTCTAATCGATATAAAACTGTTGATTATAAACGAACCGTTCAATCATTGTTTGAACGTGAACATCTCGTTTTATTTGTAATGGCCCCCATACTGGGCTTGGCTGGGAGCGCAGCAGCAATCGATGAAGTATCGATTCAAGGACACAATTGTAACCGTAACGCTCTTTCAACCTAGTCTCTACAACATTGTCAAACTCGGCGAACGTAATATCCATTTCGATATCCAAATCGAAATGCTCAGTGGAATATGTTCTGGCAAAATACAGACCTGAATCGTTGGTGATTGGCTCAACATCAAGCAATATAGTGCAAGGGATCTCCATTGATGAAATGCGACGAGGGAGTTGAGTAACAGATATGGATAACTTATGTAATTTAGTAATGACAACGGATGTGGGTAGTTATCTATGTGAGTGAAAGAAAAACGCTTGTTGTATTTATATGCGTAGGATAAGAGAGAATATATACCGTGAGAATAAAATTGAAATGCATTGGGGGACGGGGGAAATCTTATCTGATTAATCCTGTCTGCCATCATCTGCATCTAATTCTTTATCTGTTGTCTTTAGTAATGAAATGTGATTACATTTTTTTTTGTTTTCAACAAACGAATAAAAATTGCTTTCAAACACCGCAGTTGGAATTCCACACGATACATCACATGCAAGGAATAATTAAAGCATCATTTTTTTGGCAAAGACAATATTCCAAGATAAGGAATTGTATTCTATTGTAATGTAGCAGGAAAAAATGTAATTATAAAGGGGTACAGCTTGGAATAATGTCGTCATCTCTCATTTCCTCAACCGTTGCACCAGTTTCAATTCATAGTATATTTCCTCACCACTCCTCAAAGTAGTGAACCATAGATTAGAGTGATGTCTTCGACCAACATGTGGATGGCTTTGTACCGAGGAGATGATATTATCCTCAGACACTTTATTAATGTCTACTTGGTCAACGACATCATGCTGAGAAACGGTGTAGAAGTTGTGGTGATAAGTAAGGCTACTAACCTTTCTCTGACAAGCTCTAGGGAAGAAGTTGTCGTCAACCACTATTCTAATGTCTACCAGGTGAACAACATCACTCTTATAGATGATGGCCAAGTTGTGGTGGTTAGTATAACTTGGCTTGGCATGTTTTAGTGTATGTTTCCCCAACCTGCGCAGACATTTTGAAATAGTATTTGTTCTGCACTCCTATTTCGTTCTTTGTTTTACAAAGATGGACAAAGTGGCGAATGTAAACAACGTTTGAATATTATATTAATGTGTAGATCCATTCTATTACATCCATTGGGGGACTGGGGAAGCTTATCCGATACAAATTGCTGTAAAACAATTACGTAAAACCTAATTGTTCCCTGACCTCTGTCTATCAAGTTGTTGTGCTATTATGTTACGTCGCATCTCGTACATTGACTCTTGCATCTGGAAATCATCGTCGTCGGGTTCAATAGGATCGTAGATAACTAGTAGTGGAATATGTTCCATGAAATCATTGTACTCCATGTAGTTTTCCATCATTCGTTGAACAGATGCATCATTGCGTACGTGTATAAAATTCCACTCGTAATCGCCTTCTAACCCCAAATACACCATCGTTGCTATGTTTATTCTGCCAAGGATAGACTGCAGAGCACGGATGACTCGTCGATGTAGATCACTAAGACTATTAGGATACGGCATATTTATTTCTATGCGTCTATGCCCCATCCTTCGATCAAACTGTGCACCATGACGGCCGAAAGTAGCAGCATAGTTAACGTGCAAACTAAAAGGAAACTCCATTTGATTTTTAGAGGAGAGTTTTTTGTAAGATATGAACGATTCACTACTGAACTACAGAGCTTTGGTAATTTTGTGTGGACTGAATGGGTTCGAAGCCAATACCCTGTTTTATAATACTAGAGCAACGGTTATTGAACGGATAGTTCAACGGCTACTTAAACGGTTAGTTAAACAGATAACTCAATGGCTACTTCAACGGCTAACTCAACGGCTAGTTCTACGGCTACTTCAACGGTTAACTCAACGGCTAGTTCAACGGCTACTTGAACGGTAAACTCAACGGCTAGTTCAACGGCTAGTTTAACGGGTAGTTACAGCTTGTTCAACGGATACATAAACGTGTCTCTCGTGTCCCTAGATTCTTGATAACGAAAGTGACAGCTAGTTTGGGAAGTGAGAAGAAAGGACCCTCCATGCTGTATTCGTTAGTATCCTTTTACCATAGCTAGGTGCATTGGTGGTCTGCTGAGTGTTGTGGCAAAAGATCTAGTAATCAGGGTGTGGTCGTCTGCTTCAACTGGAGAAATATAGTTAGAATCCCGGATGTAGGGAGTCAGTTGAAGAGTGGTGGGACAAAAGGTGTGATTAATGTTGTTATGTTGTATGCTGATCATAATGAAGAGATCATCACAAAGTTATTGGATCTGAGTTGTGGGTATAAAGATTCAAATGACAAGGAGGGTCTTGCCATCAGTGTTGGCTGCTGACGCACTGGTTGTCCAGGACAAGAATACGCTGGAGATGGTTATGGTTATGATACTACAGGAATATTGAATATGGTGTATTAAGCTATGTGGTGTATAGTTTGGACTAAAAAACTTCGTATTAAAAAAACTGCATATCAAAAACTGCACTCCGGTACCACTTTGCGCTTACAGTTCGGACCACCAAATGATTCACGTTGTGCTCCAAATTTTGTATGAACGTAGTACTACATGCATACATCATTGTATCAAAAATTGGTGGCCAACGGACAGCGGCAACCTATTGAAAAGAATGGTCAAAGTCGCGAACAGACACAAAAACTGCATATTAAAAAACTGCACTCCGGTACCACTTTGCGCTTACAGTTCGGACCACCAAATGATTCACGTTGTGCTCCAAATTTTGTATGAATGTAGTACTACATGCATACATCATTGTATCAAAAATTGGTGGCCAACGGACAGCGGCAACCTATTGAAAAGAATGGTCAAAGTCGCGAACAGACACAAAAACTGCATATTAAAAAACTGCACTCCGGTACCACTTTGCGCTTACAGTTCGGACCACCAAATGATTCACGTTGTGCTCCAAATTTTGTATGAACGTAGTACTACATGCATACATCATTGTATCAAAAATTGGTGGCCAACGGACAGCGGAAACCTATTGAAAAGAATGGTCAAAGTCGCGAACAACACAAAAACTGCATATCAAAAAACTGCACTCCGGTACCACTTTGCGCTTACAGTTCGGACCACCAAACGATTCACGTTGTGCTCCAAATTTTGTATGAACGTAGTACTACATGCATACATCATTGTATCAAAATTGGTGGCCAACGGACAGCGGCAACCTATTGAAAAGAATGGTCAAAGTCGCGAACAGACACAAAACTGCATATCAAAAAACTGCACTCCGGTACCACTTTGCGCTTACAGTTCGGACCACCAAATGATTCACGTTGTGCTCCAAATTTTTATGAACGTAGTACTACATGCATACATCATTGTATCAAAAATTGGTGGCCAACGGACAGCGGCAACCTATTGAAAAGAATGGTCAAAGTCGCGAACAGACACAAAAACTGCATATCAAAAACTGCACTCCGGTACCACTTTGCGCTTACAGTTCGGACCACCAAACGATTCACGTTGTGCTCCAAATTTTGTATGAACGTAGTACTACATGCATACATCATTGTATCAAAAATTGGTGGCCAACGGACAGCGGAAACCTATTGAAAAGAATGGTCAAAGTCGCGAACAGACACAAAAACTGCATATCAAAAAACTGCACTCTGGTACCACTTTGCGCTTACAGTTCGGACCACCAAATGATTCACGTTGTGCTCCAAATTTTGTATGAATGTAGTACTACATGCATACATCATTGTATCAAAAATTGGTGGCCAACGGACAGCGGCAACCTATTGAAAAGAATGGTCAAAGTCGCGAACAGACACAAAAACTGCATATCAAAAAACTGCACTCCGGTACCACTTTGCGCTTACAGTTCGGACCACCAAATGATTCACGTTGTGCTCCAAATTTTGTATGAATGTAGTACTACATGCATACATCATTGTATCAAAAATTGGTGGCCAACGGACAGCGGCAACCTATTGAAAAATGGTCAAAGTCGCGAACAACACAAAAACTGCATATCAAAAAACTGCACTCCGGTACCACTTTTGCTTACAGTTCGGACCACCAAATGATTCACGTTGTGCTCCAAATTTTGTATGAACGTAGTACTACATGCATACAACCTTGTTGCTAAATTTTAGGGACTTCAGGGTTAAACAATTGCTTCAAAAAATGGACAAAATAACAAATAAATCAACGTTTTAAAAATAGAAAAGACAATGTTAAATCCTTACACTAATAAGTTTAAAATTAAAGAACAAGTGATAATACACGGGAAAACTACATAGTCAATGTTCATAAACTAAGGATTAGTGAAATCTGAATTAAAAAATCGACGATTCCTAAACCTAGAGTGTGTGCCCCTTAACCACATCCCCCGATCTTCCTCATTTTCCGGCTGATCAGCAGGTGTACTTGGATCTGCTGATGCAGATGGCGCCGGAGGACCGTGCTGTGGTGTACCTGAAGGAGCAGGCTGCTGCAAAGATGACGGATCATATGAAGGAGCAACAACCGTCTGAGTTTGTTGCTGTACGCCACCAGCTAAATTGGCCCAGTCAAATTATCCAGTTAATTCTGCGTCATCATATATCAGCTGCTCACAAAAGGTGACCAGCTCCTGAGTAGTCATGTTGTGAACAAAAGTAGCAACCTGGTTCGACGAACCCGCACCAGCATCAAAGTGTGCACCAAAATCAGGGGGTACCTGGCCATAGGTTGTCTGCTCTGGCTGAGAAGGTGGCTGTGGCTCAAAAGATGGCCAATATCCCTCTTCCTCAGTGACTGTAATAGGGACAATGGAAAGCTGTGTCTGAGATGAAGGATAGTTCTGGGGTGGTGGTGGTGGTGGTGGTGCGTAGTCACGCGGCCCCTCTTCGTCTCTGACTGTACGGCCGGCTTCTAGCAGCTCTGGGGGCAGGATTGTCGTTGATTTGATAAGCAGGGTACTGCAACTCCACCCTATCTGGCGCCTGCTGTGACAACTCCTGGGGGAATGGCATAGACCGATGATAGTGATCAACATCAATAGTCTGAGATAGTCTGGTGGCATATCCCCGAACACTAGGATCAGTAGGGATCCTCTGAAGCTGCTCCACTGCAGACGCCTGATCAACCAGGTAGAAGAACGGATTATATAATGGTTAAAAACAATAGAACTATGAATAGAACTATCAAACTAGAGGAACAACTGACAAACAATTTAAATAAATGCTTACCACGATGACATTCCTCCTACTCTCGACAGTGAACCAAGCAACAGAATGCTGGAGGAACCAAACCATATATGCACTTCTCCTGTCCAGTGGGATGCTCCTTGGCGTCTGTGGTGTAATCACCCGGAACTGACTCCTATTGTTCCACATCTGGATGTGGTCATGGAATATTTCCCACCATCGCGCATCTGGCCTACCGGTCTGGTGATTACATGGAGCATGTCACAGTCGAGTGGGGGAGCAGGAATAGGCTGATCATACCCGAACTGGCGCAGTACCCGGTCCGGCTGTGACCCTCTACAACATTGTAGTGGATTAAAAATACCACTACAACCACCCCTATCTGGCTCTGGTGATCTGGCACCGTACGGCTGCCAAATCCACTATAGAACATCGAAATAATTATTATAGATATGCAAACAAATATAACAATAAATTAGTATTGTAATAAGGTTTAGTTTTTATATTACCTTTCCCTCGCTCGGTGGAATCCTCATATTGTCCAGAATTTGTCGCGCAACGAAAGCGCTGATACTATTTCCCTTGCCATTATATCTGCAACATGACATACAATTAGTTGTGCCATAATTTAATAAAATATTATTTCAACAACCATACAATGTCTAGTTTTGTTACCTATGAGCAAGTGCAAGATGGGGTGAAAGATTAATCCGATCTGGGGTGAGTCGTGGCCTAAATGCAGGGATACGCTCGTATGCCCAGACGGTGAGCAACTTACTGCAGCCATTCAGATACTTAGTGTCGAATTTGGTGGCGTTGCACATCTCCCTATAGAAATGTGCAAGGAGCGCAGACCCCCAGCTAAGCCCCCCACTGTAGGCAAAATCCTCCAACAGCAACAGATAACTGACATCCACCTTGTCCCCATTAGAGTTGGGAAACAGAAACCCTCCAATCAGTCTCATAATATATGCTCTCGCGTGCTGCTGATGAACAATAGCGTCACGCTGACCAAAGTCAGCGTCTGTCTCGACAAACCTCTCAGCTAGCCACGCAATGGGTATCTGGTTCCCCTTGTGAGTAGGGGGGACATCACCAAGAAGCCGCTGGCACACCGCATTAACATCCACATTACTGGTGGGGAAACAGATAGGTTGCCCCTCAATAGGCAACCCAAAAAGCACACTAACATCCTCTAAGGTTATGGTAACCTCCCCGAATGGCATCAAGAATGTGTGGGTCTCAGGACGCCATCTATCAATCAAAGCGCTGATGATGCCAGTACAGTTATTCAATCTCATATTTGCTGGCCCAAAAAAACCAGCTGTAGCAACATATGGAAGTATAGCGTCATGTAGGGTAGTAGCACCCTTCCAGCAGGATCTTGTTTTCAAATTCCTATTTTGGTACTGTGCATACATCTACATTACAAATTACATTTTAATAGAGCACAAATAACAATTCTAACAAATTAATCATCATCTAGAATATAATTTAGACAAATTATTATGCTACATTACCTATAACTAACTCATACGGTCTATAAACTAAGCAATTATATTGAATTAATAATTAAACAGAATTACTGTTACACAGACAGATAATAATTAGACTAAACAACTACATATAGTAAATGTTATTTAACTAAACCATTTATAATCATCTAGAATATAATTTACAGAAATTGTTATGCTACATTACCTATAACTAACTCATACGGTCTATAAACTAAGCAATTATATTGAATTAATAATTAAACATAATTACTGTTACACAGACAGATAATAATTGGACTAAACAACTACATATAGTAAATGTTATTTAACTAAACCATATAAAATCATCTAGAATATAATTTAGACAAATTGTTATGCTACATTACCTATAACTAACTCATACGGTCTATAAACTAAGCAATTATATTGAATTAATAATTAAACAGAATTACTGTTACACAGACAGATAATAATTAGATTAAACAACTACATATAGTAAATGTTATTTAACTAAACCATTTATAAATCTTCTAGAATATAATTTACAGAAATTGTTATGCTACACTACCTACAATTAACTCATACGGTCTATAAACTAAGCAATTATATTGAATTAATAATTAAACATTACTGTTACACAGACAGATAATAATTGGACTAAACCACTACATATAGTAAATGTTATTTAACTAAACCATTTATAATCATCTAGAATATAATTTACAGAAATTGTTATGCTACATTACCTATAACTAACTCATACGGTCTATAAACTAAGCAATTATATTGAATTAAAATTAAACATAATTACTGTTACACAGACAGATAATAATTGGACTAAACAACTACATATAGTAAATGTTATTTAACTAAACCATATATAATCATCTACTTATACTAATCATATACAAAGAAACTATAATTATTGCATCGATTACCACTATATCAAATATCTAAATACACTAAAAATGTAAATTATTACACTATACATTAGTTATAATACTAACCGGGTCATTGGAGGCATACGCAGCAGATATATGTGTCGTCTGCAAACTGAACGGCTGCGACTCCACCGGACCATGCTCACCCATATCATATTGATCAGCCATACTATAGTTCCTATGCAAAGAGAGTGTTTTAGAGGAGAGGATTTGGATACTCCTTGAGGTGTTTTTTAAAAAATGAGGCTTCTATCCCTTGATGTTCACGCGATGCGGCCTTATATAGGCTTTGTAAAGAAGCCGATAATTCATTTATCGGCTTCAGTGATGCCGATAAATGAATTATCGGCTTCTTTACAAAGCCTCAACGGTCGAATTTGGCATTGTAGAGAAGCCGATAATTCATTTATCGGCATTACTGAAGCCGATAAATGAATTATCGGCTTCTCTACAACGGGTAAAAAAAAAACCCGAAATCGGGAATTACAACAGAAGAGACTCTTGCATGGGAAATGAGGGGGCCAAACACCCGTTCCCGGGAAATTTTCCGTATTACATATATACAAAAATATTTATGTACTGTGATCTGTCGTATAAAATCTACTTAATTGAGTATTGGGAAAGTGTGGGGAAATGCAGGCTGAGCGTTGTGAGAGTGTTGGCTGAGTGTCGTGAGAGCGTTGGCTGAGTGTCGCGAGAACGTTGGCTGAGTGTTACGAGAGTGTTGGCTTGGCGTTGTGAGAGCGTTGGCTGAGCGTTGTGAGACTGTTATGAGAGTGTTGTGAGACTGTTGCGAGAGTGTTGTGAGACTGTTGCGTGACTGCTGTGAGACCGTTGCGAGACTGTTGTGAGACCGTTGTGAGACTGTTGCGAGACTGTTGCGAGAGTGTTGCGAGACTGTTATGAGAGTGTTGCGAGAGTGTTGGGAGAGTGTTGCGAGAGTGTTGGGAGAGTGTTGCGAGACTGTTGCGAGAGTGTTGTGAGACTGTTGCGAGAGTGTCGTGAGACTGTTGCGAGACTGTTGCGAGACTGTTGCGAGAGTGCTCCCAGAAAGGAAATGAAGATGTCAAGTGACAACACTTAAATGCGTTGGTAAAAGTGTTGCGAGCAATGGCAACACATATTTTCTACCTGTACCAACACTTTAAAATGCATTGCAATAGTACCTGGCAACGCGATCTAAGATGTGAAGATCTAAATTTTTATTAGTGATATAAGATGAGTTTTTTAAAGTTTAATCGACCTTGTATTAACACTAATACAAAATCAATGAAAACACGGTATTATCATTTTTATGTTACAGGTATAAGCCGAAAAAAAAAAATCACCACCGCAAGACTTTTTTTCCCGAAGAGAAATCAATTTAAATTTTCCAAAACGACCAAGTTTCAATAATCCTTTACCGGAAAACTTACCGTCATACACGTGATCTTTACCGGTTCTCTCTTTGAACCAGATACAAGCACACCATTCTCCATGCGAGCTTTGGTGACGGAAGCACATTTTCCGTAAAGAATCTCCACCGTTCTTTTGTTTATTTCCTTCCAGTCTTAACCATTCAATTCAGTATATATGTGTTGGGCAGCACCTGTACACTCTTTTTTTTTTTTCAATCTTCCTTTATACAACGATAATGTCTATAATTGTCCTGATGGAGGTAACATTCACTTAGCTTTTGTTTATAATTTGCTTTTCTTTACAATACTTCAATAATTAATTACTACTTTAAAAAAATATATAAATTACTTATGATTGTCATAAAATAAGTCACCAATCATATAATAAATTATATGGAAAATTCACGATATACCCCTGTTCTTTCGTAATTCACAATATATCCTGTTGGTTTTAGTAATTCAAATTTAAATATGCTTAAATGTTGTCCAAAATTGATGAAACTTTACGTGGACGATGCTAATGTTATATTTTGTCCAATATCAAATTTAATGTTTTTTAAGCTCACATGTGACCTGTGGGACCCAATGGAAATTGTGACATGTTCATTGGGTCCCACATGTCACAAATGAGCTTAAAAAACTTCAAATTTGATATTGGACCAAATATAACACTTTAGCATCATCAATGTAAAGTTTCATCAATTTCGGACAACATTTAAGCATGTTTAAAGTTGAATTACGAAAACCAACAGGGGTATATTGTGAATTACGAAAGAAAACAGGGGTATATCGTGAATTATCCCTAAATTATATGATTATATGCACATATGTAGTTATTAAATAAACTTTCTTAATCTAATAATAATATTTATCTTTTACACATCTATACAAAAATTAAAGTATATATCAATTCAAAAATAAATGTCATGATATTATTAAAAAAGTTAAACTAATATAAAAACAAAATTAAATCAGTGTAACTTTTTCTAAATTGGAAAAGTGTCACACATATTTATTCAAAAAATACTTAAAAGTCTCCTAAAACCAAATACAAAACAAGTGTTAAAGCCATATATTAATTTACAATTAGCTAACAAGATAGATAAATCAAATAAAGTCATTACAGACTTTATATTGTCATTACAGACTTGGCAGGTTAGACCCTAAACCCTGCACTACAAACCCTAAATTGTCTTCGACGTTTTTAGCATTCTAGGGTGGTTTTTAGGGTGTATGGGGGGGGGGGGGGGGTAGGGTAATCTTTGTGGCATTGGTTCAACACTTTATATCGTCATTACAAACTCGAAAGGGTTTTTAGGGTTTATGGTTTAGGGTTTAGGGTCATTAGACCCTAAACCCTGCACCACAAATCCTAAAAATGCCTTCGACGTTTTTAACATTCCTAGGGTGGTTTTTAGGGTGTTTGGGGGGTAGGGTAATCTTTTTGGCATTAGTTCTACACTTTATATTGTCGTTACTAACTCGACTGAATTTAACTGATTGATAAACCAATGATAAAGTGAGTTTTTGGATTCGATATTACGTATTCGTTAACCTTGGTTTTTATGTATCCACAATAACTTATAAATGTTTCCACTGATGATTAAAAACATGTACACAACCTTCTATAATCGTTTCCATTATTATTATAAAACAATGACACTAATTGTTTATATATTTTCCTCTAATTTAACAATTCTTATAGAATCAAAGTGTATAAGAATATTTTCTTAGCATTTATAACCTTATAGAGCTTGACTGATTGATAAACCTGAAGATTATAAACGTTTAGAAAATGATAATCTGAGTTGTTGGATTTAAATTTACGTATTACTTAACGTTGGTTTTTACATATCCACGATAGCTTATAAACATTTCCACTATTGGTTAGAAACGTATACACAACCTTATATAATCGTTTCAATTACTATTAAAGAAAAGATGACACTAACTGTTATATATATATTTCCCTTGACCGTTCTCATCGAATCATTGTGCATACGAATATTTCTTAGCGTTTATTAGTTTACAAAGCTTGACTGATTGATAAACCAATGATAAACTGAGTTGTTTGATTCGATATTACGTTTTCATTAACATTAGTTTTACGTATCCACAATAACTTATAAATGTTTCCACTGATGATTAAAAACATGTACACAACCTTCTATAATCGTTTCCTTTATTACTATAAAACAAATGACACTAACTGTTTATATATTTTTCTCTAATTTGACAATCTTATTGAATCAAGGTGTATAGAATATTTTCTTAGCATATATAACATTATAGAGCTTGATTGATTGATAAACCTGAAGATTATAAACGTTTAGAAATGATAATCTGAGTTGTTGGATTCAAATTTACGTATTACCTAACGTTGGTTTTTATATATCCACGATAGCTTATAAACATTTCCACTATTGGTTAGAAACGTATACACAACCTTATATAATCGTTTCCATCACTATTATAGAAAATATGACACTAACTATTATATGTTTCATTTTGCCGTTCTCATCGAATCATTGTGTATACAAATATTTTGTTAGTGTTTATGTTTATAGAGCTTGACTGATTGATAAACCATTGGTAAACTAAGTTGTTGGATTCGATATTACGTATTCGTTAACCTTGGTTTTTACGTATCCACAATAACTTATAAATGGTTTCACTAATGATTAAAAACATGTACACAACCTTCTATAATCGTTTCCATTATTATTATAAACAAATGACACTAACTATTTATTTATTTTCCTCTAATTTGACCATTCTTATTGAATCAAGGTGTATAAGAATATTTTCGTAGCATATATAACATTATAGAGCTTGACTGATTGATAAACCTGAAGGTTATAAACGTTTAGAAAAGATAAAATGAGTTGTTGGATTCAAATTTACGTATTACTTAATGTTGGTTTTTACATATCCACGATAGGTTAAAAAATTTCCACTATTGGTTAGAAACATATACCCAACCTTATATAATCGTTTCCATCACTATTATAGAAAAGATGACACTAACTATAATATATGTTTCGCCATTCTCATCGAATCATTGTGTATACAAATATTTTGTTAGCGTTTATTAGTTAACAGAGCTTGACTGATTGATAAACCAATGGTAAACTGAGTTGTTGGATTCGATATTACGTATTCGTTAACCTTGGTTTTTACGTATCCACAATAAGTTATAAATATTTCACTAATGATTAAAAATATGTACATAACCTTCTATAATCGTTTCCATTATTATTATAAAACAAATGACACCAACTGTTTATATATTTTCCTCTAATTTGACAATTCTTATTGAATCAAGGTGTATAAGAATATTTCTTAGCATATATAACATTATAGAGCTTGACTGATTGATAAACCTAAAGGTTATAAACGTTTAGAAAAGATAAAATGAGTTGTTGGATTCAAATTTACGTATTACTTAATGTTGGTTTTTTACATATCCACGATAGGTTAAAAACATTTCCACTATTGGTTAGAAACATACCCAACCTTATACAATCGTTTCAATCACTATTATAGAAAAGATGACACTAACTATATATGTTTCCTTTTGCCGTTCTCATCGAATCATTGTGTATACAAATATTTTGTTAGCGTTTATTAGTTTACAGAGCTTGACTGATTATTAACTCGAAGGCTATAAACGTTTGAAATTGAAAACGATAAACTGGGTTATTTGGATTCGATTTACGTATTCGTTAACCTTGATTTTTACGTATCCATGATAATTTATAAACATTTCCACTACGGTTAGAAACATGTACTCAACCTTCTATAATTGTTTCCATTATTATATAGAAAAGATGACACTAACTGTATATATATTTTTTGGCCATTCATATCGAATCATTATGTATAAGAATATTTATTAGCATGTATCATTGATTGATAAACCATAAGACTATAAACACTTGAAAAATGATAAAGTGAGTTGTTGGAGTCGATTTTACATACTCATTAACTTTTGGTTTTTATGTAAGCACATAACATTTAACCTGAACACTAGTATTTTTGAGTTCATTATTTTTTTAAAGCAATATATGTCACTTTTTAAATTTAGAAAAAATATAAATATTAATTTAGTGTTTTTTATATAAGTAATTTTTTATTTAAATATTATTCAGTTGATTAAGACGTGTATGTTAAGTTGATATATGCTTCTTTTCTTTTTCATATATGTATAAAAACAAATATATAAGATTGAATTATTCAATAGCTATATATGTCTATATGTATGGAAAAGTTTTATAAAATTGATGATTTATATAAGGATTATAACTAATTATATTATTTATATATTGTAAAGAAAAAAAGGAAACATACCACACCCACTGTTAGTATAAAAAAGAAGTGTAAATGATTAATAATAACGTCTTATTAGTAAGGGTTTTTTAGGAAAAATGTTTTATTAAAAAGTAATAGAAAATGACGTAACCATATATACGTGTTATATATAATAAGTAATTTTAGATTAGCAATGTAGCACTTTCGGGTGGAGTAGACTAAAGGAAAAAGAGGAGGTGAATTTAGTTGAGTATGTCACTTCTTGAGTGTCAATTTAATCTAGACCATTTATTCTTATCATTTATTACTGAACTCGTTCGTTTTCTCGAGTTTTCACTCGCTCAGTCAGAAATTTCAAAACCTTACCATTTTTGCCCTTACTCTAAATTCTCCTATATATACATCTTTTACCCTCTATTATCTCCCACAAAATTTCAAAATCTCAAAACTCTCTATCTCTCTAGAATTCTCTCTGACTTCTCTCTAGAAGCGGGTAACCGGAGCGGAGCAGGAGCGGTACGGGAGGAAAGCCGGTGCAACAGTCATCATTTTCTGTTAATCGATCTGCAAAATCAGGTTCTTTTTTGTCATAATTTACAGTTTTTAGCTAGATTCAGTAAAAGGGCAAAATTAGCAGAAAACAGTAGACGAATTCGGAAACGGGGGGGAAGAATAGCCGGCGCAGGCGCCGACAACATGTAGCGCGCGCGGGCGGCGGTAATCTGGGTGCGCTCAGGCGCCGTGGTGTGCGATGCGCGCACTGGCGCGGCGGAAGAAGAGAGAGCGCGGGCGCGGAGGCACAGAGGCGGCGCGGGCGCGGGGAGGAACGGAGGCGGCGCTGGCGCCGGTGATTCTCGGTGGGTGCGGGCGCGCGCTGTCGGGAACGCTTGGGGCTCGTTTTTTGCTGTTTTTTTTTATATAATTGGTCGTTTTTTTACATTGTATACCTCTATTATGCGTGTTTTTAATCAGTTCCAGGATTTATATTAATTTATTTTTGACGTTGAACTACTGAGATGCATGTATGACCGGTAATTGAGTAACCTCGACCGGTCCTGACTAACTGTAAAAATAGTATGACTAAATTCTACGGTAAACCAACGATGGCGGGAGGAAAGGGCAAGGGTTTGCTTGGTAGGTTCGGTTTGGGTAAGGGTAAGTCGATTTCCGACCGAGGCGAGAGTTCATCACACCCTCGTGTGAGCGGGCCTGATGCTGCTGCTGCAGAGAGGAGGCGTACACAGTACGCTACAGCTTCGTCCAGGAAGCGTAGGGAGATTGAGTTTCTACGAGCCCGTGAGGAGAGGATGCGGGCGGAGTTTGAGCTGGAGCAGGGAGGAGGAGGAGCAGCAGGAGCAGGAGGAGGAGCAAGGTGGACCAGATGCATAGTGTGGATCTGGACTCATTGATCGGCGATGGGACGCTGGTCGTGAGGTCTGATAGTCCTGATTGGCCTACTCCTGGACAGAGTGGGGCCGGAGACGCACGTCATCACGAGGCTGACGCTGATGACGAGGACATAGATGAGCCGGTTGCTGAGGTGGCCACACGGGTGCGCCGTCGTCGCCGGTCCCCAGTACATGGTCCGGCAGAGGGGGTGGCGCAGATGCCGGCTGCTGATGCTTGGTTGCTTGGGCAGACTCCAGTGCCCGGAGGCCCTCAGGATACGAGTTTGATCCCGAGTTTCGGTGGTCACGTCGCGCTTGACGTGTGGCGAGGAGTGGTATGTTTCCCGTCTGGTAATAGATTCCATAAAATTTAAGATTGTTTAGGAAATGGTTAATATAGTGTGAACTCAATCATAAATATTCAACAGGAGAAGGGATGTCTTAGCTTCAAGCCTAAGACGAAGTATTTGGAGGCGTGGACTCCGAGTACATTGAGGCACCCAGAGTCTCTAGCAGCGGTCGAGGATAGCGGACTTGCGCATCTTGTCGACATAGCGCATGGTTGTTTTGACCTCGCGCTCCTCTCAGCGTTCGTGGAGAGATGGCAGCCTGACACGAACTCCTTTCACATGCCATTCGGAGAGATGACTATTACTCTCCACGACGTCTACCACATTTTGGGTATCCCCATCACTGGCATGGCGATTTCGTACCAGCCCGAGGATGGCGCCCGGGTCGGCATAGCGGCCCCACCATTACATGTTCTCATCCCCCACTTCCTACGGCTGTTTGCCGCGGCGGACCAGCAGGAGCTGATAGACTGTAGGTTCCTGGAGAAGAGCCAGGTACGTTACCGAGCTCTTCATGATACTTGTGGCGGTCCATACTGTACCCCACTTCAGGAGACGACGGCGTTCCTCTGGTGGCTGGTGTCCCACTCATTGATCATCGACAAGGGCGGGGATCGTGTTATGCCCTCGTCCTACTGGCCGATCCGTGACCCTAGTAGGGTCCACTTGTATGCGTGGGGGACCGGGACACTGGCATACCTGTACCGACAGCTCGGCATCGCTTCCCGGGCGGATACACGTCAGCTGGCTGGTTGCCTGACGTTGTTTCAGGTGAGAACTTGATTGTGAGCTCACGAGTTAAGTATTGTAAACTTGTTGATTGACTATGTTGGCTAATGTTTTCGGATGATCACCGCAGTGCTGGATCTATGAGTACTTCCCCATGTTCAGACCGGAGCCCCTTTCAGACTGGGATGGTTGCTCCCCGGCGGCGGCGAGGTGGCCTCGTTACACGAGGAATTTGATGGACGATGACAGGCTACGTTTCGTGAGGGGACGGCTGGACACGATGTCCTCTACTGAGGTACGAGTTGCTTAGCGATTGTAGTAATTAAAAGTTGACGGTTAACGTATCGTCAAACATTGTTTCTCATTTAAGTTGTTAATTGTTTTCCATTAAATGAAACGTAGGTTGTTTGGCTGCCATTTGAGGCAGAGGGTGCCCTCGTATCACAGGCGCGCTCCCGGTATTATGGCACCATACAGTTCTTGGATATTGCTGAGCCGTATATGCCCGAGCGGTGTCTGCGCCAGTTTGGATACATGCAGACTATCCCCCCTCAGCCTATCAGACCCGACAGCCATTATCGTCCCAGACATGGGAAGACGTACCTTGCTACGTACGACTACGGGACAGCCGTGTGGGACAACACGACAGGGCCCAGCAGGTGGAGGTTTCCTCTGGCACGTGCGGATATGCCATGGGCCGTGGCCCCGGATTACATCCGGTGGTTCCAGCGCGTTTCTCATGTTCAGGTGCGTCCCCTGGGAGCGGACGGTGGCCCCAGTACACGACGAGAGGATCAGCTCCAGGTAAATACTTAGTCTTGTTAATTTTTTTTGTTTGTAATTGTTTTTAAATACTAACTTCACATTTATATCTTACTGCAGTATTGGGATGAGACAGCGCCGCTTATCATGAGACTCGCCCCGGAGAACAACCCGGGCTGGCCCACCGGCTTCCCCGCCTGGGCGGCTGATACGCTGGAGATGGCCTTTGAGTACTGCCGGCTTAATGTCCCGACCACCCCTGATTCGCCCACACGTCACAGGAACCCTAACCAGCCTCGTGCTGGCATGGAGTGGTACATCGCGGGGCATCGCACCAGAGGCCTTAGGCCTAGAGGGGAGGGTATGTACCGTAGGCACATGGAGCAGGCGCGTCGTGGTGGGGGTGATGGTGGGCGCGGTGATGATGAGCCGGGTGATGGGAGGGGAGGACATGGTGATGGGAGGGGTGGGCGTGGTGATGGCAGGGGACGACATGCTGGTAGTGGTTCTGGGGCGGGTGGGTATGGTGGTGGTGAGTATGGTAGGGGTGGGTATAGTGGTGGTGGGTTTGGATATTAGTAGACTTATTAGTTTATGTTGTTTTTGAACATTCTGTATTGATGCTTAAACTGATGTGGTTATTGTAATTTTAATTTATGTTTATTTCATTTTTAAATAATTCATTCTTGTTTATGTCATTAGGATGTCAATTCCCTTTGCAATTCACGTGAACCATTACACCGCACTCAATGAATACGGGGCACGGTTCCAACGTGCTCCGGGATGGGCAGTGATCAATACAGAAATTAGAACTCCGAGAAGTGTTAACCACCTAACAGCTTCATTAAATCAAATTGTCAGATCACATTTTGATAATCAGCAACTCAACGTCTTTTCCATTGTCTACCTTAGGATGGACCAAGATCTGTACAACGACTCTATCGTCGATTTACTAACCGATGCGGACGTATGCATGATGTTGCAGAACTTCTTAGACCTTGGAGAAATAATGGAAAGAGTTAGGATTCTTGTGAAGTATGAAGATGATTCAGACTTCGAAGACCCAGATGTAATACGAAGCAGGGCTGAGGCGGACCGTAGGGAACACAATTCACGGTACAGGGCTAGTACGAGGAGACGACCTCCTCCCGCTTGATCAGTGCATCCATATTTGGCTTTCATGTACTAGTAGTCATCACAACCGTTTTTTGTTTAAAGGTTTAAAATGATGTGTGTGTGGAATAAGTTGTAACATTATGAGAAATGATGTGTGAACAATGTTGATTGAAAATGAAACTCTAAAATATAATCGCTTTTGAAGTCTTAAAAATATGTTTCAAATATGTGTACAATTAATTAGTAAAAAAACATTTTTTTCAGCATCTTGTCCAGCGGTTAGAAACACAGATGGGCCAAAATTCGATCATTAGCAACAGATGAAATATTGTACAACTTTTTTTTTTGGTAAATTAGGTGTCATATGTGCTTCTTAAGATCAATGCCAATCTGGGTGGTCTAAATTCTTTGTAGGACGTTGAGTCGCTAACAGCAGTAGTGTTAGAACGCATTGTATCTACGATGAATTTGCTTTTATTAGATAAAGTATAATCCACTGTATCAACATGAGACACTAAAACACTCAAAATTTTCAATGTCCTTCTTCAATACATTAATCTTGCAAAACATCAAAGTTGTTCACTAACGGGATAAAAGCATCCACTCAACATGAAGTCACTATACGTATTCACTATTAGTATGGTATTCAACCTACGATTACTGATGGCCAAAAAGCATTCATTACCAGTAACCTTGCTGATGTTGTGATCGAAGGTATACTTGAAAAGTTACCCTTGGTTGACCAAGTAAGGATCAGCATCTTGTCCAGCGGTTAGAAACACAGATGGGCCAAAATTCGATCATTAGCAACAGATGAAATATTGTACAACTTTTTTTTTGGTAAATTAGGTGTCATATGTGCTTCTTAAGATCAATGCCAATCTGGGTGGTCTAAATTCTTTGTAGGACGTTGAGTCGCTAACAGCAGTAGTGTTAGAACGCATTGTATCTACGATGAATTTGCTTTTATTAGATAAAGTATAATCCACTGTATCAACATGAGACACTAAAACACTCAAAATTTTCAATGTCCTTCTTCAATACATTAATCTTGCAAAACATTACAATGCTTCTTGAATATACTAATGGCATACAAAGAATTCAACAAAATTTTACAAATTCTAATCTTCTATAATCAAGCGTCCTGGTTCACCAATTGGGGGAAACAATCTGTACCACTCTGCATGCATTGCGCGGTAAGTACGGATCAATATAAGCTGTAACTGAGGGCTCATGCCAACGTCGCCACATCGGATTCAAGATTGGGACTGGACAATTTTCGACTGTTTGGAGTCTAATGAAATGAGACTGCTCAGCGACACATGCAAGAGTGACCTCTGCTGTTGGACGACCTAACCCCCGATCATCACGTAGCGGCAGTGCGACCAACCCAGTAGCCTTACCATCGTATCCTTTTGAAAAACTGATAAGCGCAATGTGGTATACAGTGCACAAGATGACACCAATATCTAGAATTTCAATCCAGTATTGTGATGGTGCAAATGTGTCTTCAAACCAATTCAGTCGACGGTACTGTCTATCGTACCAAACTCGTTCAACTTTATTTAACCACCAATCTCTTCTATCCTCCAGCTCATCCAAGCATGCACGTCTAACCTGTTTCCATAGGCTTTCATCGTTGTACACGGCATCAGCAATGGCTCGAAACCCACAGTTTCCATCACCCACTATCTCCCTGTAACCTATAATATAATTACCTAATTGCGGATCGAGGTCAGTCCAATACGGCGAGTATTTCCAGGGGCTCCAGTATGTCGGATATGGTGCATGTTGTTGAGGTGGATTGTGTTGCATTGTCGGTCCTTCTCCAGTTTGACTCATTCGCTCAGATGACCAACGCTGTGATTGACTGTGTTGCATTGACGGCCCATGATCACTTGTACTTTGGGGTGCTGTCGAGCGTCGCTGAGACTGCGAACGTCGTAGGGGCGGACCACGGTTTCCAAGACCTAAATGCTCGTGCTCGGACTTGTCCCTAGTGTTTGGCCTCTTCTTTTTTTTGGTAGTGGGCCTTCCCTTAGGCACCTTCACCTCTGGTGGCTGTAAACCAGTGTGATCATCCTCGGGCTCCCATATTGGCTTCCACGCGTTGAACGCTTGTTCAATCGTCGTAGGATCATACCGCTGAGACAGATCATCATACCATAAACCTACACATGAGAGTTGTTCCTCTGTGCTATACGACTCATCGTATGTTTGGCGTTGTGCTTCAAATTCTTGTTGTGCGTCGTATCTGAGTGTTCGCCAGAAGATATGCACTTCTTCAACTGGTATATTCAGACCGGCTTGAATGTACTGAAACATACGAAACGCGCACGGTAATCCCATGGTCGAAGTAAACGCACAAACATCTTCGTCGATGTTGTGTGGTCAATATCGCACCTCCCGCTTCTCAGCTGATCCTGGAGTATTTCCAAACATTTGAGGCTCACTTGATTGACCAGAAATAAAAATGGGACTTGCTGGTCTTCCGAAACCCTTCTGTCAATGGAGAACTCGAAGTCTTGTTTAATGTGAAAATGTTGCCCTTCGACGAATCTATGTATGCTGTCGAAGCATGTGTCTAGAGATCCGGTGGATGTATGAAGCCAACACTTTAGAGCTGAGTGGGCGCTCTCCGCCCTACACATTGGAAGTCAATTAGTAGCAGATAAATGGGAAACATACCAATACAAACAACAGAACATGTTGACAATTAAAGTTAAGCTAACCTGTTGGTAGATGTGTTGCCGAAATGCCTGAATCTCTTAACCCATACCTCACAAAATTTCTCACGCTGACATAGCCATGTGTTGTTCAAGTACACAACGAAAGGATTGTTGGCGCCGTAGGAGTGTACTAATTTCCCGTACTGTTCATCGTACTTCGCAATAGTTGAGGCGTAAACTAGTCGCTTCCACCGATGCACTACTAAATTGACTCTGTCACGGTCAATATGCATTATCTTAAGCGCATTGGCAGCCACATTCTTGCATATATGCCAACGACATAGAAGATGTGGTACAGAAGGATATACCACTGAAAGTGCTTTCACTAGCGCCTTTTCATTGTCAGTGACAAACACATTTGGAGGATAGATCAACACCTTCGTCAGCTGATTAAGCATCCACGTGTATGCAGACTCATCCTCTCTGACCGCAAAACAGAACGCTATGCAGAAGTTCTTGCCGCACGACGTGACTCCGACGAACTCCACTAGAGGCACCTTGTACATGTTCGTCTTGTAAGTGCTATCAATGAGCACTACATAAGGAAACATCTTAACGAGCGTCAGCGAAAAAGGGTGCGCAAACAAGACAAGACCCAGCCTAGATGGATTCCCTGCAAAATGGACATTTAATTAGAACTAACATTTAAAGTGATTAACAGACAAATAAACCAACACTGAACAGATGTGCCGACACTTACTTGCATCTTTCTCGGACCACCAACTATAATTACGTTCATCTAGCGAGTGCATGAAGGACGCTACATCTGTACGTCCGCCACGATCTTCTTTTCTGAATTTCGAAACTAGGTTATGAATCGATGTCTTGTCTGCAGTACTTTCAGGGTTCTTGTCATGTAAATGGGCCCACATCTGCCTAGGCGCAACACCACTCCTGTACAAACTTTTCATGCTTGCCCTTTCGTCGACGCTAAAGCGAGGCCGGACGAAGTGAGATTGCGGGTTCCTCGCTAACGCGTGGTTGTGCGTCGAGACCATTACCAAGACAGACCAGCCCGTCTTAACCCCACCCCTGATGCTTAGGCGGAAAGGGCAGTTGCATTTCTTCGTGGCACGCCGTGGCCTTTGACTCGACGATGACGATTCTCCTGTGCTAACCCGTGGCCTATGCTTGCCGTACCTCTCACACGTTAGTATTACTTCACCGTCGTCTCTCTTAGTCTGTCTGATTAGATAAATATTATTAGCCTCTCCGGTGCGAAACGCATAACCAACCGCCTCCTCTGCATCGCCAAAGACTAGGCTACTATTAAATACATGACTTGTGTCTACGTTCGCATCATCGAATTCATCATCGTTATCACCCTAAGCAGAAAAACGTCGTTATTCATCAAGTGCTACTCGTAAACCCTAATACTACGTACTTTAGAATAAATCACACATAAGCCATCAAAATAATCAACAAAGTATATCATCGTAAAGTACACGAAAAGACAAACGCAACGGCGCAAACGGATCGAAAAACGGAGCAATAACGAAGAAGATACAGCGATTTGAAAAACGGGCACCGGCGCAGGCGCCGACCTAAAGACGCCGGCGCCGGCGTCCGCAGCAAGGGAGGCGCGCAGGCGCGCGTTTGAAAGGCCGGGCGCTGGCGCGCGGTTGGAAACAGGGGCGCGGGCGCGCGGTTGGATACGGGGGCGGGCGCGCGGTTGGAGGCGTGGGCGCGGGCGCCCGGTTGACTGGAACGGCGCTGGCGCCGCTTAATGACGTGGGCGCGGGCGCCCAGTTTCCCGGCGTCTTTTTTTGCTTTTTTCGTTCAGTTTTGTATATATTCTAGCTACATTTGTACATAAATTGCTAAAATAACAACAGAAAGTACCTCAGATTGAGCTCCTCGTGAATACTCCTCGCTCCTAACATCATCTGCATTCTCGTCTTGTATTTCTGGAACACCACCTTCAGCATTTCCTCCATCTTTTTTACTCTTACCGAACAGTTTTTTCTTCAAACTTCCGAAAGAAACCATTTCCTCTCTTTATCTCTCTAACTTTCTCTCTAACTTTAGGATTTCTGAATTTGAATATGATTTCATATCATATTCAATCCCTTTATATAATGAAATTTGGGGTCACCTTGTAATATATCAAAAATTGTGGGTAAATATAAAAATAATTGAAAATTATTATAGTAGGGGCAAAATAGTCTTTTTCCGACTGAGCGAAGTGAAAACACTGAGCGTAGTCACCCTCTTTATTTATTAGTTACGGATAGTTGAGATTTTATCCGTCAATATCACGGAAATCTTACTTCCGCAAAATCCGCGCCCCCATACCTCATACACGTCTACATTGTTAATACCAAATACCACCACTGAGTAGAGAGCAAACACGTCCTGCACAAGCTGCCGAATGAACCACGGGGAGTCTCTAGCTCTATTGTAATATTCTGAAACTATTTCATCTCCTTTATATCACAAAGAGCGAAATATATAATGTGAACCATCTTATATACTCCATATTTAAAAATTAAGATAATTAACTCGTCTTGCTTACACATTTTAAATACTCCAAATTAAAAAATCCATAGATTTAGTCACAGAGATTGGTGCCTTTAATTAATTTATAGATCATATCTGTCGAAATAGATCTTTTAAATCGTCGAAATACACCCTTTTTCTATCGTCTGACTATAGTAGAAATAGAGTTTTGGTATTTATGTAATGTTCGGCCAATTAAATTTGCCTATTCTGTATATACATCGTGGTATATATATATATATATAGTAGATTACAATGGACATTTGTTTACACTGGGCGGACTAGGCCCGGACATACTAGAAGAAAAACGCCTGCCCAATAATTAAATGAACCGCTATCACATGGTCTCCATGCTCATTGTAAATGCTTTAGTGCACTACAACACTAAATTTGTTGTCTTTTACCAATACATACATTTACAAGTGTGTGCTCTTGATGCATAACAAATTATTGTTGCTAGTACAGATTCACAATATCATTAATTAAGCAACATCATTCCTAGTGACTCAATTTTATCAGCTCAAAATCAAGCCTTTGTCCATCATTGTGGAGAAATGATTGGGGAAATACATTTTTAACCTCGATACTAGATATCATTTTTGGCCTCAGTTCAGGGTGAAAAATTACTTGCTTGTACAGTTCATTTCAATGAGAGAGACATGGTGGAAGAGGTGGAGACACCAAATTAGAGTTGTTATGACTCTTGATACCCTGCAACATATGGGTGACAGAGGTGGAAATCAAAGCTGTCTGACCTACTACACAACGAGGAGGAGGTGGTGGAGGTCGTCATAGTGGCAAAGTTTCTGTTGTTTTTTCTTTCTCTGGTGACTAAAGTTTTGCAATGAGCAAAAACTAATTAGCTAGCTAGAGCCATCCTGAAAATGCAATGTGTTACCTGTGGTGGTTAAAAAAGACAAGTTTTCAACAGATGCTGAGTGCCTCATCTTTACACCTTTGCTCAGTTCATTCCTATGATCACTTAATGTTCTAGTGTGAACACTTGAAGGAAGTTTGTCACCACCGCTAGACTCTCTAGTACTTTGGTTTTTCATAACCCTCGCTGGTGGATAAAAGATAGGCATGGAACTAGTTGTACTAAATGAGCCAGTATTAGATGGCATCCATTTGTGTTCAACTGGTTTTGGTTTCACCTCTGTTGCTAGAGCACTCTTCTTCTTGTTACTCTTCCCAGCTTTGGCAAATGGTGAGTCAAAAACTGACTTTTGACTTAAACTAGGTGGCTTCTTTTCATCAATGCTTGTGTATGCTTATCAGATCTCTGCCCAACATGATCTGACCTTGTATATGAGAGCTTTTTCTCTAATTTCCTATACATGAGAGTTTCTTTCTCATTTTCTTTGTCTTCACACACATCTTCCTGTACATTATTATCTTCATCTACTTCTGTAGCATCAGTCATTGTGTGCTTCCTTTTGATTGCATTGGTGACCTTTGTTATTGTAGAATTTACCTCATCTTCATCATCAACCTGATCAGCATCAAGTACTGTAACATCTTTCACTTTACTTATATTTCAGCATCATCAATATCAACAACTTGTTTCTGATTTCCATCAACAAGGGCGGTATCTTTGACATGATTAATACCACCATTCTTGGGAAGATGATCAAAATTATTTTTCCCAACTGTCTATCTCTTTAACTTCCAATGATTCTTCATCTACACCTATTACTCTCACTGCATCAATAGTAGCTGGAATTGTACCCATATATCGGAAAATATGACCTCTGCCCTGAAATCCTTTGGAAATTTGTCTTGATTTCCCATGAACAATCAACATCATCACACCCAAGCAGCAAAATTGGAGCGGATGAAACCTGTGTGGAACATAACTTTAAACACCAATTCTTCACTCACTAGATCATCGCACAAGTGAGCACATTCCAACACGACATCTCCTTGAACATGACGATATATATCTACTTTAAAAAATACTCTTCAACCTGGATGTACATATATATACAACCCAAAAAAAGAATCATTTAGCTAGCTAGTTGTACACAAATGGTTAGAAGAGAGATATCAAAATCCATATATACATATATATATTTAAAAACAAACAAATTACCTCTCTGAAGCTGGAAATAGGTTGTTTGTTGTTCTTCAAGGACGAAAATATTTGTGTAGTACTTCTGCTAACAGGAACCGTAGACGTCTTTGACAAAAGATCTTGACCATAGACACGAATCACAGGCCTACAACTTTTCCATCTTCAAATAGAGGTAACATTTGAATGATAATGCAATCTAAAACTAAAGGTACATTTGAAGGTGGCCATTCATCCTCTGAACCCATGTTTTTTTTCTTGATACATACTGAAGATATCGTAAATGTGATGGATAAGGATCCAAAGGAGTTTGACACTTCACAATTTCCATTGGAGCTTGCTTATACATCCTTTGCAAGCTCTCCCTTTCCTCATTATTATTATTATTACTATCACATTGCTTTATGTACAAAAGCAATCCTGTAATCATAAATGCAAGTGTTGACCACCCGCCTCTTTCACAATGCATAAGTATCACATTCTGTTGTCCTCCATCCAATGATAACCAGCTTTCACTAGATCTTAGAAAGTGATGAAACATTTCCAAAGATAAAAGAGGACAATTCTCATACTGTCTCGGGTACTCCATCACAGTCATATGATCATACACTGATAATATATCTGATATTTGGTTCCTCTTATGATCCCCATCCCCTTCTCGAAAATCAAATACCATGTATGAAGCATCTGCAGGGTAGTAATTTTGTAGTTGTGCCATAATGTTACGCATATACTTTTTGTATTCATCATCATCCATCACATTGGTTGAGTAGCAACAATCAAATACATAAACACGTTCTGCAATCTCAAGAAGTTGATTAGGGGATGATTCTTATAAAAGAATAATCGACCCAAAAATGCCATAGATTGATGGTGGTACTGGATGTTTAATCCCCACAAACTTATAAATTGAGACCGTTGTACGTAATTGAACAAGCCCAAACCTCACATTTCAAAGCTTACTGAGAAATCAAGAAAATAGATCCTGAAACTCATCCACGGGATAATAATGCTAATGAGAGAAATATTATAAATCTGACAATAGAAGAGCTCCATTAGCCAATTCTGGAAATGAACGATCTAGCAACAATTTATAATCTGATTTGACAATTTGACCAATTAAGATAGGAAAAATTGGTAGATAATGTGGAAGTATAATTAATCTTAAAAGATCATTCACAAAAATGCTATCATGAGAAGAAAGGAAATGTGAAGATCAATAAAGGATGAACGATATGATACAGAGGTTTGGAGAGGATGGGGAATGGAAACGGGGATAGAGATAGAAACAAAGGAGATGGAGAGACAAAAGGCACCAATATTGAATTGACAAAAAGAACAATACAGTTTTCCTCCTTCCCTTCCTTCCACCCTCCCTCCCTCCATCCCTCCATTTCATAAAAGGAATATGAAACTTTCATTCATGGAGAAATATTGCAACCTGGTAGGCTATTCAAGGAACAAACATCTTTAGTTTTTCTTTTTAAAAGGCCCTTCTAAACCACAATTACTTAACACAGAACACACATCATTTCCCTATTTTGGGAGACCATGCTTTTCTTAAATACCTTTTCCCTTTTTTTAATAAATTAATTTATTTTAAAAGAAATATGATGTTCTCTTTTTAAGTAAACTTGGATTACTTTTTACTCATCTACCCTTTCATAAACGTTTTGGACAATTTCCCTACCTTAAGGTCTCACTTACTAATTGACAATTGGAATGAGAATGTAAATGATAAATAACATAACAAATATATTAGATGATGAATGTGTATGGTAGAAATTTAAAATATTTACTAAAAAAAGTACTTAATTCCCATACTCATTTTTTGAATTTAACATTTCATCTCCCCTTCTCTCAAATAATGTGATTAAGCGGTTAGCTGGTTTCTCAAATTCTAGGCCTCTTCGGCTCAATTCCTTTGAAAGCGGCGCCAATTAATCCCCTCCCTACTCTCACTACCATTCACTTTGGGTCGAATCGGACTGAACAGGGACCAGGTCCCAACTCATACCATTCTACAAGAATCCTAAACTACCTAGCTGGACAAAATTATTAGCATATTATGTTATAGTTTTATTACTATACTGAATGTGCAGATACTGTACCGTAACATACACAGTTTGTAACTATAGGCGAGGCTTTGTAATCTTCTAATTTGTATTAGGTTTATTTTCTGTAATTAGAGAACCGGTCCTGGTTGGAACCGACTCTCTTAGCTTTGTTAGGCGTTCTTTCTCTTTTCCTCTCATATACATCGCAAGACTCAAGATACTTATTCTCTCGATTTGTATTGTACTGAGACTAAGATGAGACTTTAATCATCATCTTCTTTCTGATTCAATACAGAGGTTTAGTTTTACTCATCGTCCCAAATTCGACATGGTATCATTGCACGGAGCACTAAATCTCACAAAATGAGCGACAAAAACCCAGAAAAAGTTTCTACGAGTTCTACGATTCCGATCGACCAGACGGACCCTCTCTATGTCCACGCAACAGAGCAGCCAGGCCAAGTCTTGGCGCCGAATTTCTCTGGTGACAGGTTCCTTTCCTGGATCAAAGTGCAACATGCGGCGCCCACTCAAAGCAAAGAATAAACTGGTTTTATTGATGGAAGTATACCCTGTCCCGGTGACAAAGACCCGACGCGAATGGCGGCATGGGAGAGAGCAAACTCATTAGTGGTTTTGTGGATAATTTCATCGCTCGCACCCAACATCGGAAGAAGTATCAGGTTCAATGATAACCACAAGGTTTGGGAATGGCTTTGCAGACGGTTCGAAAAGAAAAATCTGACAACCCTACACAACATCAAGAATCAGATAGCTAACGAGATCATGAAGCAAGGCGAGGACAGCGTCACCGATTATTTTATGAAAATGCGAGAGATCTAGACTGAGTATGAACTCGCTCTCCCAATTCAAGTTTGTGACTACTGCGCTGGATGCAAATCAAATGATACGCAGAGAAATCAGAGGGAGAAAGAAGAGTTAATACACTTTCTTATGGGACTTAACAAGTTCTATGTTCAACTTCGTGGACAAATTCTTGCTACAAAAGACACGCCGACTCTGGAAGAAGCCTTCTCTTTGGTGATTCAAGAAGAACAACAAAGGGAAAACGGAGATCCAAAGGACAACGACGACCAGACTGTTGCCCTAATTTCGAAAGGGGGAACAACTCTGGAGGCCCGAACAAACAAAAATCATACATGGTTTCTGGAAACCCTAAAAATATGACAATCAAGAGGCCAATTGGAAGAAACTACAATGTCAACAAGAAGGAAACCCCAAAGTGCACAAACTGTGGCAAGAGTGGGCACTTCAAGAGTGAGTGGTGGTGGCTCGTGGGGTTCCCCAGAGATGAGAGCAAGAAAAATAGAGATATTCGTGTCGGCTCAGCCACCGATGAGGAAAGAAGAGGAATTGTCTCAAGAAATGAAGAAAACTCCGATTCTCCAGTAAGAAGTCTCTCCACAGATCAGTTGAATGAACTCATCAGCTACTTGTAGAAACACAAATCAGACTAGTAAAAACAACAACTCCATCAATTTCGAGGAGTTTTCAGGTAATCCTCAATCTATCATCAGTTTTCTTCCATGTTTAAGTCTAAATAGAAATTCAATGATTAAAGAATTACATGATTCATGGATATTAGGCTCAAGGAAAACTGAGCATATAAGTGGGAATAGACTTTTACTGTCTGATTATAGAAAATTGACTAGAAAAAGGGAGATAACCCTCCCTGATGGACATAAAGAAACTGTTTTTTTGCATTACTAATCTGTTTGTAAATCATGTTAAGTGCCTGGAGAACATAATTTATGTTCCAACCTCTAAATTGAACCTTGTTTTTGTATCTAGACTGATAGAAACCCTGGGTATTCATATTGTTTTCTCTGGAAATTTTTGCATTTTGCAGGATTCTGAAAGAAATGTTTCCCATAATATTGGGAGACATGTGTGTGGCTTATATTTTCTGGATATGACTGCTCTGAGTACTTACATTCCAAGAAAAAATAATGTTGTTTTTACTTGTATGAGAACTTATGGTATGCCTACTGAAGTAGATAACAATAGGATTTTATCTCTGTTGCATAGCAGACTGGGGCATATTCTCTAGCTAAGATGTGTAAAATCCTTGAGATAAAAATTCCAAATTTCAATAATTCCAGATCTAATGTTTACCCATGCACTATCTATTTTAAGGCACGAAACAAGAGACAAAAATTCTCTTCATCCACTTTTAAAACCACACAACCTTTCCAAATGATACATGTAGATATCAGTGGCCCTATGTGAGTAGAAACCACTGATGGTTATAGGTATTTCTTCATAATAGTGGACGACTACACTAGGGGAATCTGGATAAAATTTCTCATAAATCTGAAGGCTTGCAAAAGATAAAAGATGTCATTGCTCTTGTTGAAAAACAAATGAATAAGCAAATAAAATCATTAGAAGTGATAGTGCAAAAGAGTTAGAAAAATCTTTAGAAGGAATGAATTTCTTTGCAAGTATGGACATCATCCATCAGACCAGCTTCCCCCGTACACCCCAACAGAATGGGGTTGTGGAAAGGAAGCAAGGTCATGTCATGGAAGTTGCCAGAGCATTGCTTTTCCAATCAGGATTAGATAAAAATTATTGGGGCTACAGTGTAGAACAAGCTGTCTACATCATCAACATAATTCCTAGTAAGGCCATTGAAATCTTTACACCATATGAGAAACTGTATGGTGTCAAACCTAATTATAATCAAATGACAAGTTTTGGGTGTCTTTGCTACATCATCAACATTGATCCCAACAAAGGAAAACTAGAGTCAAGGGCCTACACTTGTGTTTATCTTGGAGATCGCAAAAATATAAAAAGGTTACAAAGTCCTATGCCTAGAACTAAATGTTGTCCAAATCAGCCTTGACATAACCTTTATTTGAACATATTTATCCTCTAGGGGATGATGAATGGAAAAACATTCTAAAACACAGTAAGGAAGACACTGATGTGTTTCTCCCTGTATCTGAGAACTACATAGAAACTGAAATTCAAGTTTCCGAAATTCCTCATACAACATAAAACACATAAACTATTGATGTCACAGTTGATACAACAACAAACACTGAATCTGATGAAAATTCGCCAGAAAATCAAAGTCTTTCCACTAAAACAACAAACCTTATGAGATCTACCCGAGTCCATAAACCTCCATCAAGGTATGATGACTATGTTTGTTCCACATCTCTAGACCAAAAGGACCTTGTTTCCACCATTTTGGCTGCTACACTCGATCAAGGGAATCCAAACAATTATGCCATGACTACTCTTAATAGTCTTACAGACCACATACCAAAGCAAACCATTCTTTCTTGCTCTCTTAGCCAGAATTCCAGCACTTTCCTCGATCAACTCCACATCCTAAATGAACCTCCTAACTACGAGATTGCTAGCAAAGACCCTAGATGGGTTAGAGCCATGGTAGAAGAGTTTGAAGCTCTGAAAAATAATAACAGATGGTCCATTGTTGACCTTCCAAAAGGAAAACGTCCCATTAGTTGTAAGTGGGTGTATAAAACCAAGCTCAACTCAAGGCTGATGGAAGCCTTGCTAGACTTGTTGTTAGAGGATTCACCCAAAGACAAGGTCTAGACTATGAGGAAACCTTCTCCCTTGTCATAAAACTAACCACAGTTCGTGCTTTAATTATACTAGCCATTAAAAGGGGGTGGATTCTGGACCAAATCGATGTAAACAATTCTTTTCTTCATGGGGATCTCCATGAAGATGTTTACATGAGTATACCAGAAGGATTAAAAGTTCAAGGAGAGAATAAAGTGTGCAAATTACACAAGTCCCTCTATGGACTTAAGCAAGCCTCTCACCAATGGTATGAAAGGCTTACTAAATTCCTAAAGAACTTAGGATTTCATCATTCACAAAATGACTACTCCCTCTTTGTAAAACAGAAAAAGGATAGCATCACTCTACTAGGCATTTATGTAGATGATATGCTTGTGGTTGGTAATGACACAAAGGAGATAAGGTCATTAAAGAAACAATTGAACCAAGAATTCAAAATAAAAAGATCTAGGCAGATTAAATTATTTCCTTGGAATGGAATTTTTAGAGATAAAGGAAGGATTAATCATGTCCCAACAGAAATACACAAACCAAATAATCAAAGATTTTGGAATGGAACAATGCAGGTCTTCCGTTTCTCCATTACCTATGAACCTTAAACTCACACAAGATTCGGGTTCCAAGTTAGAAAATCCAACTATGTATAGATGCCTAGTTGGAAAGCTAAAATTTCTTACAAACACTAGACCGACATTGCTTTTGTTGTCCAGATTCTCAATCAGTTTCTCCAAACCCCAACAATAGACCACCTTCAGGATGTCTATCATACTTTGTCATACATCAAGGGCACCTCAGGCTTTGGTTTGTTTTTCAATAATAAAAATGATTATAACCTTGTGTTCTATTGTGATTCAGATTAGGCTTCATGCCCGATTACAAGGAAATCCATATCTGCTAACTACATACTACTTGGTGGATGCCTTTTGAGTTGGAAATCTAAGAAACAAATCTTAGTTGCTCTATCTTCTACAGACGTAGATTATAGAGCAATGAGACAAGTTACAAGCGAATTAAGTTGGCTAAGTAGGTTGTTGACAGAGATAGAACTGAAAAACATTACCCCGATACCTTTGAAATGTGATAATCTTGCGGCTATACATATAGCCAAGAACCCCGTTTCACATGAATGCACAAAACACGTTGAATTAGACTGCCATTTTGTGCGCCAGAAACTACAGGAAGGGCTAATACATGTGTAAAATGTCCCCAGCACACATCAGCTTGCCGATGTCATGACGAAGTCCCTAACAGGTAAGGCTTATCACAACCTATTCAACTCTTTGAGATTGCAGGAACAGAATGATCATGGCTAGAAGCAGCACTATCTGGCACAAAAGGCACATTTTCAGAGGTAAAAACTGCACCTTTTGAGGGGGGATATTAGCATATTATGTTATAGTTTGATTACTATGGCTGCGTTCGGTAGTTTTTTTTGTGGTAGTTTTGTGGTTGTTTTGGCTGGCTGTTTTGTGGTAGTTTTGCTGGTTGTTTTGTGCTGGTTGTTTTGTGGCCGTTTTGAAAACTAGTGTTCGACAGGCGGCGGTTTCGTCTGGTTGTTTTGAATAAGTTAGTTTTGTGCAGTGCGTTTACCGTTTTCGTTGTTACAACTAAAAATTTTATATTACATTTTAAAACAATTTTTGTTAATAAAGTTAAAATATATGTAGATATTCAATTACAGCCTTCAATAATTATTATTCTTTATTATTATTTTAGTGACAATTAATTTATAAATAAATTTTTTACATATATTTGAAAAAATAAAGAAATAAACCATTGTATTTAGAGCAAATATATTGGATGTTATATAAAAAAAATTTATGGATTATATATTAGTATTTAATATAACACTTCAAATGTAATACTTAAGATTATTTTAATTTTTAATGGAATAAATAATATCATTGAAATGAAAAAGCAATTCTTTCTAATAATAAAATACTTGAATGTAACGAATATATATATATATATATCACTTATTATGGTATTATTATATAGGGGGTTGCTATTCGCAGTACAAAATTACTAATCACCGCAGTACAAATTTTTTTTAAATCATATTGACGTTGTAAACATGTAATGATGTGTCCCTATGTTTTTTTTTTCAAAAAATGATATCTGAAAGTAATTTAACCCAAGAAGTTTGTAGTTGATTAGTAGCGAATTTTGCTAGTTACTTTTTTTGTTGTAATCAATACTGGAATCTTTTTTTTTAAGTGTTGGATTACATTTTTATGTGTTTACACTATTATATGATTTAAAATTAATTTGTACTGCGAATAGCAAAAACTTTACTATTTGCAGTACAATTTTTTTTCCACCAAACTTAGTTGAATAAGTTGGAATGTTGCGGGGAGACACTTTTTTTCTGACATAAAAGAGAATTGAATGACAAAATTTCAGTCAATATGATTAAAACAACTAAGTTAAAGAAAAACTAAGTCCAACAAACTAAGTTAAAGAAAACTAAGTTACAACAACGAAGTTAAAGAAAAAACTAAGTTACAACAATGAAGTTAAAGAAAAACTAAGTTACAACAACTAAGTTAAAGAAAAACTAAGTTACAACGTTGTTCCATCTATCTAACCTAGATTGTATGTGATGAATCCAAGGTCCAACAGTGTTTAGATCTCTATAATAGAACCACTGCGGATAGACAGGAGGGAGTGGGGAGTCATCAACCATACAAAACCTTACAAAATGACCCTGGGGGCAAACTCCTATGTGGATCTCTCCTCTTGGTCTATCACGATTGGTATAATTTTTGATTGGAAGGTATGTGCACTTGCCATACCCCCCCCCCCCCCCCCATATAGTAGAGTAGAAAACTACTATCGAAGTGTAACTTTGTCGCGATCACTGTCCCCCTTTCTGTGGTCATCATTTCTCTGGAGGTGCTGCCCATCCCCATTCCAATGAAGCGCTCTTAACATTTCGTTGTACGTGTGCATTGAATATGTCCTTGTATACTGCCTCCGTTTTTGTATTCTTCATGTGATGGTACAATCCTTTAGGACATCTTTCCTCTCTCGTTTGAATACAGGTAATCAGCAATCACCCTGAACCACAATTACCTCTCCACGAACATCAATATACCCAGTGTATATTGATATAGGTTGGATGGGAAATACTGGTACAATGGGAAGTTGTTTATGGGCGTGAATTGATTCGGATATGATGATCCTCTATTAAGTGACGGTTTGGTCTTGAGATCTGGTAGGTCTACCAATCCCAAACTGTTCTAATGGTTCTCCTAATGGGCATACCATATTGGATGAAGGAAGTTCTGGATTTGACTGGAAAAATTGGCAGCAGAGTAGGATCGTCTAATTGTGCTACCTTAGAAGCAATATCACGCCATCTATTGTTTTGCCTCATGTAGGAAAGATATCAACTGTGATTCATGATTCTTCCAGTCAGGGATACCAGAAATGGTGTATAGCCCTTTGAGCACAGGATACCACTATCCAACATGTAGTTAATTTACATGTACCATGGTAATCCATGAGAGGTACTTGTCACATCATAGATTGAGCTATCCATTTGAACATAATCCGCCATACCAAGCTCTTTAATAGGTCATCCAAGCACATGATACTAACCTTCCCGATCAGGTCAGTAATTGGAACCCTCATGTGCTCTCTTCTGTGTTTTGTCCTTGCCGACTCGAAGTCCTTTTTTAGCTCCCTGATGCTAGTATTCACGTGATCGTCAATTTTTGGAAAGATTACATCCAAAGTGTGTGTAGCACTCCTTAATCTCGCCTTTAGAGTAGAATGTGCGCTCTCCACCATGTCAAATGTTTAAGTAAGTGTTATAGATCTATAACAATGACTGTATTATCTTACAAATTACAAGACTAACAATCGTACCTATTTGTCATTGTGTTTCCGAAGTGCAACACATTCTTGACCCAAGCCTCCACAAATCTTTCCTTGTGTTTCTCCCAGACTGATGCAACATACGTAATGAAACGTGGATAGCTTCTGTATGTATTCTTGAATACTTGGAGGCTCTCGTTGTACTACTGCTCTGTTCTTTAGTAGACAACCGAATTCCACATTCGGATTGCAGCCGCCGCCCTTCCTCTTTTACCCATATACGTCTCTGCCTTCCCTTGAATGTTCATACTTATGTGCCACCGACATAGAAGATGATGAGATTCAGGAAATACCTGTTTTAGGGCATTCATCAGGGCCAGACATCTGTCGGTGATAAATGTTGAGGTTTTAGTCCGACCAAGGAATTCCCTTAATTGTTCAAGTGCCCACACATACATGTCTGTTGATTCTGATACAAGAAAGGTGAAGGCAATGCTGAAGTTCTTGCCTATACTTGTCACTCCGATAAACTGAACCAAAGGCATTGTTGCGATGTTCGTTTTGTAGGTAGCATCAATGCCTATGACGTATGGAAAAGTGTGCAGCAGTAATCTAGAGGTAGGGTGTGCGAGATCATGATTATGCCATCCGTTAATCACATTCAACACACACCCGTAGCTTGTGTAATACCCCTCAATTTTAAAAGGACAACCACATTTCTTTGAACCAGATGATCTGCATAGGGTGATGACACCAGGTCGTGATGTCCTTCGTTGTTTCCAATACCTCTCGCATGTTATGTGGAAATCTTGGCCCACTCGAGAACTTTGAAATATGGTGTAGATATGGTTAGGATGGCCAACACTTTCTACCCAAGCTTTCGCTTCTTCTTTACTCCTAAATGGTTGATCTATTTCAAATAAGAAACCTGTATCCACCACCAGAGGTCGATTATACATCTGTTGAATGTAGTCATCCATCTCTGCAAGGTGATCTTGAACTCCTTCATAAAAATTATCCCAACTTTCATCAGTAGATGAGTCACTGTCCTGCAATAAGGGTTGAGAGAATGTTAGACAAATGTTTAAATATGCAATATTAGTGTGAATATGATTTACAAAAACATAAAATAAATACTTACTGCGCTTGATACTAGAACAAAATCATGATCAGAATCTGAAGATTGACTCATGTCTAGCTACTTGGACAATTTTACGAAATATTTTTTGGAAGAGAGTCAGGAGATAGAGAGATTTGAGAATATGGAGAGTGAGTGTGTGAAGATGAAGTGGAGGAGACATCCCTTATATAGAGGTTGGTCATGAACTAATCACAAGGTTACAAGTTCAAAAACGGTAACCTGGTACATGTACCATACGTACTGGATGCAGTCCTATTGTACGTGAACAGTGACCTGGTACGTGTACCTCTTCCTGGCAAAAGTATTTACCAACGGTAACTTTTAATTCACTTTGTACTGGATGCAGTCCCATTGTACGTGAACAGTGACCTGGTACGTGTACCTCTTCCTGTCAAAAGTAATTACCAACGGTAACTTTAATTCACTTTGTACTGGATGCAGTCCCATTGTACGTGAACAGTGACCTGGTACGTGTACCTCTTCCTGGCAAAAGTAATTACCAACGGTAACTTTTAATTCACTTAGTACCGGATGCAGTCCTATTGTACGTGAACAGTGTGGTCATTCTAGATGATTAATGAAACTTCTAGCATAGAACAATTTAAGGTTCGAACCCGTTTTTTCAAACCGTTAATAAGTAGAAATAGAGAAATCCACAAAAATTGTACTAAAGTCTATTACAACAAGTAAAAATAAAAGACAACAAATAGTTCCAAGATGTTACTAAAGTTTATTACTTCTAAATCCTAGATGAGAACCACTAGGGTGCACCATGCTGGCGCTGGTAACTATCCCATATGGATAAAGAGCTGAACACATCCTCAAGACCACGAGTTATAGCCCTTTGTTCATCTTCTAGCATCCCCTGACGATAGTACGACCAGTCCCATGCACGGTTCTCTTGATAGTATGGACGTGCAAGCTCACTTGCCTCAGACAGTAGCTGCAACACACTTGGTCAGGTAAGTACACATAAAAAATAAAAGTGATATTTCATGATGTACTATAAAAATATGACTTACTAGCGTGGGATCCGGACGATGAACCAATATGGTCTCATAACTCTGAGGGTTTAGGATCTTCGGATGTGTGTGCTTGGTGTACCAATCTAGGTAGAGTGGGTCGCAAGCATGCAACCACACACTTGTACGCTCATACCCTGGAACTAGCACTTTAGGTGTGTTATCCCACACACTATACATGGGGGGGGGGGGGTACACACAGGTGTATGGTTGTTTTTTCCTCTTTTTTCGAACCTTGAGTTGGGTCTAATATGAAGTTCAGGGATACCCTGAATGTACCCAAACTGGCGTAGACAACGCCCTGACATGTACGGCTCATTCAACCCCATAATCTGTATGGTACCTCTGTACAATGTACGTCCTCCATGAACATTAACATTTTCCCGACCATAGGGCAACCAATCAATCTACAATGTTTGATAGTAAAATATAAACAACAACGAAAGAGAAAAATAATAATGGTTCAATTTGTTAGCAACTACAAACACTTACATTAAGAGCAGTCAAAGCATCTAGATGCTCACGGTAGCCTTGCAGTGAACGATGATCATGAACTTGAGAGTTAGATCTCACCTATCTTAGACCCCAAAATCAAGACACTCAGCCATTACTTCCTTCAGCTCAGGGGTGGACGACTGCCCTAGCAATGGACGACCAACGATGGGGATTTGCAGTATCATCCACACATCATGCAGGGTAATCATCATCTCACCGAATAACATATGGAATGAGTTCGTATCAGGCTGCCACCTCTCTACAAAAGCACTGATGAGAGACATATTGTTATGTGGCATTGTAATATCCTGTAGATGCTGTATACTAGAATACTTAATCATGTTCCTTGTTGTTTTGCTAGAAACTTGATCTTTTGGCCAGCTAGTAAGCATCACCTTACGGGATTTGAAACTCAAAACCCCACGATCCTAGATAATGACCAATATTTAGCACTTACAAAACGTAGTGTGATTTACATGATCAAATATAGGAGAAGATAGAGAACATACCTGAGTTGAGGACCATAAGTCAAGCGCTACATGACCCCCGAAGCTAGTGATAACACTAGTGAGTAGTGGACCGCCAGGAACTAGCACCTCTGTCAACTTCCAAGAGGTAGGAATCACTGGAACCATCGCTAGCGCTACCTTCTCATCAGTGTCATCCTCCTAATCCATGACATCATCATCTTCATCATCATCTTCCTCATCCACGTCGGGTGAGTCATCATCATCAGCACCACCACCATCGTCATCAACACGTGGAGAACACTCGATCATCACATGGTCCTCATCAGCACGTGCGCGTGATGGGCGTGGTAGACGTGATGAACTACCCACTGCCTGACGTTTGAGCTTCAATCTGGTGGCTTCCTTCGTCCGAGATGTTGTAGCTAGCGTTGTGCAGTGGTTCTTCAAACCAAGCACTACCGGATGATGACAACACTGGCATGCGTCTCTTCGGTATATGATCGTACATCGCCGAGTCATCCACCACTTCCCTTGGTAGTGCAGGTATCTGAAACGCCGGGTCGTTGAAAGATTGACCCGAATGGAATGATGAATGGCGTGGTGCTTCCATGAGGGGGGGCAGGATTACTCGGCTCTTCACCAGGAGCATGTGCACGACGGTACGAGGCCGTCATAGGCTGTTCCATAGTCTGGTCTTTCTTCTTCTTCTTTGTGTATACATGTTGCACTGCTTTTTTAGTCTATCCATCACTGCATATGAATATCACACAGTTATAATTCATTCATAATATTAAAATTCAACATAAAAAATATTTAAAAAATAAATAAAAAAATATAGGGTTTTACCCTATTGTTGGGCTCTAGTCTACAATTAAAAAAAAACAGGGGCGAGCCGCGCAGGGGCTCTAATCCTGCCAGGGAGAGCCGCGCAAGGGCTCTACTACAGCCCAGGCGAGCCGCACAGGGGCTCTACCTCTATACCCTCGAGCAGCCCAGCTGCTCGCCCCATTCCAGGTAGAGCCGCGGCAGGGCTCTCCTTAGCCCAGGTCGAGCCGCGGTAGTGCTCTACCCCCATTGTTATTTTTTTTCAAAATTTTCATGTTAATTATGAATTTTCCATGCTAGATCTTGCTTAACTGATGTTAAATTTCAAAAAACTAACAACAAATCCATACTCAGGACACCCAAATCTATAAGTTTGAAAAAAAAAGAAAAACTCATCGGAAAAATTTTTCGGCAGTGGTGCTGTGGTGGTCCGGCTGGTGGTCGTGGCGGCTCGGCGGCGGCGGTGGTGCTGGTCTGCAGAGGGGAGAGTAGGAGGGAGAGAGAAGGAAGAGAGATGGATGTAATGTGAGAAATGAAATAATCTAACTTGTTTCGACTATATATAGTACGAGCGGTTTTTACCCAAAATTGGCGTTTTCAACTACGATTCAATACGATATTTCTGAAAGTGTAACAATATTAGTAATTTAATAAAACGTAAAGTAAAATGTCGTTTACAAATATGAAGTCACAATTATAACGTTATATTAACGCAATAATAACGGGTTTAACTTCTTTTATTACAACGAGTGCGTTTTTTACAGTTTACGCTAACGAAATGATTTTTTGAAAAACAAAATTTACAACACGATAACATTACATGTTTACAACATTAATATGATTTAAAAAAAATTGTACTGTGGTGATTAGTAATTTTGTACTGCGAATAGCAACCCAGTATTATATATTGTTTAATTATTGATAAAATATTTATTTTAAACATATATTTGTAGTTAAAACAATATATTCTATTCAGTTAAATATTACTTAATTAATTTCAAAAAATAAATTTAAATTTAATACTGGATATGCCAAGAAATGAAAATAACGTATATTAACATAATAGTTTGTACAAACAGTTTTGTAATTAATCACTACGTACTTAGCAAGTTGAATACTTATAATTGATATTTCTGAAATATACTACAAATATTTGTACTCTAATAATTTTGATATAATTGAAAGTTTACATCATAATTTTTATTAGTTTGCTCTTTTCCTTGTAGAATATTTATTAGAATTGATAGATAGTAATAGTTTTAAGAGACTATTTATCCGTATCTGAATAAACAATTTAGAAAAACACTACTAGTTTAAAACTATTATTCTATATTATTTTCATTAATTTATAATTTAGTATACCAATCTTTATAAAAAAACTAAAAATAAAAAAGGGAAAATAAACTAATTTATAATATATTAATCTATATATTTCAATTTTGATTTAATTTTGTGTCAAATTTAATATATAATATCATTTTTAAAATATAATTATAAATATTGAAAATTTAAATTGATTTATTAAAAATTAATTTTTAAATATTAATTAATATTATTAAAATTTTCTCGCTCCTTAATTACAGTTTTCTGGTTCCGCCTCTGTTTACGATATTCATTATATTTGCAGTATAAATTGTTGGTTGTTTTGTGGTTTTTTTGTGCTGGTATATTTGTGACTGTTTTGAAAATTGTTGTTCGGTGACGGCGGTTTGACATTTTCTGTCAAATATACCAAAATAAAAAATGCCACATTTATACCACATTTATACCAACTCCGAACGCAGCTTATATTGAATGTGCAGATACTGTTCTATAACATACATAGTTTGTAATTATAGGTGATGCTTTGTAATCTTCTAGTTTGTATTAGGTTTATATTTTCTGTAATTAGAGAACCGGTGCTGGTTAGAACCGTCTCTCTTAGCTCTGTTAGGCGTTCTTTCTCTTTTCCACTCATATCATCGCAAAACTCAAGATACTCATTCTCTCGATTTGTATTATACTGAGACTAAGATGAGACTTCAATCATCGTCTCCTTTCAATACAGAGGTTTAGTTTTACTCATCGTCCCAAATTCGACAGGAATTGCTCACCAAGTAGTCACCAATGAGATTTTCTTTAGGACAACCCACACTTTAACAGCAGTGGAGTGGTGGGTGTTAAAATCGAAATTGAAGTCAAAAATTGAGCTTTACCTGCAGTTGAAAATGTTTTGAATTAAGTTCTGTTTGTTTTAAATTGGCTGCATGTTTTTATTTTTTGAAACGAGTCTTGTATTATATATTTTTTATTTTATTTTGAAAATTTAGTTAGTTTACCGATCAAAATAATATTTAAATATTAATTAATAATTCAACATGATATTTATGTATAAAGTACTAACTAAATAATATAGATTAAACCAAAAGTTAAAATGAGTTTCATTGAACCAACCAAAGTTGGACCCAAAAGAAAAATTCATGTAGAGTGGAGCTCGTCCCTATTAAAAAAAAAGCAAAAAAAAAAAAAGACAACAACAAAATGGACGAAAAAGACAAGGGGACGATAGTAGAAATGTAGATTGAGGGGGTGTTTCCAAGCTTTCCATATTTTTAAGAAAATGAAAAAGAATGAGATTACTTCAAAACTGTTGTTTCTGATTCCACACCTCTAGGGAATGAGATTCCCTTTCCCTAGTATATTTTGATCGGTAATATATGACCATTGACCGATGATTAATGAGCAGTGACCGGTTAATGTTGACCAGCAATTAATGATGACCAGCAGCCGGCAGTCGTTGACCATTGATCGACGATCGTTGACCAGTTATTTATTTTTATTCCCCCAACTTAAATAAAAAACCAAAAAATCAAAGAAAATTCGTTTTATTTCTCTCAATTCTTTTTTCTGATTTGATTCTGTTTCCGTGTGGTATTGATCGTCCTATGTTTGCTACTGCAAGAATCGATGTACATTAGTACGGCCTATTCTTAGCTATGGACTGCTGACTAATGTAAGTGGACAATATACATAGGCCTGATTTTATATGCAATGCTCAACCGGCCCACTACACATATTACTAGACGCCCGGAACAAATGCTGGCTATTGTCTTCCTCCGCACAATACGGTCTGAAGACGGGACTTCACCACCGTTGACGCAGACCTTCGATACCTCCAATGGCGACTTTATAATCTCCACAAGCAAACACGTACTAAAAAGCGCTCATATATATGCTCATGTTTCTCTTCTTCTGAACAAGAAAAATCTAGAGACTCTTTCTTCCTCCCTCCCCCACCCCACCCATGTTATCTGAATCGATCCAGAAGAAACAAGATTCCCTGATAATTAATTAGCCTGGGCTGCAACTCTTTTTGCGGAAGTGGGAGTTCTGTAATTAACGTTGAGCTCTGTGGCTAGCCATGGAAGAATCATTATCAAGGATGCACTAAAGGTTATAGACTATCGTTACATCAGGAAACGTCTTTTCATAATTAATTAGACTGTCGTTCATCTCTTCAAATGTACTCAGTACAGTACTCATGTCTCGGATAAGGAAGATATATATCTGGGCATTTTAAAACCATAGTAGGAGTAGATTCTCAAGAGCATTTTAAAAAGGCATATTATTATGTCAACTGATTACAACTGTTTATGAAGCAGGATTACTTCAGTGGCTAGTTGAGATCGAAAACAGAGAGGAGTTCGGAAAGACATTTGACTTTTTACCAAAAATGAAATTAATTGGTGCCGCATAAATTCATGCTGTTGAAGATTTGGGGTAAGACTACAGCCAAAACCGACATGGTTTAGATACGTAAATAACAAAAACAAAAAGAGAGAAATTAAGTTGCAAGGATGATTCAAAAAATAAAAAAAACTTTTTTTCTGAACAACAAAAACAGAAAACTTACTTATTTAAAATTAAAGGAGGAATTAGCCTGTAGCTAGACGTGGTCACTGGGACTAGGGGTGTCCATTCGGTTAATTCAGTTAACCGAATTACAACATTATAACCGATTTAACCGAAAACTGAAAACCGAAATTTTATAACCCCATATAACCAAAAACCGAACCGTTTTATTGTTCGGTTATTTGGTTAACCGAAAAACCGAAAAACTCGAAAAAAAACCGAAATAACCGAAATAATAAAAAAAAACCGAATAACTGAACAGAAGCTGAAAAAACAAAATTACAAAAAAAAATGAAATATCCTAAAATGAACATACATGACCTATCCTCTCTTGTGCCAGCTTGATGATGAGAATAAAAACAGATAGACAGTCAAAATTGATCGCATCCAGTCAAAGAGTAATTTGCAATAATTCCAACACTACAATTTAGATCTGATAAAAATTATAAAAAAACCACAAAACAAGAGGAAACAATTCCAAAATGATATTTCCACAATTCTTGTTCAATCTATCATAGTTATCACATGAACTCTGCATCCATTTTACTTCAAATGCTTTCCTCAATCTTCCGCTTGAGAAACCACTCCATTAGACTCACTAGAGATGCTCCCAATCCAAGACCTGAAACAAGAGGAACAAAGTTTCTGATATGCTCCCAACTACAGAAAATTCAATGTTACAACAGAGAATACATACACATTTTGAATAATAGATATTGTCCACTTCAAGTTGCAATATATGTTATTATTCTACTATAGAATACTATGATCTGTATACTATAATGAATATAGAGTGAGGGGAGCATAAATCATAGGTTCAACACCAAGTAGACTAGGAAAACAGAAACCATGTTAGAGCATACAAAATTTGGAGAGCTGCCAACATTGAAATTCAGTCCTTCAAGATAAGTATTTCAACTTTTATCACTTCAATACAGAGTTTTACCATTAAAAATTTACCCTGTGTTTCCAATCCAAGTAAACTAAAGCACATATTGACTCAGAAACTGACATCATTCTACTGATGCATCTGGAACCTATATCAATGGACACTAATCTATAGAGGGGCAGAGTTTGATATTCAAACAACAGTTCAGCAACACCCATTGCCTATCATAGCTAGTTGCAGAGAATACTTCTTCTACTATTGCCTAAAAAGTAGCACACATTCAACAAAGGGAGGGAGATATCAGGCTGAGGGGGAGGCATATACAGCAACACACATCCAAACAACGGTTCAGCAACACCCATTCAACAATGATCTATATAAGACATTTCTTTAAACAACAGTTCGTTACCAAAATCAAGAGCTGAAGAGAAAAATAAATAAAGAAATTAAGTAGAGTGAAAACATATATATACATCAACATATATATTTTTTCAAAGCATGGTGGCTGCATATATATTTTAGATGACAAATTGCAGTAGGCGCTGAAAACAGTGAGGTTAACTAGTTCTGCCAACAAACACGATAAAAGTTACTGAACACAAACAGTTCTGGTCAGCCTACACTTTAAACCACAATATACATAGTTACCTTAGCCCAATCAACCAAATTCTAACGCTATTCTACAAGGGTCTTAAAAGAGACAACAATAGAACAAACACATCTAATACGAACAAAATGTATTTCAATACTAATTATTCACTGTCGCATTGTTTTCATCATCGATACAAAAAGATAAAAAAAGTCATCA